>QXEO01001496.1:0-600000 GCA_007115705.1 Dactylis glomerata
TGTTGCGGTGCCCAAGGTAAGGGACATAAAAGTGTCTCCAACAGCTGAATCAAGTAGGTTCCTCGAAGAAAAATTCAGTCATGCACAAAAAGTTTGAACAATCATCCAAGTAGTCAGTCCATGAGTGGGACAATTCTTTATCATAGATTTCATTCTTTCCCAAGCTTGAGCAACATGTTCATTATCAAACTGACTAAACTTCATAATATTGCTACGCAAAGCTATAATCTTAGCAGGAGGATAGTATCTACCAATAAAAGCATCCTTACACTTAGCCCATGAATCAATACTATTTTTAGGCAAAGACAGCAACCAATCCTTAGCTTTTCCTCTCAAAGAAAAAGGAAACAACTTAAGGTTAATAATATCACTTTCAACATCCTTATATTTCTGCATCTCACATAGCTCAACAAAATTGTTGAGATGAGCTGCAGCATCATCAGTACTAGCACCAGAAAATTGCTCTTTCATAACAAGGTTCAACAAAGCAGGCTTAATCTCATAAAAATTTGCAGCAGGAGCAGGTGGCGCAATAGGAGTGCAGATAAAATCACTATTATTAGTGCTAGTAAAGTCACACAACTTGATATTTTCAGGGGTAGCCATTCTAGCAAACTAAAAGCAGACAAGTAAAAACAACTACAAAGGATTCTAATTTTTTTGGGTTTTTGATAAAATGATGCAAGTAAAAATAAAGTAAAGCAAAACTTAAAACAAAGTAAAGGATGTGCATGCGAAAACTCCCCTTGCAGAAGTATTCTTCCTCCCCGGCAACGGCGCCAGAAAACTTGTTGATGGCACGGTGATGATGGTGCCAGAAAACTTGTTGGCGTGTAGTTGATGAAGTAAATGACCGGCCAGTTGGAAACCCCAAGAGAAGGTTTGATGAATATAGCAGCAAGTTTTCCCTCAGTTATGAAACCAAGGTAGTCAATCCAGTAGGAGGGAGACAAACAACCAAAGGTGATGCCCGCTAGCTTCGCGACAGCTCCGGACAATTTATAGGGCGCCTCGTCCAAGCTTTGCTTTGCGAGCGGCAACGTGGAACCTGCACACAACACAACCAAATACTTTGTTCCCAACTTACGATGAGGTTATCAATCTCACCGGTTTGCTTGAAACAAAGGGTATGAGCGTATCGAGTGGAAAGTGATAATAGTATGCGAGTAAAGTAAACAGTGCGAGTAAAGTAAACAGGTGATGGCAATATAAAGGAAATAGGACCGGGGTCCACAGTTCACTAGTGGTGTCTCTCCATAAGATAAAATAACACATGCTGGGTAAACAAATTACAGTTGGGCAATTGATAGAATAAAGACAACGTGCATATGTCGAGAGGATCACTATGAGATTTACTATGGGCATTACAACAAGATACATAGACCGCCATCCAACTGCAGACTAATAATCCACTTGTGGCGAATCAATCCGAGAACTCCACAAGTATTAAGTTGCGAACAACAGATAATTGCATTAAGCAAAGTGTGTAATGTAAACAAAGCATATGCCCTCGAGCATATGAATGTTGTTTTCCCCCTAGTAGCAACAGCACATCTACAACCTTAGAGGTTTCTGTCACTCCCCCAGATTAAATAGAGGCATGATCCCACTATCGAGCATAAATACCCCCTCTTGGAGTCACTAGCAACTACTCGGCCAAGATAGCTACTAACAACGGAGAGCATGCAAGATCATAAACAACATAGAGATAACATAAGATAATATTCAGCACATCAACTCAATCATAACACCAATATTCATCGGATCCCAACAAACACAACATGTAGAATTACATAACGGTGATCTCGATCATGTTAGGCAGCTCACGAGATCTAAACATGAAGCACATGGTGGAGAAGACAACCATCTAGGTACTGCTATGGACCCATAGTCCAAGGTAGACTACTCACTCATCGCTCCGGAGGCAAGCATGGCGATGAAGAAGACCTCCGATGGCGATTCCCCTCTCCGGCAGGGTGCCGAGAAGAGCTTCTGGACCCTCCCGATCTTCGGGTCAACGGTGGTGGCGGATCGCGATGTGTTCTAGAAAAGTGATTGGGTATTTAGGTTTTTCCCATCGGGGGGTCTTTATAGGCGAAGGGGCGGCATCTGAAGTGGACCAGGGGGCCCACACCACAGGCCGGCGCGGGCCAGGGGTGGGCCGCGCCCCCTGGTGGTGTGGCCACCCTCTGGTCCGGCTCCATCTCCTCTTCGATGTTCTCGAAGCTCCGTGAAATATCTGGACGACTGGCTTTGGTTTCGTCCAATTCTGAGAATATTTCATGTGTAACTTTTCTGAAACACAAAAACAGCAGAAAACAGGGAACTGGCACTGTGGCATCTCGTTAATAGGTTAGTTCTGGAAAATGCATAAAAATGCCACAAAGTGTAACGAAACACTAAGAAAATTGTGTAAAAACAAGCATGGAGCATCAAAAATTATGGATACGTTGGAGACGTATCAGTCTTCTCCTCCATGTGCTTCATGTTTAGATCTTGTGAGCTACCTATCATGATCAAGATCATCGTTATGTAATTATACATATTGTGTTTGTTGGGATCCAATGAATATTGAGTACTATGTCAAGTTGATTTGTGATTTATCATCTCTATGTTGTTTATGATCTTGCATGCTCTCCGTTGCTAGTAGATATCTTGGCCGAGTATATGCTAGTGACTCCAAAACGGAGTATTTATGCTAGATAGTGGGTTCATGCCTCTAGTAATCTGGGAGAGTGACTTTAACTTCTAAGGTTGTAGATGTGCTGTTTCTACTAGGGAGAAAACAACAATCTTGTTTTCAAGGATATTTGTATTGTTTACATTACACACTTTACTTAAGGCGATAATCTGTTTCTTGCAACTTAATACCCAACGGTTGTTCAGATGATATCCGGCGGGTGGATTATTAGTCATAGATGCAGTTGGATTATGGTCTATGTATTATGTTGTAATGCCCAAGTGAATCTCATAGTGATCCTCATGACATGTACATGCATTGCTTGCATTCTTTATTCTGTCAATTGCCCAACTATAATTTGTTCACCCAGCATGTTATTTATCTTTATAGAGAGACACCTCTAGTGAACTGTGGACCCCGGTCCATTCTTTTACATTCATATTACCGTTTGCTTTCTACAAGCATTATTTACTTTCTTGAAAACAAATATCTTTTACCACATGATACGTTTAATCCTTTGTTTACGGCAAACCGGTGAGATTGACAACCTCACTACTAGTTGGGGCAAAGTACTTTGGTTGTGTTGTGTGCAGGTTCCATATTGCTGCTGGTGCCAGAGCTACGCCCAGATAGGCAGCATAAACAAATTGTCTGGAGTCATCGCCAAGCCAGCTAGCATCAACCTTCGGAAGTGGTTTCTTTCTCCTACTGGTTCGATTAAACCTTGGTTTCATACTGATGGAAACTTGCCCCTGTGCTCATCATACCTTCCTCTTGGGGTTCCCAACTGGGTGGCTAGCACCGGCAATCAAGCATTTTTCTGGCGCCGTTGCCGGGGATTGAAGAAGAATAAGCTCCCACGTCAACTTGGCGCCGTCAACATTTTCTGGCGTCGTTGCCGGGGAGAAAGAGGATTTCTGCAAGGGGGGTCTCTCGCTTCCAATCTTTTACTTTGTTATTGTTTTGCTTACTTTCTTTACTTTATTTTTGTTTGCATCTTTTTATCAGAAATACAAAAAAAAATTAGTTTCTTTATAGTTGTTATTTTTGCTTGTCTGCTTTTAGTCTTGCTAGAATGAGTACTCCTGAGAACACCCAGTTGTGTGACTTTACTAGCACAAACAACAATGATTTCATCTGCACTCTGATTGCGCCACCTGCTCCTGAGGCAAATTTTTATGAGATTAAACCTGCTTTGTTGAATCTTGTTATGAAAGAGCAATTTTTCGGTGCTAGTACTGATGATGATGTAGCTCATCTCAACAATTTTGTTGAGCTATGTGAGATGCAAAAGTATAAGGATGTAGATGGTGATATTATTAAGCTTAAGTTGTTTCCTTTCTCTTTAAGAGGAAGAGCTAAGGATTGGTTGCTATCTTTGCCTAGAAATAGTATTGATTCTTTGGTTAAGTGCAAGGATGCTTTTATTGGAAAATATTATTCTCCTGCTAAGATTATATCTTTGAGAAGTGAGATTATGAGGTTTAAACAGTTTGATAATGAACATGTTGCTCAAGCTTGGGAAAGAATGAAATCTTTGATAAAGAATTGTCCCAAGCATGGACTGACTACTTGGATGATTATTCAAACCTTTTATGCAGGAATAAATTTTTCTTCAAGAAATCTCTTGGATTCAGCTGCTAGAGGTACCTTTATGTCCATCACTTTGGGCGCCGCAACAAAGCTCCTTGGTAATATGATGGTAAATTATTCTGAGTGGCACACCGAGAGAGCTCCACAAGGTAAAAAGGTAAATTATGTTGAAGAAACCTCTTCCTTGAGTGATAAGATTGATACCATTATGGCTATGCTTGTTAATGATAGAGCTCATGTTGATCCTGATAATGTTCCTTTAGCCTCTTTGGTTGCTCAAGAAGAGCATGTTGATGTAAACTTCATTAGAAATAATAATTTCAACAGCAGTGCTTATAGGAACAATTTTGCTAGCAACAATTATAGGCCGTATCTTTCTACCAATGGTAATGGTTATGGTAATTCCTCCAACAACAATAGGGGCGCGCCCTCTGATCTTGAAGTCATGCTCAAGGACTTCATTAGTAAACAAACTGCTTTTAATAAGTCTGTTGAGGAAAAGTTGGGTAAAATTGATGTTCTTGATTCTGAAGTTGATAGCCTTGCTCTTCATGTTGAACTTCTGAAACTAAAGGTTTTGCCTCATGATGTGAAAGAAAGCAAGACTTTGAATGCCATTCAGGTTAAAATTGATGATAATGTTAGGATGTTAGCAGAATTGCATGCTAGGTGGGAAAGAGAAGATAAGATGGTGGTGCCAAGTTGACGTGGGAGCTTATTCTTCTTCAATCCCCGGCAACGGCGCCAGAAAACAGCTTGATGGCGCCGGTGGATATATAGATCACCGACCAGTTGGGAACCCCAAGCGGAAGGTATGATGAGCATAGTAGCAGTTTTCCCTCAGTAAGAAACCAAGGTTTTATCGTCCAGTAGGAGAAAGCCAAACTCAAGAAGGTGATGCTTGCTAGCTTAGTGACACTCCAACAAGGGCACCGTTTACAATTCTTGTTAGTGCGTCTTCAACTAGTAGCAACGCGGAACCTGCACACAACACAACCAAATACTTTGCTCCCAACTTACGATGAGGTTGTCAATCTCACCAGTTTGCTGTAAACAAAGGAATGAGCATATCAAGTGGAAAGCAATAGTAATATGCGAGAAAGTAAATAGTGTGAGTAAAGTAAACAGGTGATAGCAATGTAAAGGAAATTGGACCGGGGTCCACAGTTCACTAGTGGTGTCTCTCCATAAAATAAATAACAACATGCTGGGTAAACAAATTACAGTTGGGCAATTGAGAGAATAAAGATAACGTGCATATGTCGCGAGGATCACTATGAGATTTACTCTGGGCATTACAACAAAATACATAGACCGCCATCCAACTGCATCTATGACTAATAATCCACCCACGGGGAATCATCCGAGGACCCCGTGAGTATTAAGTTGCGAACAACAGATAACTGCATCAAGCAAAGTGTGTAATGTAAACAAAGCATATGCCCTTAGACATAAGAATGTTGTTTTCTCCCTAGTGGCAACAGCACATCTACAACCTTAGAGGTTTCTGTCACTCCCCCAGATTAAATAGAGGCATGAACCCAACTATCGAGCATAAATACCCCCTATTGGAGTCACTAGTATCTACTTGGCCAAGATAGCTACTAACAACGGAGAGCATGCAAGATCATAAACAACATAGAGATAACATAAGATATATGATTCAGCACATCAACTCAACATAACACCAATATTCATAGGATCCCAACAAACACAACATGTAGAATTACATAACGGTGATCTCGATCATGTAAGGCAGCTCACGAGATCTAAATATGAAGCACATGGTGGAGAAGACAACCATCTAGCTACTGCTATGGACCCATAGTCCAAGGTAGACTAATCACTCATCACGCCAGAGGCAAGCATGGCCATGAAGAAGACCTCCGGTGGCGATTCCCCTCTCTGGCAGGGTGCCGAGAAGAGCTTCTGGACCCTCCCGATCTCGGGTCGACGATGGTGGATCGCGATGTGTTTCTGGAAAATTGATCGGTTTCTTAGGTTTTTCCCGCCGGGGGGTCTTTATAGGCGAAGGGGCGGCGTCAAATGTGGACCAGGGTGGTCTCGCCCATAGGGGGCGTGGGCAGGGGCAGGCCACGCCGCCCTATGGTGAGGCCAGCCTCTGGCTCGGCTCCGTTTCCTCTTCGGTCTTCTGGAAGCTTCGTTTAATATCTGGATGTTTGGCTTTTGTTTCGTCCAATTCCGAGAATATTTCCTGTGTAACTTTTCTAACACACAAAAACAGCAGAAAACAGGGAACTGGCACTGTGGCATCTTGTTAATAGGTTAGTTCCGGAAAATGCATAAAAACACCACAAAGTGTAACAAAACACTAAACAAATGGTGTAAAAACAAGCATGGAGCATCAAAAATTATAGATACGTTTGAGACGTATCAGCATCCCCAAGCTTAACTCCTGCTCGTCCTTGAGTAGGTAAGTGATAACAAAAGAAATAATTTTTGAGGTGACATGCACCTACACAATCTTGATCATCTAAGTAAACTATTGAGTACTGGGATCAAAAGAACTTAAAACATGGGCATGAAAGATATAATCTTGATAGAAGAAACTTAGCAACCATGTTATAACATGAAAAAGAACACAAACGAAAGATCATGAAAATGAAACAATGAAAGTCAAACGTGTGTTCAAATCATATGGAAAAACATACAAATGGTTTTCAGCTTTTCCTTCATGAGAAAGCAAAACATAAATGCATAGGACACCTTCAAGTTTAAGAGGACGACTAGATACAAATAATTTAAGAACAAGTGAAACCAACATCATGAATCAATCAATGAAAACTTGTGACACCCCCAAATTTATAACAAATTCGAAGTGCCCGTTATGTATTCCACCACAATCCCAGAATCATTGTTGTGATACACATAACATAGTTGGTAACCAGTTCCATAGACATTACAACACGATGGTTCAAATACAATGGTCATAGTGACCAAGTTCATATTACACCACAACATAGCAGCGGAAATAACGTCTTCGGGTCCATGCCTTCACCCTACAGGCAATGGCAACTCAGTAGAAGATCTTAGTTCTGATACTCTTCTTCATAACCTTCCTCCGGATACTCTTCCCCATAGTCTGGCCAAGTTGATAGCCAGGGACATAGCCATGAGTACATTGGATGCACTCGCAAACCATCTTATAAAGGAAATGATGAAGTAGATATGCAAGGTTGATATGGTGGACTAAGCACTAAGTTTATTTGCAAAAGCTAGTTTTATCTCCCAAGAATGTTCATTAGTAGAGAAGAAGCTTTTAATTCTCTAAGTTCAATCTAAAGAGGAACTTCAAGTGTGTCAACATCAATGTCAAGTCAAGTCATTCACCAAGTTCACCATAAGTTATTATCATTCTTGACAAAAGTCAAGTACAGCTTGCCAACTGTCCATGACCGCGGACGTGGCTATTCGAATAGTTTTGAAACCTCTGCAGAGGGGTACACTTTACCCACAAGATTCGATACATCTGCCGGGAGAAATCCACGGATCGTCATACACAAAGTATGCGAGGTTCAGATAATCAAACAAACTCTTTCACTGGCTCACTCTAGTATAGGATCCTTTCCTAGAGCCCGAGACACGGACATCTCCGTTCCGGCGTCTCTAGTTTTGCCCACTACAGGATGCTGTATGAATGGAAATTTCCACCCGGTTTGGAAGTACCCGCGCACGGTGCACTTCTATAAAGGATGATACAAGGTCTCCCATACTAGGGTGAACAAGCTACGGACTAAGCCCCTTCCCATTTAGGGGTAATGTGGTCGTACGGTAATGGTTGGCTCACATGGTACATCACTTACTATCATTTAGCAAATACATTCCATAGTCCTTAGTCAAGATCATTTTCCTTCATAAAACCATCATGTAGGAGAAATCTCCAATTCAAGTTGTCAAGTTCAAGTCACCAATTTCAAATAGAGTTCCCCTTATAGATGGCATTAATTTTATTAGCGACTAAGCAACTATATGGGGTGATGATACCATTAGATAATGGTTGGATAAACTCAGCTTGATACTCTTGCTAAGCAAGATATCACTACACAACTATCATTCTACTCTAGCAATTCAATCATGCAATTTACTTAAAACCCAGTAGAATGCAATAGTAAAGCTAGACATTGGGAGTATGATTCAAAAGATGGCTTGCCTTGGTTGGCAAAGTGTCCGGGGTAGTCTTCTTCTTCTTGATAAAATTCCCCTTCAATATCCTCCTCGGCAACACTAGCGTCTAATAATGAATAAACACAAGGCACACAATCACTACACAATGCTAACAACACACCAAGCACACATACTTGTTTTCAAACAATAGCATTCATGTTAGATTTTATTGAGTTGGGTTGCAAGGTTTCTTCCAAGTGTTCATCAAGTGTGTAAGTTAGATTTTTCTACCATGTGCCATATGTTGTTTCCTTTCTAAGCATTGGTATTGAACTAAGGGTATTAGGACTAGTTCAAGTGGGGAGGGATTAATTAAGTAAATGGGTATTGAGGGAAAAGCTAAGCTAAGTGTATATTAGGGATCTATTATTTTATGCTACAAACTAGGATTGGATTAGGGTCTAATTGATACCACTAACAAGGTTTTAATTGATCCAGGTTGGGCTAAACAGTAGGCAAGTTAACTAGTGAGCTCATAAACCAAGTTTCAAGATTTTAGGAGTTTTAAACAATTTTCTAGAATTTTCCTAAGATTAATAGGGCTAGGGTCAAAGTAATCTTATTAAATTAAATCACTAACTCAAATGGGATTCTATCTAGTTTCAGAGGCTAGATAATTTCCTAGGCTTTCCAACACATATTTATTTGCTAAAAACGGATTTCTAAAACTCTTGGAATTAAAGTTTGAAATTCATATCTGAAACATATTTGAAAAGAGCGGGAAAATAAATAAAAACGATTCGGACCACGCCGGTCGGCGTCGTGCAGAGAGAAGAGGGACAGAGAAGGGGGGGTCCGGGCGGCTTCTTCCTTCTCCTTCCATGTCGCACAGCCTGGGTCGGGGCAAAGGGGGCTGGGCTCGATAGCGGGGGACTCCACGAGCATGGCTACAGGGCGGGAGCGAACGTGAACAGCGATGGCCACAGTGAAGTCGATTTTCTGGATTTTTGCCCACCAGATGTTCGACACAATGCCCGCAAGAGTTTGAATTTCGAAATTTTGAAAACGGCCACTGTGGTTTGTCAAGATATTGGACAAGGGTTCCAGAGGTATTTTTGTTACAAAGAAAGATGATGTTTTGCAGATGTGTTATTTCAAATTTGAAGTTTGGTCACTGTTTAGGATTCCAACTTTGTCAGATGATTGCGTGGGTTTCTTGTTTGAGTTTTTATTGGAAACCTCTTGGTTGAGTTAGTCTGTGATCTGGTCAAGCTCAACCAACTCACCACACACTGAGTTGAGTTGCAGAAAGCTTAATCTAAGTGTTCAAAGTAGGGTAGTCAATAATATTTCCTAGATCACACTTTTCTTCTCTTTTTCTTTATTTCTTTTGTTTCTGGTTTCTTTAGCTCTTATAGTTATTCTCTAATGCTTCTGTTGGTTAAGTTTGAATTAACTAAATATTGCACAACAAATTATAACACACATGAAATCATAAAAGACATATAATAGAAAATATATGCATACATGCAATATGAATGAAAAAGTTTTAGTTGGTCCAAAAATTTGGCACTTTAATTAATAGGAAATGGATTACAAATATTTGGGTTGTTACAAAACTTTGGGACAATGCACATTATACTCAGAATGACAACTATGCTCTCTTAGATGGTGCATAAAGATAGAAGGTGGTGACTCAACATAAAAGTAAAAGAAAGGCCCTTCGCAGAGGGAAGCAGTGATTGCAAGTTTTATAAACCTTCAAAAATTATGGTACTTACTAGCTTTGAGCTCTCATTGCCCCCATCATAGGCATCTTGAATGGTTAAAGTTAATGCGAGTACAATTATGATGCATATGCTTGACAAATCATAAGTTGAAAACCTTGTATCCCTTGAAGTACGAATACCCAAACCTCATGCTACTCGACTTAGAGTCCCAAGCAAGCTCTTGTCATTGTAAGTATACACGTATTATCGAGAACCGCCAATGGGGTACCTCCGTGCCCGATGAAATGGAACAAGCCCACATCAAAATGATAGGACAAACAGACAATGAACACCTCGGCATCTCTTTTATTTACCATTGGTATAGCTTTTTATTTTGAGATGCGTCGTTGAATGTTCACTATGGGCATGCTATAAATTTCCACCATGAATTATGCATGGCTTAGATTAGTGGCCCAGGCGTTTCTCTAACACATATACAAACTCCATGATCCCGCAAGATTCCCAAATTATTTCACATCGCGAGTATCCATAAACAAAAGATCCCGATATCAACTCAAATAAGAAGTGCAATGTTGAAAGATTGCCCCATGACGGCATGGCTGGGCTAATTTCAAACTTACAACTTGCAAGCATAACAACTCAACATAAGAGAGCCACAATGTCAAATTTTTAAGAACAAGAAAAGTAAAGTGTGCCATCAGGTTCGTGAGAGCTTTACTGACCAATTTTTGCATAGCACCAAAAAAGTTTAATTTGAAGGATAGATAAAAGCAAGTCAAATGTACTTTAGAATAGCAAATTGCTAATAGGTATGTATGGTGGACACATTTGAACAACTTGGTTTTTAGGAGTTGGATGCATGAGTAGAGCTCATACTCAGTACAAAATGAGGGCTAGCAAAAGACTGGGAGCGACCAACTAAGAGAGCAATAACGGCCATAATCATGCAAAGCGACAAAGCAACATTAAAAGAAGCATAAGATGGCATCAAAATTCAAAAACTAAATGATCATAGAGGCTTATGGCAACTTTTTATGAGTCTAACATGTGTGAGCATGCGCCAAGTCAACCCAAATAAAGCATCAAAGGAGAAAACCAAAATAATGCTTCCAAATAATAAAAACAACGCATGATTTTTTCAAAGGCTCATTAAGCAATCTCAGTCATTTGAGACAAGTCATGCTACAGAAAAACCACTAAGCATACTATCAAAACGACATCAAGCACGACATGCAAAAGTCTAAGCCGCAGTCTAAACAAGCTCCTTTTTGTACCACTTTTTTGCATAATTTTTTTTCTTTTTTCCAACACCATTCGAACCTTTTTGAAATAACTCTTTTGATGAAAACCAACGTGGACCAGAGGTCAAAATACACCTTGATGCAAAGATATAACAAGATCTGAACACAAATCAAGGCGAAAAATGAAAGCAAAATGCAGTAGCAGAAAAAGAGAACACTCGTTGAACGATAAGAGTGAAAAACAGAGTGTTCTTAGCAAATGAAAAGCAAGGCAACTTCTCCAAAAGAAATTTGTTGGGGTCCAACCTTTTATTGCAGCAAACAAAACTAAACAAAACTAAAAACTAAAAACAACTGACGCTCCAAGAAAAACGGATAATGCATGAAGCAATAAAAATATAGTGTGTTGAAAGGTGACCTGATTTTTGCCGATGAAGAAGGGGTGCCTCGGGGCATCCCCAAGCTTTGATGCTTGTACCTCTTGGATATTTCTTCGGGTGCGTGGGCATCCCCAAGCTTAAGCTTTTGTCCATTCTTCAACTCATCTCATCATTCTCCAATCCCTACACTTGAAAACTTCTTTCATACAAAACTAAACACAATTCTATTAGCAACATTAGTGTAAGCATAATAATGAATCAACCTCTTTTGCTTCAGATTTCAACTCAAAACCACCACATATAAAGCATATACTACTGTAGCAACTTCCCCAAAAGTTCCGTGATCAAAAGAACTCAAAAAGAAAGCGATAAAGAGGCAAATACAAATAGTGGCAGAAATCTGTCAAAACAGAACAGCTGACAAAGGTCGAATTTTTAGAGGGTTTTCTGTTGCTCAAATCAAAAAGTGTATAACTAATGAAAGTTTAGATATAACCTGGGGCATATGCACAAGTATTTTCAGGTCAAAAAGATATTCTGAGAATTTTCACGAATTTTTACGGTGCAGCACCGAAATCTGTTTCAGGACAGCAACATCCCCAAATCTTACCTCACTCAAATTAGAGGTTTCTCTTGGCACAACAACGAAATAAAAAGGATAAGGAGCGGTTATTACAGTAGAAATAACTTCCAAGACTCAAATAAAAGAAAAAGAACTGAAAAGAAAACAATGGGTTATCTCCCAAGAGTGTTTTTCTTTAACGCCTTTGAGCTAGGCTCAGTAATTTGAGAAGATGCTCACATAAGAAATATGAATGGAAGCCAAAAAGAGCATCAAGGAGCAAATATAGAACACATTTAAGTCTAACCCACTTCCTATGCATAGGAATCTTGTAAGAAAATAAATCAAAGAAGCACATAGTCACAAGTATGGGTAGATAAAACAAGAGCAACTTTGGAACTTTCAATATAAAGAGAGGTGTTTTAGTAACATGAGAATTCCAACAACCATATTTTCCTCTCTCATAATAATTTTCAGTAGCATCATGAACAAACTCAACAATATAAATATCACACTCACCCTCCTTTGTTAAGCATGGAGGGCGATCAATAAGGTATTAGTTAAAGAGTTACTCTTATTGGGAGGTAGACATGGGTAGCTCCATTCTTCCTCCTCTTGATCATCACTCTCCTCTTCTTTTTCATCCAATGAGCTTCTAGTTTCAGCAATTTCTTCTTCCATAGGCTCCTTCAAGGCATTATTCTCTTCCATTGGAGAACATCTATTAAGATATTTAAGAATATAGCCATTTTCTTCCTTGTAATTATCAAAGCAAAATTTAAGTATATCATAAACCTCATATTTATAAGGTGCATCATTAGTATTTTCAAGCAAATAAGCAAGTTCGAATGCACCCTTCCAAGCAATAAATTCTTCAATTTGTTCCACATCATAAAAGTCGTAATTTCCATTAATATAAGAAGATATGGTAACATCATCATTATACTCACATTGAAAAGGGAGGTGTTTATACCTCCTACAGCAACAAGATCTATCAAAGCAATAAGTAACATTATAAGTAGAGCACACATTTCTAGCAATGATATACAATCTATTGATTTGTTCCCATAAGTGTTTCCCTTTTTGTGACAAACGGTGTACCTCATAATAATTTTGCTGCTCTTCCGTGAACCCACCTTGCCAAAAAGATTTAGTTTCAAAGAAACCAACCATTGATAGAAAGCATGATAAAGCAAGACAATAACAGACCAACAAAAATAACAACTATAGTAGGAACTAATTTTTTTGTACTTTTTGATAAAATGATGCAAGCAAAAATAAAGTAAAGCAAAACAATAAACAAAGTAAAGGATGTGCGTGCGAAACTCCCCTTGCAGAAGTCTTCTTTTTCCCCGACAACGGCGCCAGAAAACAGCTGGTGCCAAGTTGACGTGGGAGCTTATTCTTCTTCAATCCCCGGCAACGGCGCCAGAAAACAGCTTCATGGCGCCGGTGGATATATAGATCACCAACCAGTTGGGAACCCCAAGCGGAAGGTATGATGAGCACAGCAGCAGTTTTCCCTCAGTAAGAAACCAAGGTTTTATCGTCCAGTAGGAGAAAGCCAAACTCAAGAAGGTGATGCTTGCTAGCTTAGTGACACTCCAACAAGGGCGCCGTTTACGATTCTTGTTAGCGCGTCTTCAACTCGTAGCAATGCGGAACCTGCACACAACACAACCAAATACTTTGCTCCCAACTTACGATGTGGTTGTCAATCTCACCGGTTTGCTGTAAACAAAGGAATGAGCATATCGAGTGGAAAGCAATAGTAGTATGCGAGAAAATAAATAGTGCGAGTAAAGTAAACAGGTGATAGCAATGTAAAGGAAATTGGACCGGGGTCCATAGTTCACTAGTGGTGTCTCTCCATAAAATAAATAACAATATGCTGGGTAAACAAATTAAAGTTGGACAATTGATAGAATAAAGATAATGTGCATATGTCGAGAGGATCACTATGAGATTTACTCTGCGTATTACAACAAAATACATAGACCGCCATCCAACTGCATCTATGACTAATAATCCACCCACGGGGAATCATCCGAGGACCCCGTGAGTATTAAGTTGCGAACAACAGATAACTGCATTAAGCAAAGTGTGTAATGTAAACAAAGCATATGCCCTTGGACATAAGAATGTTGTTTTCTCCCTAGTGGCAACAGCACATCTACAACCTTAGAGGTTTCTGTCACTCCCCCAGATTAAATAGAGGCATGAACCCAACTATCGAGCATAAATACCCCGTCTTGGAGTCACTAGTATCTACTTGGCCAAGATAGCTACTAACAACGGAGAGCATGAAAGATTATAAACAACATAGAGATAACATAAGATATATGATTCAGCACATCAACTCAACATAACACCAATATTCATCGGATCCCAACAAACACAACATGTAGAATTACATAACGGTGATCACGATCATGTAAGGCAGCTCACGAGATCTAAATATGAAGCACATGGTAGAGAAGAGAACCATCTAGCTACTGCTATGGACCCATAGTCCAAGGTAGACTACTCACTCATCGCGCCGGAGGCAAGCATGGCGATGAAGATGACCTCTGGTGGCGATTCCCCTCTCCAGCAGGGTGCCGGGAAGAGCTTCTGGACCCTCCCGATCTCGGATCGACGATGGCGGTGGATCGCGATGTGTTTCTGGAAAATTGATCGGGTACTTAGGTTTTTCCCATCGGGGGGTCTTTATAGGCGAAGGGGCAGCGTCAGAGGCGGACCAGGGTGGTCTCACCCATAGGGGGCACGAGCCAGGGGCAGGCCGCGCCACACTATGGTGAGGCCAGCCTCTGGCTCGGCTCCATCTCCTCTTCGGTCTTCTGGAAGCTTCGTTTAATATCTGGATGTTTGGCTTTTGTTTCGTCCAATTCTGAGAATATTCCCTGTGTAACTTTTCTGAAACACAAAAACAGCAGAAAATAGGGAACTGGCACTGTGGCATCTTGTTAATAGGTTAGTTCCGGGAAATGCATAAAAACGCCACAAAGTGTAACGAAACACTAAGCAAATGGTATAAAAACAAGCATGGAGCATCAAAAATTACAGATACATTTGAGACGTATCAGATGGCTAGAAATATGAAGGTTTGTACTATTACCACCACTAGTGATGTTGTTTCAAATGCTAGCAATCCTCTTTCTTTGATTGGTGTAGAGAAAATTCCTACTCCTTGTGCGAAATTGCCTAAAACTACAGAAACTTTTTCTAATAAAAGTGCTGAAATTTTTCGGAGTATGGGAGACAATAGTTCTACTATCTTTAATGATTTTGATGTTGATGGTTGTGATATTTTTGAAGTAATTTCATTCTTGCAAAAGCTTGCTAGAAGTCCTGATGCTAGTTCTATGAATGTTGCTTTTACAAAACATATTAAGAATGCTCTCATGCAAATTAGAGAGGATAAGTTGAAACAAAAAGTTTCTATCCCTAAGAAGTTAGAAGATGGTTGGGAGCCCATCATTGAGATGAATGTGAATGATTTTGATTGTAATGCTTTATGTGATCTTGGTGCAAGCATTTCTATTATGCCTAAAAAAAATTATGATATGCTTGGTTTACCACCACTTGAAAATTGTTATTTTGATGTTCCTCTTGCTGATGTTGCTAAGAAGAAACCTTTGGGAATGATTAATGATGTTCTTGTTATGGTTAAAAATAACCTTGTTCCCGTTGATTTCCTTGTTTTGGATATTGAATGCAATGCTTCTTGTCCTATTATTTTGGGAAGACCTTTTCTTAGAACTGTTGGTGCTATTATTGATATGAAGGAAGGCACCATTAAATATCAATTCCCACTCAAGAAAGCTATGGAACACTTCCCTAGAAAGATAAAGAAATTACTTTTTGGCTCTATCCTTAGAGCAAATTATGAACTTGATGCTTCATCACTTGAAATTACATGATTTCCAGTTTCTGCGCCTAGCTCAAAGGCGTTAAAGAAAAGCACTCTTGGGAGATAACCCAATGTTTTATTTTCAGTAATTTTTATTTTTGTTGAGTCTTGGAAGTTATTAATACTGTAATGACCTCTCCGTATCATTTTTATTTCTTTTTTGTGCCAATAAGAACCTCTAATTGGAGGAAGGTAAGATTTGGGGAAGTTGCTGTCCTGAAACAGATTTCTGCGTTGTACCGTAAACATTTGTGAAAATTCTCAGAACATCTTTTTGATCTGTGATTTCTTGTGCACATGCCCCAGGTTATTTTCTAACTTTCATTAGTTTTGCACTTTTCGATATGAGCAACAGAAGATTTTCAAAAAAATTGATCTTTACCAGCTGTTCTGTTTTGACAGATTTCTGCCACTATTTGTGTTTGCCTCTTGATCTCTTTCTTTTTTAGTTCTTTTGATCACGGAACTTTTGAGGAAGTTGCTACAGTATATTATGCTTTAATGGGTGTTATACTTGAATTGAAACTGAACCAAAGTGTGGATTTACTATCTTGCATACACTAATGTTGCTAATAAGAATTGTGTGGAGTTTTGTATGAAGGAAGTTTTCAAGTGTAGGGAAAGGAGAATGATGAGATGACACAAAGTATGACAAAAGCTCAAGCTTGGGGATTCCCATGTCACCCCAAGAAATATTCAAGAGGTACAAGCGTCAAAGCTTGGGGATGCGCCGAGGAACCCCTTCTTCATCAACAAAATATCAGGTCATCTTTCAAGACACTATATTTTTATTGCTTCATATGCTATGCGTTTTTCTTGGAGCGTCTTTATTTTTTCTTTCAGTTTTCTTTTATTTTGTTTGCAGCAATAAATGGTTGGACCCCAACATGTTTCTTTTGGAGAAGACACACTCCGTTTTTCATTGCCAAGAACACACTCTAGTTTCACTCTTATCGTTCCACGAGTGTTCTGTTTTTCTAGTACTGCGTTTAGCTTTCGTTTTTCACCTTGATTTTTTGTTTAGAACTTGTTAGTTCTTTGTTGCTAGGTGTGTTTAGACCTCTGGTCTTTGTTGGTTTTCATCTTTAAGAGTTGTTTCAAAAAGGTTGATTGGTGTTTGAAAAGAGTAAAAAAAGTTTCATGCCTATAGTGGTACAAATGGGAGCTTGTTTAGACTGTGGCTTAGACTTTTGCATGTCATGCTTCATGTTATTTTGATTATATGCTTAGTAGTTTTGCTGTAGCATGACTTGTTTCAAATGACTGAGATTGCTTAATGTGCCTTTGAAAGAATCATGTGTTGTTTTTATTATATGGGAGCATATTATTATGGTATTCTCCTTTGATGCTTTATTTGGGTTGACTTGGCGCATGCTCACAACATGTTTGACTTTAACCAGTCGCCTCAAGCCTCTATGATCATTTGGTTTTTGACTTGTGATACCACTTTATGCTTTGGTTAATAATGTTTTGTCGCTATACATGATTATGGCCGCTATTACTCTCTTAGTTGGTCGCTCCCAGTCTTTTGCTAGCCTTCATCTGTACTGAGAGGGAATACTTCTCGTGCATCTAACTACCAAAAACCAAGTTATTCCAAAGAGTCCACTATAAATTCTTATGCATGGTATTTTCAAGCCATTCCAAGTAAATTTTCATGTGCTACCTTTCAAAAAACTCTTCAAAATACTTCTCATTTTTTGACACTGTTTTCAGCTCATGGGGACGTAGTGGTCGGATTTTTTATCTTCCATATTGTAATCTCTTTAAAAAAAGGAAAAAAGAAAAGAAAAAAGCACTACTCCATGGTATGTGAAAGTTGGTGGGCACCTGAAGGATTTGGTTAGCCATAGTTTTGTGAAAGGAAAAGTGGGGAGGAGTGCCAAACTTTATAAAAGAGCACAAATGTGCCAATTTCTCTCAAAACTTGTGTAGTATGGAAGATAGCAAAAACCCTATTGCCAGTCGTTGACAAGAACAACCACCTCTCAAAACAATTTTTATCTCTGTTTTACAAATGAAAAGCTCTAGCACATGCTAAATCCCTGCTTCCCTCTGCGAAGAGCCTTTCTTTTACTTTCATATTGAGTCTTCACCTTCTACCTTTATGCACCATCTAAGAGAGCATAGTTGTCATTTTGAGTATAATGTGCATGGTCCCAAAATTTATTATTGATTGATTCATGATTATGGTATTGCTTGTTCTCAAATTATTTGTATATAGTCGCCCTCTTACACTTGAAGGTGTCCTATGCATTTATATTTTGCTATTCCATGAGGGACAAGTTGAATACCACTTTGCTATGTTTTTCTATATGCTTGAAACAAACAATCGACTTTCAATGCATTATTACTCATGATCTTTTGTTTGAGTTACTTTTCATGTTATAAGATGGTTGCTAAGTTCTATTGTCAAGATTATATCTTTTATGCCCATGTTTAGAGTACTTTGATCTTAGCACTCAATGCTTTACATCATTTTGATCAAGTTTGTGTTGGTGCATGTCACCTCAAAAATTATTGTTTTGTTATCACTTACCTACTCGAGGACGAGAAGGAGTTAAGCTTGGGGATGCTTAATATGTCTCAAACGTATCTATAATTTTTGATGCTCCATGCTTATTTATACACTATTTGCTTTGTGTTTTGTTTACACTTCGTGGCGTTTTCATGCATTTTCTGGAACTAACCTATTAACGAGATGCCACAGTGCCAGTTCCCTGTTTTTTGCTATTTTTGTATTTTAGAAAAGTTACACAGGAAATATTCTCGGAATTGGATGAAACAAAAGCTGAAGTCCCTAATTACGTGACACGAAGACGGAGTCCAAAGGAGAGCAGGAGACGGACCAGAGGCCGGCTGCACCTACTGGTGGCACGGGCCACCCACTAGTAGAGAAAACTCTATCACCGACGCACCAAAATGTGCTTTCACCGACGCATTCTGGTGCGCCGGCGACCCTCATGCCGGCGGTAACGCTATATCACCGGCGCATTCCACTATTCGTCGGCGATAACTGAAAATACCGCCGGTGCATAGATCAATTTGCCAGGGGTAAGGGATTTCACTGGCGAACAAGCCTATGCGCCAGGGATACTTCTTTTTGCGCTGGCGAGTACGTTGTGTGCCAGGGATAACATATATATGCGCCAGCGAAATTAATTACAGCAGCAAAAAAAATACAGCAGATATACACAGTTAATACAGCAGATATACTTAGAATAACATCAAATAATAAAGGGAAACAAGAAATAATATACACAAGTGATCAAGACTCCAATATTATGCAAAAGTATCGATCTGAAGTTGCACAAACTCTCGATCCCAACTTACACACATACATAGACAACAAGTAGCACAAAGTGGCGGTACGGATGTACAAGTCATGTTCGAGAGTACACAAAGTCGCTAAACAAGGAACACATAGAAAAGAAAGGCAGTGGCGGCGGTGAGCACCATCACGAGGAAGGTGGTCATCCGGCTCCTCTCCATCTCCCTCGTCCTCTCTCGCGCTAGATAGTTGGCATATCGAGTTTCCGCCTCCGCCAAAGTGTTGTATCCCTTGTAGTTGTTGCCGCTGAAATGGTGTACCTGCCTCCTACATTTTTCCCAGTCGTCGTAGACTCTGGGAACCTTGCCCTTGTACACGACATACCACGTCATCTACACACAAGGAAAAAGTTAGTGGTTAAGTAATGAAGCATGAAAGTTGTGCTGCAAAATTTATTGAAAGTGACAAGTTATGCAATAAATAAAGTTTATAAACTAACTCTAAGTTTTGGGTTTTGGCGGGAAGGGATGGATTCCGTCGAGCGTGTTGAATGTCCTCGTGTCATAGCACAACTCTAAGCGGGTCTCAATTTCTACATTTGGCGGTGGTGTGAAGCCGGCGTGGAACAAGCCACCCTTCTTGGTCACATTCCTCAAAATGATTGAGCAAATGGTATGTTGAATGGCACGGAACTCAGCTTGCACTTGTGCATCGGTGGTGTTCGCCATGTCTATGCTAGCTTTTCAGAGTCTTTCTGGCACCAAGAGGTCTTGTTCTGTTTTGATGATGTCCCTCATATGTAGGATGGCGTACCAGGCCTCCAGCCCACTATCTGGCTCAGCCTGCTTGTGGCAGCAGAACTCGGTTCTGTGGAAGAGGGTGAAGCAGCCTCGTGTTTTTTTCTACTTTTTTATGGGGCGGTCGGCCTTAGTGACGAAGCCGTTGAAGGCTTTATAAAGAACACCCTTAATCTCGGTGTAGACCTTGCGATTCGCACTCCCCGAGTCCAGGTAAACCACTCCCGATTCATACGGGTGCACGATGATGAGGGTACAGTGAATTCCTCTGCGCAAAACAACAAGTGATCCTTAGATAAAGGAAATTTACGGAAGAATTAATGTACCGATGGGTAGCGGAGGACTACTTACTCAGGGAAGTAGGGCATGAGAAAGTAGTCCTTATCCTTGTTGGCTACCATGAAATCCTCGATATACTTCGAGACAATCGCCGGATTCCTAGGGGCGCCGAGAAATAGCTCATCCATGTAGAAGGAGTCCATTATCACGATCCTCCCTCTTCTCTCTACGATGATATCGTGCGCCATGCTGACCAATATCAGGCGGACCTAGATTTTGTCCATCCGGAACGTGTGCAAGAGCCTGAAGATGTCTTTGAATCTAATAAAGAAAAGATCCCCTGGGTACCCATTCACAAAGCCCACATTGGTGGGCACCTTGACCACATGTACCGGGTACTTAGGATTTTTCTCTTTGAGAAGTTGGTTCTCCAGATACATAATGCTGTCATGCACGTCCTTGATGCTGCCCCCATATGACATGTGGGCCTGTGGAGCTTACCCCTGGCGAATTTAGGATAGAGTTCGTCAGGGATACAAAGACACTGGGACCCACCGGTCAATTTACCCCTGGCGAATTTAGTGTACAGTTCGCCAGGGATAAATGACAGTGTTTTTTCTTTTTGCTTTGTTTTTTGTGTTTCTTTTTTTTCTTTTTTCTTTGTTTTTGTGTTTCTTTTTTTTTCTTTTTGCTTTATTTTTTGTGTTTCTTTTTTTTTTGCTTTGTTTTTTGTATTTATTTGTTTTTTCTTTTGCTTTGTGACTAAGAAATATGAGATAAATATATGGGCATAAGACAAGGAAAATATAATTGATAAATATAAGTATATGTGTCCTAAACTTATACATCATTAATTGGAGATCGATACATATCATTGTGATGGAATTTGTAGCTTTTCGATGCATCACACTCATCTTCGTTTCTGCGAATTGCCTTTCTTGGTCGTCGTTGTTGAATACTTGACCCCCATATCGTGACTCCTTCTTGTGTGCGGAACACCTGTCCTAGGTAGCGTGGTCCTGCTTCTTCTTTTGCTGTATGTTGCATTGTCTTCATTGTATTCTTCCATCATTGGGTCTCCTACGAGGCCGTCGAAGTCTTGCTCGTCGGCGACTCCATCCATTCCGATGAGGGCCCTTTTTCCACTCTTTACAACAACACGACTAGGCCTGGATGGGTCGGTTATGAAGAAGCATTGCTATGCCTAGCCAGTACCCATGGCTCATTTTGCGCGGTGGGGTTCTTGGTATTGGATTTGTTGGCTTCAGGCATACACATAGTGGTGAAATATTCGTCTTCTTTTGTGATGTTTGTAGCCCATCTGACACGGAACATCGGAAGCTTCTCACCGATGTAGTCGAGCTCCCTGATTTCCTCGATCTTTCCGTAGTATCTTTTCTTCTCTTCACCCATGTAAGACACCATCGTTACAGACGAGTTCTGATAATTGCCTCATTTGTCTCTTTCCTCCGTGTAGAATGTGTACCCGTTGATGTCGTATGCTTGATAAGTCATGAGGTTGGGCGCAGGTCCATATGACAAGGCGAGTAACATTTTGTCGCTCTCAGAGGTCATTGGCAGGGGATTGGCATCGATCTGGTCTTTGAACCAGCGTCTGAAAGAGGAGTTGTGTGCTCTAAATATCTCTTCTTCCGTCATCGGCTTGTGTGCACTATTCTTGATCATGGTTTTGTGCTCTTCCACCCAAGGTTCGAGATCTTCAATGTGTTGTAGCGCTACTAAGTGGTCCCTGTTGAAGTCGGCTCTCCGACCAGAGCAGTCCACATCCATTGCCCTCTTGCCAGTGTTGTGGCCTACTCCCTCATACCTGCCAAGGTGCTTGTTTGCGGGCAAACCAACCGGTGTGTTCTCCTCATTTAGATAGTTCTTGCAGAAAGAGATGCACTCTTCGGTGAGAAAGCCCTAGATGATGCTTCCATCTAGATGTGCCCTGTTACGAATGTATGCTTTGATGATCCCATTCATTCTTTCTAACGCCATCATGTTGTGCAGGAATGCCGGCCCGAGATCCTCGATATCATCCACTATATGGACCAGCAGATGGACCATGATGTCAAACAATACGGGCGGGAAGTACATCTCAAGCTCGTTTATGATGGTGACGATCTCTTCCTGCAGCCTACCTAGTTTCTTCACGCTTATCAACTTTCGAGTGATGACGTCGAAAAAGTGACAGAGGCCAGTCAGTGTTTGACGGACGTGCGGTTCCATTATCCCTCGGATTGCTATGGGGAGTATATGCGTCATCATGACGTGACAGACATGAGACTTCATCCCGCTGAAGATTTTTTTTGTTTGGGTCCAGGTATCTGCTTATGAGCCCTGCGTAGCCTAAGGGAAATCTGACTCCCAGGAGGCACTTGAACATCTGGTTTAGCTCGTTGGGACTTAGAGTGAAGTAGGAGGGAGCGAGGCTGCATGATTTGCCCTTGCTGATCTCCTCCGCCGGCGGTAAGTGAAGCTATTTCCTTATATTTAGGGCCATCAGGTCATTTCTCGCTTTCGGCCCATCTTTGATCCTATCCGGCATGTTGCACAGAGTGCCGAGCAAGCTCTCGCACACATTCTTCGTGATGTGCATGACATCAAGGCAATGAGGCATACCGAGGATCTTCCAGTACGGCAAGTCCCAAAACACGGACCTCCTTTTCCATACACCCATGAGCGGTTCCACTTTAGCCTTGTTCTTCTTCTCTCCTCGCTTTTGCATCTTTATTATCTTTCCTGGCGGAGGGCAATTTTTCCAATCTTTCAACAAAATATCGATCTCTACGCCGCTCCTCTTAGGTGGAGGTCCTTCGAGCTCATCTTTACTATTGAAAAGATCTCCACACCTTCGCCAGGGATCATTCTTGGCTAACCACATTCGATGCCTCATGTAGACGGTTTTTGAAGATTCCGGATCCTTACCCAGCTGTAGAAATGGCGTCAATTCCATGCACCTCACACAAGCCTTGTGTCTGTGGCACACTTGGCATGCAATATATCTGTATCCAAGATAGTCATGCACCGTCGTGAGCAGCGTGACTTTGAGACAGAAAGTTTCTTCCTTGTGGGTGTCCCATGTTTCTACCCCTTCCTCCCACAAGGTATCTAGCTCTTCCTTCAACAACTTGAGATACAGGTTGATATAGCTCCCTGGCTGTGTTGGCCCTTGAATTAGCATACTCATGTGTATGTACTTCTTCTTCAGGCACAGCCAGGTGAGATGTTGTACATCCATACAAACACCATCCAGGTGTTGTGCTTGCTGCTCTGGTTCCCAAACAGATTGAGTCCATTAGTGCTCGCACCAAGCCTGATGTTCCTTGGATCTCTCCCGAATTCTTCGTAGTACTCCCCGTCTAATGCTCTCCACAGGCTTGCATCTGAAGGGTGCGTCAGCACTGGGTCTTCAACCCGTTTTGGATCAAGCAACACCGCCGCCATTCTATCCGCATGCTAGAGCATGAGCTTTGCTTCCTTGGGGTCCGCGAAGTACCGCTGCAGACGGTGCCTTAGCGGGAAGTACCACACAACTTTTCGAGGAGCCTTCTTGGTCCCTCTCTTGTACCGATCAGCTTCGCACACTGGGCATGTGGTCTCGTCTGCGTGCTCATTCCGATAAATTATGCAGTCATTGATGCAGGCGTGGTATTTTATGTGCAGCAAATCGAGAGGGCACACGATTTTCTTGGCCTCATTTAGACTACCAGCACACGTGTTATCTTTAGGAAAGCGCTTCTTCAGCCATCGGAAGAGGTCGTCCACGCTCGAGTCGGACCATCCGTGTCTTGCCTTCATCTCTAGAAGATCGAGAGCTACTCTCAAGCGGTTCTCCTCTGGCTCGCGACTAGGTGCGTCATACAATGGAGTTCTCGAGTCTATCTCCAGTTGCGCCAGCTTAAATTTCCGTCTATCGCCAGCTCTGGCGCCAGTCGATATGTTGTTCATAAGAAGTTCTTGAAAGTGAGGGTCCCGCATGGCTGCGGTTAGAGGGGTACTCCTGTCCTCGACTTCTATAGTTTCTACTTCTTCTTCATCATCGTGGGCGGCATCCTCTTAGTTGTCTTCATTGTCGTCTTCCTCATTTTCTGATCTCGCCACCCCATCTTGGTCATGATTATCATCTTGGTCATCATCACCTATCCACTGGGTGTGGTCCTCCATGAAACTAGACCTAAGCAGGTGCTCCTTCACCGTGCCTGAAGAGGAGGTGAACATTGACCCTAGTTTGCATCTTCGACACGGACACCTTATATACATGTCGTTATTTTGATGCATCTCAGCCGTCGCGCGTTGCACGTATCTATCCACGTCGCTTTCTCTCATCATGAACACCATTGTTGCCTATTACAATAAGAGAATTGATTAAAATGATCATCTCTGTTATCATGGAAAATTTCGGCATGACCTTCCCTAAAAAGGTCATGTGGAGAGCCGGAAATTCGCCGAAATGGAAGTTAATCAACATTCCGGCAAAACATCGGCAACTCATTCTCATGCCATCATGTCTTTCTCTCTTGTTATGTACATACCTATTAGATCGGTACGTATATTGACGCGTCAACCGTTCCTATGAAGTTCTAGATCTAGATCTACAAATATGCATGTATTTGGGAGAGATCTAATTTGGTAGAGGGTGAGTGCATGTGGGTAGGAAGAGATTGGCTAAGATATATCAAATATTGTTGGTTAAAATAGCTAAATTGGGAGGAGGGGGTGGGGGAATGAGTTTGCAAGTGGTTTGGCTCGAGTTGCAATAGGCAATAAGTGAGGGAGGGAGATGGGTGGTGGTGGTAGGTGAAGGAGTTAGGAGTGCTTTGGCTGGAAAAAGATCCTAGGTTATCCCTGGCGCATTAGTCTATATGCGCCGGGGGTAAGTTTCTTATCGCCGACGCATACGTGCTGGTGCGCCAGGGGTATTTTCTTATCGCCGGTGCATACGTGCTGGTGCGCCGGGGGTATTTTCTTATCGCCGGCGCATAACAAGTGGATTCGCCAGGGGTAAAAATTAGTCTGGCAGGGGTGGGCCAAGCCCACCTTATCCCTGGCGCATAGGGTCAGTATTCGCCGGCGTTAAGTCTAGTACCCCCGGTGCACCGTGGAGTTATGCGCCGGGGATAATTATTCCTAAGTGTCGTCCCAGACGTGGTGGGCCCGCCACCAAGTATCGCTGGCAAACTGGGATTGTATGCGCCAGCGGTAATGACTTATCACCAGCGAATATGTATTGACGCGCCAGGGGTAATATTACCGCCGGCAAATAGATATCATATGCGCCAGGGGTAGTCATGCTGGCTATAAGCAAATCTCTACTAGTGACCCCTTGGCCGCGCCACCAGGGGGTGTGACCTCCTGGTCCACCCCCTGACATCGCCCTTTCGCCTATTTAATCCCCTCGATGGGAAAACCCTAGGGGCCCAAACTCTTTTCCAGAAAACATACTACAAGCTGCCGTCATCGTCGACGTGAGATCGGGAGGGTCCAGAAGCTCTTCCCGGCACCCTACCGGAGAGGGGAATCACCACCGGAGGCCTTCTTCATCACCATGCCTGCCTCTGGAGTGATGTCTGAGTAGTCTACCTTGGACTACGGGTCCATAGCAGTAGCTAGATGGATGTCTTCTCCTCCATGTGCTTCATGTTTAGATCTTGTGAGCTACCTATCATGATCAAGATCGTCGCTATGTAATTCTACATGTTGTGTTTGTTGGGATCCGATGAATATTGAGTACTATGTCAAGTTGATTTGTGATTTATCATCTCTATGTTGTTTATGATCTTGCATGCTCCCCGTTGCTAGTAGATATCTTGGCCGAGTAGATGCTACTGACTCCAAGAGGGAGTATTTATGCTCGATAGTGGGTTCATGCCTCTAGTAATCTGCGAGAGTGACACTAACTTCTAAGGTTGTAGATATGCTGTTGCTACTAGGGAGAAAACAACAATCTTGTGTTCAAGGATATTTGTATTGTTTACATTACACACTTTGCTTAAGGCAATAATATGTTGCTTGCAACTTAATACCCAACGGTTGTTCGGATGATATTCGGCGGGTGGATTATTAGTCATAGATGCAGTTGGATTACGTTCTATGTATTATGTTGTAATGCCCAAGTGAATCTCATAGTGATCCTCATGACATGTACATGCATTGCTTGCATTCTTTATTCTGTCAATTGCCCAACTGTAATTTGTTCATCCAGCATGTTATTTATCTTTATGGAGAGACACCTCTAGTGAACTGTGGACCCCGGTCCATTCTTTTACATTCATATTACCGTTTACTTTCTACAAGCATTATTTACTTTCTTGCAAACAAATATCTTTTACCACACGATATGTTTAATCCTTTGTTTACAGCAAACCGGTGAGATTGACAACCTCACTGCTAGTTAGGGCAAAGTACTTTGGTTGTGTTGTGTGCAGGTTCCACGTTGCTGCTAGTGCCAGAGCTACGCCCAGATAAGCGCCATAAACAAATTGTCTGAAGTCGTCGCCAAGCCAGCTAGCATCAACCTTCGGAAGTGGTTTCTTTCTCCTACTGGTTCGATTAAACCTTGGTTTCATACTGTGAGAAACTTGCCGCTGTACTCATCATACCTTCCTCTTGGGGTTCCCAACTGGGTTGCTAGCACCACCAATCAGGATGCGGGTTTTAGCATGTTTTGGTCTTTCTACGCAGGAAATCTGTTTTACTTGAGATGTTGCTGATTTTGTTGTGAGGACTTTGTATATAAACTTTATGAATAAAAATAAAAATAGATGCATGGGGAAAACCCACTTCAGCCTGAAAAAAAGAACACTTTGATGTTTAAATGGTAGCATGAGAGGCCATAACCTTTTAGATCGGAACTGAACATGCAAGTCAAATAAGACTATGTACATAGAGTGTACCAAAAAAGACCTTGTAGCATGTAAATTTCTTGAGAGAGCTCAACCTCGTCCACCTTTGGTACAATCTGGCACCAAACTCAGAACAAAGGCTAAAGTGACATATTGTTTAGTCGGAACGATGATCCTAGGACATATAACATTTAAAGGAATGTCCTCTGGCCATGTTTCCTCCACCCAGGAACTTTTTTCAGAGTAGGAAATGCCACACAATTTCCTGAAGAAAAAAACTTAAACAACCATTTGCTAAGTAGGCATTCCAGAGTATATGCCTAATTTATATCACATGCATCTGTAACTGTATAAGTATAGTTTTTAAATGGGTCATTGAGTTAATGATACTGTCCAAGAAGATCAACGGTCGCCTTCTTCGTCTGGCCATCGATCGATCGACTGCTTCTTTTGGATGGAGGCCCACCATGCATAAGAAAAGCAGCCTCCCGTTTCATCTACTCCTCTAGTTCGCAAGCCCTACCTTTCCACAAGCCTAACACTTCTTTTCCTCCTTACACGTGGCCCTCCATTTTCCTGCAGTACGTTTAGCACACCCATGAAAATACATATGGGCGGGGCAGGGCTCAACCTCTTATGCAAAAAGGACCAATTGACGGGTATATTTTTTTGTCAAAACTCTATAAAACTAGCTGGGGAATCTTCCTTTGTCGATGCGACAAGTTGCCAAATTCAACCCTCCAATTAGACTCTTAATCCTAGCAGTGCATCACTGACATAGTATCATGGTAGCCATACAACCTCATAGGCTTGACCGAAATAGCTGAATTCCGAATGAAATATAGATGTAAATGCCTAGTGCCCTTCACTGTAATTTTTTTCTGTATGAGTACTATTCAAGTATGCATTGTTTCTCTGACATAAGTTTTAACCTTACAAGGTTGCCATCAAGGACGACGAGTATTCCCCGCACAAAAAGGACGACGAGTATTGGCCAAATTAGTGGAAGCAGGCATCACTTCGTGGCCATTATATATGTACTTGCAAGTAGCTACGAACCTATATATGCATGGGTTGCATATCATGTGAAGACCCATGAACAGTTGCACCGATCGGTCTGCATTTGCATACCTTCATATTTCCAAAAAGATTGTGATGTGTTATTGGATGTGTACCTAACATTCTGTAGTAAGATCATCTCTACTGGGCGACAGTGTTTTGGGGGCGCCGGTAGACACGGCCTCTCTTTCGAGGGCCTCTGCCCCGATCGGCCGGCCCAAAAGATTTTTTTTTCTTTTCAAAATAGTTGCAAATTTAAATGGTTTAAACAGTTTAAGTATTACAAAATTATCAAATAGTTTTTCACGTCCAAAAGAGAGGGCACACCGGAGTTCAACACGTGTCATCCAATTCCGGTGATCCCATTGCATCAGGATAGGCCGGCGGCGAAGAACGGCCGGCGATCATATGGAGATCTTGGCTCCCAAGAAAGCTCGCCTCCATGGAAGCCGCCTCCTTCACCACTTTATGCTTGACTCCAGCAATGCACCACCCGTTCCAGTCGCCCGTCACCAGCCGCCGCCACTCCAGGTCCGCCTCACATCACTCTTGTGTCGAGTCAGCCAGGTCAATCACTTCTTCCACGGCTTCTTGAACTAGTTGGGTTGCGCCACGGTCGGCTGCTGCAATCTACTGGTCTGCACTGCTGTGGTGTCGAGGGTGGGTGACAGCAGTGGACGAGAGCGGGAAGAGAAGAGATGAATTAGGGATTTTGGTTTCCGTCGCTGCCAGGACAGGCCCGGCACACGAATCCGACATGGCCACGCTTGTCGGCGCCCTCGGAAGGAACCCTATGGGTCGGGGCTGGCATGGTGTTGCCAGACAAAATTTTGCTCGGTGAAAGCCCGTTTTTGCGTGGCCGTCCCAAAAGGTCACTCGAGGTGCATTCGGGGACGCCAGTGGAGATGCTCTAGGAACTAAGGAAGGAGAAACATATTGCTAGCTAGAAATGTAGAAGCTCCAATACTGTACATAAGTATTGGGAACTAGGAATGTAGCTGTTCTTAGGCCAGGGAAGATGCATGCACGGTGATTAAATGGCCATATACGTATGGTATGCATCAATGGACAGTGCCATATTGGTCTCGTTAAGTCTTTTTCCTCTCATGGTCAGCGCTCTGCCGGGAGCTTGGAAACCTGACCTCTCTCATCTCGCCACATGTTGATTAGCTAGATGTGTCCATTTCACCAACGGGAAAACGAGTCAAGGGACGGCCGCGCGAGAGCACCAACACGTACTACCACTTGCTGGAATAGTTTCCAGTGCCTCCTTTTACATGTCCGGATTGGCTGCAGATGGCACCTAGCACTTCCGCTCTCTTTGTGAATCCGTGTAGTATCACCCTCATGAAAGTAAAGATAAAAAGTGCCAAAAGATCTACCAGTCATACTATATATCTTTCTCCCCGACCGTGAAGGGCGTGGGATTAGCCAACGGCTGGGAGTGTACATTAGCTCAAATTAACTTATATCATGCGATCATAGTCATCCACGAACTGAACCAGATCTGGGGGAACAATGCATGCTGCTGTTGTCTGTTGATCCACCGGCCGATCCGTAAAAAAGACAGACCCACACTCGGCTAGCTAGCTGTCAATTCCTCCCAAGTACCAACCTAGTAACTTATTCAACTCAAATTTGTGAGTCATAGCTTAATTAATTTCTCAAAAGGTTTGATTGCATTGCACACGTTCGAGCATATATAGTATATTCTCTCCCTCTCCTTGAAAGCAACTTTGAGCTTTACCAGATCAATGGCACCTTTCATTGCCAAAGCAACTGCAGATGAGTAGTCACAACTGTCTGATTAGCATCCAGTGAACTTGTTCAAGGAGACTTCTCACTACTCAAATAGTGGAGAGAAAAGGTATGTCCATGTGGATAGATGCCACCACCTTGTCATGATCAGATCATATCAATGTGAGAGCAAATCACCAAAAGCTATGGTGGTAGAGCGACTCACTGGATCAGAACAAATAAAGATATGTGCACATATTTGACAATGCATGTATTTGACATGTGTATGTACGTATATGATTGACTCTTTCTGATTATTTCACCGGGCCCAGCAGCTAGCTCTTCTTCCTCATCATCATCTGGTGATTGCCTGACTGCTCTACATGTGTGTGTCTGGCCAGTCTGTGTGGGACAAGCTGGGTTATCAGATATCTACCTACACACACACTGACCTTAATAATTATGTTATGTAGGACCCAACAGAGCATTAGGTGTTGGTAGATGATAGCTATAGATGGATCAAGAGTGGAGAAAAGGTAGAGAGATAAGGCAAGAGAAGCATGGTGCTCCTGCATTTCTTGCTGCTCGGTTCTCCTCCTTTTCAGCTGATAATGCTGCTCTCTAGCTATCTTCTCAGGTGCATACATATATACATGCCATGTGAGAGATAGATCACGAGATCCATTTGATGTATGTACCTGAGGCTGTGCATTGATGTGTCCGTGCCCCGTGGACCATACCAACATATTCGGCCTGCCTATTTGTGTTTGTTACTGTGCGCAGCTGGAGATTCTGATTTTGGATGATATAGATCGATCTATTCGTGTGCTCGTTTCTTCGAATGCAAAGTGAATATTTGCATTCAGTCGATCAACACATATTATTACAGTGTTAGATTCCCCGTTCAGAATATTTAACACATCATGCACTTACATTTCAGTGTTGAGAAGTCGTTACATGTATTTTCTTTTTAGGTGAACTTTTTTTTTATATAAATGGAGGGTGAGACCCCAGCCTCTGCATCTAAAGGATGCACACGGCTTTTTTTAATAGATTATTTTTGAAAGCTTTGCAAGAGCAGTACAAAGATCAGACCGAAACCACTATCTTAGCGACGGATCGCTACACCTACAAGACTGATGAAGGGGGTAGCCATGAACAGGCCCTCTCCCTTGCCATCACACCAACGCACATCATCTAAAATCGAAGGCATCAACTAGCTATCCATCGATGAGCTGGAGCATAGTCGGTCTAGCAAACTCTCAGTGAGTACCCATGCACACACCTCAGAAGTCGCCGCCCGCCGTCTTCCGTGAACCCATCTTCTGCACAGATCAACGTATTGATCTTGAAAAGGCCTACCATCAACACTACCATGACGTCGAACGGTGCCACCATCTTGCGCAAGTCCATCGAGCCACATGCATTGCCGAGACCCTGCTGCACCACGCCGCCGAGTATCGCCGTCATCAACGAGGTAGATGCAAATCGCACCACCTCGGAGACCCCTCCAGGCATCACCTATTCCGAGACTATGCCCCAAGAGGTACAGCGACACCAGAATGTGACGCCATCGTCCGCTCCAGAAAACCTGGATCTAGGGTTTCCCTGGAACAACTTGGTCGGAGGTGGGTGATCTTAGCAACGATGCCTCCAACGAGGTAATGACGGCCGAGGCCGCCACCATCATCTGCTCTGATTGCTCGAAGCCCAGCTTTCACCGGTCGACCTCCACGCCTCCATCCCACGCAGCAGCATTGTGTCGTTCGCCTGCGGTCTTGCTGGAGAAGTTTCCACGCCTTCCACCGCATCACTGCCGAGGCAGCCATGCCATGGCGTGAGGCAACCGCTCCACGCCCTAGCCAAAGACACCGTCCAAATCAAATATTTTCTTTTAAGGTGAACTAAGATGGTATCATCTTTAATTTATTGAAATTAAATATTTAGTTTTTTAACTTATGCAAACTTTTTTCCCTCTCTTTATACCCTTCATTGCAAATGCATGACACATTGCACACAGATAAAATCCTAAAGAGGTAATTCCGATGGTCATTATATAATATTGCTTTGCTAAGAAATAACAAATATTTATTACAAGACATGTTTATAAAAAGATAATTATATCGTTAACATATTTGTACAGTTAGGCATGGAGTTGTGAAGATGTGGGCTAAAGTAATCGGCAATCCACACCCCGCTAGATCAATTGTCACGTGCTTAATTGTATCGGTCATATATAGCTCTACGCCTCTCTAATATTTCTTGCATATAGATATACAATGAAATATGCTCTGCTTGCTCCTATCCTCCTCGGAAAAAAGCCTTGTGTTGAGATTTTTTCTTGCATGTATAATTAGATCCATCTTTTATCAAGAAGACAGAACCTTAGCAAATCAATGACCCACACGCCCTCAAGCTTGCTCATGGTGGTGCTTAATCACTAATTAGCCATTTTTTGGTGTGTCCCTCCCATGAATCTTATATGTTGTCGATAAAAAGTGTCTGCTAGATCTAAGATTGTAAGAAGAAATTTTCCATTAGCCGTGATTGAGTTTAGTTTTGGTTCATAGATTTTTGTTATACAAGAAGACAGAATTGAACTTTAACTCTTATTAGCATATTGGTGGTACGATCAACAAAAAGTAATCAAAATTATTCCTAAAATATACTAAGAGTTAAAAATGAAAAATATAGAAACCAAAAATAAATTTTGTAAGAACAAATGAGAAATGACACAAAACTTAAAAAGCTTGGACAGATTTTTAAGAAAAGGGAAAAGTCAGACATATGGAAAAAAGAGACAATTAAAAAACTCATAATGATTCAGACCATTTCCAAAATATGGTTAAAATTTCCCAAAAAAATGAATTTTTGTTCTCCTACGAATTTTTATCATAAAAACATCAAATGTTCTAAACATTTTGACTTTTTCCCATGAATATCTAGCTTCCTCGGCTTTTCCTTATTGTTTTGTAGTTTATTTTTTTTCAAAATGGGGCTATGGTCCCATTTCAAAACAAAAAAATGTTTTCAAGTGGCATAGTTTTCTCTTACTATTTCATTGTGCCAAAACACAGCCACGTCATATGCAGATGCAGGCGCTTTGATGCTTGTACTATTTAATTTATGTGACGAACATGTATTATTGCTTGGATGGATTTAGATGATAATGCATCAGGATAAAGTTAAGAGGCCAATTGACAAACATCAATGAGAAATCTGTTTTTTTTTTCCACAAAGGGGGGGGGGGGGGTGCAAGCACCCTATATTGCTGCTTCAAACACATCGCTGGAAACTTACATGGAGGTCCAAAAAGATAAGAAAAATACAATGAGACCCTGCTAAAAAGCAAAGAGGACCCTGGAATTAAGCGCAGAACGCGATCAAGCCCAGCCTCCTCTTCCACCTCCAGATCGATGCCGGCCCTGCGGAAGGACTGCGACGGCGCAGCCGGGGACGCACCACTTGGAGCACCGCCCAGTGAGATCCAACGCGCAAAGCCGCTGCAGCGGTGGAGCAGCAGCCCTACTGCTGTTGAGTCCGGCGGGATGGCGGAGCAAGCCGTCAAAGAGTCGCCGGAGAAGAGCTCCATGAATCAAACCAGACGCCGGAGGAGCCGTCACCCTGCGCGTGCTGCCATCACCTCGAAGGCCAGCATCCACACAGAAACGGGGACCAGGGCGCCATGGACTGCACCAGTCTTCAGAACAAGAGGAGGAGCGGACCGGCCAGCTACTAAACCCCCTTGCCGCCATGGCAGGGCAGGAAGAGAAGCCGAACCACACCCGCCGCTGCTCCCTTCCTCTCCTGCCACCACGGCCGACCAAGGAAGAGAGGAGCTTCCAGATCTGCCCCGAGAAACCAGCTCCTAGGCCCTTTATTGGAGTCGCCGGAGCAACGCTCGCCCCCACATCTGGCTCAGCCCACCCGAGCACCGCGAGGCCAAGCACCACCACCGACCGGCCCAGATCTCGGCCGGAGATCTGAGAGCCCCTCCCGGCAAGACGCCAAAGCGGCGATAGGCGCCAAAACTACAGGCCCGCGGCCACCTAACCCTACTACGGACGGAGAGATCGCCGGCGCACCCCCTTAGCCATCCCCGCCGGCAACGCCGGCGAGGAAGGCCTCGGTTCGGCGCGGCTCCTCTCGAGAGCTCTCGAGACTACTGTAGCAAGAGAGAGAGTGTACGGGGGGAGTAGTGGAGTTCCTTACTACTGCCCGACCTTGAGCATCCAAACAAAGGTCTGATCTAATGAGAAATCTGTGAATCTCACTAATTCCGAACGCACCCGTGTATATGTGTCGATGTGTGTCAATTGGTGGGCGGAGTACTCAAACTCAAGGCAAGCACACCCTCCGTTTTCTCATCTTACTGCTCAGTACATCTTGATCCATGCCAGGTAGTCAACCTCCACCCATCGATGAAAAAAGAACGCCTCGATGCTGTCCGGTCGCTCCATCGCTCGCCTTTGTTGGTTGCAGAGACTTGTCCCGTCCGGGCCACCTGTCGTTGCGGATTGGATTAGTACGTGCTCTTAGCTACTATCATATGTCTTTCTTCCCCGTGTGTGGGTGCGAATCCTCCATTACGCCATGTCGCCATGTCTAGCTTCTCACTTTTAAGTGCTCTAAACCCATGCTACATGAAGGGTCAACGTGATCAATCGATGCTCAATTATTAGCAGAGAGAGTTCTTGTCCTATGCAATCACCTTTTACTTATTGTGCATGTGTTGCGCCTTAACTTTTTTCATGATTTTATTAGAAAAGTTTGTTTATCTTTTCGGACTAAAGAGGGTAGAGGGTACCCTAATAATGACCCACTTTTATCTATAGTTCCGCGTTCTGGTTTAGGTCGTCCCAAAAATTTGTTCATTGCTTTAGGTCGGCTTAGTGAAATCAAGCCGCATGAACATTTTGAAAGTCATGAAAGAGATCTGGAATGTTACGTCAAAGAAATTTTTCGAAATCAACATTAAACCCAATTCAACATATGCATCGACAAAGCTCTATGTGTAGATCTAGCTAGAATCTGAAAATATGTTATAATATTAGAAGGATGCTTAAACCTTTTAAGTAATAAAACGTTCTTTATCGGGAAAAAAAAGTAGAAGGATGCTACGACAATGTTCCTTTTTTGCGAAAAAGCCTATAAATTTACTGATAATCATCTTAGTAGTACAGAAAACCCAAAAAGTAACAAAAAATAATAAAGACCACCTAGCGACAATTACGAACACTCGCGTGAGCCAAAGGCATGTTGTCCTCATCGACCCTCCATCATTGGAGCCGGCAAAACTCCGCATCACCCGAGTCAGACAAACCTTGTCGTCGTAGAGATTGTTGTAGTAGAAAAACAAAAATTCTTTGTTCTAAGACCTCAACCAGAGCAGGAACTATCGCCAACAATCAGACCCATAGATGAGAAGAGACAAACCCAAACCCATGGGCGGATCCAGAGTACTACCTATGGGGGGCAGCTTCCCAACTCAATTGTTTTGGCCCCTTGTAATTGCAAGCTTAATTAGTGATTTGCCCCCCCCCCCCCCCCCCTCCCCTAGCAAAGATTTTTTCCCTTTGTTACCATAATTTTTGCCCCCTCTCAAGTCAGAACCTGGATCCGCCCATGCCCAAACCCATACGAATGAACACGGAAACCGATTAGATCTTAGGATATCCGCGGGAGGCGCAACTCCACGTGCCCTTCGCTGGCGCTAGATGCACCACTAGAGCAAGGATATGGCAGAGTGGATCTTATTCTGACTTAAAGATGTATTCGACCTTTATCAAAATAAGATGTATTCGACGCCTCGCCATCTCAAAGAAGACACTGAAAACAACCTAAACAAAGAACATGAATCCTCCCGCCGACGAGGGGTCATGGTTCGCCACGCCACCAAGGGCCCCAATGCCAAGAAACCCTAGATGGGTTTTTACGCTCGCCTCTTTCTCTCTTTCCTTCATACCTTTTCTGCTTTTATTTTCTGAAATTTCATATGGCATCTCATCGGTTTCAACAAAGTACAGTATGTGTTAGCCAGGAGCCGGAGCTATAGCCATAATGCAACTAGCAATTGAGGCATACCCTAGCGTCCCGATGAGAATGAGATGCAGCCTTTTTTTTTAGTTCTGTTGTTGCCCAGCACCGTCCTACCGATCGAGGCATATCCCACTTACGCATTATACTCCAGCATTCTTTCCAAGATAACAAAGAGAGGTACCTTGCGGTGATTCTGATAGGACGAACAAGAAAGCGCAGAGATGGGTGGGCGATCTCAAGCTTAGCCAATCCATGAACATGATCACGGTGTGGCCAAAAGCATGTTGATTTCGGCCAGTCTACTAGCCGCTTTACGTGTTAATTTGCTGCCGTTCTTTTTGTTTCGCATGGGCACGTCAAGGAGAGACTGACCATTCATGTTGTGGTGGAAGGTAGGGGGTGTCGGATCCTATTTTGGGATGGGCAGAAGCAACTAATCTGCACTACCCGTCGTCGTACGCTATGGAGGTTGCGGTTGCGTCCCTGAACTGCACAGACAAAAGTCGAAAGGAACCCACCGCAGTGTCCTCCAATAGCAACTCCATTTCTCAAAGATGCTGTGGTGGTTGTATGGCTCGCGGGATCACAAATTGTATCAAGGAAATTAGTTATCACAATTTACAAACTTTACCTGAATAAGTTTATGAACATTTGGCCTGAAGTATCCAATGAGACAACCAATGCTCAAAAGCAGGAGAGTCGAGAAGTATGCAACGCACTGAGACAATGGTACACGGCCATAACACAAGGTAAACCATATATATGAGAGAATATCACAACCAATCTCCTCCCATCCCTTACTATGCTCAGTGTAAGGGTGTGATTGCATACACACATCTCAGCAACGGACAATAAAAGGAAAAGAAATGCAAAACCAAATTTGTTCCAGTCGCACTATAAACTGTACTGTCTGCTAAGTCAGGTATATTCTTCAATAACATCAGAAAAAAAAGGAAGACAGATGCTTCATATACATACACATGTCTGCATAATGATCGACCCCTATGAAAACGTAGCAAATTACATATGTTTTTAAGTAGTTACTGCTGCATGCGCCTCAACACTTATAAGACAGCATCAAGGCGGTGGGTAGTCATCGAAGGCATTTATTGCATAAAATTTACTACTCCCTCCGTCCCAGTTCATAAGGCTTATACGTATACCTAGGTCGTCATTTTGACAAATATAATTTAAATTTTATAAGATAAAAATTATACCATTAGAAAGTACAATGTTTGAACTTTTTAGTGATATATATTTTGTAGTATATAAGTTGTATTATGTTGGTCAAAATGACAACCTAGGTATACGTGTAAGCCTTAAGAACTGGGACAGAGGGAGTACTAGTCCAGGTTAACTTGTCCTCCATCCAAATTTGGGCCTGATAATCATCGGAGCTAGTATTGGAAAACCTTTACACCTTGACGGAATGTCTTGTTTTTCTGCAACCCTATAAAATGGAGTATCAAAAAAACTGTCACAAAGTAGCAAAATCATTCAAGCAAGTCAAACAATGCAGCTATGTAATTGAAGATGCACAGTAGCCCATCCCACCTCCTATATATTACATTTATAAGAACAAACGGTCCAAATATATACTAGTTTGACACTTTGAGTAGCTGTCGCAAACATTAACGAGTGACGCTTACTGATCAAGAACATACAAGTATTGCCAAATAGCATGATGTTTCCTTCAAATTGTAATTTACGATCTCTCTCACTAACACAACAGGCAATGCACGCACAAACTTACTAATCCAACATGGGCACTATTACTTTCCAAGTTATAATTGTATGGATGATGCTTGCACGCAAGCATTCCTATGTAAACTATGTCTAAGTTCATGGTCAAACGTCAAAATATATATTTGACAAAATTAAGAATCGCTACAGATGAACTAGGAAGAATGACAAGCTGTTTACGACAGAGATCTTGATACCTACAAAACAGAGATCTTGATACCTACAAAACAGTAAGGCCATACCCTGACAAGCTGTTTTAGAGTGTAATACTCACAAACGTTACCTGCGTACACGTTAATTCAATGTTATTTCATGAACTGTATGTCAGCCATTTCTATGTCAGCCTTGCGTGTTTACTGTGCAATGCAAATTGATGGGGCATAAGGTAACTTATCCGAGCTAACTGACATCATCCTTGGAAAAACCTCAACAGTCTATATCTAGTGGAGTGTAAAATAACCTTAGAACCCTATGATTGTCAACTGCAGGCTTGCAAAGCTGAAGTTCCTACTAGTACAAGATATTGCATGAGCCAGATCACTGAACAAGGTACAAAACCATTGGTTAAACAGAAGGCCATTCTAATTATTAAACTGGTGGCCACCAAACAGTACATTCCTGCTTTCCGTGGCAAGGCTACACATGTGGCGAGGCTCTCCGACGAGGAACCGACCTCTAGGATGAAAAATCGAGAGGGAAAGAAGACTGAGTGGAGTTTTAAAGGCAAAGGCTGCGGCAAGATGAGAAGATATGGCGTGGGTCGTCATCGTCGTCGACACTGCTCTACACTGGTGATTTGCATTGGCCGTGAAGACTGGAAAAGCAGCTCCACTAAACCCTAACACACTGACCCCAGTGGGTGGACCCTTGAGAAGGTGGACCTTCCTTTCTTTAATACCCTTTTCTCCCAGCAGCTCTGCCATACAGAATGCCCAGGCGCTGGAAAAGAGGCTCGCCTAGCACCTACTGCCTTTCTGAACCTTGTGTTTAATTTATTAAGTTCTCATAAAATCAAGTTTCAAAGAATAACGCACATCGGTGCTGGGCAGTGGCCATTAGTTGTGCTTAGGCGCTAGGCAGTGGTCTAGGCAGCCAGGAAGGTCCTCCAATGAGAAATTAACATCCTGCGGCCGAGCGCTGGGGGGGGGACTAGAGGCGACTACACAGAGGGAGAGAAAGCAGCAGGAGACAAGAGATTAGAGCAGTAGCAAGGGAGCAGCAATGGAGGATACAGAGGCACTAACAACAAAAATATAATGCATTCACTAGTTAAAACTCAATAGTTGTAGAGTTGAGGTATGGATGCAGCAACACTTAACATTGGCTACAACACGCCTAGAGGTTAGGGCCTCCTACAATATAATGCATTATAGAGCATCCTACAATATACTACACAGAGGGAGAGAAAGCAGCAGGAGACAAGAGATTAGAGCAGTAGCAAGGGAGCAGCAATGGAGGATCCAGAGGCACTAACAACAAAAATATAATGCATTCATTAGTTAAAACTCAATAGTTGTAGAGTTGAGGTATGGATGCAGCAACACTTAACATCGGCTACAACATGCCTAGAGGTTAGGGCATCCTACAATGCCACGACACACGCTAAGTGTTAGGAGTACATAGAGGCAATTCTCCAATGTACAAACTCAAACATACAACCTCACACACAGAGATTGAAAATATCATAAAGTACAGTAGCAAACGTCCTGTGAGAGAATACAACTAGGATGAAAATCTAACACACCTGACAGCTCTTTCCCTAAGAGTATGGGTATGCCACTAGTTACAAAAACCCAGATATGACTTAATACTGATGTAACTAGCCAGGACTATTAAGCTGCAGAACTGCAGCTCCTCTTAAAAGTGGCAGAATTAGCACCCATATATTATTAATGGTGCAGCTTCCATGGCATAGAGGCTATATCTTTCATACTGATATATCCATATAATGGTGGTAGAACAACTAATAAAGACCATGGTTTTAAAAGCGTCCGCTTTAGGACGCCTAAGCGACGCCTGAGCGTCGAAGCGCCTCCCTTCCGCTTTGAAAAAAGGCCCGCTTTAGGCGCCTAGGCGTCCAAAGCGCCCGCCTAGGCGTCGAAGCGCCCCCCCCCCCCCCCCCCCCATCGCCTTAAAGCGCTTTAACGCTTTAAAAACCATGATAAAGACCATGTGAAACAAATGATTACAAGATTTCAGAATGATGTTTTGGTTATCTTTAAGTTATACAGGCTGCCAACTGGCAGAGCAAGGTACAATTACTTGTAGTAATCAGGACAAGATAATATGTTGGACGCACATGTGAATTAACTAGCAAGAAATGGCATCTTTCACTTCGTTTCTTTCGCAATCAAAACCAGATGGATAAATATCAGGTGAAGAGCAACTTGCTTGACATGTCCATGCACCCTTAATAGGACTAAATCGAAGTAGAATATAAGGCCTTAAGAGTAAAGTTACATAGAACAGAGAAAATTCCCATGATACAAGACATGTAAGGTTGCAAAGAACTACACAGAATTATTAATGATGCAGTATTATTACTGCTACTACAAAATAATATGCAGAGAGTGAATCCACACCTTAGCACATCGAAGGAATTACTGTGCAGCGGCCTCAAATTTCTGAAGCATATCACAGTGCGGTGTCTGGTAGGCTAACCCCCACTGGCGACGCTGCATCTCTAGCCTACAATTCTGTGTTACTATTGAGTAGTAATCCCTCTCAACATGCCGCTCCAGTGTTGTACGCTCAGTGCTCTGGTGTGGATACTGCTCCTCAAAATTAGCCAACTTGACATAGTATGCGACTCCACGTGGGGTATGGAACTTGTGCTCATAAGGGTAGGAGCGGGAGAGAGAGTAAACTGGTTCAGAGGATGGCAGGAAGTTGAGCAGTAGAAGCAGCAGGACAGGCAACAGCTGCACAAGCATTCGGACATTGGAACCACCAGAACCTTGCTGCGCCCCATGACCATGGTGCATTCCGCCAGTCCTGAATTGAAACGTTCCAAACTGCCCAAATTGCCTGGTATTGGCAGGAGCCATCCCACCAAAGAAGAAGTTCCTGAATATCTCATCTGGGTCGATGTCCTGCTCGTAGAACCCGTTGTATGAACGGGCAGTGGACGCCGCCCTCCTATTGTGTGTTGGCTGCTCATCAGAACCGACAAGATCAAAGCGATTGCGGCTCTCCGCATCGCTGAGGCACTGGAAGGCCTTGGAGACTGCCTTAAAGGCGTCCTCGGCACCGGGAGCCTTGTTCTTGTCAGGGTGCACCTTGAGAGAGAGCTTGCGGTAAGCCTTGCGCACGTCCTCAACGGTGCAGTCCTTTTCAAGGCCCAGGATCTTGTAGTAATCCCGTGTGTTCTTCTTTATCTGATGCACCACTTCCAGCTGCTCCTCCGTGTATGTCCTCACCCCAGAAGTATCACCACCGTTCTGCTCCCCATCCTTCTTCTTGCCCTTCTGCTTCCTCTCTCTCAAGCCATCAGTCCCCGTGGCTTCTGCTGCTGCTGCTCGAGAGGGCGGCGGGGGCGGGGGCTGCGGGACGGATGACGAAGATGACGAGGCCGGTGAGGAGGACGGGTCGTCCTTGTTAAGGATGGGGTTGAGGAGCTGGTCGATGGGGAGCGAGGGGTCCAGGCGCTTGGCCTTGGACAGAAACTTGAGGGCGCGGGCGGTGTCGCCGGCGTCGAGGGCGTCCTTGCCGATGCGCATGGCCTTGATCGCGTCGTCCTTGTTGCCGTCCATGGCGGGCGCGGCAGATCTGGCCGCGCGACGGCGAGCTAGCCCTCCTCAAGCTTCTCCAGAGGGCAGCACAATCCGATCAGGCCAGATCGAATCGGCTCCAGTGGAGTACACTCCAATCGAATCGAATCCAATCTGAGTAGGTGATTCCGAGAGAAATCAAATCCTGGATAAACCTATAGAAGATGAACTGGACGAGCGAATCTGAGTGGTATGCTTACCTCGTCGGAGTTGGCGGCCGGATCGGCGACGGGGCAGAGTAGGAGAGGTTGGGAGAGAAGGGAGGAGAGAAGGGAGGGGAGAAGAGATTGGGCAACGCCGACGCGACGACCCCAAACCTCTTTTCGCTGGATTTTTGTTTCCTTCTCGTTCTCGACGCGTGAACGAAAAGGGCGCTGATGTTGTTGGCCCAGTCCAACTGTCCAAGCTTATAGATTTAGACCTGATTCTGAAGAAATATCAAAGCCCAATGCACCTTAAACCAAACTCCAGCTCACATCACTAAGTTTCTTTCTCCCACCCCTCAAAAAAATCAAATACTCCCTCCGACTCATAATACTCTTCGCTAATGTGAATGTATGTAGATACATTTTAGTGATAGATACATCCGTATTAGCGAAGAGTAATATGGGTCGGAGGGAGTAAGTCATTTAAAAAAACAAATAAGTTTTTTTCTAGAAATGATTACCTGATATATATAATTATCAACAACAGTACAAAGAACATGAAAAATAATACTCTCTCAGTGACACTTATCACTTATTATGGATTGGAGGGAGTAATAGTTATAAATAAGTTCTTGGAGCACTCAACGATTAATGCGAGCACTAGAGGGAACTCAAGGCCCGCTCGTCCCTCCATCATCGGAGTAGGGCAAAACTTGTTGTACTAGACAGTCGTGAAGTCATCATGCTAAGACTCCAAAAGATCTGCGCATCAGGTAAGCAATTGGGAGAGCCAAACACGTAGTTACACCAACGAACACGAAAACGAACTAGATCTCGGGAGAATTGGCGGACACAACTCCATGTGCCCTCCGCCGGTGCTAGGCGTACCACCTGAGCAAGGATAGGATGATGATCACCTTAATCTATATTTCACGATGTCATCAGGACACTAGTACCGAACGGCTACTTAGAGTCGGTTATCGCTCATAGGCCGCAGACGGTTATCGTATCCGGCCCAAGCCCTTGGTCTCTAACAGCGAGCCACCCACAGACGGTTCTACTTCCGGCTCGAAGAACAGGACGGCCGCAGACGGTTTATAATAAGAACCGCCTCCAAGAGCATTTCCTTTCGAGACGAGCCTTTTCCCGTCCGTCTGCAAAAATTTAGGGCTCGCATGCGGTTGCTACTACTCGCCGTCTCCAATAAATTTTGTGTTGAGGCATCGTTTATTGGAGACCGTCTCCAATATTTAGAGCTGCGAAGTCGTCTATTATTCCAGACCGCCTCTAATACTTTTAAATTATTTTAGAAAATGATCAGATGGTTTATTCTAATTCAGTCATAAAAGACGTGACAGATACACATGATTTAGCAGTTCTAAATATTATTAGCCAACCAAGAGTAATATTATATATAACTTAATTAGCAAATTCGTACTACAAAGTATGTGCATATTACATCAACATTAGCAAATCCATATATATACTGCTGTCATGCAGACAATATTATAGTCTAGAATTACTAATTAATCCCCTAACACTTGTGGAAGGACATCAACCGCAAGATCTAAGTCTCCATCATCTCTTTTAGAGAAGAAGAAAAGGACTTTGTCATCCTCCATTAAGTTGAACTTTTTCACAACCATGTCCTATCCAGATGTCAATATTGCACTATTTGACCTAGCTCCCATCTTCATCTCAACTAGCATTGGCCTATTGGCGATAAAACTATTGGAAACATGGACATAAATACCCTCACGGTCACGAAAGAGATCTTTTAGGTACCCAACTTTCATCTCAACTGAAAGTGTCTGTGGTACACAGAGAATAGAAGAATTAGCATACTTCTAATTATTAAATATCACAAGTTTGTTCATATTTTAAAAAATATCATGATCATCTTACCAATTTGCACTTCTTTTTCATGACAGATGAATAGGTCATTCTGTAGATATTGATGAAGCCAAATCTACTGTAACTAATATTTCCATTAAGGCAGCAAGGTATGTGGTACCAGCTAGACGACACATTATCACTCCCGCCAGCATGGATAGAAAGTTCGATCAAGACACAGTCAATATTTCAGTTTTAAATAGTTCAGCTGAAGTACGAATTGTTCCAAAGGATGAGGTGAAGCCTACCTTCAGAACACCCTGCAAATATTTCTATGTGGGCACAATAAAACTACACGTTTGATTTCAAGTGTTGACTGCACTCTATATTTGGTGCTCACGTGAAGTCCAAGATCGATCAGCACACAACGAGATGTCTAGTTTATTTGTGCCAACAACCTAGTTTTCTTCTCTATTTTATTTTCATGTGTGGTTTTGCGTCCGATGTAAAAGGCCAAGTTAATTGGGCTGATTTTTAACTAAGTCAGCTAGGAGTCCAATAAGATTAGCGTTGGTGTCTAGTGCCTGCGTGCACTCTATATAGGACCAATCGGTCTATGTATTAGGGCAGACAATTTATATCGTGAGTATAATCTACAGAAAATCGCCATGGTTCTTGGCGGCCAATCTGCGTGTATCCGTTGATCTCCGATCTGGTTTGTGTTTGTGCGTTGAATTGGAGAGCTGCTCCAATTGCTACGTGATCCACCTTGGATCGTCCAAGTGATTCCCACGCCTGGGGTTTGCTTGTTGTTTATCTTGATTTGTATTCAGCTAGCTGTGCAAGTCAGGTATCTCTGGTACATATCGATCTGCTATTTGTTGTGATGAGAAAGTACTTTATTTCCTGGATATTTGCTACGACGCCTTGGTGCTCTGGACTAGTTCTGATCTTTTTATTGTGAAAGATTAAATTTGTGATCAGTGTGCCGGGAAACATTGGTCTTAACAACGCGGCGTCCGATTACGCCGTATCATCTTGGTACTCAGAGCAAGGTTGTCCACGGTGTAATTTTTTTTTCTTCTACTCAGCTGTTTGATCTTGTTACTTTATGAGATGTCGCTGCATGAGGATTCTGATCTCGATGGAGGGGAAATTCCTTTAGATGCAAATGTAACTGAAGATCTACGTATCCACCTTATGTCGATCAAAGGTGCCAATAAAAAGCTTTGCACAAAGGTTGAGGATATGTCTGCAAATATTGCGGGTGTCGAGGACAGGCTTAATGTACGTTTGACGACTAGTGATCGCCAACGGGATGACAGTTTGCGAGTGGTGATGGAGAGTCTAAATCGGTTGACTGCAGCCGTTCAGCGTCTAGAGGCAAGAGATGCGACACCCCGGCAGTCCCGATCACCACGGCGTAGCCGCAATCAGTCTGATGCTGATGTTTCTGATTTGTTTGATGCTCGTGGAGGCTATCAGCGCCGACCGCGATGTGTTGCGGAGGTTCACCATGGTGCTGGTCAGCGGCGCAACCAAGGTGGTGACGCTGCTCAGGAGGACGGCGGTCTTGGTCGAATAAAGCTGACCATACCAGAGTACTCGGGATGTTCTGATCCGGAGAAGTACTTGGAGTGGGAGATGCGCGTGAACCAGATTTTTGATGGCCACAATTATTCTGAAGAAAAGAAAGTTTGTGTCGTCTCCATGGAATTTACTGAATATGCTCTTGTGTGGTGGGATAATAAGAACCGTACAGGAGAGAGACCCGCAACATGGGTTGACATGAAGCGTGTCATGAGGGAGATGTTTGTGCCCGCTTGCTACGCTCGACAGCTTCATAGTAAATTGTGTCGTCTTGTGCAAGGTATAAAATCAGTTGATGCAAACTACAAAGAGATGCAAACATTGATGATTCGTACAGCAGTACGTGAATCCCCGGAGGCAACCATGGTTCGTTTCTTTGAGGGGTTGGAAGAAAAGATTTGCGACCGTGTTGATTTGATGCAATATAATGATATACATGAGTTACTTCATCAAGCGGAACGTGCTGAACGTTGGGTCTTGGATAAGCAAGCTGCAGAGATTCGTCCGAGTTACAGCCTTGGAAGACGTAGTTCTTCTCATATTGATGATGGTAGTAATAAACCGGCTGCTTCTTACAAGTCGGTGAGCAATGAACAAGGTAAGGTAGCTGCTGCACATAAGGAGGTTTCTCAAGCTGCATCGAGCACGTCTCATCATAGTAATATTGTATGCCATAAGTGTGGGGGTCGAGGGCACATAATGCGCATGTGTCCGAATAAAAAACAGATTTTGCTTGTTGATGATACATATGTTTCAGAATCTGAAGATGAGATGCCAGAACTTGAGGATGATACAAATAAAGAGGATGACAAGTCCATAGATTGTTGGCCTCACCTTAATATGGCGAGTTTGATGGCGCATAAGGTCCAGCGTGATGACAAGTTAATTGTTGAACCTGGACAGCGGCGTAGCATTTTTTAAACTGCATGTACCATCAAGGGAGAAGTGTGCAAACTGATTATTGATGGTGGAAGTGCAAGCAACATGATTAGTAAGGATGTGGTAGAGCCACTTTCTTTGTCTACATGGGAGCATCCGAAACCATACTATATGCAATGGATCAATGGTGTTGGCAAGTTGAAGGTCACTCATAGAGTGAAAGTTCCTTTTTCAGTGGACGGATATGTTGATAAAGTGGAGTGTGATGTTCTACCGTTGCATTTTTGTCATCTTTTATTGGGACGTCCATGGCAGCACGATGTCAATGCACTTCATCATGGGCGCACAAACAGGTACACCTTTATGCATAAGGGTGAGTTCTATGCTCTTCTTCCCAAAGATGCAAAGGATATACAGTGTACTGTCGAGGTGTTCAAGACGCAGTCTGCAAGGCGTAGGTCAAAACCGAGGACGGTTTCCTTTGAAGGAAGGGAGGATGATGAAGCCAAATCTACTGTGACTAATATTTCCATTAAGGCAGCAAGGTATGTGGTACCAGCTAGACGACACATTATCACTCCCGCCAGCATGGATAGAAAGTTCGATCAAGACACAGTCAATATTTCAGTTTTAAATAGTTCAGCTGAAGTACAAATTGTTCCAAAGGATGAGGTAAAGCCTACCTTCAGAACACCCTGCAAATATTTCTACGTGGGTACAATAAAACTACACGTTTGATTTCAAGTGTTGACTGCACTCTATATTTGGTGCTCACGTGAAGTCCAAGATCGATCAGCACACAACGAGATGTCTAGTTTATTTGTGCCAACAGCCTAGTTTTCTTCTCTATTTTATTTTCATTTGTGGTTTTGCGTCCGATGTAAAAGGCCAAGTTAATTGGGCTGATTTTTAACTAAGTCAGCTAGGAGTCCAATAAGATTAGCGTTGGTGTCTAGTGCCTGCGTGCACTCTATATAGGACCAATCGGTCTATGTATTAGGGCAGACAAGTTATATCGTGAGTATAATCTACAGAAAATCACCATGGATCCTGGCGGCCAATCTGCGTGTATCCGTTGATTTCCGATCTGGTTTGTGTTTGTGCGTTGAATTGGAGAGCTGCTCCAATTGCTACGTGATCCACCTTGGATCGTCCAAGTGATTCCCACGCCTGGGGTTTGCTTGTTGTTTATCTTGATTTGTATTCAGCTAGCTGTGCAAGTCAGGTATCTCTGGTACATATCGATCTGCTATTTGTTGTCGTGAGAAAGTACTTTATTTCCTGGATATTTGCTAGGACGCCTTGGTGTTCTGGACTAGTTCTGATCTTTTTATTGTGAAAGATTAAATTTGTGATCAGTGTGCCAGGAAACATTGGTCTTAACAACGCGCCGTTCGATTACGCCGTATCAGATATGGTACTTGATTTTTGGTGGAGATTTAGGATCACACCACTCAAAAAGATAGATCTCATTATCTACAGTTAGATGCATGTCGTTTCCAAAGACACACTGGTCATCATATAGGGTGGAACCCTTGTGATGAGGTCCTGATACAACAAATAGAAATATATGGTATCATTGGAAAGAAAATCAGGTTGTATCAGATAGAGGTGTGATTATCTACATCTTAATATTGCTAAAATATTCAAACTACTCATGGGGTATATTCTCTACATGCATAGTACGTATCACATATAGTTAAAATATTCAGTTACTTATGCAATGTGAGTTAACAAATTTACTTGTACCATTTAAATTACAGAGCTAAGACATGGAATTAATCTTATACTATAGTAGTATAAATATAGAATAGTTCAAACATGTTCTTCATACCTCTATGTACATGTTCCATCTGAAAGGGCTCTTCATCTGACATGCGGTCATCACTGCTCTTGAAGTAGCTCTCCCCGCTAGAGAGCACTATGGGATCATCACTGCAGCTTCCCATCTGTAAAATAGATTCAAATTCATATGTAAATAAATTGAGCACATACACACGTTATCTTGTTCACATCTAATTAAGCTAATATAAAGGCATCATTTTTTCTAAAGCAAGATGCACACACATCCATGTCTATTTCTTGATCAGAACTCAAGCTCGGGGAATAAGAATGCAAATTAACACAGATCTTTTGAATCATTTACATTTTAGAAAAAAAATATTTCAATATATCTAGATCGGATGAAAAGCTCGAGGATGTTGCCAAATATCGTAATGAAGATATAGAAGATATAGGTAAATGTTTGCCAGAACGAAGCATGCATATACAAATCTTTTGATTCATTTGCGCCAGATCAAAGTAGTGCGTAGGGTACGGCATTAGGGTTTCATTCACATACCTGGACTGGCGGCAGGGGAGGGGCAGGGAAGAGCAGCGGGAGGAGCAACCGGGACAAGCGGCACCAAACCGGCGGGGAGGAGGGGCGCTGGTGCCAACGGGGGAGGGCAGTGGCGGTCGACGAGGGTTTTTTGGGCGTGGGGCGGTGGAATGAGGATAAGTGCCACCGCTCCTCAATTTTGTCCTAATTTTATCAGATTTCTGCCACCAATTATCCAGCTCATGCCAAAAATTCACATTCCCGCCATCGGATTTCTCTCAGATGGTCATAATAAATAACCGTCTCTAAGAAATACAATAAATAATTTGAAAACCATCCATAATAAATAACGAGGGATCTATGGCTCCTCGGACGGACATAATAAATAACCCTCTCCAAGGGGATATTTTGGGCTTAAAATTTATAGTTAATTTTATTTGAGGGAAAGTTTGTTGCTTTAAATTATATAAATAACTTTGTTTTGAAGGAAAGTTTGCTAGTTTAAATTATAAAAATAGTGCTCTAAAATAATAAACAGCTTAAAAACACATTATTAGCAGTATCTAGGGTTACCCGGCGTAAACCCCACATTACAACTAGTCACAATAAACATCTAACACTTTGTGGTCCATTAGTTAGCAACAAGTTTATTAAGTCACTGCATACTCCTCCGAGTATCACTCCGACTCCGACATTGAGCCGGACGACACCAAGTCATTGATGATTTCGATCACGAACATCAACTGCATGTGTCTAGACCTGCACCTCCTCGCAACGATGAGTATGGCTTGTCCTGTATGTAGATGCTCAGTTTGGAGGAAGTTCTTCCAACCCCCACCTACGAAGGAGATGTGGTAATCCAAATCCGTCTTGTACTCGATAGCAGTGACGCTACCATGTGCACCGACACGCGGTCCAACCGAGCCATCTTGAGGGATATCAAGATGATGAACCATGTTCTTAGGTAATTTCTACAATATATATGCAAAAGTGAGAGAACTTTATGTTAGATGACAATTATTAGAACATATATATAGCTATAGCGATGGCGGTGATGATGTCACTTCAAATAATATATGTGTATAAATATACGTACCATAAGGTTCCTTTTAACATATGTCCTTGTCAAGCAGGTAACAAATGGCACCCCAATGAAGGAATTGCATACAGGGATGGTTTGTTGGATTTGTTCCTTCTCGCCATTGGTAAGGTTACATCTCTGGCTCACAAGCGGTTGACTGCTGCCATTGTTGAGATAGATGACAGTCATTCTTGGGATGATTCCTTCCAAGGAAAAACACACCAACTCACCATCTCCGGTGAGATGGTGCTGGACTGCTGGGCAACAAATTTACACCACCCTTCACCTCCCAAGCGAGTCCTAGTTGGTCCTTTTTGCACTTGAACCTAGTATGTTCGCTTGCAATCCTGGAAGTGCACACTATCCCTTGTGAATTGTGCCCTTGCATTGCATGGGACAATCTGTGCACCAAAAGTTTGCATTTAATTGATACAATATTGCTAACACATGCAATGCAAACTATGGAATCTAAATATATATAATATTTCCATAAGTAGTAAATTTAGTATCACTAAATTCTTGAAATAACCCCGTACGAGATGAACAATGAATAGTGAGCCCATCGAGAGGAGTTTTTCATTGCAGTGACTCATGCAAACTGGGCACGCTGCCATATTCTATTAATAAGAAATCACAAGGTATTAGTTCAAATACAATGTACATTTTCTTTAAAGCTGAAGTATTACAAAGTATTTAAATGAGGGAAGGAGTCGAGTGGTGGGGCAACACTCACCGGCGCGGGGGGCAGTGGTACCGGTGAGGGGCGGCGTAGGTAGGGGCGGCGGCGTGAGGAAACGACGGCGGCGGCGAGGGTTTTGGACAGTGGGGTGAATGGGGAAAAAATTCCACCGTCCAAATATATTGATAAAAATATTGTATCCATATACTCTCAGACGGATTTAAACTAAAACCTTCTCTATCTCGAAAAAATCCGGACTTCCAGAATGAAATCCAAACACTACGGATAACAAGGATTCGTAATATTAAGATTAATTCAGAATCTCCGGAAGAAGAAGAAGAAGAAACTACAAAATGTGATATACGATTAATACAAATAAGTACAATGAATAGTCATATAACATTATAAGATAGTATAAAATTGTTATGAAATGTTAAACTGTTGCAAAAATCAGTTGAAGTCATTGTTAGAGATGGCACGAAATATAAACCGCCTCTAACAATATAAGCAACTCCACTTTTTGCAAATTACTCAAAATTAAAAGTTAAATGAAGGTTCATATATGATTAGTAGTGCATAAAGAAGCTCTAGATCAAAAAATTAAGTTCATATGTTGAAGAAGGTATCTTGCGTAGGTCAAAACTTTTGGATTCTACCCTGATAGGTATGATGCTTCCACTACCGATACACGTGTTTCATTGAAACAAATACAACATAAGCTCTAAAAAATCTGAAAAAATCAGATTACGGTTATGTGATATGTTAAGTGGTTTGATAACATTGACGAAGGCTAGACAAATCCTTCATGAAAAAATGGTAAAAATATGCTATCCGGAGTTTCTGGATTTACTCAGAGACTCCGGATTCTAATCAACTCTAAAGTTTGATCAGATGGTCAAAATATAAAGTTATATGAATCTATATATATGATAATACACAACTCTAACATATTTTTGAAAAGCTCACTTCCTCTAAATATCAAATAAAAATATGTCTTGGCGACGGATAATAATTAAAACCCTTTGGAATGTTAAGTACAAAATTCTTATTTATTGTTCTATTTCCTATTTTTCTTAGTATAAAGTAGGATTTTGACCTAGCTTGTCTTCAATGGCAAATTATAGGGTGGTATAAATGAAAAAGGTAGGTTCATACATCAATAGATGGAACATGATATAGCTAGATTTCATACAAAATGAAATGACATATATATATTACGTTAATTAGAGTTCAGAGAGTGCCCAATTTAGTTCATAGTGCCCAACAATCCTTCACAAAATACATACACACATAATTCAGACTGGTCCTTCTAATTAAGTAGTTAGATCTAGCTAACTATAGGCAAAAGCAAGCGTTCTTGTAACTGCTTGGAGGGATATTCAGCGAAGCTTGGTCACAAACAAGCCGATGCATTTTTCCCTCATCTCCACCCTCACAGCAAGCATTGAACCAGCTACAATTTCGTTCATTTGGCATAAGTATGCCCAGGGGCGAATCTAGCAAAATTTGGCGATGGGTTCAGCTATTATATATATAAAAAATTACACACATCAAACTAATACAATGAAAATATTGTAGCATAGATCTCTCAATCCATTATAGAGCGTTAAAACACAATACAACCGATGAATGTGTGCACTGATAAAATTCTTATTACATAAATAAAACAAGGCATACCATTTAGATGAGGTGCTAAATCCGCTTCTTCATTATTTATAAATATTACATCGACACATAAGTCAAAACTCGCAAAAATTATTCCAACACCTCATGTGTTGCAACCTGCAGTATCGAGACTGATACAATGCAAACGTATCTATAATTTTTGATACTCCATGCTTGTTTTACACCAATTGCTTTATGTTTTGTTTACACTTCGTGGCGTTCTTATGCATTTTCCGGAACTAACTTATTAACAAGATGCCATAGTGCCAGTTCCTGTTTTCTGTTGTTTTTCTGTTTCAGAAAAGTTACACATGAAATATTCTCGGAATTGGACAAAACAAAAGCCAAAGTTCCTATTTGCCTGACACAAAGACGGAGTCCAAAGGAGAGATGGAGGAGAGCCAGGAGGCGGCCGCACCATGGGGTGGCGCGGCCTACCCCCTGGCCGCTTCGGCCTATGGTGTGGGCCCCTCGGCCCCCCTCTGACATCGTCCTTCCGCCTATAAATTCCCTTCGTCGAGAAAACCCTAAGGGCCCGAACATTTTTTCACGAAACATACTGCAACCCGCCGCCGTCGTCGACCCTAGATCGGGAAGGTCTAGAAGCTCTTCCCGGCACCCTGCCGGAGAGGGGGGTCATCACCGGAGGCCTTCTTCATCACCATGCCAGCCTCCGGAGTGATGCGTGAGTAGTCCACCACTGGACCATGGGTCCATAGCAGTAGCTAGATAGTTGTCTTCTCCTCCATGTGCCTCATGTCTAGATCTTGTGAGCTGCCTATCATGATCAAGATCATGTTTATGTAATTCTACATGTTGTGTTTGTTGGGATCCGATGAATATTGAGTACTATGTCAAGTTGATTGTTCATTTATCATGTCTATGTTATTTGTGATCTTGCATGCTCTCCGTTGCAAGTAGATACTTTGGCCAAGTAGATGCTAATGACTCCAAGAGGGAGTATTTATGCTCGATAGTGGGTTCATGCCTCTAGTAATCTGGGAGAGTGACAATAACTTCTAAGGTTGTAGATATGCTATTGCTACTAGGGATAAAACAACAATATTTTGTTCAAGGATAATTGTATTGTTTACATTACACACTTTGCTTAAGGCGATAATCTGTTGCTTGCAACTTAATACCCAAGGGTTGTTCGGATGATATCCTACGGGTGGATTATTAGTCATAGATGCAGTTGGATTACGGTCTATGTATTATGTTGTAATGCCCAAGTGAATCTCATAGTGATCTTCATGACATGTATATGCATTGTTATGCTTTTTTTTTGTCAATTGCCCAACTGTAATTTGTTTACCCAGCATGTTATTTGTCTTTATGGAGAGACACCTCTAGTGAACTGTGGACCCTGGTCTTTTCTTTTACATTTATATTACCATCTACTGCAAGAACTAATTACTTTACCGCAAACAAACATTTATTTCCACACTATACGTATAATCCTTTGTTTTCAACAAACCGGTGAGATTGAAAACCTCACCGTAAGTTGGGGCCAAGTAGTTTGGCTGTGTTGTGTGCAGGTTCCACGTTGCTGTTGGCGCCGAAGCCACGCACCAGACTTTTTCTGGCGCTGTTGCCAGAGTCAGCTAGCAACAACCTTCGGAAGTAAATTTTTTCTCCTACTGGTCAATTAAACCTTGGTTTCATACTGAGGGAAAACTTACTGATGTGCTCATCATACCTTCCTCTTGGGGTTTCCCAACTGGTCCTTTGAGACATCAAGACTTTTTCTGGCGCCGTTGCTGAGGAGAAAGAGGATTTCTGTAAGGGGAGTCTCTCACTTCCAATCTCTTTACTTTGTTATTGTTTTGCTTAGTTTCTTTACTTTATTTTGTTTGCTTCTTGTTTATCAAAAATACAAAAAAATAGTTCCTTTTATAGTTGTTATTTTTGTTTATCTGTTTTAGTCTTGCTAGAATGAGTACTCCTGAGAACACCAAGTTGTGTGACTTTACTAGTACAAACAACAATGATTTCATCTGCACTCCTATTGCACCACCTGCTCCTGAGGCAAATTTCTATGAAATTAAACCTGCTTTGTTAAATCTTATTATGAAGGAGCAATTTTCTTATGTTAGTACTGATGATGCTGCTGCTCACCTCAACAATTTTGTTGAGCTATGTGAGATGCAAAAATATAAGTATGTAGATGGAGATATTATTAAGCTTAAATTGTTTCCTTTCTCTTTGAGAGGAAGAGCTAAAGATTGGTTGATATCTTTGCCTAAAAATAGTATTGATTCTTGGGTTCAGTGCAAAGATGCTTTTATTGGAAAATATTATCCTCCTGCTAAGATTATATCCTTGAGAAGTGATATAATGAAGTTTAAACATTTTGATAATGAACATGTTGCTCAAGCTTGGGAAAGAATGAAATCTTTGATAAAGAATTGTCCCACTCATGGACTGACTACTTGGATGATCATCCAAACCTTTTATGCAGGATTAATTTTTTCTTCAAGAAACCTTCTGGATTCAGCTGCTGGAGGTACCTTTATGTCCATCACCTTGGGCGCTGCGACAAAGCTCCTTGATAAAATGATGATAAATTATTTTGAATGGCACACCGAGAGAGCTCCACAAGGTAAGAAGGTAAATTCTGTTGAAGAAACCTCTTCCTTGAGTGATAAGATTGATACCATTATGTCTATGATTGTTAATGGTAAGGCGCATATTGATCCTAATAATGTTCCTTTAGCCTCTTTGGTTGCTCAAGAAGAGCATGTTGATGTGAACTTCATTAAAAATAATAATTTCAACAACAATGCTTATATGAATAATTTTGGTAGCAACAATTATATGCCATATCCTTCTAATAGTGACAATGGTTATCATGGTAGATCTAGAATGCCTAGTGAAGAAAGGATTTTAGAAGTTGAAAGGGCTACTAAGAAATTTATGCAAAGGCAATATGAGAAGAATAAGTTGTTCACCAAAACCATGGAGGAACAATCTGCTTCGTTGAAGAATATTAGTCATCAACTTGAGAATTTAAATAGGGACATTCCTAGGTTGCAAGTTAAAATTTCAAATGCTGAAACTTGTATTTCATCCTTGTCTGAGGCGCAATCTTCCTTGATTAATAAAATGGCCGCTAAACCTGATCCCTTTGTTGCTACTAATGTCATTCAAGTTAGAATTGATGATAATGTTAGAATGTTAGCAGAATTGCATGCTAGGTGGGAAAGAGAAGATGAGATTGCTAGAAATATGACTAAAGTTTGTACCATTACCACCACTAGTGATGTTGTTTCAAATACTATAAAACCTCCTACTTTTAATGGTAGAATGATTGGTGTAGAGAAAATCCCTACTCCTTGTGCGAAATTGCCTAAAACTATGGAAAAAAATTCTAATAAAAGTGCTGAAATTTTTCGGAGTATGGGAGACGATAGTCCTACTACCTTTGATAGTAATGATTTTGATGTTGCTGATTGCAATATCTTTGAAGTAATTTTTTCTCGCAAAAGCTTGCTAGAAGTCCTAATGCTAGTTCTATGAATATGGCTTTTACAAAACATATTACAAATGCTCTCATGCAAATTAGAGAGGATAAGTTAAAACAAAAAGTCTCTATTCCTAGAAAGTTAGAAGATGGTTGGGAACCATCATTAAGATGAAAGTGAATGATTTTGATTGTAATGCTTTATGTGACCTTGGTGCAAGTATTTCTGTTATGCCTAGAAAAATTTATTATATGCTTGGTTTACTGATACGTCTATAACGTATCTATAATTTTTTATGGCTTTATGCTAATATTATGCTTTTGACACTTGTTTTTTATATAAAGTTTATGATTTATTTCGACTAACCTACTAATACTTTTAAAAGCGCACAATGTTCTTGTTTTACACTTTGATGTGTAGGAATTACCAAGAATACAAGAGGAAACCTTGTTGGAGTCAAATCGGGACTTTTCTAGAAATCTGTCCCAGAACTGTTTTTGAAGATGGTCACGTTACGGGTCGAAGACGACGTCAAACGGAAAACTTCCCAACCACAAAGTTGTTGGAAATTTCGCGAGGAACGTCCTAGACATAAAATTTAACTGATTTTGAGTCTGGACTGAAAGGAATATGCCCGAGAGGCAATAATAAAGTTGTTATTATATTATTCCGTGTTCATAATAGATGTTTATTTTTCATGCTAGAATTGTATTAATCGGAAACATTAATACTTGTGTGATTAATAAACTAAAAGGGTTCCTAGTAAAGCCTCTCTTTTATACTAGCTCGTTGATTAACTGATGATCAAGGTTTCCTGATCATGAACATTGGATGTTGTTAATAACGGGGTCATATCATTAGAAGAATGATGTGATGAACACTCACACCCATAGTACGAATAGCAATACGATCAAGTCATCAAGTTCATTGCTATATCAAACTCATGCAAAGTAGTTCTAATCCTTAGACCATGAGATCATGTTAATCACTGATACTGGAAGGGTACTTTGATGATATCAAACGTCACACCGTAATAGGGTGATTATAAAGGTTGATTTGGATAATCTGAAAGTATTAGTTGAGGCTCATGGATCAAGAGTGGGATTTGTCCATCCGGATGACAGAAAGATATTCTCTGGGCCCTTCTCGGTGATATTGCATTGGAATAGCTTGCAAGCATGTGACTAGGTCACGGGAATGCATTATCACGGAACGAGTAAAGAGACTTGTCGGGAACGAGATCGAACTAGGTATGGTTGATACCAAATGATCGGATCTCGGACAAGTAATAATATCGCGAGACAAAAGGAATTAACTATGTTCGTTACTGATTCACATGATCACTAGTTCATCGTTGAGTAAGTGGGAGTCATCATGGATTTCCAGATCCCGCTGTTGATTATTGATCAGAGAGGAGTCTCGATCATGTCCACGTTATTCACGAACCGTAGGGTGACACACTTAAGGTTCGCCGTCGTTTTTGAGTGGATACGATACTCCGATCGAATTACAGGACAGCATAAGGGTTGTTTCAGAAAAGTACCAAAACTGTTTCGGGATATCAAAATAACTCAAGGGTGTATTTGTTAATGTTTGTTAATTGAATGAATTAACAAATATTAAAGAAATAAAAATGTTTTATTAAATCAATAAGTGTGAATTTTAATTAGCATGAATGTCATGCAAAATTAAAATGGGAGTTGCCTCATGTTGATGAGGGGGTTACCACCATGAAGGGAATGAAAAGGGGGTTACCACCATGAAGAGGAGGAGACCTCCTTGGCTGGCCAACCCCTTGGGGGCTGCCCCTCCTCTCCTATATAAACCCCTCCCTCTCCTCCATGTGAGACACTTCTTGATCCTCCCCTCCCTTGCATAGTTGCTGCCCAATTTCTGTCTTGGCTTAGCGAAGCTCTGCCGGAATTGTAGTTCGTAGTTCATACACTTGGAGAAGTGTGTGGAGGAGTGTCCGGCGGATCCCTTCTTCCGCTGCCCCGCTGGACCGAGGGCGTGGAGGAGTCGACGTCGAGCTGTACGTGTGACCGAGCACGGGGGCGCTGCCACTTGTGGTGCCATGTACACGATCTTGTGATCGTCAAGTGAACCACGACGTCGACTATGTCAAGTGAACAACTACGTCGACTACGTGCGTCTTCACCAACTCTCCATCGTCAATGTTTGTGCGGGAACGTAATCCCCGTTTACGGTCAACGAGGGTTAGTATCCGTTGCTACCACCTCGTAGAGTATCTTGGCTAGTTTATGTGTTCTTGCGTAGGAATTTTTTTGTTTTCTATGCTACGAACCCATCAGTGGTATCAGAGCCATCTCTATGCGTAGTTGGTATGCACGGTTAGAACACATGTGGATGTGGGCGTTGATGATCATGTTATTGCAATTTTTTGGTATTTTGGATCATAGTGGCATAGTGGGATTGAAGCTGCCCGAGACTAACCTTACGTGACCGCGTTCACGAGACTTGTCCCACACTTGACATGCTTCGGCATATGTGGCTTTGCGGGTGCACGTTTCTCCCACTATAGTTATGATCTATTTTACAAAGAGTTGTTAATAATATTTTTTATCACCGTTGTGGTTCTTGTTCGTAGGTAAGAACGGTTCTTCCTAGAAAGCCCCAAACCACGTAAAATATGCAAGATAAATTAGAAACGTCTAACTTGTTTTTGCAGGGCATGTGATGTGATATGGTCAAATTGTTTATGTTACAAATTGTATGCGATGATCCTTTTTGTAAGTTATAAACAACCGGCAGGAGCCATATGATTGTCTTTACATTTAAATGGCCTGCGTGCCGTATATATATATATATATCCAAGTGATATATTGTAATGGAGGAAGACAACCAAGGTGGCGCGCCATGGACCTTGGTGCTACGCCGGTGGAATGATGGAGATCATGCCATGACGCACAAGATGGAGATCGAGTGCATGAAGGACCATATCATATCACATTATATATGCATGTGATGTTTATCCTTTTATGCATCTTATTCTGCTTAGATTTGATCGCGCGGTAGCATTATAAGATGATCCCTCTCACATAAATATCAAGATAAAAAATGTGTTCTCCCATAACATGCACCGTCAAGAAAGTTCGTCGTTTTGAGACACCTCGTGATGATCGGGTGTGATAGACTCTACGTTCACATATGACGGGTGTAAGACAGTTTTACACACGCAAATGTTATGGTTCTACTTGGCGAGCCTAGCATGTACAGACATGGCCTCGGAACACGAACCGAAAGGTTAAGCATGAGTCATATAGTTGATATGATGAATATGGTGATGTTCGCCTTTGAAACTATACCGTTGCACGTGATGATCGGTTGCGGTATAGTGGATTTGGTTCGTGTAATCACTTAAGAAAACTAGGAGGGATGTTGTTTTTAAGTGGGAGTTCACGTAGAATTTGTTTTACCTGAACTCATTCTATTATGAACTTAGTCTAAGTTAACTTTGCAAATAATTTGTAGATCATGGCACCACCTGCTCTGAATTTCAATGCGTTCATGGAGAAAGAAAAACTAGCCACCAACGGTAGCAACTTCACCAACTGGGCACTTAACTTGAGGATCCTCCTCAATGCCTCTCAAAAGGGCTATGTGCTTGAGGCACCGCTAGGTAACCCGCCTGCAGAAGATGCTCCCGATGAAGAGAAAAATGTTTTTCCGACTCGTAAGGAGGACCACAGTTTAGTTCATTGCGGCATGCTGTATGGACTTGAGCCGGAGCTGCGAAAACGTTTCGAGAATAGCAACGCTTATGATACAATGGGAGAGTTGAAACTGATCTTCGACTCCCATACTGCCGTAGAGAGTTATGATGCTTCAGAAAAGTTCTTTAGCTGCATGATGGAAGAGACCAGCTCCGTTAGTGAGCACATACTCAAAATGTCTGGTTACGCCGATAAGCTCATCTCCTTGGGAATAATGATTCCCAATGAGTTGGGAATACATCGGGTTCTCCAATCTCTCCCACCTAGCTTCAAAGGCTTTGTGATGAACTACAACATGCAGGGCATGAGGAAGTCTCTCCCCGAGCTTCTCTCAATGCTTAAGACTGCAGAAGTGGAGATTAAAAAGGAACATCAAGTATTGATGGTCAATAAGACCACTAGTTTCAAGAAAGGTAGAAAGGATAATAAGTCCAAGGGAAGAAACAAGAGGGACGGCAAATCTGTTGCCGGTTCTGAGAAGAAACCCAAGGCTGGTCCTAAACCTGAAACTGGGTGCTTTTACTGCAAGGAAATGGGGCATTGGAAGCGCAACTGCCCAAAGTATCTGGCGGATAAGAAGAACGGGAAGATTAACAAAGGTATATATGATATACATGTTATTGATGTGTACCTTACTAGTAGCCGCAATAGCACCTGGGTATTTGATACTGGTTCGGTTGCTCACATATGTAACTCGAAACAGGGGCTAAAGAATAAGCGGCAACTTGCGAAGGATGAGGTCACGATGTGCGTCGGCAATGGATCAAAAGTTGATGTGATCGCCGTCGGGACGCTGCCTCTACATTTACCATCTGGATTAGTTTTAAACCTGAATAAATGTTATTTGGTGCCTGCGTTGAGCATGAACATTATATCCGGATCTTGTTTAATGCGAGACAATTATTCATTCCAGTCTGAGAACAATGGTTGTTCGATTTATATGAATAATATCTTTTATGGACATGCACCTGAGAAGAAAGGTTTATTTCTTTTGAATCTTGATAGTAATGAAACACATATTCATAACGTGAATGCCAAAAGAATTAAGTTAAATGATGATATAGCTGCATACATGTGGCACTACCGTTTGGGTCATATTGGTGTTAAACGCATGAAGAAACTTCATTCGGATGGACTTCTGGAATCACTTGATTATGAATCATTTGAAACATGCGAGCCATGCCTTATGGGCAAGATGACTAGAACGCCGTTTTCTGGTTCAATGGAACGGGTGACAGACTTATTGGAAATCATACATACTGATATATGTGGACCTATGAGTGTGCCGGCGCGTGGTGGATATCGTTATTTTGTTACTTTCACTGATGACTTAAGTAGATATGGGTATATTTACTTAATGAAACACAAGTCTGAAACGTTTGAAAAGTTCAAAGAATTTCAGAGTGAAGTAGAAAATCATCGTAACAGAAAGATTAAATTTCTATGATCTGATCGTGGAGGAGAATATCTTAGTTACGAGTTTGGCACACATATGAGAGAATGTGGAATAGTTTCACAACTCACTCCCGCTGGAACGCCACAACGAAATGGTGTATCCGAACGTCGTAACCGTACTTTATTGGATATGGTTCGGTCTATGATGTCTCTTACCGATCTGCCACTATCTTTTGGGGGTTATGCGCTAGAAACAGCCGCTTTCACTTTAAATAGGGCTCCATCTAAATCCGTTGAAACGACACCGTATGAATTATGGTTTGGAAACAAACCTAAGCTATCATTTCTAAAAGTTTGGGGATGCGATGTTTATGTGAAGAAACTTCAGCCTGATAAACTCGAACCCAAAGCGGAAAAATATGTCTTCATAGGATACCCTAAAGAAACAATTGGGTACACCTTCTATCACAGATCCGAAGGCAAAGTGTTTGTTGCTAAGAACGGATCCTTTTTGGAGAAGGAGTTTCTCTCGAAAGGTGTGAATAGTAGGAAGGTAGAAATCGATGAGGTTATTGAACCTCCTCTTCATGAATTGGCGAGTGGCGCAGCGCCGAAAACCGTTCCGGTGGTGACTTCACCAAATGAAGTGGGAGCTAATGATGAAGATCATGAAACTCCAAAAGAGGATACTACCGAACCTCGCAGGTCGACAAGAACATGCACCGCTCCTGAATGGTACGGTGATCTTGTCGTAAATGCCATTGTTGAGAACGATGACCCTGCGACGTATGATGAAGCGATGATGAGCCCAGATTCCAACAAATGGCATGAAGCCATGAAATCCGAAATGGAATCCATGTATGAAAACCAAGTATGGACTTTGGTGGAACTTCCCAATGACCGAAAGGCCGTTGAGAATAAATGGATTTTCAAGAAGAAAACAGACGCTGATGGTAATGTGACCGTCTATAAAGCACGACTTGTCGCAAAAGGTTTCCAACAAATTCAAGGAATTGACTACGATGAGACTTTCTCACCCGTAGCGATGCTAAAGTCTGTTAGGATTATGTTAGCAATTGCTGCATTTTTCGATTACGAAATTTGGCAGATGGATGTGAAAACCGCGTTCCTTAATGGTAACATTGAGGAAGAGTTGTACATGGTACAGCCCAAGGGTTTTGTTGATTCTAAGGATGCTGACAAGGTATGCAAGCTTCAGCGATCCATTTATGGACTGAAGCAAGCATCCCGGAGTTGGAATCTCCGTTTTGACGAAGTTATCAAAGGGTTTGGATTTGTCAAAACTTATGGAGAAACTTGTATTTACAAGAAAGTGAGTGGGAGCTCTGTAGCATTTCTAATATTATATGTGGATGACATATTGCTGATTTGAAATGATACGGAACTTTTGAAGAGCGTAAAAGATTACTTAAACAGTAAGTTTTCAATGAAAGACCTTGGTGAAGCGGCGTATATTTTAGGCATCAAAATCTATAGAGATAGATCGAGACGCTTAATTGGGCTATCGCAAAGTACATACCTTGACAAGATTCTAAAGAAGTTTAGAATAGAAAATAGTAAGAAAGGGTTCTTACCTATGTTGCAAGGAAAGATATTGAGTAAGACTCAAGGTCCGGCTACAGCTAAAGATAGAGAAGAAATGAATAAGATTCCCTATGCCTCTGCCATAGGCTCTATCATGTATGCCATGTTATGTACAAGACCGGATGTGGCACATGCTATTAGTTTGACTAGTAGGTACCAATCTGATCCAGGTTTGGAACACTGGACAGCGGTCAAGAATATCTTTAAGTACTTATGAAGGACTAAAGATATGTTTCTCGTATATGGCGGTGAAGAAGAGCTCGTCGCAAGTTGTTACGTCGATGCTAGCTTCGACACTGATCCGGATGACTCTAAGTCTCAATCCGGGTACGTATTTGTTATGAATGGAGGAGCGGTAAGCTGGAGGAGTTCCAAGCAAAGCGTGGTGGTGAGATCAACTACAAAGGCGGAATACATTGCTGCTTCAGAAGCGGCAGAAGAAGCAGTTTGGATGAAGGAGTTCATATCCGAACTGGGTGTGGTTCCGAGTGCATTGGATCCAATGGTTATCTATTGTGACAACAATGGTGCCATAGCCAATACTCAGGAGCCAAGGTCTCACAAGAAATTCAAGCATGTAAAGCGCCGATTTCACTCCATCCGTGAACATGTCGCGGATGGTGATGTAAAGATTTGAAAAGTGCACACGGATCTGAATGTGGCAGACCCGTTGACTAAAGCTCCCCCCAAGGCAAAACATGATCAGCACCAGAACTCAATGGGTGTTAGATTCATCACTATGTAATCTAGATTATTGACTCTAGTGCAAGTGGGAGACTGAAAGGAATATGCCCGAGAGGCAATAATAAAGTTGTTATTATATTATTCCGTGTTCATAATAGATGTTTATTTTTCATGCTAGAATTGTATTAATCAGAAACATTAATACTTGTGTGATTAATAAACTAAAAGGGTTCCTAGTAAAGCCTCTCTTTTATACTAGCTCATTGATTAACTGATGATCAAGGTTTCCTGATCATGAACATTGGATGTTGTTAATAACGGGGTCATATCATTAGAAGAATGATGTGATGAACACTCACACCCATAGTACAAATAGCAATACGATCAAGTCATCAAGATCATTGCTATATCAAACTCATGCGAAGTAGTTCTAATCCTTAGACCATGAGATCATGTTAATCACTGATACCGGAAGGGTACTTTGATGATATCAAACATCACACCGTAATAGGGTGATTATAAAGGTTGATTTGGGTACTCTGGAAGTATTAGTTGAGGCTCATGGATCAAGAGTGGGATTTGTCCATCCGGATGACGGAAAGATATTCTCTGGGCCCTTCTCGGTGATACTGCATTGGAATAGCTTGCAAGCATGTGACTAGGTCACGGGAATGCATTATCACGGAACGAGTAAAAAGACTTGTCGGGAACGAGATCGAACTAGGTATGGTTGATACCAAATGATCGGATCTCGGACAAGTAATAATATCACGAGACAAAAGGAATTAACTATGTTCGTTACTGGTTCACACGATCACTAGTTCATCGTTGAGTAAGTGGGAGTCATCATGGATTTCCAGATCCCGTTGTTGATTATTGATCAGAGAGGAGTCTCGATCATGTCCACGTTATTCACGAACCGTAGGGTGACACACTTAAGGTTCACCATCGTTTTTGAGTGGATACGATACTCCGATCGAATTACAGGACAACATAAGGGTTGTTTCAGAAAAGTACCGAAACTATTTCGGGATATCGAAATAACTCAAGGGTGTATTTGTTAATGTTTGTTAATTGAATGAATTAACAAATATTAAAGAAATAAAAATGTTTTATTAAATCAATAAGTGTGAATTTTAATTAGCATGAATGTCATGCAAAATTAAAATGGGAGTTACCTCATGTTGATGAGGGGGTTACCACCATGAAGGGAATGAAGAAGGGGTTACCACCATGAAGAGGAGGAGACCTCCTTGGCCGGCCAACCCCTTGGGGGCTGCCCCTCCTCTCCTATATAAACCCCTCCCTCTCCTCCATGTGAGACACTTCTTGATCCTCCCCTCCCTTGCATAGTTGCTGCCCAATTTCCGTCTTGGCTTAGCGAAGCTCTGCCGGAATTGTAGTTCGTAGTTCATACACTTGGAGAAGTGTGTGGAGGAGTGTCCGGCGGATCCCTTCTTCCGCTGCCCCGCTGGACCGAGGGCGTGGAGGAGTCGACGTCGAGCTGTACGTGTGACCGAGCATGGGGGCGCTGCCACTTGTGGTGCCATGTACACAATCTTGTGATCGTCAAGTGAACCACGACGTCGACTATGTCAAGTGAACAACTACGTCGACTACGTGCGTCTTCACCAACTCTCCATCGTCAACGTTTGTGCGGGAACGTAATCCCCGCTTACGGTCAACGAGGGTTAGTATCCGTTGCTACCACCTCGTAGAGTATCTTGGCTAGTTTATGCATTCTTGCGTAGGAAATTTTTTGTTTTCTATGCTACGAACCCATCATGGACGGCCGAGATAAGCCCGATCCACTGCAACCCTAGAGGGGGTGACGGAAATCCAAGAAGCTATATAAATGGAGGAAACCTAACTCGTGGGAAACTCCTCCTCCCACGAATTGCAGCCGCCATGTTTTTGCCTCCCCCATGGATCCCATCTCCATGGGGAAGGGCTCCCAAGAAGCCATGAAGGAAGGGGGCTAAGGGGCGGTGCTCCCATATGATGCCGGCGGCAGGGAAGGAGCTCCCCGCGCCGCCGCCGCCCTGTGCCTTCCCCCTCTTCATCGTCTTCACCACCATCTCCATCACCAACTTCTCCTTGTATACAGTGGTTCATTCTCCCACACACCTTTGTACCGTCCTATGTAAACATGATGTTTGATGCTATAAGTTATAATCCTATGATCTATGTCATGTTTGTGTAGTTTATTTGTCTTTTGATTGCTTGGTTGAATGTCTTTGGTTCATTAGAGTTGTATGTTGATATGGTACAGTCCTTTGGTGTCCATTATATTTATGCGCGAATGGATTAAACATCATAGGGTTTGTAGTATGTGTAAGTGGAAGGGGGAAGTTCTACCGGAGTAACAGAAACCTGAGGATGCGAACCGGAACGTTGCACGTATGGGAGTAAGAGGACCATTAACTTAAGGCTATGGTTAGGGAAACCTTAATGCATTGTTAGTATTTGCAGATGCTTGCTAACAATCCAATCATATAGTACTTGTAATTCCAAGTAGTGAAGTGCATGTATATTTAGCCTCTCCCACATAAAAAACTGCATCGAAGACAATGAACCCGATTTATTCGCTAATTGAATTTGGACAAAGCCACCACTTTTACCACCACTTTTCCACACTCATGGTACTGTTAGTTTATGGTTACTTAGTATATTTTATTGCTGCAGCACTAACAATTACTTTCTTGTATTTTTACCTTGCAAAGCTATCTCTCATACCCGTATTGTTGCTCTAGATTTATTTCCTAGTTGATGCAAACATTTAGTGTGCGTAGAGTTGTATCAGCGGTTGATAGAACTTGAGAGAACGTTTACCCTACCTTTAGCTCCTCGTTGGGTTTGACACTCTTACTTATCGAAAAGGCTACACACAATCCCCTATACTTGTGGGATATCAAGACCTTTTCTGGTGCCGTTGCTGGGAGCAATAGCGTGTGGGTGAATATTCTTGTGTGCACTTGTTTGCTTTATCTCTAAGTAGTTTTAAGATCCAGTTTTGAGTTGTTCTCTATCTTAGTATGGATAGGGGAATGCGAATTATAAAAAAATTAGTTGTACTTGTTACCTAAAGACGTTTTGAAAAAGTTAAGTGATTGGAAAGATGAGTAATGGTTAAGTGGGGGGCGACCTTGAACACTTGTGTTCATGCCTATGAAACCAAAACAAATCTTTCCATGGAAGCTTTTCAGTTAAAAACTTGTACATATTGTGTATATTGTATATATAGTACATATTCCTCTGTACCATAAAAGTAAAGTGATAATTGTAGTTTCTAGTTACTTGGAAGTTGATAGTTTTGCTTTGCTGTCCAGAAGCAGATTTTCTATGCTTCACCGTATAAAATGTTTAAAATTACCAGAACGTGATATTGATCTGAAATTTCTTGAGTGCAAATTAATGCTTATTATCTTTCTTTCATTAGACTAACTTTTTCTAATTTGAGTTACGTAGCTGTCTTATGCGGCACGGTGTTGATGTAATATCACCGTCCAGTTGGGAACCCCAAGAGGAAGGTATGATAAGCACAGTAGCAATTTTTCCCTTAGTAAGAAACCAAGGTTTGTCAGTCCAGTAGGAAAAAAGCCAAACTCCAAAAGGTGATGCTTGCTAGCTTAGTGACACTCCAACAAGGGCGCCGTTAACGATACTTGTTAGTGATACGTCTCTAACGTATCCATAATTTTTGATGCTCCATGCTTGTTTTTACACCATTTGCTTAGTGTTTCGTTACACTTCGTGGCATTTTTATGCATTTTCCGGAACTAACCTATTAATGAGATGCCACAGTGCCAGTTCCCTGTTTTCTGCTGTTTTTGTGTTTCAGAAAAGTTACATAGGAAATATTCTCGGAATTGGACGAAACCAAAGCCAGAAGTCCAGATATTTCACGGAGCTTCCAGAACACCAAAGGAGAGACGGAGAGGAGCCACTGGTGGGCCACACCACCAGGGGGCGCGGCCTAGGGCTGGCCCGCACCCCCCTATGGTGTGCCCCACCAGGACCACTTCTGACGATGCCCCTTTGCCTATAAAGACCCCCCGACGGGAAAAACCTAAATACCCGATCACTTTTCCAGAACACATCGCGATCCGCCGCCGCCGTCGACCCGAAGATCGGGAGAGTCCAGAAGCTCTTCCCGGCACCCTGCCGGAGAGGGGAATCGCCACCGGAGGTCTTCTTCATCGCCATGCTTGCCTCCGGAGTGATGAGTGAGTAGTCTACCTTGGACTATGGGTCCATAGCAGTAGCTAGATGGTTGTCTTCTCCACCATGTGCTTCATGTTTAGATCTCGTGAGCTGCCTTACATGATCGAGATCACCATTATGTAATTCTACATGTTGTGTTTGTTGGGATCCGATGAATATTGGTGTTATGATTGAGTTGATGTACTGAATTTTTTCTTATGTTATCTCTATGTTGTTTATGATCTTGCATGCTCTCTGTTGTTAGTAGCTATCTTGGCCGAGTAGTTGCTAGTGACTCCAAGAGGGGGTATTTATGCTCGATAGTGGGTTCATGCCTCTATTTAATCTGGGGGAGTGACAGAAACCTCTAAGGTTGTAGATGTGTTATTGCTACTAGGGGGGAAACAACATTCATATGCTCAAGGGCATATGCTTTGTTTACATTACACACTTTGCTTAATGCAATTATTTGTTGTTCGCAACTTAATACTTGTGGAGTTCTCGGATTGATTCGCCACAAGTGGATTATTAGTCATAGATGCAGTTGGATGGCGGTCTATGTATCTTGTTGTAATGCCCAGAGTAAATCTCATAGTGATCCTCTCGACATATGCATGTTGTCTTTATTCTATCAATTGCCCAACTGTAATTTGTTTACCCAGCATGTGTTATTTTATCTTATGGAGAGACACCACTAGTGAACTGTAGACCCCGGTCCTATTTCCTTTATATTGCTATCACCTGTTTACTTTACTCGCATACTATTATCACTTTCCACTCGATACGCTCATACCCTTTGTTTCAAGCAAACCGGTGAGATTGACAACCTCATCGTAAGTTGGGAACAAAGTATTTGGTTGTGTTGTGTGCAGGTTCCACGTTGCTACTGGTTGAAGATGCGCTAACAAGTTATCGTTAACGGCGCCCTTGTTAGAGCATCACGCAGCTAGTGGGCATCACCTTTGGTCGTTTGTCTCCCTCCTACTGGATTGACTACCTTGGTTTCATAACTGAGGGAAAACTTGCTGCTATATTTATCAAACCTTCTCTTGGGGTTTCCAACTGGCTGGTCATTTACTTCATCAACTACACGCCAACAAGTTTTCTGGCACCATCATCACCGCGCCATCAACAAGTTTTCTGGCGCCGTTGCCGGGGAGGAAGAAGACTTCTGCAAGGGGAGTTTTTGCACGCACATCCTTTACTTTGTTTTAAGTTTTGCTTTACTTTATTTTTACTTGCATCGTTTTATCAAAAACCCCAAAAAATTAGAATGCTTTGTAGTTGTTTTTACTTGTCTGCTTTTAGTTTGCTAGAATGGCTACCCCTGAAAATACCAAGTTGTGTGACTTTACTAGCACTAATAATAGTGATTTTATCTGCACTCCTATTGCGCCACCTGCTCCTGCTGCAAATTTTTATGAGATTAAGCCTGCTTTGTTGAACCTTATTATGAAAGAGCAATTTTCTGGTGCTAGTTCTGATGATGCTGCAGCTCATCTCAACAATTTTGTTGAGTTATGTGAGATGCAAAAGTATAAGGATGTTGAAAGTGATATTATTAAGCTTAAGTTGTTTTCTTTTTCTTTGAGAGGAAAAGCTAAGGATTGGTTGCTGTCTTTGCCTAAAAATAGTATTGATTCATGGGCTAAGTATAAGGATGCTTTTATTGGTAGATACTATCCTCCTGCTAAGATTATAGCTTTGCGTGGCAATATTATGAAGTTTAGTCAGTTTGATAATGAACACATTGCTCAAGCTTGGGAAAGAATGAAATCTATGATAAAGAATTGTCCCACTCATGGACTGACTACTTGGATGATTGTTCAAACTTTTTATGCAGGACTAAATTTTTCTTCAAGGAACCTACTTGATTTAGCTGCTAGAGGCACTTTTATGTCCCTTACCTTGGGCGCCGCAACAAAGCTTCTCGACAATATGATGGTAAATTACTCTGAATGGCACACCGAGAGAGCTCCACAAGGTAAGAAGGTAAATTCTGTTGAGAAAACCTCTTCTTTGAGTGATAAGATTGATGCTATTATGCTTATGCTTTCTAATGATAGGACTCATGTTGATTCTAATAATGTTCCTTTGGCCTCTTTGGTTGCTCAAGAAGAGCATGTTGATGTAAACTTCATTAGAAATAATAATTTTAACAATAATGCTTATAGGAACAATTTTGCAAGTAACAATTATAGGCCGTATCCTTCTACCAATGGTAATGGTTATGGTAACTCTTATGGTAATTCCTCCAACAACACTAGGGCCGCGCCCTCCGAGCTTGAGGTAATGCTCAAGGACTTCATCGGTAAGCAAACTGCTTTTAATAGGTCTGTTGAGAAAAAGTTAGGCAATATTGATATTCTTGCTTCTAAAGTTGATAGCCTTGCTCATGATGTTGAACTTCTAAAATTAAAAGTGTTGCCTAATGATGTGAAAGAGAACAATGTTTTTGCTACTGCTAATGCTATGCAAGTTAGAATTGATGAAAATGTTAGGATGCTAGCAGAATTGCATGCCAGGTGGGAAAGAGAAGATGAGATGGCTAGAGAGATGAAGGTATGTACCATTACTACCTCTAATGATGTTGCTCCTAATGCTAGCAATCCTCTTACTTTGATTGGTGTAGAGAAAACTCCTACTCCTTGTGTTAAAAAGCCTAAAACTGCTAAAACTTTTTCTCAAAAGAGTGCTGAAATTTTTCGGAGTGTAGGAGATGATAGCTCTATTTCCTTTAATGATTTTGATGTTGATGGCTGCAATATATCTGAAGTTATTTTGTTCTTGCAAAAGCTTGCTTTGACTCCCAATGCTAGTTCTTTAAATATTGCTTTTACTAAGCATATTACCAATGCTCTTATGAAAATTAGGGGTGAAAAGTTGAAGCAAAAATCTTCTGTTCCCAAGAAATTAGAAGATGGTTGGGAACCCATCATTGATATGCATGTTAATGGTTTTGATTGCCATGCTTTATGTGATCTAGGTTCTAGTATTTCTATCATGCCTAGAAAGATTTATGACATGCTTGATTTACCACCGCTTGAAAAGTGTTATTATGATGTTCCTATTGCTGATGTTGCTAAGAAGAAACCTTTGGGAAGGATTAATGATGTTCTTATTATGGTTAACAATAACCTTGTTCCCGTTGATTTTCTTGTCATGGATGTTGAATGCAATGCTTCATGTCCTATTATTTTGGGAAGACCCTTCCTTCGAACTATAGGTGCCATCATTGATATGAGGGAAGGCACCATCAAATATCAATTCCCACTCAAGAAAGGTATGTAACACTTCCCTAGAAAGAGAAATAAATTACTTTTTGACTCTATTCTTAGAGCAAATTATGAGCTTGATGCTTCATCACTTGATATTACTTGATTCGCATTTTCTGCGCCTAGCTCAAAGGCGTTAAAGAAAAGCACTCTTGGGAGATAACCCAATGTTTTTACTTTCAGTTCTTTTTCTTTTATTTGAGTATTGGAAGTTATTACTACTGTAATGACCTCTCCTTATACTTTTTATTTCGTTTTTGTGCCAAGAGAAGCCTCTAATTTGAGTGAGGTAAGATTTGGGGATGTTGCTGTCCTGAAACAGTTTTCAGTGCTGCACCGTAAAAATTCGTGAACATTCTCTGTATATCTTTTGGACCTGCGATTTCTTGTGCATATGCCCCAGGTTATATCCAAACTTTCATTAGTTGAACAGTTTTTGATTTGGGCGACATAAAACCTGTCAAAAATTTCTGCCAATATTTGTGTTTGCCTCTTTATCGCTTTCTTTATGAGTTTTTTTTATCATGGAACTTTTTGGGAAGTTGCTACAGTAGTATATGCTTTATATGTGGTGGTTTTAGGTTGAAACCTGAAGCAAAAAGGGTTGATTCGTTATTATGCTTACACCACTGTTGCTAATAGAATTGTGTTTAGTTTTGTATGAAGGAAGTTTTCAAGTGTAGGGATTGGTGAATGATGACATGAGATGAAGAATGGACAAAAGCTCAAGCTTGGGGATGCCCATTTCACCCCCAATAAATATCCAAGAGGTACAAGCGTCAAAGCTTGGGGATGCCCCCGAGGCACCCCTTTCTTCATCGACAAAAATCAGGTCACCTTTCAACACACTATATTTTTATTGCTTCATGCATTATGCGTTTTTCTTGGAGCGTCAGTTGTTTTTAGTTTTCAGTTTGTTTAGTTTTGTTTGCTGCAATAAATGGTTGGACCCCAACAAATTCCTTTTGGAGAAGTTGCCTTGCTTTTCATTTGCCAAGAACACTCCGTTTTTCACTCTATTCTTTTGAACGAGTGTTCTCTTTTTTCTAGAACTGCGTTTAGCTTCGATTTTCGCCTTGATTTGTGTTCAGATCTTCTTATATCTTTGCATCAAGGTGTATTTTTGCCTCTGGTCCATATTGGTTTTCATCAAAAGAGTTGGTTATAAAAAGTTTGAATGGTGTTGGAAAAGAGAAAAAGCTTTATGCAAAAAAGTGGTACAAGAAGGAGCTTGTGTAGACTGCGGCCTAGGCTTTTGCATGTCGTGCTTGATGTCTTTTTGATAGTATGCTTAGTGGTTTTGCTGTAGCATGACTTGTCTCAAATGACTGAGATTGCTTAATGAGCCTTTGAAAAAATCATGCATTGTTTTAATTATTTGGAAGCATTATTTTGGTTTTCTCCTTTGATGCTTTATTTGGGTTGACTTGGCGCATGCTCACACATGTTTGACTCATACAAAGTTGCCATTGCCTCGATGATCATTTAGTTTTTGACTTTTGATGCCATCTTATGCTTCTTTTAATGTCGCTTTGTCGCCCTGCATGATTATGGCCGTTATTGCTCTCTTAGTCGGTCGCTCCCAGTCTTTTGCTAGCCCTCACTTTGTACTGAGTATGAGATCTACTTGTGCATCCAACTCCTAAAAACCAAGTTGTTCCAAAGTGTCCACCATACATACCTATTAGCAATTTGCTATTCCAAAGTACATTTGACTTGCTTTTATCTATCCTTCAAATTAAACTCTTTTTGGTGTTATGCGAAAATTGGTCAGTAAAGCTCTCACGAACCGGATGGCACACTTTACTTTTCTCGTTTTAAAATTTTGACATTGTGGTCTCTTATGTTGAGTTGTTATGCTTGCAAGTTGTAAGTTGGAAACTAGCCCAGCCATGCCGTCATGGGGCAAGCTTTCAACATTGCACTATCTTTCATTTGAGTTGATATCGTGATCTTTTGTTTATGGATACTCGCGATGTGAAATAAGTTGGGAATCTTGCGGGATCATGGAGTTTTTATATGTGTTAGGAAAACGCCTGGGCCGCTAATCTAAGCCATGCGTCATTCATGGTGGAAATTTACAGCATGCCCATAGTGGACATTCGACGATGCATCTCACAATAAAAAGCTATACCAATGGTAAATAAAAGAGATGTCTAGGTGTTCATTGTCTGTTTGTCTTGTAATTTTGATGTGGGCTTGTTCCATGTCATCGGGCAGGAGGTACCCCATTGGCGGTTCTCGATGATACACATATATTTACAATGACAAGAGCTTGCTTGGGACTCTAAGTCGAGTAGCATGAGGTTTGGGTATTCGTATTTCACGGGACACGAGGTTTTCAACTTATGATTTGTCAAGCATATGCAGCATAAGTGTTCTCGCATTAACTTTAAACATTCAAGATGCTTATGATGGGGGCAATGAGAGCTCAAAGCCGGTAAGTACCATAATTTTTGAAGGTTTATAAAACTTGCAATCACTGCTTCCCTCCGCGAAGGGCCTTTCTCTTACTTTTATGTTGAGTCACCACCTTCTATCTTTATGCACCATTAAGAGAGCATAGTTGTCATTCTGAGTATAATGTGCATTGTCCCAAAGTTTTCATTAATTGATTCATATTGTTGGTTTCACTTGTTCTTAAATTATTTGTATCTAGTCACCCTCTTAAACTTGAAGGTGTCCTATGCATTTATGTTTTGCTCTCTCATGAAGGACAAGCTGAAAACCATTTGTATGTTTTTCCTTATGATTTGAACACACATTTGACTTTCATTGTTTCATTTTCATGATCTTTTGTTTGTGTTCTTTTTCATGTTATAACATGGTTGCTAAGTTTCTTCTATCAAGATTATATCTTTCATGCCCATGTTTTAAGTTCTATTGATCCCAGCGCACAACGCTTACATAGATGATCAAGATTGTGTAGGTGTGATGACCCACAAGTATAGGGGGTGTATCATAGTACTTTCGATAAATTAGAGTGTCAAACCCAACGAGGAGCAGAAGGTATTGACTAGTGGTTTTGATCAAGGTTTCACTGTAAATACTAGCAAACGGGTTTTTTAGGGGTATTTGATAATGCAAATAAATAATGTGTGAGTAAATAAAAGACAGTAGCAATAATTGCAGCAAGTGGCCCAATCCGTTATTTAGCAAAGGATAAGCCGGTTGTGTAACTTATGATAACCAAACGTTCTCGAGGACACATGGGAGTTTCTGTCAAGAGCTTTCGCTTCGTACCGCTAAATAATCTTTATTGGTTTGATAAGTGTTATGGGGGTGAACCTGTGCTAGCGCACTACCCTTACTAGGATAAATACACACTTGTGATTAAACCCCTTGCAAGCATCCGCAAATACAAGAAAGTAATTAAGATAAATCTAACCACAGCCTTAAACTCTAAGATCCTACGCTCCCTGGTGCAATGGTTTCCCAATGGAGGTTTAGGTTTCTGTCACTCCAGCAACCCCACAATTGGTAGCCAAATACACAATGCACCTCACTAGGCCCATAAATGGTGAAGTATTATGTAGTCGACGTTCACATGACACCACTAGTGAAATAGCACCGCAACAATATCAAACCATTAAATATTACTCAACAATAATTCACTACTAACATCTTGACTTCTCCCATGTCCTTAAGAACTAAACGAACTACTCACAAGACCTCATATGGATCATGATCAGAGGTGAAATAATGGTAAATAACAATCTGAACATAAACCTTAATTCACGGTTCCACTCAATAGCATCAACTACAAGAGTAATCAACACCGGGAAAGTTTCCCCTAAGAATTTAACAAGATCCAACTCAAGATGTTACAGCGGGATGGCGTGGTGATGGTGGAGATGAAGGTGCTGGTGATGGAGATGATGATCCCGATGAAGTCCGGTGCGATGGTGATGACGATGGCGACGATCTCCCCTCTCCGGGAAGGAATTTCCCTGGCAGATTTCTCTCTGCCGGAGAGCTTTTCTCTCTCTGGTGTTTTCCACCCCGCAGAGGTGGCCGTGTCTATCTTTGAGCCCCCCCTGACTTAGGTTTTCGGGGACGATGAAGTACGTGAAGGGGCGAGACCTGAAGTGGGCCAGGGTGCCCTCACACAGGGCCGGCGCGGCGAGAGGCCAGGCCGCGCCCCCTATGTGTGAGGCTGCCCTCTAGCTCCTCACGACTCCTCCTTCTGGCTTCCGGAGTCTTTTGGTAAAATATAATTTTCTAGTATTTTTCTGGAATTTTCCTGATCTTCCGAAATATGGTGTCTTGACGGTCCTTTTCTAGCAGAATCCTGACTCCGGCAGCAAATCCTCCAATGATCATCAAACATGTAAAAACAGAGGAAACAACATAAGTATCATCTCTAAATATGAAATATATCAATGAATAATAGTAAATTATGATACAAAATGGACGTATCAACCCCCCCAGGCTTAGACCTCGCTTGTCCCCAAGCGAAAACTAAACTCGGTAAACATGACCACAGGTTTATGGAGTGAAGTGTCGATAATCAAAATACGGACAAGAAGCATCACATTCACTAAAGCACAAATTATAATAGGCAGCAACTTCCCTTTATAAGATATAGACTTGCAATAAGTAAAAGGAAATCACATATAAGGACGCACAAAGTAAACTATAATTGGTGATGGCAAACCTTAGTTCTTGGTCAAAGAATGATGAACAAGCTATTCTTTCTTTTTGAATGGAGCCTTTTAAAACAGAGCTAATATAGCAAAGACCATATGCTCAATAAAACAAACTTTTTGCATTCATAGAAAGCTTTCAAAGATATATTCCTTCAGACAAAAGCATTGTACAAAACAAGGAAGATAGTAAACAAGAATAAACGGATCAACATATGAATGAGTGAAACATAACAACTCAAATGCCTGCTAGAGATAGAGGGGAATAGGTTGACTCAACATAAAAGTAAAAGACAGGCCCTTCGCAGAGGGAAGCATGGATTAAACATGTGCTAGAGCTTTTCATTTGCAAAACAGAGGTAAAAAGTTATTTTGAGAGGTGGTTGCTTTTGTCAACGACTAGCAACGGAGTTCTTGATATCTTCCATACTAAACAAGTGAGAGCAGTTCCGAGATGTTTGATTAATTGGCACATTGGTGCTCTTTTATAGCTTTGCACTCCTCCCCACCTTTTCCTTTCTCAAACCATGGCTAACCGATTCCATCGGGTGCCAACCAACTTTCACATACCATGGAGGAGTGCTCTTTTTTTAGATTGTAATGGTCTGACCAGCTCCCTTGCAAAATTAGTGATGAGCAGATGAAGCTGGCTAGTCGAGGGGTACTTAATTTAGTATGGAAGATAACAAACCCATTGATACGTCTCAAACGTATCTATAATTTTTGATGCTCCATGCTTGTTTTTACACCATTTGCCTATTGTTTCGTTACACTTAGTGGCACTTTTATACATTTTCCGGAACTAACCTATTAACGAAGAGCCACAGTGCCAGTTTCCTGTTTTCTGCTGTTTTTGTGTTTCAGAAGTGATACACAGGAAATATTCTCGGAATTGGACGAAACAAGTTCCTGAAGTCATATTTTACCCGGAAGCTTCCAGAGATCCGAAGAAGTGTCGGAGGGGGGCCACCAGGGCCCCACACAAGGGGGCGGCGCGGCCTGGCCCCTGGCCGCACCACCCCTGTGTGAGGGTGCCTGGTCCCTCTCCTGACATCGCCCCTTCGCCTATAAGTACCCCCCGACGAGAAAAACCTAAGAGCCCGATCAGTTTTCCAGAATACATCGCGATCTGCCGCCGCCGTCGACCCGAAGATCGGGGGGGTCCAGAAGCTCTTCCCGGCACCCTGCCGGAGAGGGGAATCGCCACCGGAGGTCTTCTTCATCGCCATGCTTACCTCCGGAGCGATGAGTGAGTAGTCTACCTTGGACTATGGGTCCATAGCAGTAGCTAGATGGTTGTCTTCTCCACCATGTGCTTCATGTTTAGATCTCATGAGCTGCCATACATGATTGAGATCACCGTTATGTAATTCTATGATGTTGGTTTGTTGGGATCCGATGAATATTGGTGTTTATGATTAAGTTGCTGTACTGAATTATATATTTTGTTATCTCTATGTTGTTTATGATCTTGCATGCTCTCCGTTGTTAGTAGCTATCTTGGCCGAGTAGTTGCTAGTGACTCCAAGAGGGGGTATTTATGCTCGATAGTGGGTTCATGTCTCTATTTCACCTGGGGGAGTGACAGAAACCTCTAAGGTGGTAGATGTGCTGTTGCTACTAGGGAGAAAACAACATTCATATGCTCAAGGGCATATGCTTTGTTTACATTACACACTTTGCTTAATGCAATTATCTGTTGTTCGCAACTTAATACTTCTAGGGTGTTCGGATGATATCCCCGGGGGTGGATTATTAGTCATAGATGCAGTTGGATGGCGGTCTATGTATTTTGTTGTAATGCCCAGAGTAAATCTCATAGTGATCTTCTTGACATATCACGTTATCTTTATTCTATCAATTGCCCAACTGTAATTTGTTTACCCAGCATGTTATTTTATCTATGGAGAGACACCACTAGTGAACTGTGGACCCCGGTCCTATTTTAATCATATTGCAATCACCTGTTTACTTTTCCCGCACTGTTTACTTTACTCGCATATACTCTACTGTTTTCCACTCGATACACTCATAACCTTTGTTTCAAGCAAACCGGTGAGATTGACAACCTCATCGCAAGTTGGGAACAAAGTATTTGTTTGTGTGTGTGCAGGTTCCACAAACACCTTCAGTCGTCATCGTCTCTCTTCTCCTGTTCGATATACCTTGGTTTCTTAACTGAGGGAAAACTAGCCGCTACACTCATCATACCTTCCTCTTGGGGTTCCCAACGGGCTGGTCATCACCACGCACAAGGACTTACTGCTCCCACGTCAACTAAACGCCACAGCTCTTTTCTGGCGCCATCATCACACAAGTAGCACCCATCCACTACGTCCTCATGAGCTAAAAACAGTGGCACAAAATGAGAAGTGTTTGAAGGTTTTTGAAAGGTAGCACATGAAAATTTACTTGGAATGGCTTGAAATACCATGCATAGGAATTTATAGTGGACTCTTTGGAAGTGACTTGGCTTTTGGGATTTGGATGCACGAGAAGTATTCCATCTCAGTACAGGTTTTTGGCTAGCAAGGCTGGGCAGCAAGCATAAGAGTTGCATGAAACAAACAAACATACATATAATAAGAACAATCATGCAAACTCCCTTGAAGGTACAACGATTTTGACTTTGAGAATAACATTGCTTATAAGCCAAATATGAAGGGTAAACTGAAGTGATGTGGCTACAAGCACTTCTTTCTTCTTTTCTACTCAAACCTCAAGGTAACGTTGCTACTGACCAAGCTAGGTTTGCCAAAACCAACTAAATTTACTCATGCTCCCAAAGTGATACCAATACTAATCAACAAGACTAGTCGTATAAGAGAGATTGCAAACTAAAATAAAGTGTTCGAAAAGTAAACAATAGAACTTCTCATTAATATTTCATTACCGCAACTCACACCAAGGGGTACATAGATAACCAACTAAGGAGGATACTTCCAAACTGCAAACTATTCTGTAAGATAATTTCTCTATTCATGATATGACTCTACTTGAAAAGTAAATGAGTAAAAGGGTGATGATGTGATACCGCGACACTCCCCCAAGTTTGGAACAAGCCAAGGGGATGCCTATACCGTTGAATTACTCCTTTGGCGGTGGCGGTGAGTCCTTATCATCATCATACTTCCAAGGTAGAGGTCCTCCGTCAAGGAAGGATGTCTTGGTCTCCAGTATCCTGAAACTTGCAGTAGCTCTCATTTGTTGAAATCTAGCTTCATACTCACAGTTTTGGTTCTGCAAGTCATAGAGTTGTGCTTGTAATTGGTTGGTGGTCTCATGGAGTGAAAAGATGTCCTTCCAAAGTTCTGTAGTCTCCCTCTTGTACTTGGTGACAAGCTCTTGATTGATCCTATGGATGATGTCCACCTCGCGTTCCGCCATCTTCTTATATTTAAAAAATTCTTGTTCTAGTGCTTCCATCCTGGCTTCGAGGCTCCCTTCTCCCTTAGGAACTTGGACATCTATGATCTGCAACTCCCCATCTTTGAGCAACAACTCCTTCGGATGCATCTTCAGCTCCCTCATATACGAATTAATGGTATCCGCATGAGGGTTCTCCTCGGATGGACCGGACGAAGACATTGCAACTCAAAGCTGAGAACAATCCCCTGACAGAAACAGCTCGAAACAAAACACGTCGAGAAAACGATATACAGACCTCGGGTACTCCGGGGGGTTATATAGGCGAAAATTATACATTGAAGCGAAATCACAGGAGGAAACCGGGACGGAAACGAGCTCCGGGGTGTTCTCACACCAGGGCGGCACGGCCAGAGGTGGGCCCGTGCCCCTGTGTGTGAGGAGCACCCGGACTTCTTTTCCTGCCTGTTTTCATCTCGTGATTTTTCATATTTAGTAAAAACAACAAAAATATTAAAGGAAGAGTTCAACACGAAACTTCTCTGACTAGAACTGTTACCTATTCAAAAACAAACTCTGCAGGTACCTGCAATTTGTCTTGGATGAATTCTTCTGGAGAAACTATTTCAATAACATCAACATCTTCATTATAAGAATCTCCAGATATATAATGTTTGAGTCTTTGCCCGTTCACCACTTGTGTAGTGTCATCTTTCAATGAAGCAATCTTTATCGCACCTGAGCGGTATACTTCCACAATAACATATGGTCCTTCCCATTTTGAGAGTAATTTTTCTGCAAAAAATCTGAGACGAGACCTATACAATAGAATTTTCTCCCCAACATGAAACTCTCTCTTAAGAATTCTCTTATTATGCCATTGCTTGACTTTCTCTTTGAAAAGTCTAGCATTCTCATACGCTTCGTTTCTCCACTCATCTAGAGAACTCAAATCTAACAACCTTTTCTTACCGGCTAGTTTAAAATCTCTATTAAGCTCTTTCACCGCCCAAAAAGCTTTGTGTTCTAATTCTAAAGGCAAGTGACACGCTTTTCCGTAAACCATCTTATAAGGAGACATTCCCATGGGGTTCTTATAAGCAGTTCTATAAGCCCATAAAGCATCGTTTAACTTACTAGCCCAATTTTTCCTAGATCTATTGATAGTCTTCTGCAAGATAGACTTGATCTCTCTATTTGAAAGCTCTACCTGCCCACTAGTTTGGGGATGATAAGCAGAAGCAATTCTATGATTAACATCATATTTAGCAAGAGTTTTTCTAAAACTGCCATGAATAAAATGAGAACCTCCATCAGTCATAAGATATCTAGGCACACCAAACCTAGGAAAAATAACATCTTTAAGCATTTTTAATGAGGTCTCACCATCGGCACTCTTTGTAGGTATGGCTTCTACCCATTTAGTAACATAATCAACAACAACAAGTATGTGGGTATAGCCTTTTGAAGGAGGAAAAGGACCCATAAAGTCAAATCCCCAACAATCAAACGGTTCAATAACAAGAGTGTAATTCATAGGCATTTCATTGCGTCTAGAAATATTACCAACTCTTTGGCATTCATCACAAGATAAAACATACCTTCTAGCATCTTTAAAGAGGGTTGGCCAATAAAAACCTGATTGTAGAACCTTTTGTGCGGTTCTATCTCCAGCATGATGTCCTCCATAAGCGCTTCCATGGCATTTTATCAATATTTCTGGTTGCTCATATTCTGGTACGCATCTTCGCATAATACCATCAACTCCTTCTTTATATAAGTGTGGGTCATCCCAAAAATAATGCCTCAAATCATAGAAGAATTTTCTTCTTTGCTGAGCTGTAAAAGTTGGAGGCAAATACTTGGAAACAATAAAGTTAGCATAATCAGCATACCAAGGCAGGTCTCGTGAAGTTACGTTTATTGCAGCCAACTGTTCATTTGGAAAACTATCATTAACAGGAATAGGATCAAAAGAAATGTTTTCCAATCTAGACAAATTGTCAGCCACAGGATTTTCAGCACCTTTCCTATCTACGATATGCAAATCAAACTCCTGGAAAAGTAACACCCATCTAATAAGCCTATGCTTAGCATCCTTCTTAGTCATAAGGTATCTAATAGCAGCGTGATCAGTATGAATAGTAACTTTAGAATCAACAATGTAAGATCTAAACTTATCACATGCAAAAACAATAGCAAGAAACTCTTTCTCAGGGGTAGCATAATTTTTCTGAGCAGCATCAAGAATCTTACTAGCATAATGAATAACATTCAACTTATTATCTACGCGCTGTCCAAGTACAGCACCAACAGCAAAATCACTAGCATCACACATAATTTCAAAAGGTAAATTCCAATCAGGTGGTTGAACAATAGGAGCAGTAGTTAAAGCCTTCTTAAGAGTTTCAAAAGCTTCCTTACAATCATCATCAAAGACAAATGGTACATCCTTTTGAAGAAGATTAGTAAGAGGCTTTGAAATCTTAAAGCAATCTTTAATAAACCTCCTATAGAAACCAGCATGACCAAGAATACTACGAATACCTTTAACATCTCTGGGACAAGGCATTTTCTCAATTGCCTCCACTTTTGCTCTGTCAACTTCAATACCTCTTTCAGAAATTTTATGTCCAAGGATAATTCCTTCATTCACCATAAAGTGGCATTTCTCCCAATTAAGAACAAGGTTAGTTTCTTCGCACCTCTGCAAAACTTTATCAAGGTTGTGCAAACAGTTATCAAAAGAAGTTCCATAGACGGAAAAATCGTCCATGAAGACCTCTACAATTTCCTCACAAAAGCCATGAAAATAGCAGACATGCATCTTTGAAAAGTAGTAGGAGCATTACATAAACCAAAAGGCATGCATCTATAAGCATAAGTTCCATAAGGACAAGTAAAAGTGGTTTTCTCTTGATCTTCCTTTCTAACAGCAATTTGAGAAAAACCAGAATAACCATCAAGGAAACAAAAATGAGTCTTCTTAGATAACCTTTCTAACATCTGATCTATAAACGGTAAAGGATAATGATCTTTCTTAGTAACTTTGTTTACCTTCCTATAATCAATGCACATCCTATAACCAACTACTACCCTTTGAGGAATAAGCTCATTATTCTCATTAGGCACAACAGTCATACCTCCTTTCTTAGGAACACAATGAATAGGACTAACCCATCTACTATCAGCAATAGGATAAATAATACCAGCATCAAGGAGCTTTAATACCTCATTTCTTACCACATCCTTCATCTTGGGAATTAGGTGGCGTTGATGCTCCACAACTGGTTTCGCGTCTTTCTCCATATTAATAGCATGCTGACATAAAGTGGGGCAAATTCCTTTTAAATCATCAAGAGTATATCCCATAGCTCCTCGGTGTTTCCTCAATATCTCCAATAACCTTTCCTCTTCCTTTCCTGAAAGTTTAGAACTAATAATAACATGATATATTTTCTTTTCATCAATATAAGCATATTTAAGATTATCAGGCAAAGGCTTTAATTCAAAAATAGGATCTTCCTTAGGCGGCAAAGTGGTACCAAGATCCTCCATAGGTAAATTGTGCTTAATCAGCGGTTGTTGACAAAGGAAAATATCGTCAATCTCTTCTCTTTCCTTACTGAAAACATCACTTTCATGATCTTCCATGAATTGCTGCAAAGCATTATTAGGAGCAAGAGCAATAGAAGCAAGCTGTTCAACTCGAAAATTTTCATTAAGCGTTTCATTCACATAAGAAGTCTTAGCAAACTTAGAAAAATTAAACTCATAAGACTCTCCATTAAACTTAGTGAAATTTTTCTCCTTCTTACAATCTATCACAGCGCCACAGGTATTCAAAAAGGGTCTACCGAAAATAATGGGACAAGTTTTACTAGCCTCTTTACCAAGTACTAGAAAATCAGTGGGGTATTTAGTCTTACCGCAAAGAACTTCCACATCTCGAACAATACCAAGAGGCCAAACAGTCTCTCTGTTAGCAAGCTGAACAACCACATCAATATCTTCAAGTTCACAAGTGCCAATCTTATGCATAATTTCTTTGTAAAGTTCTAAAGGAATGGCACTTGCACTAGCACCAATATCACATAAACCATAATAGCAATGATCTCCAATCCTGACAGAAATAATAGGAACACTTGTTTTCCTATACCTTTTAGGATGTGAGAGAATGTTAGAAGCATCTTCACAAAAGAGAATATATTCATCCCCTACATCTTTAGTAACAAGATCCTTCAATATAGCTACAGGAGACTTAATAGTAATTTGCTCATCAGGTTCTACAGCTTTCTTAGTACTTTTATTAGACACACTTACCAAAGTAGAATACTTTTTTACCTTAGCAGGGAAAGGTGTCTTCTCAAAATAAGGTTCAGGCACAATGCTATCAACAGTACAAACTTCAGTAGCTGCAGCAGGAATATGACTAATGGAATCTTTATAAGGTGCATGATATTTGTTCCAATCTTTCTTTGGAACATCAAGATAAGAGGCAAAGGCTTTAAGACAATTAGCAAGTATTTGAGAATCAAGACCATAAGCAATGCTAACACTATGAAAGTCATCAGTTCCTATAAAAGTTTTAATGCATTCATAATCATAGTTTATACCCGACTTCCTACCTTTGTCGTTTTCCCATCCTTCAGCATTCTCTTGTATACGGTCAAGAAGTTTCCACTTAGCATCTTCTTTCATATGAGTAAATGATCCAAAGCAAGAAGCATCCAAATAATCCTTATCAGGAAGCGTAAGCCGCGCATAAAAATTATCAATAACAATATTATTGGGAAGCTCATGAATGGGGCATTTGAGCATTAGTAACTTCAATCTCCCCCACGCTTGGGCAATACTTTCTCTATCATGAGGCCAAAAATTATATATCCGATTACGATCTTTATGAATTTCACTTGGAGGATAAAACTTGGAATAAAAGAGAGGTACAATGTCCTCCCATGCAATAGATGGACCATCTTGGAGCAGTCGATACCACTCCTCAGCTCTGCCTTTCAATGATAAAGAGAATAGCTTCTTCTTGACCTGGCTTGGTGAAATACCTGCACACCTGAACAACTCGCATAATTCATGTATAAATAGTAAGTGATCACCCGGATGGACAGTTCCATCTCCTGAATAGCAGTTATCCATGACACGCCCAACAATTTTCATAGGTATTTTAAAAGGATCTAATTCAGCAGGTGGTGGTGGTGGTGGTTCATCCACATGTGCAGCAGTGGTAGAAGTGTTCCCAAATAGGAAACCAAATGGAGAATTCTCCATAGCAGAATAAAATAAAAATAAAAGACAAAAATAAAAACAATACTCACAGTGACGGTTACCTTTAACAAATCCACTCTTCAATAGCGCTACACTCCCCGACAACGGCGCCAGAAAATAGTCTTGATGACCCACAAGTATAGGGGGGGTATCGTAGTACTTTTGATAAATACGAGTGTCGAACCCAACGAGGAGCAGAAGGTGTTGACTAGTGGTTTTGATCAAGGTTTCACTGTAAATTCTAGCAAACGGGTTTTTAGGGGTATTTGATAATGCAAATAAATAAAGTGTGAGTAAATAAAAGACAGTAGCAATAATTGCAGCAAGTGGCCCAATCCTTTCTTTAGCAAACGACAAGCCGGTTGTGTAACTTATGATAACCAAACGTTCTCGAGGACACACGGGAGTTTCTGTCAAGAGCTTTCGCTTCGTACCGCTAAATAATCTTTATTGGTTTGATAAGTGTTATGGGGGTGAACCTGTGCTAGCGGACTACCCTTACTAGGATAAATACACACTTGTGGTTAAGCCCCTTGCAAGCATCCGCAAATACAAGAAAGTAATTAAAATAAATCTAACCACAGCCTTAAACTCTAAGATCCTACGCTCCCTGGTGCAATGGTTTCCCAACAGAGGTTTAGGTTTCTGTCACTCCAGCAACCCCACAATTGGTAGCCAAATACACAATGCACCTCACTAGGCCCATAAATGGTGAAGTATCATGTAGTCGACGTTCACATGACACCACTAGTGAAATAGCACCGCAACAATATCAAACCATTAAATATTACTCAACAATAATTCACTACTAACATCTTGACTTCTCCCATGTCCTCAAGAACTAAATGAACTACTCACAAGACATCATATGGATCATGATCAGAGGTGAAATAATGGTAAATAACAATCTGAACATAAACCTTAATTCACGGTTCCACTCAATAGCATCAACTACAAGAGTAATCAACACCAGGAAAGTTTCCCCTAAGAATTTAGCAAGATCCAACTCAAGATGTTACAGCGGGATGGCGTGGTGATGGTGGAGATGAAGGTGCTGGTGATGGAGATGATGATGATGATGATCCCGATGAAGTCCGGTGCGATGGTGATGATGATGGCGATGATCTCCCCTCTCCGGGAAGGAATTTCCCCGGTAGATTTCTCTCTGCCGGAGAGCTTTTCTCTCTCTGGTGTTTTCCGCCCCGCAGAGGTGGCGGTGTCTATCTCTGAGCCCCCTGACTTAGGTTTTCGGGGACAATGAAGTATGCGAAGGGGCGAGACCTAAAGTGGGCCAGGGTGCCCTCACACAGGGCCGGCGCGGCCAGAGGCCAGGCTGCACCCCCTATGTGTGAGGCTGCCCTCTGGCTCCTCTCGACTCCTCCTTCTGGCTTCCGGAGTCTTTTGGTAAAATATAATTTTCTGGTATTTTTCTAGAATTTTCCTGATCTTCTGAAATATGGTGTCTTGACGATCCTTTTCAGAAGAATCCTGACTCCGGCAGCAAATCCTCCAATGATTATCAAACATGTAAAAACAGAGGAAACACCATAAGTATCATCTCTAAATATGAAATATATCAATGAATAACAGTAAATTATGATACAAAATAGTGATGCAAAATGGACGTATCAAGGTGCATGTCACCTCAAAAATTATTTCTTTTGTTATCACTTACCTACTCGAGGACGAGCAGGAGTTAAGCTTGGGGATGCTGATACGTCTCTAACGTATCCATAATTTTTGATGCTCCATGCTTGTTTTTACACCATTTGCTTAGTGTTTCGTTACACTTCGTGGCATTTTTATGCATTTTCCGGAACTAACCTATTAACGAGATGCCACAGTGCTAGTTCCCTGTTTTCTGCTATTTTTGTGTTTCAGAAAAGTTACACAGGAAATATTCTCGGAATTGGACGAAACCAAAGCCAGAAGTCCAGATATTTCACGGAGCTTCCAGAACACCAAAGGAGAGACGGAGAGGAGCCACTGGTGGGCCACACCACCAGGGGGCGTGGCCAGGGGCTGGCCCGCGCCCCCCTATGGTGTGCCCCACCAGGACCACTTCTGACGACGCCCCTTCGCCTATAAAGACCCCCCGACGGGAAAAACCTAAATACCCAATCACTTTTCTAGAACACATCGCGATCCGCCGCCGCCGTCGACCCGAAGATCAGGAGGGTCCAGAAGCTCTTCCCGGCACCCTGCCAAAGAGGGGAATCGCCACCGAAGGTCTTCTTCATCGCCATGCTTGCCTCCGGAGCGATGAGTGAGTAGTCTACCTTGGACTATGGGTCCATAGCAGTAACTAGATGGTTCTCTTCTCCACCATGTGCTTCATGTTTAGATCTCGTGAGCTGCCTTACATGATCGAGATCACCGTTATGTAATTTTACATGTTGTGTTTGTTGGGATCCGATGAATATTGGTGTTATGATTGAGTTGATGTACTGAATTTTATCTTATGTTATCTCTATGTTGTTTATGATCTTGCATGCTCTCCATTGTTAGTAGCTATCTTGGCCGAGTAGTTGCTAGTGACTCCAAGAGGGGGTATTTATGCTCGATAGTGGGTTCATGCCTCTATTTAATCTGGGGGAGTGACAGAAACCTCTAAGGTTATAGATGTGCTGTTGCTACTAGGGGGCAAACAACATTCATATGCTCAAGGGCATATGCTTTGTTTACATTACACACTTTGCTTAATGCAATTATTTATTGTTACATGAGTTGTCGATTAATAATGAGGTCATGTTAACAAAAGAATAATTTTTTTACATTACCTTGAAACCATGGCGACTCTCCCTCGGCCTAAACCCTAATCCACCCCTAGCCGGTGATCTCTCCGATCTCTGGTGATCTCCTCCCTCTCGTCCACTCACATTTCTCGGCGTTTCCTCCTCTTCATGGCGACCCCAAATGGCGCTTGGAAGGTGTCGTACACCACCCTGAAAGATCAAGTCAAGGGTCGTGTCAAGGCCTATGATGGTAGGCTCCATTTCTGGTCAGATCAAGACTGGCTCGTCCTTCATAATGCAAAAGGTACTCAGATCGCTGCTCGCGAGTTGGATGATGAAGACGTTCTCCGCTCTGGATCTAGGGTTTATTTCCTAGATCAAGTGGTTTCTTTGGGTGTTTGTGAGATCGCCCCAAAGGTACGTGATCCCTCTCCTCCTATGGATATTGACGCCTCTTCTATGGCGGTGCATGCGTCCATTGCTATGGGTTTGTACTTTTCTCCGGGATCACGTTTCAAACATGATGTACGTCGGCGTTTTGGTTCGACGGTGCATCCTCTGGGCAAATTGGATCATTTCCTTATGGTGGTTTCTTTTGGCCGCTCCAAATTCAAACTGGATTGTGATACTGTCAGTCTAGCCCTTGAATCTTGCATTGGTGGTTCTTCTGAAGATCTCGCTGTGCTGCAGCTTTCTGACAGAGTTTTCAGACTTTCTCTGGCCTCTAAGTATGTTGGTTTTTTGGTTAAATCGCTCCAATGCTTTTCCTGTCCTACTTTTAAGTGTTATTTTCACCTATGGGGTAATGGAGGTCCACATTGGAAGAGTGAATTCAAATCATGGCAATCTAAATGTAATGAGGAGTGGATGCTTGTTAGTCCAAACAAGAGAAGAACTGACTCTGCCCTTGCTGCTTTAAGGCAAAAGCCCTCTTCCTCATCAATTAGACAGAAATCCATTGCAGCACCAGTTAAAAGGAAGCTATCTTTTGCAACTTTTGTTCAATATCCTGCTTGCAAAGGTTATGAGTGCCCAATGTCACCTGAAGACGCTGAGATGGCTCTCCAGGCTGGATATGATTGTCCTCATATTAGAAAACATGATGGTGTTATCATTAGTCCTGCAATTACTAAGCATAAAGAGTCTATTGATGCTCAGGTGCATTTTGGTTCTGTTGAGTCAGTTGAGTTGATATCTGCCTCTGGTGACTGCAGTTCATCTGTCGTCGAGCCTGTGGTGCAGCACCCTTGCCCTACTCTGAAGGATTCTGGCAAGCTGAAGTGTGATGGGCCGCCTGACAATGACTTTGCCTCCATGATTGATGATCTATCTTTTCAGGTCTGGAAATGTAGTCGATGCTTTTCTATGGCCCATTATCGGCCTGCTTGCACCAACAGTGTCAGGTGTCGTTCCTGCTTCCGACTTGGACACGTCCGAAAGGATTGTTTGACGGCCAAAAAAAGGAAAATTTGGGTTCCAAAATCGGGCAAGTCTGGACCGGGTGTTATTGATACTCTTGACGTTTCGCCTCCTGTGTCGTCAAACCAATCTGACTCTGCTCATCAAACCCTCATGCCGCCACCATTGTATCTCCCTCCTGAGCAACCGGCAATGGCGAACTTTGAGTTAGATCCTGCTCGCTGGGTGCCGCATGGTCTCCAGATCGTTGATGGGGGACCAACCAGATTGCCAAGAACGTTTTACACTCCCGTTGCTGCCCCCGCAGCTCGACATGGTAATTTCTGTGTTGCTGTTATTGAGCCTGCTCCTCCCGCTGCTGATGAGGCTGTCTGGCGCGACCATGTCAGAGATTTTATAGTTCAGCACCATAATCGCGCAGTAATTAGTTTCCAGCCTTACTTGTTTGGTGTTGGTCTTTTTGAGCTCCGTAGCCCTGTTGCAGTAGCTGGTCTGGTTCAGCAGCCCCCTTTTGAGCTTGATGACGATGTTTTTGTAAGGTTTATTCATCACAATGATAGACCAAACCATCATGCAGTACAGGGGTTTAGATCCAGTTGGATTATGGTTCTGGGGGTCCCTCTAGACTATTGCAATGATTATGACATATCCAATGCTGTTGCTACTTTTGGCAAATATCATCACTAGCACCAGGATGACGCTTTCAAGGAAAGAACCTTGATTTATGCATCCTTTCCGTCTGCTGCTCTAGTTCCTCGTGACATTGTGTTTGGTAACTATGCAAATCTTGGCGGAGTGCGTGAATCTTGGACAGCCCCTTGTTATGTCCTTGACCCAATTGGTTTTGCTGATCAGTTGCCTAGAGATGAGGACCAAATGCCCCTTGACGGCAATCCACATCCATTGCCTGGAAACCTATTGCCAGATCATAATATGTTTGTGATGCCTCAGTTCCCTGAACTTGGATGGAATATTGCTCCACTTCCTGATCTGCCCCTTCAGCACAATGATCTCCAGCATCACGATCCTCAGCAGAACATCATAGTTGTGCAAGAGGGTGAGCAGGACAATGCTGAGCAACAGATAGAAGTGGTTGTGGATGACTCCATTGTGATTAATCCATCTGCTGAATCGGGCACTGGTCTTGATGTTGATATGGAAGATGATGCTGTGGACCAACAAATTATCCTAGTGCAGAATCAGGCTCCTGCTCAACAAAATATCCTTCATATTGGCCTGGTGCGCACGGTTTTTGGACCCGTGGTCCCTCCTTCCATGCAGTGGAAGGCTGTGCTTGATGTCGTCGTTCCTGAGCTTCTGTTATCTGCTCCCAGTAGAAGTGTGTTCACCATGCCAATTTTGCCGTTCATGTTCAGCAAGACAAATTGTTTACTACCTCTGCTGTCGATCTTGCCGGCTATGGACAAAGCTCTTCCAATTGAGTTTTCCATTATATCTAAACAAAGATCGGTTGCTCGTTCCATCTGTTTTGATGAGGTTGATGCTGTCCCAACACAGAGGGAACCTACTCTGTTTTCTGCTGCTCCTGTTCAACTAGTTGGCAAGAAGAGAAAGTGTCATGCAAAAAAGGTGGTTGTGGAGGCCCCAGTTATTGACAACGTTTATCGTCGCAGCACTCGTAGCAGTGTGAAGAGAGATGGTTATAGGCCACTCTCCATGTCAGACACAGTCTCTCGACCACGTAAGAGGACAAAGAAGGTTAAGGTGATTCCAATGGCGCAGACAGAAGATGGGCCTGCTGCAGTTGACAACATACCTGAGACCCCCATCCAAGTCATTCAGAATGTTGGCACTGGTCTTGGGATTGACCCCGAGCTACTGACAGTGGAGAAGCTTAAAGCAGCTCCTAAGATTACCAAGAAGAAGTCAGTTCCCCATGACGAGTAGCATCTTCATGTCTGATGGAGAGAGGCACTCCTTCTTTATTGCCTTTACACTTTTGTCTACTGGCTTCACTTTTGAATCCTGCTATTTGAATGACTGGACCTTTATCAGTTTCTGTACTGGGCAGAACTCCTTTATTATGATATTTCTATCAGTGTGTCTTAAGACCTGGACTATTTATAATATGCAATGTAATATCTGGCGCAATGTCTATGGAGTGGTTTATATTCTTTTGTTCAACTCTGATGTGATGATCTCAGTAACAGTGGGCTTATGTTTACCACTGACAGTTTATACCCCTATTGTGTTCTTAATGTGTCTGCAAACCACTAGAAAATGGAGAGTGCTTTGTTGGAATGTTAGGGGTCTAAATTCTAAAAAACACCAGAGAGCTTTGAGATCAAAAATTGAAGAGAGCCAATGTTCTATTATTTGTGTCCAAGAAACAAAATGTGAATATATTGATCATAAGCTTATCAGAAAGTTCTGCCCCAAACGTTTTGATTGTTTTGTCTACTCCCCTTCCGTGGGTGCCTCTGGAGGCATTTTGATTTTATGAAATTCTTCTGCTTTTGATGGCAGCTTGCTTGAGTTGCAAAGATTTGGCATCAGAATGTGTTTTACATCGGCGCATAATGGGGAAAGTTTTACTCTTGTATCTGTGTATGGCCCTTGCCAAGGTGTGTTGAGAGACAATTTTGCTCAATGGTTGTACAATCTGCATATCCCCACTGGGAGTAACTGGCTGTTGCTGGGTGATTTTAATTTCATAAGAGCAGCTGATAATAGAAATAAACCAGGTGGGGACATAAATGACATGTTTATTTTTATTGAGATTATTGGTCACCTAGGTTTGCTGGAGCTGCCTTTGAAGGGTAGGAAGTACACTTGGTCTAATATGCAGTCCAATCCTTTGCTGGAGCAGTTGGACTGGTTTTTCACAAGTGCTGACTGGATTTCCCACTACCCTAACTCTGTTGTGCTGCCTTTAGCTAATACTGCTTCTGACCATGTCCCCTGTGTGGTAAACATTGACACAGTAATTCTAAAGGCAAATATCTTCAGATTTGAAAATTTCTGGGTTAATCAACCTGGCTTCATGGACTGTGTTCAGTCTGCCTGGAGTCAGCCTTCAAAGAAAAGTTACAGTTCTGCTATTATTGCTGGCAAGCTCAAGAGTTTAAGGTATAGTCTGAAGAAGTGGCATCTCAGTCTATCTAACTCAAGGTTAATATTCAAAACTGTAATAAAGTGATCCATATTCTTGACTCCTTAGAGGAGCAAAGGCCACTTTTCAATTCTGAATTTAATTTCAGACAAATTGTGAAATTGCATCTTGAGGATTTGTTGTTGGTGGAATGCAATTATTGGAGAAAGAGATGCACCATGAGATGGGTAAAAGTGGGTGAGGATAATACTAAGTTTTTTCATGCCATGGCTACTCAAAGGTACAGGAGAAATAGCATTAGTATGCTAACTGCTGATGATGGCAGGCAAGTCTCAGATCATGAGGAGATGGCTGGTATGCTTTGGGCCAGTTATAAAAGCAGAATGGGAACATCTAATGGGATTTCAATGCAGTTTGATCTGACTAGCCTAATAAGGCATGTTCCTAGTTTAGAGGAAATTTCTCTCCCTTTTCTGCCTGAGGAGATGGAGCTTGTGTTGAAGCAAATGCCTTCTGACAAGGCACCTGGGCTGGATGGTTTCAATGGGCTTTTTCTAAAGAAATGTTGGCCTATTGTTAAGGATGAGTTTGTCAAGTTAGTGGAAGATTTCCATGCAGGCAATTTAAATCTGCAAAGTATCAATGGGTCCTATATTACTTTAGTGCCTAAAGTGCAATCTCCTATGACAGTAAATGATTTTAGACCCATCTCTCTCACTAATGTTTGTCTCAAGTTCCTGACCAAATTACTGACAAACAGATTTCAGCAAAAGGTCTTGAGTTGTGTGCATAAAAACCAATATGGTTTTCTTCATAAGAGAACAATCCACGACTGTGTGGCCTGGACCTTTGAATATCTCTATCAGTGTCATGCTTCTAGAAAGCCGATTATCATCTTGAAGCTGGACTTTGCTAAAGCTTTTGACACAATCGAGCATGAAGCCATTATTCAGGTCATGAGACAACAGGGGTTTGATGAAAAGACCCTAGGCTGGGTGCAAGGCATTTTATCTACTGGCACTTCATCGATCTTACTAAATGGAGTTCCTGGCAAACAGTTTGCTTGTAAAAGAGGTGTCAGGCAAGGGGATCCCCTGTCTTTCACTCTATATGTTTTGGGCTCTGACTTACTTCAGTCTGTGGTAATTGATCTGCTTGCTCAAGGTAGCTTATCTCTGCCTATCCAGACTGGTGATCCAGATTTCCCAATTGTCCAGTATGCGGATGACACTTTGCTGATTCTTCCAGCTGATCTGGATCAAGTACTTGCTCTTAAAGAGGTTTTGCACAAATTTTCACTGTCTACTGGTTTGAAAGTAAATTATGCAAAGTCCAGTATGGTACCAGTGAATGTGGATGATCAGACTCTCAATACCTTGGCTTCTGCTTTTGGTTGTCAGAAAGCTGCTTTGCCTTTCACTTACTTGGGTCTTCCATTGGGCACCACTAAACCCAAGATTCAGGATCTTACTCCAATAGTTACCTGTTTGGAAAGGAAACTTACTTCTATTTCCTGCTTTCTCTCCCAAGGGGCAAGACTGCAACTGGTTGACTCAGCCTTGTCCTCCATGTCTACTTTCTTCCTTTGTTCTTTGGATATTCCTCCTGGTATTCTCAAGCAGCTGGATAGAATTTTGAGACAGTGTTTATGGAGGGATAATATTGATACACCAAAGCAATCTCTTGCTGCCTGGGAGATGTTATGCAAACCTAAAGACAAAGGTGGGGTTGGTATTGTCAATTTCTCAAAGCACAATGAGGCTCTGCTGTTGAAACACCTTGATAAGTTCTATAACAAAGCTGATATTCCTTGGGTGCATCTGATATGGACAGCTTATTATGTGGACTCTGTGCCTCAGGCAGAGAAGTTATGCGGTTCCTTTTGGTGGCGTGATATTTGCAAACATATGGAACACTATATGCATGTTGCTTCTGTTCTACCTGGGAAAGGAGATACTTTCATGTTCTGGTCAGACAAATGGTTGTTCAATGGTTCAACCTAGATTTTGGCTAAGAGATATCCAAGACTGCATTCTTATGCATTGGATAACAAAGCTACTGCTGCTGCTGTTTTTGCTTGTGCTCAAATGACAGACTTATTTCACTTACCTCTATCTGTGCAAGCTTTTGATGAATTGAATGTGCTTGTGGACGATATGAGGAGAAATCCTCTGTCGGTTTCTAATGATACTTGGATATACTCCTGGGGATCTGCCTACACTGCTTCTAACTATTACAAGCACTTGCACTCCCATATTGTGGTTATGCCCGTGTTTAAATGGATTTGGAAATCCTCATGTATGATGAGGACTAAATTCTTTGCTTGGTTGCTTCTTAATGACCGGGTGAACACTAGAGATATGCTTCAACGTCGTCATTGGAAGGTGACAAATGATACCCATTGTGTACTCTGCCCTACTGGTCCCTATGAGGACAGATTCCACCTCTTTTTTGAGTGTAACTTCAGTCAGAGAGTATGGAATTATCTGCAGATTGATTGGTCCCTAGGAGATGACATTCAAGCAGCAGCTTCTGCTGCTAAGGCTTCCTTCTCGAAACCTTTTTTCATGGAAGTGGTGATCATTGCATGTTGGAACATTTGGAAGCAGAGAAATGGAAAGATTTTTCAGAGTGAGAGGCCATCTTTTTCTGCATGGAAATGTAAATTTATTCATGATATGTCCTTGCTTATGTATAGGATTAAGCACAAACATGCTGATAGCCTTAAGGCCTGGATAGGCAGCCTCATTTAGTCTTCTACTATTTAGTTAGTTTGTACAGGTAGGGTTTCTCTTTCTGTCTTTTTCCTTCTTGTTGTACATATGTTGGTTTCTTCTTAATAAATTACTGTGGGGCTTTTGCCTCACAGTCCTCCCATTTTCATAAAAAAATTATCTGTTGTTCGCAACTTAATACTTGTGGAGTTCTCGGATTGATTCGCCACAAGTGGATTATTAGTCATAGATGCAGTTGGATGGCGGTCTATGTATCTTGTTGTAATGCCCAGAGTAAATCTCATAGTGATCCTCTCGACATATGCACGTTGTCTTTATTCTATCAATTGCCCAACTGTAATTTGTTTACCCAGCATGTGTTATTTTATCTTATGGAGAGACACCACTAGTGAACTATGGACCCCGGTCCTATTTCCTTTATATTGCTATCACTTGTTTACTTTACTCGCATACTATTATCACTTTCCACTCAATACGCTCATACCCTTTGTTTCAAGCAAACCGGTGAGATTGACAACCTCATCATAAGTTGGGAACAAAGTATTTGGTTGTGTTGTGTGCAGGTTCCACGTTGCTACTGGTTGAAGACGCACTAACAAGTTATCGTTAACGGCGCCCTTGTTCGAGCATCACGCAGCTAGTGGGCATCACCTTTGGTCGTTTGTCTCCCTCCTACTGGATTGACTACCTTGGTTTCATAACTGAGGGAAAACTTGCTGCTATATTCATCAAACCTTCTCTTGGGGTTTCCAACTGGCCGGTCATTTACTTCATCAACTACACGCCAACAAGTTTTCTAGCACCATCATCACCGCGCCATCAGTTAGCGCGTCTTCCACTAGTAGCAATGTGGAACCTGCACACAACACAACCAAGAACTTTGCTCCCAACTTACGATGAGGTTGTCAATCTCACCAGTTTGTTGTAAACAAAGGAATGAGCATATCGAGAGGAAAGCAATAGTAGTATGCAAGAAAGTAAACAGTGCGAGTAAAGTAAACAGGTGATATCAATGTAAAGGAAATTGGACCAGGGTCCATAGTTCACTAGTGGTGTCTCTCCATAAGATAAATAACAACATGCTGGGTAAACAAATTACAGTTGGGCAATTGATAGAATAAAGATAACGTGCATATGTCAAGAGGATCACTATGAGATTTACTATGGGCATTACAACAAAATACATAGACCGCCATCCAACTGCATCTATGACTAATAATCCACTCGCAGGGATATCGTCCGAACACCCCTCAAGTATTAAGTTGCGAACAACAGATAATTGCATTAAGCAAAGTGTGTAATGTAAACAAAACGAATGTCCTTGGACACAAGAATGTTGTTTTCTCCCTAGTGGCAACAGCACATCTACAACCTTAGAGGTTTTTGTCACTCCCCCAGATTAAATAGAGGCATGAACCCAACTATCGAGCATAAATACCCCCTCTTGGAGTCACTAGTATCTACTCGGCCAAGATAGCTACTAACAACGGAGAGCATGCAAGATCATAAACAACATAGAGATAACATAAGATAAAATTCAGAACATCAACTTAAACATAACACCAATATTCATCGAATCCCAACAAACACAACATGTAGAATTACATAACGGTGATCTCGATCATGTAAGGCAGCTCACGAGATCTAAACATGAAGCACATGGTGGAGAAGACAACCATCTAGCTACTGCTATGGACCCATAGTCCAAGGTAGACTACTCACTCATCGCGCCGGAGGCAAGCATGGCGATGAAGAAGACCTCCGGTGGCGATTCCCCTCTCTGGCAGGGTGCCGGGAAGAGCTTCTGGACCCTCCCGATCTCGGTTCGACGACGGCGGCGGATCGCGATGTGTTTCTGGAAAATTGATCGGGTCTTTAGATTTTTCCCATCGGGGGGTCTTTATAGGCGAAGGGGCAGCGTCAGAAGTGGACCAGGGCGGTCTCACACATAGGGGGTGCGGCCAGGGGCTAGACCGCGCTGCCCTACTATGTGGCCGGCCCGTGCCCCCCCATCTCCTCTTTGGTCTTCTGGAAGCTTCATTAAATAATAAGAGGTTCGGCTTTTGTTTTGTCCAATTCCGAAAATATTTCATGTGTAACTTTTCTGAAACACAAAAATAGCAGAAAAAAAGGAACTAGCATTATGTCATCTTGTTAATAGGTTAGTTCTGGAAAATGCATAAAAACGCCACGAAGTGTAACAAAACACTAAGCAAATGGTGTAAGAACAAGCATGGAGCATAAAAAATTATAGATATGTTTGAGACGTATCAAGCATCCCCAAGCTTAACTCCTGCTCGTCCTCAAGTAGGTAAGTGATAACAAAGAATAATTTTTGAGGTGACATGCACCTACACAATCTTGATCATCTATGTAAGCATTGAGTGCTGGGATCAAAAGAACTTAAAACATGGGCATGAAAGATATAATCTTGATAGAAGAAACTAAGCAACCATATTATAACATGAAAAAGAACACAAACGAAAGATCATGAAAATGAAACAATGAAAGTCAAACGTGTGTTCAAATCATATGGAAAAACATAGCAAATGGTTTTCAGCTTGTCCTTCATGGAATAGCAAAACATAAATGCATAGGACACCTTCAAGTTTAAGAGGGCGACTAGATACAAATAATTTAAGAACAAGTGAAACCAAAATCATGAATCAATCAATGATAACTTTGGGACAATGCACATTATACTAAGAATGACAACTATGCTCTCTTAGACGGTGCATAAAGTGAAAGGAATATGCCCGAGAGGAAATAATAAAGTTGTTATTATATTATTCCGTGTTCATAATAGATGTTTATTTCTCATGCTAGAATTGTATTAATCGGAAACATTAATACTTGTGTGATTAATAAACTAAAAGGTTCCTAGTAAAGCCTATCTTTATACTAGCTCGTTGATTAACCGATGATCAAGGTTTCCTGATCATGAACATTGGATGTTGTTAATAACGGGGTCATATCATTAGAAGAATGATGTGATGAACACTCACACCCATAGTACGAATAGCAATACAATCAAGTCATCAAGTTTCATTGCTATATCAAACTCATACAAAATAGTTCTAATCCTCAGACCATGAGATCATGTTAATCACTGATACCGGAAGAGTGCTTTGATGATATCAAACGTCACACCATAACAGGGTGATTATAAAGGTTGATTTGGGTATTCTGAAAGTATTAGTTGAGGCTCATGGATCAAGAGTGGAATTTGTCCGACCCGATGATGGGAAGATATTCTCTGGGCCCGTCTCGGTGATATTGCATTGGAATCGCTTGCAAGCATATGACTAGGTCACGGGAATGCATTATCATGGAACGAGTAAAGAGACTTGTCAGGAACGAGATCGAACTAGGTATGGTTGATACCAAATGATTGGATCTCGGACAAGTAATAATATCGCGAGACAAGAGGAATTAACTATGTTCGTTATTGGTTCACACGATCACTAGTTCATCGTTGAGTAAGTGGGAGTCGTCATGGATTTCCAGATCCTGCTGATGATTATTGATCAGAGAGGAGTCTCGATCATGTCCACGTTATTCACGAACCGTAGGGTGACACACTTAAGGTTCGCCGTCGTTTTTGAGTGGATATGATACTCCGATCGAATTACAGGACAGCATGAGGGCTATTTCAGAAAAGCACCGAAACTGTTTCAGGATATCGAAATAACTCAAGGGTGTATTTGTTAATGTTTGTTAATTGAATGAATTAACAAATATTAAAGAAATAAAAATGTTTTATTAAATCAATAAGTGTGAATTTTAATTAGCATGAATATCATGCAAAATTAAAATGGGGGTTACCTCTTGTTGATGAGGGGGTTACCACCATGAAGGGGGGTTACCACCATGATGAGGAGGAGGACCTCCTCCTAGGGGCCGGCGCACCCCCCAAGGGGGCTACCCTCTCCTCCCCTGTAAACCCCCCCCCTCTCCTCTATGATTCACACACTTGGTTCTCCCCCTCTCCCGCAAAGTTGCTGCCCCAAATCCGTCTTGGCTTAGCGAAGCTCTGCCGGATTGTTAGTTCGAGATTCACACACTTGGAGAAGTGAGTGTTGGAGTGTCCGGCGGATCCCTTCTTCCGCTGCCCCACTGGACCGAGGGCGTGGAGGAGACGACGACAAACCGTACGTGTGACCGAGTACGGGGGTGCCACCGGTTGTGGCGCCGTGTACACGATCTCGGATCGTCAAGTGAACCACTACGTCGACTACGTCAAGTGAACGACTACGTCGACTACGTGCGTCTTCGTCGAGTCTCCATCGGCAACGTTTATGCGGGAACGTAATCCCCGCTACCGGTCTTCGAGGGTTAGTCTCCGTTGCTACCATCTCGTAGATGTTCTTGGCTAGTTTTGTGTTTATGCGTAGGAAATTTTTTGTTTTCTATGCTACGAACCCATAAGTGGTATCAGAGCCATCTCTATGCGTAGTTGGTATGCACGGTTAGAACATATGTGAATGTGGGCGTTGATGATCATGTTATTGCAATTTATTTTGTATTTTGGATCATAGTGGCATAGTGGGATTGAAGCTGCCCGAGACTAACCTTATGTGACCGCGTTCACGAGACTTGTCCCACACTTGACATGCTCCGGCATATGTGGCTTTGCAGGTGCACGTTTCTCCCACTATAGTTATGATCTATTTCACAAAGAGTTGTTAATAATATTTTATCACCGTTGTGGTTACATGTTCGTAGGTAACAACGGTTCTTCCTAGAAAGCCCCAAACCACGTAAAATATGCAAGATAAATTAGAAACGTCTAACTTGTTTTTGCAGGGTATGTGATGTGATATGGTTAAATTGTTTATGTTACAAATTGTATGTAATGATCTTTTTTGTAAGTTATAAACAACCGGCAGGAGCCATATAGTTGTCTTTTCATTTAAACTAGCTGGGTGGCCCGCGCACTTGCGCGGCTAGATTTTCTGCAAACTTAATTGTTTGGTAATAATTTCTATCTGTTGTATGACCTCAACTCACTTAAAATTTAATTTTATTAGCACTATTTATATGGCACGTAATTAGATGTAGTCCCAACCTCTCCCGTGTCATGAGGAAGCATGTATCTACGTAGGTATAATTAGAGCTAAATATGAATGACTTGTATCTAAACCATTTGTTCTATTCCTCGGTGCATGTCGGTTCATACTTGCTATTGTTAGTTAATAATATAATAATACAATAATACAATATATAGCATATGTGCATGCTTATTTTAATTACATTGACCGGTCATTGCTCGCTCTCATTCTGCATGTTTTGAATCAATTTATATTTTCATACATATTTGAATAAGAAAATCCACTACCAACTATATATATATAATTTGTTGTAAATTTGTCAACATTTATATTATAGAATTCCAAAGAAGATTTTAATTTGCCAACCACCTTTTTTTACTCTTATTCAAACATCATACAGAAAGTATTAAGAATTTTATGTACATATCATAATCATAATATCACAATTAATTTTCAGCCTATGGTTCAACATGCACGTTGGAGGTACAAACCAGAATCGACCCACCCTTTTCGAGATAAATCACAATCGTTAACCATTTCCATCGCCGGGATCACTACATGAATCGATTAATTTGCCGTAGGAAAGGGGCCTACGACAAAGGGCCTATAACACATGGCAAATCATTTTCGTAGGCAAACACACGGCAAATTGATCCAGAAAATTCTGTCTGTTAAATCGCTCAATAAAAATGCAGTTCAGATCCTGAAAAATATAAAGATTGCTCTGGATGGTATTATATTTGCAAGCTTACCCCTCCGAATTGTATCAACAAAAACAGTCCCACTTTATCAACCAAGGAGTTGGTAGCACCAAAGCTCTTGCACGACGTTGTCAATACCTGCTATTCTTCATTCTAGAACATCAAACAACATTGTTAAATATTTAATTTTAACATGGAAGATGATGGCGATGCTATTGCCTCAGGGACGACTGCTTTTGAGTTAGTCCGGCGAGTTGCTTGTGTGCATGAACCTGTCCACTTTGTACTATATCAGCCACGACAACAAATTGTTAGGAAACCAATGGTAATGTATCTATTTATTTGAACTTAATAAGATCTTGAAATTCGAAACGCTCGAGCATCCCTAGCACCAGCAGGCTTCATCCAACCAAAAAGCAATATAATGAAGACCAGAGACTGTGGCAAGCAGGTTTCTGTGCGCAAGAAGCATATCCTCGTGGACAATGAATACCACGTCTACCTTGTCCTTGGAGGACATAAAAATGATGAGTTCACTTCTCTTAGATACGCTCAACATGTCGAGATCTATTGCTGAGATGTGCTTCGCTCGCAACTGAAGTTAGAGCGTTTCTTGCGCCCAATTTAGTTCTGGATCTCGGAATTTGTGTTCAGCTTTCCTAGAAAATATTAGCGCTGGCATCCTTAGCCAGGGAAATGTTACGTAGTTGGTCCGAGTAAGAGTAGTTGATAAGCTCATTGTACCAAATCTTGAACTGATATTTAGTTGAAAAAAACTGATCCACATGTGGGAGCAGTAGCACTTCCGTGACACATGTTCTATTCAAAGGAATAGACGAAGATTAGAAAAGTGTACTCCAATCATTTTCTTTAATGTCTAAATCTCTTGTGACCAATCCACAAATTCCTGCAATAATGATCTAGAGCTTTGATCTAACTCCTAAGCCTCAATATCAGACATCACGTTGTGAGTAGACCAGTTTGTAAAATTGTCAAATTCATCCCATACGATGCAAATCAAGACAGGATATTTTAACAATCGATTCCAACCCATAACATGCAAGGCAAAAATATACAGTTTACGAATCCGAACCTGCTACGCTCCATCTGGTTGGCGTGTGCCCCGTCTATCCGTTGGACTTGTAGTGTGTTGCTTTTGTGCTTCAATTAGCTGCATGTCATGGCTTGATCTCTTGTGTTGGAGCTCTTGATTGACGTGGCTTTTGAGGATCTAACGGGATGTGTGTCCGTGTGCTGGTTTGAAGCACATAAATCGATCAGGCACTACAGGAATAAACTGCTACGCCGACGGCCAATACCTAAGCCGACGGCTTTTTATCGGGGCCGTCGGCATAGGTCTTGGCCTCGGACGTGGCCGAAATTTGGCCGTCGGCTTAGGTATGCCGTCGGCGTAGATTATTCAGGGGACCTAACCCGACGGCAAAGCCGTCGGGTCAGGTACTTTCATTTTTTGATCGCCTTTTCTGTTTTGCAAAAAATAAAAGAAAATGGTAAAAAATTCAAAAAATAATATCCTTTGAGGTGTAGTTATGTTACATGATCTAGTTGTTAGAAAAATTAAGAAACTTGAATTTTGACATGTTTTGCAAAAAACTTAAATTAGGAAAATTAAAAACCCGATTTTGGTACTCCGAAAATGGAAAATGCATTTTTTGCTTTAACGGTCAAAGTTTAGTGAAGAAATGACATATTGCGGATCTGAAAATGGTTTTTGCAAAAAATTAGGAGCTCGTCTTATTAGAGCTAAAGGGCAAACCCACCCCGGTTTCAACGAAATCGGCATGAGTTTGTGTAAAATTCAAAAAATAACTCTGAAAGTTTGTGCAATGAAACAAGAGCTGATATATGTATCCTAGGTGGTCTATTATTTATGTTGGTTGTTGTGCCCAGCTTTCCGTAAGCCGTTTTGGTAGCTGCCTCACAAAAAAACCCGATTTCGGCACTCCAAAAATGGAAAACACACTTTTCATGAGACGAAACGAAAATCGGCCTTCGTGGAGTTCCTTACCATCCCAAGGGCCACACGCATGTCCGATATGGCCTCGTTTCGACAAACTATGCCATGATCAGGACCAAACCTAGCTCATTTGACCTAAAAGCCATGCAACCTCGAACTTGGTAGGTCATTTTTGTGAAGGGACTTTCTGGTAAATTGTTTTTATTAAGGTTTGAATTTTTTTCCCACATATAGGTGATATAAAATGACGCCACGCGAAGGTCTCATATTTTTGCGATTTTTTTTTGAATTAGTTATGCCTGATTCTGGACCCGCATGAACATGATAACACACGAAACTCACGCTCATGGCCAGGCGGTGCGGAGTCCCGCTTTAACGGGCAAAGTTTAGTGAAAAAATGATGTGTTGTGGATCCAAAAATGATTTTTTTGATTTTTTGATTTTTTTGATTTTTTTTGATTTTTTTTTGATTTTTTTGATTTTTTTGATTTTTTTATGTTTTTATTTTTAATTTTTTGAAAGTTTTTTTTTCCAAGTGTTAACAAACACATATACACATGCCCATACATACCTACACACATATAGACATATACACATACATACTTACACACAGTCATATAGACACACATGACTTAAGAGGATTGATATGCTACTAATATCAATAAGGACTTAGTAGTGTAGGTGTAGCTTATTCAAATAGAACTTAGGAGTTAAGCATGCTGGGCTTGTAGCAATCTGAGGATGGGTGACCGAGCGGGAAGTCATTGTTCCAGTGTCATTAGAGAGATAACAAAAATTGAAAAAAAAAGAAAAAAATCAAAGGAAAGGAAAAATACAAAAAAAAATAAAAAAAGTTCGATTTTTTTCAAAAATTTGATTTTTTTTTAGAAAACCGAAAATGACCTGACCCGACGGCCTTTTTTGGCCGTCGGGTTAGCCTACGCCGACGGCAAAAGCTGAACCGACGGCCCTTTAACCTGGCCCGACGCCCGATTACGCCGACGGCACCTGACCCGACGGCATCAGGAAAAAGCCATCGGGTTAGGCTGACCCGACGGCGTTTTTAGGCTAACCCGACGGCCTGTGGCCATCGGCGTAGCTGTTTCTTCCTGTAGTGAGGCAATATTCTGTATCCTTGTATATGCATGTCTTGTGAATTGAGCGCAAAAGCGAGCGCTCACTATATTCTTTGATGCCTTCCATCACATGCATGGTCGAGCGCTTCAGGCCGATGATCTCTTCTCCGATGCTTGCCGCGAACCTATGATGGAAGATCGGCGCTTCCCACCTCGTCGGCGTGGCTGACCTCGTCCTTGCACAGTGGGGCAGGCTAGTGTCGGGACATCGCCTCGTCGAGTGATCCAGGCCGACGTCCTCCTCCTCGATAGTTGCCGCAAGCTTGAGATGGGATATCGCCTCGCCCCCGCTCCGTCTCGTCGATGGGATTGAGGTCGAGAGAGGAGAGCGATAGGACTTCGCTTTCCCTATTGGATCGAAGCGTTAGGACTTTTATTACAGAATCCTACGTAATCAAACTGTATTAGTTCCAGGACTCTACGACACATAGATGTGAATCCTTTTTATTAGCTCTAGGACTCGACGGCTCATCGTGTATCCTTTGTCATATTTTTTATATATCCTAGCCGTTTGTTTTCTGGCGTTAGCTCTTGGCAGATCTTAGCCGTTAATTGTTAGTTGTTTTAATAATATAATAGATGGCCTGCGTGCCAAATATATATATCCAAGTGATATATTGTAATAGAGGAAGACAACCAAGGTGGCGCGCCATGGACCTTGGTGCTACGCTGGTGGAATGATGGAGAGCATGCCATGACGCACAAGATGGAGATCGAATGCGTGAAGGACCATATCATATCACATTATATATGCATGTGATGTTTATCCTTTTATGCATCTTATTCTGCTTAGATTTGATCGCGCGGTAGCATTATAAGATGATCCCTCTCACATAAATATCAAGATAAAATGTGTTCTCCCATAACATGCACCGTCAAGAAAGTTCGTCGTTTTGAGACACCTCGTGATGATCGGGTGTGATAGACTCTACGTTCACATACGACGGGTGTAAGACAGTTTTACACACACAAATATTATGGTTCTACTTGGCAACCCTAGCATGTACAGACATAGGCCTCGGAACACGAACCGAAAGGTTAAGCATGAGTCATATGGTTGATATGATGAACATGGTGATGTTCGCCTTTGAAACTATGCCGTTGCACGTGATGATCGGTTGCGGTATAGTGGATTTGGTTTGTGTAATCACTTAAGAAAACTAGGAGGGATGTTGTTTTTTAGTGGGAGTTCATGAGGAATTTTGATTTAACCTGAACTCATTCTATTATGAACTTAGTCTAAATTAACTTTGCAAATAATTTGTAGATCATGGCACCACCTGCTCTAAATTTCAATGCGTTCATGGAGAAAGAAAAACTAGCCACCAACGGTAGCAACTTCACCAACTGGGCACTTAACTTGAGGATCCTCCTCAATGCCTCTCAAAAGGGCTATGTGCTTGAGGCACCGCTAGGTAACCCGCCTGCAGAAGATGCTCCCGATGAAGAGAAAAATGTTTTTCTGACTCATAAGGAGGACCACAGTTTAGTTCATTGCAGCATACTGTATGGACTTGAGCCGGAGCTGTGAAAACGTTTCGAGAACAGGAACGCTTATGATACAATGGGAGAGTTGAAACTGATTTTCGACTCCCATACTGCCGTAGAGACTGATGATGCTTCAGAAAAGTTCTTTAGCTGCATGATGGAAGAGAACAGCTCCGTTAGTGAGCACGTACTCAAAATGTCTGGATATGCTGATAAGCTCATCTCTTTGGGAATAACGATTCCCAATGAGTTGGGAATACATCGGGTTCTCCAATCTCTCCCACCTAGCTTCAAGGGCTTTGTGATGAACTACAACATGCAGGGCATGAGGAAGTCTCTCCCCGAGCTTCTCTCAATGCTTAAGACTGCAGAAGTAGAGATCAAAAAGGAACATCAAGTGTTGATGGTCAATAAGAGCACTAATTTCAAGAAAGGTAGAAAGGATAATAAGTCCAAGGGTAGAAACAAGAAGGACGGCAAATCTGTTGCCGGTTCTGAGAAGAAACCCAAGGCTGGTTCTAAACCTGAAACTGAGTGCTTTTACTACAAGGACACGGGGCACTGGAAGCGCAACTGCCCAAAGTATCTGGCGGATAAGAAGAACGGGAAGATTAACAAAGGTATATATGATATACATGTTATTGATGTGTACCTTACTAGTAGTTGCAATAGCGCCTGGGTATTTGATACTGGTTCGGTTGCTCACATATGTAACTCAAAACAGGGGCTAAAAAATAAGCGACAACTTGCGAAGGATGAGGTCACGATGTGCGTCGGCAATGGATCAAAAGTTGATGTGATCGCCGTCGGGACGCTGCCTCTACATTTACCATCTGGATTAGTTTTAAACCTGAATAAATGTTATTTGGTGCCTGCGTTGAGCATGAACATTATTTCTGGATCTTGTTTAGTGTGAGACAATTATTCATTCCAGTCTGAGAACAATGGTTGTTCAATTTATATGAATAATATCTTTTATGGACATGCACCTGAGAAGAATGGTTTATTTATTTTGAATCTTGATAGTAATGAAACACATATTCATAACGTGAATGCCAAAGAATTAAGTTAAATGATGATATAGCCGCATACATGTGGCACTGCCGTTTAGGTCATATTGGTGTTAAACGCATGAAGAAGCTTCATTTGGATGGACTTCTGGAATCACTTGATTATGAATCATTTGAGACATGCGAGCCATGCCTTATGGGCAAGATGACTAGAACGCCGTTTTCCGGTTCAATGGAACGGGCGACAGACTTATTGGAAATCATACATACTGATGTATGTGGACCTATGAGTGTGCCGACGCGTGGTGGATATCGTTATTTTGTTACTTTCACTGATGACTTAAGTAGATATGGGTATATTTACTTAATGATACACAAGTCTGAAATGTTTGAAAAGTTCAAAGAATTTCAGAGTGAAGTAGAAAATCATCGTAACAGAAAGATTAAATTTCTACGATTTGATCATGGAGGAGAATATCTAAGTTACGAGTTTGGCACACATAGGAGAGAATGTGGAATAGTTTCACAACTCACTCCCGCTGGAACGCCACAACGAAATGGTGTATCCGAACGTCGTAACCGCACTTTATTGGATATGGTTCGGTCTATGATGTCACTTACCGATCTGCCACTATCTTTTTGGGGTTATGTGCTAGAAATAGCCGCTTTCACTTTAAATAGGGTTCCATCTAAATCCGTTGAAACGACACCGTATGAATTATGGTTTGGAAACAAACCTAAGCTGTCATTTCTAAAAGTTTGGGGATGCGATGTTTATGTGAAGAAACTTCAGCCTGATAAACTCGAACCCAAAGCGGAAAAATGCGTCTTCATAGGATACCCTAAAGAAACAATTGGGTACACCTTCTATCATAGATCCGAAGGCAAAGTGTTTGTTGCTAAAAACGGATCCTTTTTGGAGAAGGAGTTTCCCTCGAAAGGTGTGAATAATAGGAAGGTAGAACTCGATGAGGTTATTGAACCTCCTCTTCATGAATTGGCGAGTGGCGCAGTGCTACTCGTGTGATGGCGCCAGAAAAGAGCTGTGGCGTTTAGTTGACGTGGGAGCAGTATGTCCTTGTGCGTGGTGATTGACCAGCCCGTTGGGAACCCCAAGAGGAAGGTATGATGAGTGTAGCGGCTAGTTTTCCCTCAGTTAAGAAACCAAGGTATATCGAACAGGAGAAGAGAGACGGTGACGACTGAAGGTGTTTGTGGAACCTGCACACACACAAACAAGTACTTTGTTCCCAACTTGCGATGAGGTTGTCAATCTCACCGGTTTGCTTGAAACAAAGGTTATGAGTGTATCGAGTGGAAAACAGTAGTAATATGCGAGTAAAGTAAACAGTGCGGGAATAGTAAACAGGTGATTGCAATATGATTGAAATAGGACCGGGGTCCACAGTTCACTAGTGGTGTCTCTCCATAGATAAAATAACATGCTGGGTAAACAAATTACAGTTGGGCAATTGATAGAATAAAGATAACGTGATATGTCAAGAAGATCACTATGAGATTCACTCTGGGCATTACAACAAAATACATAGACCGCCATCCAACTGCATCTATGACTAATAATCCACCCCCGGGGATATCATCCGAACACCCTAGAAGTATTAAGTTGCGAACAACAGATAATTGCATTAAGCAAAGTGTGTAATGTAAACAAAGCATATGCCCTTGAGCATATGAATGTTGTTTTCTCCCTAATAGCAACAGCACATCTACCACCTTAGAGGTTTCTGTCACTCCCCCAGGTGAAATAGAGACATGAACCCACTATCGAGCATAAATACCCCCTCTTGGAGTCACTAGCAACTACTCGGCCAAGATAGCTACTAACAACGGAGAGCATGCAAGATCATAAACAACATAGAGATAACAAAAGATATAATTCAGTACAGCAACTTAATCATAAACACCAATATTCATCGGATCCCAACAAACCAACATCATAGTATTACATAACGGTGATCTCAATCATGTATGGCAGCTCATGAGATCTAAACATGAAGCACATGGTGGAGAAGACAACCAGCTAGCTACTGCTATGGACCCATAGTCCAAGGTAGACTACTCACTCATCGCTCCGGAGGCAAGCATGGCGATGAAGAAGACCTCCGGTGGCGATTCCCCTCTCCGGCAGGGTGCCGGGAAGAGCTTCTGGACCCTCCCGATCTTCGGGTCGACGGCGGCGGCGGATCGCGATGTATTCTGGAAAACTGATCGGGCACTTAGGTTTTTCTCGTCAGGGGGTATATATAGGCGAAAGGGCGATGTCAGAGGGGAGACCACGGCCCCTCACGTGGGCCCGGCGCGACCAGGGGGGTGGCCACGCCGCCCCTGTGTGTGGGGGCCATGTGGCCCCCCTCCGTCAGGTCTTCGGATGTTTGGGAGCTTCCCCGTGAAATATGACTTCAGGAACTTGTTTCGTCCAATTCCGAGAATATTTCCTGTGTATCACTTCTGAAACACAAAAACAGCAGAAAACATGAAACTGGCACTATGGCACTTCGTTAATAGGTTAGTTCCGGAAAATGTATAAAAATGCCACTAAGTGTAACGAAACAATAGGCAAATGGTGTAAAAACAAGCATGGAGCATCAAAAATTATAGATACGTTTGAGACGTATCAAGCATCCCCAAGCTTAACTCCTGCTCGTCCTCGAGTAGGTAAGTGATAACAAAAGAATAATTTTTGAGGTGACATGCACCTACACAATCTTGATCATATATGTAAGCATTGGTGAGCTGGGATCAATAGAACTTAAAACATGGGCATGAAAGATATAATCATGACAATAAGAACTTAGCAACCATGTTGTAAACATGTAAATGAACACAAACAAAAGATCATGATAATGAAACAATGAAAGTCAAACGTGTGTTCAAATCATAAAGAAAAACATACAAATGGTTTTCAGCTTGTCCTTCAAAGAGAGCAAAACATAAATGCATAGGACACCTCAAAGTTTAAGAGGGCGACTAGATACAAATAATTTAAGAACAAGTGAAACCAACAATATGAGTCAATCAATGAACCTTGGGACAATGCATATCACACTAAGAATGACAACTATGCTCTCTTAATGGTGCATAAAGAAAGAAGGTGGTGACTCAACATAAAAGTAAAAGAAAGGCCCTTCGCAGAGGGAAGCAGTGATTTAAACATGTGCTAGAGCTTTTCATTTGTAAAACAGAGATAAAACTTGATTTTGAGAGGTGGTTGTCTTTGTCAACGACTGGCAATGGGGTTCTTACTATCTTCCATACAAAAATAAAGCAAGTTTTTGAGAGAGAGATTGGCACTTCGTGCTCTTTTTATAAAACTTGGCACTCCTCCCCACCTTTTCCTTTCACATACCATGGCTAACCGATTCCATCGGGTGCCCACCAACATTCACATTCATTGGAGGAGTGCCTTTTTTCTTTCTTTTTTTCCTTTTTTTTTCTTTTTGGAATAAGCAATATGGAAGATAGCAAATCCGACCACTACGTCCCCATGAGCTGAAAACAGTGTCACGAAACGAGAAGTATTTTGAAGGTTTTTGAACGGTAGCACACGAAAATTTTACTTTGGAATGGCTTACAAATACCATGCATAGGAATTTATAGTGGACACAATGGCAAACTTGGCTTTTAGGAGTTGGATGCACGAGTAGAGCTCATACTCAGTACAAGGCGAGGGCTAGCAAATGACTGGGAGCGACCAACTAAGAGAGCAGTAATGGCCATAATCATGCAAAGCGACAAGCGACATTAAAAGAAGCATACGATGGCATCAAAAGTCAAAAACTAAATGATCATGAAAGCTAATGGCGACTTTGTAAGACTCTAACATGTGTGAGCATGCGCCAAGTCAACCCAAATAAAGCATCAAGGAGAAAACCAAAATAATGCTTCCATACAATAAAAACAACGCATGATTTTTTCAAAGGCTCATTAAGCAATCTCAGTTATTTGAGACAAGTCATGCTACAGAAAAACTACTAAGCATACTATCAAAAAGACATCAAGCATGACATGAAAAAGCCTAAGCCGCAGTCTACACAAGCTCCTTCTTGTACCACTATTTTGCATAAAGCTTTTTCTCTTTTCCAACACCATTTGAAATTTTTATAAACACCTCTTTTGATGAAAACCAATGAAGATCAGAGGAAAAATACACCTTGATGAAAAGATATGACAAGATCTGAACGCATATCAAGGTGAAAACGAAAACCAAAAGCAGTAGCAGAAAAAGTAGAACGCTCGATTTTTAATAAGAGTGAAAACTAGAGCGTTCTTTGCAAATGAAAACGAGTATATCTCCTCCAAAGGAAATTTGTTGGAGTCCAACCATTTATTGCAGCAAACAAACAAACTAAACAAACTAAGAAAACTAAAACAACTGACGCTCCAAGAAAAACACATAGTGCATGAAGCAATAAAAATATAGTGTTTTGAAAGGTGACCTGATTTTTGCCGATGAAGAAGGGGTGCCTCGGGGGCATCCCCAAGCTTTGACGCTTGTACTTCTTGGATATTTCTTGGGGTGATGCATGGGCATCCCCAAGCTTGAGCTTTTGTCCATTCTTCAACTCATCTCATCATTCTCCAATCCCTACACTTGAAAACTTCCTTCATACAAAACTAAACACAATTCTATTAGCAACATTAGTGTAAGCATAAAATATATTCAACCTCTTTTAGCTTCAGGTTTCAACCCAAAACCACCACATATAAAGTATATACTACTGTAGCAACTTCCACAAGAGTTCCATGATCAAAAAGAACTCAAAAGAAAGCGATAAAGTGGCAAAAACAAATATTGGCAGAAATCTGTCAAAACTGGACAGCTGACAAAGGACGAATTTTTGAGGGATTTTCCGTTGCTCAAATCAAAAAGTGTTCAACTAAGAAAAGTTTGGATATAACCTGGGGCATATGCACAAGAAATCGCAGGTCCAAAAGATATACAGAGAATTTTCACGAATTTTTACGGTGCAGCACCGAAAACAGTTTCAGGACAGCAATAACCCCAAATCTTTACCTCACTCAAATTAGAGGCTTCTCTTGGCACAAAAACGAAATAAACAAGATAAGGAGCGGTCATTACAGTAGTAATGACTTCCAAGACTCAAATAAAAGAAAAAGTACTGAAAAGTAAACAATGGGTTATCTCCCAAGAGTGCTTTTCTTTAACGTCTTTGAGCTAGGCGCAGAAAATTGCGAATCAAGTAATATCAGATGAAGCATTAAGATCAACAGCAGAGATCTTTTCAACAATGAAAGAAAATGTGTTCAACTGAGTTTTTGAAACTCCTTTACGATCACGCTTTGGCACACTACTCTCATCAAAAGGATTTTCAGGGCAAATCCAACTGGAATTCTTTTCCCAAGCATCATGAATTCCTATAAGTTCATAAGGTATTGGTGTTTTAAAATCATCAGGCGTACCAACAACCTTAACAGGTGAGCCAAGCTTATTAAACTTCCTAAAAACTTTCCTAGCCTCAATTGCAACATCTCTAAATTCTGTGCGCAAGGTTTCTAAGATGAAAGCTTTCTTTTCGGGATCCTTGATTTCATGAAGCTTGAGGAACATGTATTGCATATAAGGATTGAGACTAGCAAACCTAGATTCTAACATGTGAACTAAATGAGCAGAAGCAACTTCATAGCTAGGAGCTAACTCAACCAAAGACTTTTCCTCATCTTCATCATGCATACTAATGTGATTAAAGAACTCCTCAATGTTACTTTTGCCAATAATCGAACCACTACCTACTGAGAGGTCCTCCAGAACGAACTTAGGGAACAACATGATAAACTAAAGTAAAGTAAAAACAACTACCAGGGATTCTAATTTTTTTTGGGTTTTTGATATAAAAAGCAATGCAGGTAAAATAAATAAAGTAAAGCAAAACAAAACAAATAACAAAGTAAAGAATGTGTGTGCGAAGAACTCCCCTCGCAGAAGTCTTCTCTCTTCCCCGGCAACGGCGCCAGAAAAGAAGCTGCTACTCGTGTGATGGCGCCAGAAAAGAGCTGTGGCGTTTAGTTGACGTGGGAGCAGTATGTCCTTGTGCGTGGTGATTGACCAGCCCGTTGGGAACCCCAAGAGGAAGGTATGATGAGTGTAGCGGCTAGTTTTCCCTCAGTTAAGAAACCAAGGTATATCGAACAGGAGAAGAGAGACGGTGACGACTGAAGGTGTTTGTGGAACCTGCACACACACAAACAAGTACTTTGTTCCCAACTTGCGATGAGGTTGTCAATCTCACCGGTTTGCTTGAAACAAAGGTTATGAGTGTATCGAGTGGAAAACAGTAGTAATATGCGAGTAAAGTAAACAGTGCGGGAATAGTAAACAGGTGATTGCAATATGATTAAACTAGGACCGGGGTCCATAGTTCACTAGTGGTGTCTCTCCATAGATAAAATAACATGCTGGGTAAACAAATTACAGTTGGGCAATTGATAGAATAAAGATAACGTGATATGTCAAGAAGATCACTATGAGATTCACTCTGGGCATTACAACAAAATACATAGACCGCCATCCAACTGCATCTATGACTAATAATCCACCCCCGGGGATATCATCCGAACACCCTAGAAGTATTAAGTTGCGAACAACAGATAATTGCATTAAGCAAAGTGTGTAATGTAAACAAAGCATATGCCCTTGAGCATATGAATGTTGTTTTCTCCCTAATAGCAACAACACATCTACCACCTTAGAGGTTTCTGTCACTCCCCCAGGTGAAATAGAGACATGAACCCACTATCGAGCATAAATACCCCCTCTTGGAGTCACTAGCAACTACTCGGCCAAGATAGCTACTAACAACGGAGAGCATGCAAGATCATAAACAACATAGAGATAACAAAAGATATAATTCAGTACAGCAACTTAATCATAAACACCAATATTCATCGGATCCCAACAAACCAACATCATAGTATTACATAACGGTGATCTCAATCATGTATGGCAGCTCATGAGATCTAAACATGAAGCACATGGTGGAGAAGACAACCAGCTAGCTACTGCTATGGACCCATAGTCCAAGGTAGACTACTCACTCATCGCTCCGGAGGCAAGCATGGCGATGAAGAAGACCTCCGGTGGCGATTCCCCTCTCCGGCAGGGTGCCGGGAAGAGCTTCTGGACCCTCCCGATCTTCGGGTCGACGGCGGCGGCGGATCACGATGTATTCTGGAAAACTGATCGGGCACTTAGGTTTTTCTCGTCAGGGGGTATATATAGGCGAAAGGGCGATGTCAGAGGGGAGACCACGGCCCCTCACGTGGGCCCGGCGCGGCCAGGGGTTGGCCGCGCCGCCCCTGTGTGTGGGGGCCACGTGGCCCCCCTCCGTCAGGTCTTTGGATGTTTGGAAGCTTCCCCGTGAAATATGACTTCAGGAACTTGTTTCGTCCAATTCCGAGAATATTTCCTGTGTATCACTTCTGAAACACAAAAACAGCAGAAAACAGGAAACTGGCACTGTGGCACTTCGTTAATAGGTTAGTTTCGGAAAATGTATAAAAATGCCACTAAGTGTAACGAAACAATAGGCAAATGGTGTAAAAACAAGCATGGAGCATCAAAAATTATAGATACGTTTGAGACGTATCACGCAGCGCCGGAAACCATTCCGGTGGTGACTTCACCAAATGAAGTGGGAGCTAATGATGACGATCATGAAACTCCAAAAGAGGATGCTACCGAACCTCGCAGGTCGACAAGAACACGCGCCACTCCTGAATGGTACGGTGATCTTGTCGTAAATGCCATTGTTGAGAACGATGACCCTGCGACGTATGATGAAGCGATGATGAGCCCAGATTCCAACAAATGGCATGAAGCCATGAAATCCGAAATGGAATCCATGTATGAAAACCAAGTATGGACTTTGGTGGAACTTCCCAATGACCGAAAGGCCGTAGAGAATAAATGGATTTTCAAGAAGAAAACAGACGCTGGTGGTAATGTGACCGTCTATAAAGCACGACTTGTCGCAAAAGGTTTCCGACAAATTCAAGGAGTTGACTACGATGAGACTTTCTCACCCGTAGCGATGCTAAAGTCTGTTAGGATTATGTTAGCAATTGCTGCATTTTTTGATTATGAAATTTGGCAGATGGATGTGAAAACCGCGTTCCTTAATGGTAACATTGAGGAAGAGTTGTACATGGTACAGCCCAAAGGTTTTGTTGATCCTAAGGATGCTAACAAGGTATGCAAACTTCAGCGATCCATTTATGGACTGAAGCAAGCGTCCCGAAGTTGGAATCTCCGTTTTGATGAAGTCATCAAAGGGTTTGGATTTGTCCGAACTTATGGAGAAGCTTGTATTTACAAGAAAGTGAGTGGGAGCTCTGTAGCATTTCTAATATTATATGTGGATGACATATTGTTGATTGGAAATGATACGGAACTTTTGAAGAGCGTAAAAGATTACTTAAACAGTAAGTTTTCAATGAAGGACCTTGGTGAAGCGGCGTATATTTTAGGCATCAAAATCTATAGAGATAGATCAAGACGCTTAATTGGGCTATCACAAAGTACATACCTTGACAAGATTCTAAAGAAGTTTAGAATGGAGGAAAGTAAGAAAGGGTTCTTACCTATGTTGCAAGGAAAGATATTGAGTAAGACTCAAAGTCTGGCTACAGCTGAAGATAGAGAAGAAATGAATAAGATTCCCTATGCCTCTGCCATAGGCTCTATCATGTATGCCATGTTATGTACAAGACCAGATGTGGCACATGCTATTAGTTTGACTAGTAGGTACCAATCTGATCCAGGTTTGGAACACTGGACAGCGGTCAAGAATATCCTTAAGTACTTACGAAGGACTAAGGATATGTTTCTCGTATATGGCGGTGAAGAAGAGCTCGTCGCAAGTTGTTACATCAATGCTAGCTTCGACACTGATCCGGATGACTCTAAGTCTCAATCCGGGTATGTATTTGTTATGAATGGAGGAGCAGTAAGCTGGAGGAGTTCCAAGCAAAGCGTGGTGGCGAGATCAACTACATAGGCGGAATATATTGCTGCTTCGGAAGCGGCGCATGAAGCAGTTTGGATGAAGGAGTTCATATCCGAACTAGGTGTGGTTCTGAGTGCATTGGATCCAATGGTTATCTATTGTGACAACAATGGTGCCATAGCCAATGCTCAGGAGCCAAGGTCTCACAAGAACTTCAAGCATGTGAAGCGCCATTTTCACTCCATCCGTGAATATGTCATGGATGGTGATGTAAAGATTTGCAAAGTACACACAGATCTGAATGTGGCAGACCCGTTGACTAAAGCTCTCCCCAAGGCAAAACATGATCAGCACCAGAACTCAATGGGTGTTAGATTCATCACTATGTAATCTAGATTATTGACTCTAGTGCAAGTGGGAGACTGAAAGGAATATGCCCGAGAGGCAATAATAAAGTTGTTATTATATTATTCCGTGTTCATAATAGATGTTTATTTCTCATGCTAGAATTGTATTAATTGGAAACATTAATACTTGTGTGATTAATAAACTAAAAGGTTCCTAGTAAAGCCTCTCTTTATACTAGCTCGTTGATTAACCGATGATCAAGGTTTCCTGATCATGAACATTGGATGTTGTTAATAACGGGGTCATATCATTAGAAGAATGATGTGATGAACACTCACACCCATAGTACGAATAGCAATACGATCAAGTCATCAAGTTTCATTGCTATATCAAACTCATACGAAATAGTCTAATCCTCAGACCATGAGATCATGTTAATCACTGATACCAGAAGAGTGCTTTGATGATATCAAACGTCACACCATAATAGGGTGATTATAAAGGTTAATTTGGGTATTCTGAAAGTATTAGTTCACGCTCATGGATCAAGAGTGGAATTTGTCTGACCCGATGACGGGAAGATATTCTCTAGGCCCTTCTCGGTGATATTGCATTGGAATTGCTTGCAAGCATGTGACTAGGTCACGGGAATGCATTATCACGGAAAGAGTAAAGAGACTTGTCGGGAACGAGATCGAACTAGGTATGGTTGATACCAAATGATCGGATCTCGGACAAGTAATAATATCGCGAGACAAAAGGAATTAACTATGTTCGTTATTGGTTCACATGATCACTAGTTCATCGTTGAGTAAGTGGGAGTCATCATGGATTTCCAGATCCCGCTGATGATTATTGATTAGACAGGAGTCTCGATCATGTCCATGTTATTCATGAACCGTAGGGTGACACACTTAAGGTTCACTGTCGTTTTTGAGTGGATATGATACTCCGATCGAATTACAGGACAGCATGAGGGTTGTTTCAGAAAAGCACCGAAACTGTTTCGGGATATTGAAATAACTCAAGGGTGTATTTGTTAATTGAATGAATTAACAAATATTAAAGAAATAAAACTGTTTTATTAAATCAATAAGTGTGAATTTTAATTAGCATGAATGTCATGCAAAATTAAAATGGGGGTTACCTCATGTTGATGAGGGGGTTACCACCATGAAGGGGGGGTTACCACCATGCTGAGGAGGAGGACCTCCTCCTAGGGGCCGGCGCACCCCCCAAGGGGGCCGCCCTCTCCTCCCCTATAAAACCCCCCATCTCCTCCATGATTCACACACTTGGTTCTCCCCCTCTCCCGCAAAGTTGCTGCCCCAAATCCGTCTTGGCTTAGCGAAGCTCTGCCGGATTGTTAGTTCGAGATTCACACACATGGAGAAGTGCGTGTTGGAGTGTCCGGCGGATCCATTCTTCCGCTGTCCCGCTGGACCGAGGGCGTGGAGGAGACGATGACAAGCCGTACGTGTGACCGAGTATGAGGGCGCTGCCGGTTGTGGCGCCATGTACACAATCTCGAGATCGTCAAGTGAACCACTACGTCGACTACGTCAAGTGAACGACTATGTCGACTACGTGCGTCTTCGTCGAGTCTCCATCGGCAACGTTTGTGCGGGAACGTAATCCCCGCTACCGGTCTTCGAGGGTTAGTCTCCGTTGCTACCATCTCGTAGATGTTCTTGGCTAGTTTTGTGTTCATGCGTAGGAAATTTTTTGTTTTCTATGCTACGAACCCATAATAAAGGTAGAAGGTGGAGACTCAACATAAAAGTAAAAGAAAGACCCTTCGCAGAGGGAAGCAGTGATTGCAAGTTTTATAAACCTTCAAAAATTATGGTACTTACTAGCTTTGAGCTCTCATTGCCCCCATCATAAGCATCTTGAATGGTTAGAGTTAATGCGAGTACAATTATGAAGCATATGCTTGACAAATCATAAGTTGAAAACCTCGTGTCCCGTGAAGTATGAATACCCAAACCTCATGCTACTCGACTTAGAGTCCCAAGCAAGATTTTGTCATTGTAAATATATGTGTATCATCGAGAACCGCCAACGGGGTACCTCCTGCCCGATGACATGGAACAAGCCCACATCAAAATGACAAGACAAACAAACAATGAACACCTCGACATCTCTTTTATTTACCATTGGTATAGCTTTTTATTTTGAGATGCGTCGTCGAATGTCCACTATGGGCATGCTATAAATTTCCACCATGAATTATGCATGGCTTAGATTAGCGGCTCAGGCGTTTCCCTAACACATATAAAACCTCCATGATCCCGCAAGATTCCCAACTTATTTCACATCACGAGTATCCATAAACAAAAGATCACGATATCAACTCAAATAAGAAGTGCAATGTTGAAAGCTTACCGCATGACGGCATGGTTTGGCTAATTTCCAACTTACAACTTGCAAGCATAACAACTCAACATAAGAGAGCCACAATGTCAAAATTTTAAGAACGATAAAAGTAAAGTGTGCCATCAGGTTCGTGAGAGATTTACTGACCAATTTTCGCATAACACCAAAAAGAGTTTAATTTCAAGGATAGATAAAAGCAAGTCAAATGTGCTTTGGAATAGAAAATTGCTAAAAGGTATGTATGGTGGACACATTGGAATAACTTGGTTTTTAGGAGTTGGATGCACGAGTAGAGCTCATACTCAGTACAAAATGAGGGCTAGCAAAAGACTGGGAGCGACCAACTAAGAGAGCAATAACGGCCATAATCATGCAAAGCGACAAAGCAACATTAAAAGAAGCATAAAATGGCATCAAAACTCTAAAACTAAATGATCATAGAGGCTTATGGCGACTTTGTATAAGTCTAACATGTGTAAGCATGCGCCAAGTCAACCCAAATAAAGCAACAAGGAGAAAACCAAATTAATGCTTCCAAATAATAAAAACAATGCATGATTTTTTCAAAGGCTCATTAAGCAATCTCAGTCATTTGAGACAAGTCATGCTATAGAAAAAATCACTAAGCATACTATCAAAACGATATCAAGCACGACATGCAAAAGCCTAAGCCGCAGTCTACACAAGCTCCTTTTTGTACCACTTTTTTGCATGAAACTTTTTCTCTTTTCCAACACCATTCGAACCTTTTTAAAACAAGTCTTTTGATGAATACCAACATGGACCAGAGGTAAAAATACACCTTGATGCAAATATATAACAAGATCTGAACAAAAATCAAGGCAAAAAATGAAAGCTAAACGTAGTTCTAGAAAAAGAGAACACTCGTTGAACGATAAGAGTAAAAAACGGAGTGTTCTTGGCAAATGAAAAGCAAGGCAACTTCTCCAAAAGAAATTTGTTGGGGTCCAACCATTTATTGCAGCAAACAAAACTAAACTAAACTAAAAACTAAAACAACTGACGCTCCAAGAAAAATGCATAGTGCATGAAGCAATAAAAATATAGTGTGTTGAAAGGTGACCTGATTTTTGCCGATGAAGAAGGGGTGCCTCGGGGGCATCCCCAAGCTTTGACGCTTGTACCTCTTGGATATTTCTTGGGGTGCGTGGGCATCGCCAAGCTTGAGCTTTTGTCCATTCTTCAACTCATCTCATCATTCTCCAATCCCTACACTTGAAAACTTCCTTCATACAAAACTCAACACAATTCTATTAGCAACATTAGTGTAAGCATATTAATGAATCAACCCCTTTTAGCTTCAGATTTCAACTCAAAAACACCACATATAAAGCATATACTACTGTAGCAACTTCCCCAAAAGTTCCGTGATCAAAAGAACTCAAAAAGAAAGCGATCGAGAGGCAAACATAAATAGTGGCAGAAATCTGTCAAAATAGAACAGCTCACAAAGGTCGATTTTTTAAAGGGTTGTCTGTTGCTCAAATCAAAAAGTGTAAAACTAATGAAAGTTTGGATATAACCTGGGGAATATGTACAAGAAATCTCAGGTCAAACAGATATTCAGAGAATTTTCACGAATTTTTACGGTGCAGCACCAAAATCTGTTTCAGGACAGCAACATCCCCAAATCTTACCTCACTCAAATTAGAGGCTTCTCTTGGCACAACAACGAAATGAAAATGATAAGAAGAGGTCATTACAGTAGTAATAACTTCCAAGACTCAAATAAAAGAAAAATAACTGAAAGTAAAACAATGGGTTATCTCCCAAGAGTGCTTTTCTTTAACGTCTTTGAGCTAGGCGCAGAAAGTGCGAATCAAGTAATATCAAGTGATGAAGCATGAAGACCAACTATTTCCTCAAGAGCATCACTTACCACACTAGGCACTTTAGAAGTTTCCGAAGATGATTCAACCTGCAAGTCACTCTTAGTTGAGCTAAAAGTTTTACCAATCTTAAAAACATGCTGCGGTTTAGGCACAGACACCTTGGGAACATACATAAATTTTTGCTCTTTTCCAACAAAAGCTTTCTCCTTCTTAAACTTAAGAGAAGAGAAGATTGAACTGAAAGTTTTCATAGATTCCTCCAGTTTCCCAATCCTAAGGTTTTGACTATCAAGAGTATTGCTAGCCTCTAAAACGGTGATTCTCTTACCGATACTTTCTATCAATTCATTAACCCGGCTAGCATTATCAAGGATATTTGGCAAACTTTTTTCTAAAGAGCTAAGCTTTTCTAAAACTTCCTCCAAAGTGACCCCAATTTTAACAACATGAATAGGTGGTACTCCCACTAAACTTTCAATTAAAGTGCATGCTTCAAGAGCGGGAGTACCCAGAAAATTACCTCCTGCAAGAGTATCAAGAACATACCTATTCCAACTAGATATACCAACATAAAAATTTATACACCTATTCAAGATCATGGTAGAATGCTTCTTTGTACACCTATGATGAGAATTGCTGATACGGTACCAAGCATCTTTCAAACTCTCTCCCCCTTGTTGCTTAAAAGTACGAACTTCAACTTCAGGATTACTCATTCTAACAAGACTAAAAGCAGACAAGTAAAAATAACAACTATAAGGAAACTATTTTTTGTGTTTTTGATAAAACGATGCAAGCAAAAATAAAGTAAAGCAAAACTAAAACAAAGTAAAGGATGTGCGTGTGAAACTCCCCTTGCAGAAGTCTTCTTTTTCCCTGGCAATGGCGCCAGAAAATTAGCTTGATGCGGCACGGTGTTGATGTAATATCACCGTCCAGTTGGGAACCCCAAGAGGAAGGTATGATGAGCACAGTAGCAAATTTTCCCTCAGTAAGAAACCAAGGTTTGTCAGTCCAGTAGGAAAAAAAGCCAAACTCCAGAAGGTGATGCTTGCTAGCTTAGTGACACTCCAACAAGGGCGCCGTTAACAATACTTGTTAGCGCGTCCTCAACTAGTAGCAACGTGGAACCTGCACACAACACAACCAAGAACGTTGCTCCCAACTTACGATGAGGTTGTCAATCTCACTGGTTTGCTGTAAACAAAGGAATGAGCGTATCGAGTAGAAAGCAATAGTAGTATGCAACAAAGTAAACAGTGCGAGTAAAGTAAACAGGTGATAGCAATGTAAAGGAAATTGGACCGGGGTCCACAGTTCACTAGTGGTGTCTCTCCATAAGATAAATAACAACATGCTGGGTAAACAAATTACAGTTGGGCAATTGATAGAATAAAGATAACGTGCATATGTCAAGAGGATCACTATGAGATTTACTCTGGGCATTACAACAAAATACATAGACCGTCATCCAACTGCATCTATGACTAATAATCCACTCGCGGGGATATCATCCGAACACCCCTCAAGTATTAAGTTGCGAACAACAGATAATTGCATTAAGCAAAGTGTGTAATGTAAACAAAACGAATGTCCTTGGACACAAGAATGTTGTTTTCTCCCTAGTGGCAACAGCACATCTACAACCTTAGAGGTTTCTGTCACTCCCCCAGATTAAATAGAGGCATGAACCCAACTATCGAGCATAAATACCCCCTCTTGGAGTCACTAGTATCTACTCGGCCAAGATAGCTACTAACAACGGAGAGCATGCAAGATCATAAACAACATAGAGATAACATAAGATAAAATTCAGAACATCAACTTAATCATAACACCAATATTCATCGGATCCCAACAAACACAACATGTAGAATTACATAACGGTGATCTCGATCATGTAAGGCAGCTCACGAGATCTAAACATGAAGAACATGATGGAGAAGACAACCATCTAGCTACTGCTATGGACCCATAGTCCAAGGTAGACTACTCACTCATTGAACCAGAGGCAAGCATGGTGATGAAGAAGACCTCCGGTGGCGATTCCCCTCTCCGGCAGGGTACCGGGAAGAGCTTCTGGACCCTCCCGATCTCGGGTCGATGACGGCGGCGGATCGCGATGTGTTTCTAGAAAATTGATCGGGTCTTTAGGTTTTTCCCATCGGGGGGTCTTTATAGGCGAAGGGGCAACGTCAGAAGTGAACCAGGGCGGTCTCACACATAGGGGGCGTGGCCAGGGGCTGGACCGCGCCGCCCTACTATGTGGCCATCCCGTGCCCCTCCTCCGTCTCCTCTTCAGTCTTCTGGAAGCATCGTTAAATAATAGGAGGTTCGGCTTTTGTTTTGTCCAATTCCGAAAATATTTCCTGTGTAACTTTTCTGAAACACAAAAATAGCAGAAAACAGGGAACTAGCACAGTGGCATCTTGTTAATAGGTTAGTTCCGGAAAATACATAAAAACGCCACGAAGTGTAACAAAACAGTAAGCAAATGGTGTAAGAACAAGCATGGAGCATCAAAAATTATAGATACGTTTGAGACGTATCACTATCTCAAAAAATTCGATCTTCACCGACTGTTCAGTTTAGGCAGATTTATGTGCTCCACTGTAAAAAATTGTGATAAATCTTAGAATAGTATTTTGATCTAATTTTTGTTTGGGGATAAACCTAAGATTATGATCTGTCTTTCATTGGTTTTGATTTTTTCGATTTGAGCTACCTAACTATCTCGTTGAGTGTCATCTTTACAGACTGTTCAGTTTTGATAGATTTCTTAGTTTATTCAATATTGTACTTTGAATACCTTAGTATATATAGTGGCTAATGTTGAGTATAGATTATAAAACTTTTCAATGCTTGAACATTAGATGATTTTATTTAATGAGTACTAATCCTACTAATGAGTTTTGTGAAGTTTTATATGGATATAGCTTATAAGTTCTAATCAATATGGTGATATAAAGATGAACAATAAGACGCAAGAGCTCAAGCTTGGGGATGTTTAGGTGCATCCAAAGAACATATTCAAGAAGACACAATCATCTAAGCTTTGGGGATGCCTGAGTCATCCCCCTATTCATCAACTAACATGAGGTTGTCTCCTTCATACTCTATGTTACCCATCCACATGATATGTATTGTGTTAACTTGTATTATAGTTGCTTTTATATGTCTTGGTTTTATCTTCTTTAGTTTTATTAGGCTCTTTATTTCGTTATTATTGCTTCTTTACTTTCACTTATAATTTGAAAACAACAAAAATAGTTTCTTTTGTTTTGCTTCTTTGTTTGCTTCTCTATTTTGTGCCTAGCTGAAAGGCGTTAAAGAAAAACACTCTTGGGAAATAACCCATGTTTTCTTTTAGTAATTTTTCTTTTGTTGAGTCTTGGAAGTTGTTACTACTGTAATAACATCTCCCTATTATTTTTATTTCGTTTTTGTGCCAAGAATAGCTGATACGTCTCAAACGTATCTATAATTTTTGATGCTCCATGCTTGTTTATACACCATTTGCTTTGTGTTTTGTTTACACTTTGTGGCATTTTTATGCATTTTCGGGAACTAACCTATTAACAAGATGCCTAACGAGGGTTAACTCGACAAATGTCCTAGATGAAGGAATTAGGATCGGGGAGATAGGGCGTCGGATGAACTCGAAGTTAAAATCAGTCAAACAAGGTGTGTATCGAAAGTAAACGTGGGTAAAAACCTGGCTTGCTTTCAATCTGTCCCTCACCGTCCTCTCCTGACCCCTATATATAGGTGGCCAGGTCTCAAGGATCAGGATGGATCCGATACAGATTACAATATCGACATACGATATGAACTCGTATTTCGACTAGCATTACAATTGGGCCTAGCTTAACGGGACTCAGGGGTACTCAACTGACGGGCTCTATTATCTATACCCTTATCAGTAGCCCCCGAGATTCTACCAGAATTGAAGATTCGGGTTGAATCTCAGATCTTCAAATCTTCGACTTGATCAAAACTTGACTTCTTCAGATCTTCAAATCTTCGACTTGGTCTTTTGACTTATCTTTTATTATAATGTCTCGCAAGGGGTTTTGATGAACAAGCCTGACAACTCTGACGGATCAAGAGGTCAGTTAACTGCCGGAACAGATACTTATCACCTACTTCAAATTCAATCCCCTTGGACTTGAATTCAGGAAACCGGTCAAACCCATTCTTTTGCCGTATTTAGGACTTACAAAAAATGAATCCCAGTGGTTCTCAGGGTACCCAGTGCGTCCACCAGGATTTTCTTCGCATCGTAGACACGGATAAGTACCAGCAGAGTGCATCCATGTGTGTATACCGGGCCACACAGGATGGATCCTGGGGTCTTACCTTCGTGATATATTTCAACCACGGCATTCAAGTTTTGTCGCGATGACGCAACTCGAGAATCATATGTCGCAGCCTTGTTTGATTGTTTCAATGTACAAAATATTTGGGTTATTCAACCTTGATTGATAAAAAACTCCCTCCCGATGGGAGTAATGATGCTTCCTGAAGCTTCTTTTGCCTTCCTCGCTCCAGTATTCATGAAAAAACATCGTCAGGTGCGCACCCAGCGCTCCCGATGGGAGTAGCCCCCGAGACTATAGTCGAAAAAACTTATTTCGAGTATAGGCTCAAATACATTGTGCCTACCTTTAGTCATCAGATCAAAGCTTTATATGATAATATCATCGGGTGCGCGCTCAGCGCTCCCGATAGTAGTAGCCCCCGAGGCTATAGTCGAATATTTTTGGGTATAGACTCAAAGAGTGATATGTTCTTCCTGAACTCCTCTGTAAGTTTCATATCAATTTTTCGTCGACTTCCTTGGTCATCATCCATTCGTAGATCTGTCATACCATACTTTTGCTGAATTTTTCCATATCAACGCCCATCACTTGTCATATTCTAATGTCCCTGTTACTTGAATTCTTGTGACGTCATTAACAGAGTCATTCTTTAAATGACTTGACTGGGCGCTGACCGTTGCGTGGGCAGCGCGGTAATTTTGCAATTTTCCTGCCCGTTAGTGGGCTGCCGTTTCCGCTCCTTGCGCCACGTCTCAGCCCACGTTCCTTCATTAGGAAGCTATATAAGGAGGAGAGTGGGGAATTTACTGTTTACTAGTTCCTCGCTTCTGCCGCCGCCACCATTGTTGCAAACCTTGCTCGCCTCTGAACTCCTGCACAGCCCCCGTGCGTAAGCCGTAGATGCGCGTCAAGACTCTTGCGCAGAAGAATAAGATGGGCAAGAGCAATACTGCTAACTCCACGACCAGCTAGGTGCCTTCTGATTTCAAGTAGAAGGATCTGGACAAGGCCCAAGCTGATGGCCTCATCTCCAACAAGGATCAGGTCACCTTCCCTAGCACTGAGCGCATCCCCAAGCCCCCGAGCGGCTTTCGGGTGATGTTTTTTGCTTTTCTCTTGTGCGGTCTTTCTCTTCCTGCCTATGAGTTCCTTCGTGGGCTTCTTTTCGTGTACGGTGTGCAGCTTCACCAGCTCACACCAAACTCAATTCTTCACATTGCTTGTTTTATTACCCTTTGTGATTCGTTTCTGGGGATCGAACCCCATTTTCTTCTCTGGAAATTCCTCCTTCGGCTCTGCCCCAGTGTCGCTTTATCAAAGAAGCCTGAGCTAGGCGGGGTTGTTGTTTCTATCCGTGATGAATCCCAGTACCTGGAGTTTTCCATGGCTGCCTCAGTACAAGGTTGGAGGAAGAAATGGTTTTATATCAAAGACCGGAAGGTCTCTTCCTCTGACCAGTACGGCATTGCCCCTTTTGATGCCTCAAAAGAAGTGAAGAAATTGGCCTCGTGGGATTCGCCTCCCACAGAAGCTGAGATGGAGGAGATCAAACCACTTCTAGCCCACATTCAAGCGCTGAAGAGCGGTAGAGGAGGTGCGCTTTCGGGTACTCAACTCATGGCATTTTTCCTGCAACATCGAGTTCAACCTCTGCAGCATCGTCTTTCCAAATTGTGGACATTTTCTAGTTTGGGAGATTCTTCTCGAGTATCTGAGGATCTTTTGGAGAAGAAGGATCTCGACAAGCAAGTGAGAGCTCTTACTACTCTCACAAAAGATCATGAAATCACGGAATTGGCCGCTAGTTACTTCGACTCCAAGCATCCCTTGCCTGCGGTATGTATGCTGGCTTCATTTATTCGTCTTCTTTTATTGTATCATTGTTTTTTGTCATAACTGTCGGCTTGTTTTCCTTCCAGGATCACCAGTCCCTTGTTTCTTGCCCTCCTCTTCTAGAAGGAGGAGCCAGTCAGGATGTGCCTGTTTCCGCTGCCTCTGAAGCCCCCGAGGCTGAGGACAGCCAAGATGGGGACGAAGCTGAAGATTCGCTGGAAGGGACCAGTTCAACTACGTCGCCTCCCCCTGCACTTTTCGAAGACCTTGGTCTCGATAAGAAGAGGAAACGTATGACGGAGCTCATTTCCTCGAGCACTTCTACTCACAAGAATGTGACCGGGGAGGCCTCTGTTCTAGAGGAAGAAGTAGAGCTTTTTGACGCCCTCGACTCGTGAGTTCTTTGCTAATTTTTGCATATGCTCTTCTTTCTGTCGACTTGGACAGAGTGCTTTACTTTTTGCTTCTTTTTTAGTGATGATAAGGACCCGAAGAAATTTGCTGCCACTGCCCCTGTTACTGATGCTCCCATTGTCGATGAACCACCTTCACAAGAGGCAGCTATAGTGCCTAAATCACCAGAAGCTGCTGCCAAGAAGACTGGTTCTCGCGCTTCCAAACGCCTGAAGAAAGCATCAGCTGTGAGTACTTCTTTCGACGCTCCTCGGCTGGTTATTCCTACTGATGATGTAAGTACCGTATATTTTTGTTGTTTACTACCTTTGAACCACTCTTCTCATACCCTGCCTTGGACAGGCTTTGCTGAAAAAGTTTGCCTCCTTGGGTAATGAATGTGTCGAATTTCTGAAAGCGGCGAGGTCTTCTCATGGTAGACTTTTGCTATCATGTGTCTTTTATTTTGCCTGCCTTTCTGTTCCTGTGACTCTTTTATTGAGTTTTCTTTACTCTTCTTGTGCTGCAGATGATTTGGCCGCGGCTAATGCTCGCATTTCGTCTTTGGAGGCTGAACTCAAAGCTTCTAGAAAAGCTTTTGATGCCGCCACTGCTGCAAAAACCACTGCTGAGAAGTCCACTAAGTCAGCAGTGGCTAGGGCGAAGAAAGCAGAGAAAGCCCTCGCTGACTCGAACAAGGAGCGTATCCAGTGTGATTAGGCCATAACTGAACGGCTGAATAAAATGTCGGCTCTTGCTGGAGGTAGATACCGTGCTTTGCCCTTCTTTGTTGAGTTGCAAAAAATCTTTATACTTGCTGACGTGTGCGTTTTCCTCTGTCTCTGTTTCCTTTGTTGTCTAGAACATACTGGGGTGTCTTCGGCATCTTTGCAGCCAGACGATGATTCTCTCATGGCCGCAGTTAACTTGCTGGAGGCGAACTGGATTTCTATCCAGGAGATCTTCGAGTTGGCTAGCCGCATGCTCACGCGGATTTTTGTCGGGTTGTGGCCCAAGCAGAGAGCGGACATGCCAGATACTGACTTGAAGAAACTTGCCAATGCGTTTGACACCCCCGACGATCCTATCCTTCTGATGAAGGGCCGCTCCGTGAAGCGAGGTGCAGAGGGGGCCATTGCGCTTACTTACGCATATGGCGAGGAGGTCAACTGGGAGAAGGTGAGCTCTTCCCGCAGTCGACCTCTTTTGGAGCTGTGGGTTTTCTTTGAGAAGGCGAAGAAGTACGCGCCAGGCATCGTATCCATAATTTCACCTTTGGCGGCTTCTACGACCTCTGCTATGCCGGTTTCTTCGACTCCAGCGACAAGTGAATCTATGCCTCCTCCCAATGCTGGTGCTACCTCTCCCACGCCTACTGCTGCTGCGGACCCTGTGGCTGAGGTGGCGTAGACTTAGTCTTCCTTTGTAATCTTCGTTTATTCTGATGTAGTGAACTTTGGTCACAGTTTGCCCGAGAACTTAGTCAGAGGACTTGTGCTCTTTGTAAATATTCATCCTTTATGAAATGTCGTGCTCGATTTAGTTTCTGAGATGCTTTCTTTTTCTTTCTTTTGGCTTCCAGCCTGTGCATGCTGGTGGATCGTCGGGTCGTGATCAGGCTTCATCTCCTGTCAATAAGTTTGACTCCAGAGCTGCTTCGCCTCCCCGCTCTTCTTGTCGATGTAAGGAATATTCGTTAAGGATTGCGGACCTTGAAGGTCGTTTATCCTTAATGAAACGCCAGGCAAAGCTTGCTTTGGACAAGGCCAGCAAATCTTGCGGCTTTATGAAATAGATATCCATACTTGGGGATAAGGTGTCGGGTTTGATGGCCAAAATCATACATCTCGAAGAATGTGACTCCTTTCTTATTGGTATTGTCGAGTTCATCTGTGAGATGTTGCGATGTAAGGTTCCTTGCAGCCTTTCTTTTTCCCTTTCATTCCACTATTGTTGTCTAATACTTTTTGTTATCTCGGGTACTTGTCTGGACTTTGTTGCTGAAGCACGTCGGGTTTCTGAGCGAATTACGGCTCTGGAGAAAGCATCAGAGGGAATTGACAGTTTGTGGTCTGATCCCCGGCGCCGTCGTGCCATTGTGCTACTTCAAGATCGTGCTCAGCATATCGGAGAGGCAGTTGATGGTTGTCAAAGATCTCTGACGACCATGTATTCTGTCATGCTCTCTCGCAATCCTCTGCCTGGAAGCTTTCCGCTGCTACTTGATACTTTTAGATCTAGTCAGCGAATTCATCGGCTGATAGAGCACAATTTAGTGGCTGGTGTCAATTTTGCTCTTGGGTGGGTACATAAGTGGCATCCAAGGCTCAATTATAGTTCCATGTCGCTGAGTTATCCTCCAGGCGGTGCTAGTTTGCGAGTTCATCTGGAGGCTACCCTTCAACCCACAAGAAGGATTATAGCTAGATTGCTTCGAGAGGATGCCGTGTTTTTCCGTGAGCATCATTACTTAGATCCCCTGGGGGTAGATGATTCTGATAACCCAATGCTATGATGCTCATGTACTTTGTGTATAGAATGCGAGAGTTTATGTTTTCTAACTTTTTTGTCAGAAATTATTCTCAGAGCGTTGTATTTTGGTGCATTTGCCGCAATTTCTGTTTGAAGACACGTAAACTCGAATAATAAGAACTTTGTCTTTATTTATGCTTTATAATGTAAGATACATAGGGTGACCCAAGAGATCTGGCCAATGACCTGTGTTCTGGATCTAGAGGGCATTGCCCTGGAACAGCTCGTGGCTTTTACAGCCTTATTTTTCTACTCTATTCCTTGACGTACTTTGTCGCCTATGCCGCCGAGGTCTTCTCTTCTTCTCCTGTAGGCTTGTCTTGTTCTAATGGTTGTACCCATGATTTTTTTACCTCCGGCTCTGCTGGGTGCGCTTCGAGTTGTTGTACGGTTCCTGTAGTTGAGCTTTTCGTTTTCTCTTTAGGTTCTCCGTAGTTTGCCATCATGCCGAAGTTTTGAGCCATCTTGTGGAATTCCTTGTAGCATAGATCTGAGAGTTTGAAGCTTCCTTTGACTGTGATGATTCCTTTGGACCCTGGCATTTTTAGTACCAGGTACGTATAGTGAGGTACTGCCATGAATCGCGAAAACGCGGGTCGCCCGAGGATCGCGTGATATTGTGATGGCCAGTCCATGACTTCGAAGTCGAGTTTCTCTCTTCTGTAGTTTTGCCGATTTCCGAAGCAAACGTTGAGTGCTATTCGACCAAGTGGATAGTTAGCGCTCCCTGGGACTATTCCGTGAAAGGAACAATCAGTTGGTTTCAGGAACTCCAATGAGATGTGCGTTGCTCGTAAAGTCTTTGCATATATAAGATTTATGCCACTTCCTGCATCCATGAATACTCTGTCGACATCATACGTCCCAATTTGGGCTTTGAGTACCAAAGGTGCGTTTCCTGGCCGAGGTACTATTATTGGGTGATCATCTCTGTTGAATTCTATGGGTTGCTCTGACCAGTGCAGATATTCCGTTGTTGCTGGAGGCGAGGTTACTGCTAGGTTAACTTGGCGAGTTATGCTTTTTTTCTTCTTTGTTCGACTTTGGCATAGGTTGTATCATTGTTGTGATGTGCCCTTTGGATGGAACATATCCTCCATCATCGTCGCGTCCCTGGTTTGGTTGATCTTGACCTTGAGGAACTCTATTATTTCCTTGTTGATTTGCAAGCGTGTTGCTTGTGTTTCTTTCGTATCCCTGCCGTTTTGCTTCGGCTTGCTTGTTTAGTGCTACTTCCTGTAGCTTCAAGAATGTTGTGCAATCTTTCATCGCGTGTCTGGATACTCATTTCCCATCAACAAACGCGGAGTGTATATGACATGGTCCGTTTAGCATATCTTCTGGTGATGGGTTGTACTCTCTGGATTCTCTTGTCTGAAACTTTTTGTAGTCTTCTTTTCCATAGCTACGATATCCTGAGCTTTTACGATCGTTCCCTTGGTAGTTATTATCCTTGTACCCTGCGGCTACTTGGCTGTGAGAGCCATAGTTATCGTAATTGCGGGATCTCCTCCTTTGGCCTCCATATCTGTTTCCTCTATCATCCTCTGGTGATCGTGTCTGTTTGTTGTTGCATGCGTCTTCTCCATCTGCAAACCTGTTTGCTATATCCATTAAATCTGATACTATTTTCGGCTTGATTCTGCCCATCTCTTCTACTAGGTCTCCTCGCCTCAACCTGACAATAAATGCATCTATTGCTCTTTCGTCTGATACTTCGACTGCCGAATTTTTGATGATGCTCCATCTTTGGATATACGCCCTCAATGTCTCATTGTGTTGCTGTACGCAGGCTTTGACTTCTTCTATGGACGCTGGCCGCTTATATGTCGACTTGAAGTTACTCGTGAATTGCTTTGTAAGCTCTTCCCACCTTCCAATTGTTTCTTTTTCTAATTTGCTCAACCATGACCTTGCCGCGCCGGTGAGGTGTAATTGCAAACTTTGCATAGCTGTTTCCTTGGTTCCTCCCAATACTTTTACTGCTTGCAAATAATCCGAGAGCCATGACTGTGGCTCCTGGGATCCATCGTACTTTTGCTGGTCATGGGGTAGTTTGAAACCTTTGGGTACTGGCATGGTGCGAACCCTGTGGGTAAAGCATGATGCCCCCATCTCTTTTTCGTCGTCCTCGTAATCGTATGTCTTGTTTGGAGACCTAGATCTTCGGGTTCCTCCATACTTCGGGCTTCTGTGTCGCCTTGGTGATGGTGTTCTAGATCATCGACAGCCGCTCCTGTGCCGAGGACTATTGTGATGGCGTGGTGATCTTGGCTTATGGGTTCCTTTGTTGCGATATGCCTCCTCTTCTTTTGCTGATAATTTGTTGCCTACCATCTTTAATCCATTTAGTGTTGCACTATGCATATGTTCCCTTGGGTCTCCTGGATTTGGCCATGTTGTATGTAAGTATGCTTGAGCTGCCACCAGTGCTGCTTCAGGAGTTTTTGGTATAATGTTTCCTTGCTCGTCGACCGATAGGAAGGACGAGTCGAGGTTTTTGGAGATGCTTTGCCTTTCTGAGTACTCGAGGTTTTCAAACCTTGATCCATGTCGATGATGCCTTTTGCCATTCGTGTATGATGCGTCGCTACGTGCTCTGCGAGCAGCGTCACTTGCTGCAATGGCTGAGTCTTTCCTCTTCTATATTTCAATCCTTTCCTTCGCTAGTTGCTTCGCCTGCTGTCTTTGGGCGTAGTGGTACCCCAAAAGCATATTCTTGCTGGAGTTTGTTGGTATTGGCGTGCCGTGCTCCACGGCTGTCTTGATTGTTCTCCACTCGTCGATTGATAGTCGAACTTTCTCCCTAGTTGCGAGAGAGTCTGCAGTTTCTCCTTCTGCTAAATGGTTCGCTCCTCTGTTTATGTTTGCTGGATTGAGCACTGGATTGTTGTTTTCGTCGAGCTCTTCTGAGTTGTCTCCTACAATGGCGAGTACCTGGTATCGATTGTCAAGTTTGCTATTGAAACTTGAGAAGATCAAATTGTCATCTTTAGAAAGCTCTAACCCTGTCTTCCAGGTGTCTGTTGATTTGTCTGAGGTATCGTCGTAGCAGATCATTAGATCTTCGAGTTGAACTTCTAAGTCGAGATTCTTCATGGTTTCGTCGCCTCCTGTGATTTTTCCTTCTTCTGTTTCTGCTAAGCTGACCGGCGAGTTTACCTCGCTGGAAGAGCCTTCTGATGATTCCGACATTCCTACTGTCTCGGGTTCACTTGCCGATGGACCCGGTTTCGCCAGATCTGAGAGGCGAATCGAACCTAGAGATCTGACACAAAAGTTTAGACTTCCGATCGTCAAATCCATATCTTGATCCATGCTCTCGAATACTTGCGTGAAACTTGACTGGTGAGGTTGAAAATCAACGGTTCTGAAGGGTATCTGGATTTTGTCGACTTTCGGATTGCTGTTGGCAAAAAGCGAAAAAGCCGTCGAATTCATGATTCCAACGCCCAGAGTCCCCACGGTCGGCGCCAATTGATGAGGGTTAACTCGACAAATGTCCTAGATGAAGGACTTAGGATCGGGGAGATAGGGCATCAGATGAACTCGAAGGTAAAATCAGTCAAACAAGGTGTGTATCGAAAGTAAACGTGGGTAAAAACCTAGCTTGCTTTCAATCTGTCCCTCACCGTCCTCTCCTGACGCCTATATATAGGTGGCCAGGTCTCAAGGATTGGGAGGGATCCGATACAGATTACAATATCGACATACGATATGAACTCGTATTTCAACTAGCATTACAATTGGGCCTAGCTTAACGGGCCTCAGGGGTACTCAACTGACGGGCTTTATTATCTATACCCTTGTCAATGCCAGAGTATCAGTTCCTGTTTTTTGCTATTTTTGTGTTTCAGAAAAGTTACACAGGAAATATTCTCGGAATTGGACGAAACAAAAGCTGAAGTTCCTAATTACCTGACACGAAGACGGGGTCCAATGGAGAGCCGGAGGCGGACCAAGGGGCAGCCACACCACGTGGTGGCGCGGGCCACCCCTAGGCCGCGCCACTAGGTGGTGTGACTGCCTGGTCCACCTCCTGACATCGCCCTTCCGCCTATTTGTTCCCTCCATCGAGAAAACCCTAAGGGCCTGAACTCTTTTCTAGAAAACATACTGCAAGCCGCCGCCGCCAGTCGATGCGAGATCGGGAGGGTCCAGAAGCTCTTCCTGGCACCCTGCCGGAGAGGGGAATCACCACCGGAGGCCTTCTTCATCCCCATGCCTGCCTCCGGAGTGATGCGTGAGTAGTCTACCTTGGACTACGGGTCCATAGCAGTAGCTAGATGGATGTCTTCTCCTCCATGTGCTTCATGTTTAGATCTTGTGAGCTGCCTATCATGATCAAGATCATCGTTATGTAATTCTACATGTTGTGTTTGTTGGGATCCGATGAATATTGAGTACTATGTCAAGTTGATTTATTGATTTATCATCTCTATGTTGTTTATGATCTTGCATGATCTCCGTTGCTAGTAGATATCTTGGCCGAGTAGATGCTAGTGACTCCAAGAGGGAGTATTTATGCTCAATAGTGGGTTCATGCCTCTTGTAACCTAGGAGAGTGACAATAACTTCTAAGGTTGTAGATGTGTTGTTGCTACTAGGGAGAAAACAACAATCTTGTGTTCAAGGACTTTTGTATTGTTTACATTACACACTTTGCTTAAGGCCATAATCTGTTGCTTGCAACTTAATACCCAACGGTTGCTCGGATGACATCCGGTGGGTGGATTATTAGTCATAGATGCAGTTGGATTACGGTCTATGTATTATGTTGTAATGCCCAAGTGAATCTTATAGTGATCTTCATGAGATGTACATGAATTGCTATGCATTCTTTATTCTGTCAATTGCCCAACTGTAATTTGTTTACCCAGCATGTTATTTATCTTGATGGAGAGACACCTCTAGTGAACTGTGGACCCCGGTCCATTCTTTTACATTCACATTACCATTTACTTTCTACAAGCATTATTTACTTTCTTGCAAACAAACATATATTACCACACGATACGTTTAATCCTTTGTTTTCAGCAAACCGGTGAGATTGACGACCTCACTACAAGGTTGGGCAAAGTAGTTTGGTTGTGTTGTGTGCAGGTTCCATGTTGCTGCTGACGCCGGTAGTGCGCCCTGCCAAAAGCCAGCTAGCATCAACCTTCATAAGTGGTTTCTTTCTCCTACTGGTCAATTAAACCTTGGTTTCATACTGAGAGAAAACTTGCCGTTGTGCTCATCATGCCTTCCTCTTGGGGTTCCCAACGGGGCTGTTAGCACCGCCATCAAGCACTTTTTCTGGCGCCGTTGCCGGGGAGAAAGAGGATTTCTGCAAGGGGAGTCTCTCGCTTCCAATCTTTTACTTTGTTATTGTTTTGCTTGCTTTCTTTACTTTATTTTTGCTTGCATCTTTTTATCAAAAATACAAAAAAATTAGTTCCTACTTCAAGTTGCTTTTATGTCCAGTCTAGTTCTTACCACTATGTCGCCTGAGGAAATGATCTTCACTTTCAAGCAAAAGAGTGAAGAGAGTTTTAAAGAAGCTTGGTCTAGAATTTATGATTCCCATGGTAAAACTGCACCAAAAATGACTTTGAGCTTGCTTCTTAGTAGCTTTTACTTTGGTCTTGCTCTTCATTATAGATATGCTTTGGATGCTATAGCAGGAGGAGATTTCCTTCATTGTGATGGAGATCAAACTTTCAATGTTATAAAAAAGTTGATTGTAGTATATAGCTTACCCAGTGATTTTGATTCTTCCCTTGTGAGCATTTTTGCTAGATTAAATACTCTTGAGACCCATACTTCTTGTTTGAAAGAATGTTATGGTATGTTGCACGAGCATCATGATTATGTGCCAATAAATTCCAAACCCTCAAGATGGTTCCCTACGGTGAAAGTCACTAGCAATGGTGAAACTTTTCATGCTCGTTGTGATATTATGTCTAAATTTTCCCTTATGCCTAAGGATGTTTATGAATCTTTGAGTCTTTGGGGACTTTCTGAGGGTGGAGAAGAAATATATCTTACAAATAATTCCACTATATTGCCCATTGGAGTGGCTGAAGGAGTATTTACAAAAATCCCAGGGAGAATGGTATCTACCAATTATCCTGTTATTGAATGTGTAGGAAATGGACAAATCACACTTGGAAGATCTTTGCTAAAACTCATGGGAGCAGTAATAGATGTGGGAAAAGGCACCATGAAGTTCACTTCCCCACCACATAATCATCATGATTTTTCTAAAGGTAAGAGCAAAGGGAAGAGAGGTAGACGTAAGGCATCTGGTCTTAATGCTTCATCACTTGAAAATACTTGATTTCTACTTTTTGCGCCTAGCTCAAAGGCGTTAAAGAAAAGCACTTTTGGGAGATAACCTAATGTTTTATTTTCAGTAATTTTTCTTTTTGTTGAGTCTTGGAAGTTATTACTACTGTAATGACCTCTCCTTATCATTTTTATTTCGTTTTTGTGCCAAGAAGAACCTCTAATTGGAGGAAGGTAAGATTTGGGGAAGTTGCTGTCCTGAAACAGATTTCTGCGCTGCACCGTAAAAATTTGTGAAAATTATCAGAATGTCTTTTTGATCTGCGATTTCTTGTGCAAATGCCCCAGGTTATTGTCTAACTTTCATTAGTTTTGCACTTTTCGATTTGAGCAACAGAAGATTTTCAAAAAAAATCGATCTTTACCTGCTGTTCTGTTTTGACAGATTTCTGCCACTATTTGCGTTTGCCACTTGATCTCTTTCTTTTTGATTTCTTTTGATCATGGAACTTTTGAGAGAAGTTGCTACAGTATCTAATGTTTTAATGGGTGCTATACTTGTGTTGAAACTGGACCAAAAAGTGGATTTACTATCTTGCATACACTAATTTTGCTAATAAGAATTGTGTGAAGTTTTGTGTAAAGGAAGTTTTCAAGTGTAGGGAAAGGAGAATGATGAGATGAGGTGAAGTATGGACAAAAGCTCAAGCTTGGGGATGCCCATGTCACCCCAAGAAATATCCAAGAGGTACAAGCGTCAAAGCTTGGGTATGCCCCAAGGCACCCCTTCTTCATCAACAAAATATAAGGTCATCTTTCAAGACACTATATTTTTATTGCTTCATATGCTATGTGTTTTTCTTGGAGCGTCTTTATTTTCGCTTTCAGTTTTCTTTTGTTTTGTTTGCTACAATAAATGGTTGGACCCCAGCATGTTTCTTTTGGAGAAGACACACTCCATTTTCATTGCCTAGAACACTCTAGTTTTCACTCTTATCGTTCAATGAGTGTTCTCTTTTTCTAGTACTGCGTTTAGCTTTCATTTTTTGCCTTGATTTTTGTTCAGAATTGTTAGTTCTTTGTAGCTAGGTGTGTTTAGACCTCTGGTCTATGTTGATTTTCATCTTTGAGAGTTGTTTCAAAAAGGTTGATTGGTGTTGGAAAAGAGAAAAAAGTTTCATGTTTATAGTGGTACAAATGGTAGCTTGTTTAGACTGTGGTTTAGACTTTTGCATGTCATGCTTGATGTTCTTTTGATTATATGCTTAGTGGTTATTGTTGTAGCATGACTTGTCTCAAATGACTGAGATTGCTTAATGTTCCTTTGAAAACATCATGCATTGTTTTTATTATATGGGAGCATATTATTGTGGTATTCTCCTTTGATGCTTTATTTGGGTTGACTTGGCGCATGGTTACACTATGTTTGACTACAAACCAGTCGCCCAAGCCTCTATGATCATTTGGTTTTTGACTTGTGATATCACTTTCTGCTTCGGTTAATAATGTTTTGTCGCTATGCATGATTATGGCCGTTATTGCTCTCTTAGTTGGTCGCTCCCAGTCTTTTGCTACCCTTCACTTGTACTGACCTTGGTCATCATTTGGATGTCTAGGAGGCCATGACCTTGATAGAAAGGCCATCCACAACACCTACTCCACAAGCATGGGTCTTATCTAGGAATTTCTCAAAGGAAATACTCACAGAAATAAGAAGAAGTCAAGGAAGTGGCACATGGGTTGCCTAGACTAGCAAGATTATAACCCAAGCTTATTAATCCATCAGCTTTACCAACAAAGTTGGTTAAGTATGTAGTAAGCATCTGGGGAAGTGGACAGGGACACTTTCAAATAGCAAGCCACCAGCAAATCACTACAAAGAGTGATTCACCCTGAAAAACATCAAGTTAAGCAGCCAGCACCCAACAGCAACTGTGCATACCTCAGAGAGGCATCATAGTGAAACAGATTGCCGGAAGCTACTACAAGAGCCACCATATCAGTCACTAAATCTAGCTTCACTGCTAGACTATAATCTAGCTTAATAAGAAATGCAAATCATCACTGAATGGCATTCAGTTCATATTTCAAAGGGTAAAATTCAGTTAAAGGCAAACTCTGAATATTTCCACTGCCAGTTTGACACTAGATCATACAGGCACAATTTGATCACCACACTTAGAGTATCTTAGCATCTGAATCTCAAGATCATGCTATAAGACACAGCCAAGTTCACAACCAACTCATCATTAGCAAAACTATTTAATTAACAGTATAGGAATATCACATTCCTCAGTTCAGTTCCAACAACTGGAACTAAATAACTGAAACCAACAAGATTCAGTTAAAGAGCTAACTGAATCTCTGTCTGAAACTAACAGTAGCAACAAGCATCAGTAGCTAATCCTATTCATGCTTTAACACCAAGATTAATAGACAGCTAGGAAATACTGGGTGTGTATCATGCACATCACAGCAAGCATCAAGTCAAGCTAGAGTCACAGCATCAACACAAATAACAGGCTAGTCATCAAGCTAGTCGTCAACAAGCTAAGCAAGCACCAGAGAATCATCACCATGTTTAGCCATAGGGCATCAGAGGGTCAAGAAGAGGCAGAGGAGGTAAGCACTTATCTGACCCAAGGTGAAGAGGGTGCCGGCGGCACCACGACACAGCAGCACAGTGAAGGGAATATGCCCGAGAGGCAATAATAAAGTGGTTATTATCATATTCCATGTTTATGATAAATGTTTATTTCTCATGCTAGAATTGTATTAATCAGAAACATTAATACTTGTGTGATTAATAAACTAAAAAGGTTCCTAGTAAAGCCTCTCTTATATACTAGATCGTTGATTAACTGATGATCAAGGTTTCCTGATCATGAACATTGGATGTTGTTAATAACGAGGTCATATCATTAGAAAAATGATGTGATGAACACTCACACCCATAGTACGAATAGCAATACGATCAAGTCATCAAGTTTCATTGCTATATCAAACTCATACGAAGTAGTTCTAATCCTTAGACCATGAGATCATGTTAATCACTGATACCGGAAGGGTACTTTGATGATATCAAACGTCACACCATAAAAGGGTGATTATAAATGTTGATTTGGGTATTCTGAAAGTATTAGTTGAGGCTCATGGATCAAGAGTGGAATTTGTCCGACCCGATGATGGGAAGATATTCTCTGGGCCCTTCTCGGTGATATTGCATTGGAATCGCTTGCAAGCATGTGACTAGGTCACGGGAATGCATTATCATGGAATGAGTAAAGAGACTTGTCGGGAACGAGATTGAACTAGGTATGGTTGATACCAAATGATCGGATCTCGGACAAGTAATAATATTGCGAGACAAAAGGAATTAACTATGTTCATTATTGGTTCACACGATCACTAGTTCATCGTTGAGTAAGTGGGAGTCGTCATGGATTTCCAGATCCCGCTGATGATTATTGATCGGAGAGGAGTCTCGATCATGTCCACGTTATTCACGAACCGTAGGGTGACACACTTAAGGTTCGTCGTTGTTTTTGAGTGGATATGATACTCCGATCGAATTATAGGACATCATGAGAGTTGTTTCAGAAAAGTGCCGAAACTGTTTTGGCATATCGAAATAACTCAGGGGGTTTTTTGTTAATGTTTGTTAATTGATTGAATTAACAAATATTAAAGAAATAAAAATGTTTTATTAATTCAATTAGTGTGAGTTTTAATTAGCATGAATGTCATGCAAAATTAAAATGGGGGTTACCACCATGAAGAGGGGGTTACCACCATGAAGAGGGGGTTACCACCATGAAGAGGTGGAGGATTTTCTCCTAGGGGCTGGCGCCACCCTCCTTGGGGCTGCCACCTCCTCTCCTATAAAAGGAGCCCCTCTTCTCCCTCTTCACACACTTCTTGATCCCCTCCCTTCCCCCCAAAAGTTGCTGCCCCAAATCCGTCTTGGCTTAGCGAAGCTCTGCCGGATTGTTAGTTCGAGATTCACACACTTGGAGAAGTGAGTGTTGGAGTGTCCGGCGGATCCCTTCTTCCGCTGGCCCGCTGGACCGAGGGCATGGAGGAGACGACGACAAGCCATACGTGTGACCGAGTACGGGGGCGCCGCCGGTTGTGGCGTCGTGTACACGATCTCGAGATCGTCAAGTGAACCACTACGTCGACTACGTCAAGTGAACGACTACGTCGACTACGTGCGTCTTCGTCGAGTCTCCATCGACAATGTTTGTGCGGGAACGTAATCCCCGCTACCGGTCTTCGAGGGTTAGTCTCCGTTGCTACCATCTCATAGATGTTCTTGGCTAGTTTTTGTGTTCATGCGTAGGAAATTTTTTGTTTTCTATGCTACGAACCCATCACACAGAGGCACGGCGGCGCCGATCTGCGCCAGGCCACACCTGCAGCGCCTGCCGAGGCTCCTCACCAGGAGCCAAGCCACCAAGACCCCAACACAAGAGGCCATGGTCGAGGAATCACCTCGGCACGGGGCGTGCTCGACTGGGCGGAGGCGAACGGAGTCGAGGGAGACAAACGGAGGCGAGGAAGACGATTCCCCACGGTCAGAAGGAAGAGCGCAAGGAGGCGGTTCATTTGCCCCACACAGCGGTAGCGGAAACCGCCGGAGCTCGTCGGAATCGCGCGGCAACGCCGACGGCGATGCGCAGTCGCCAGAGCATGAGGGGGATTAGGGTTATGGTTTGTCACGCGGGAGAGAGAGGGGGCTCAGCCCGACTGGGCTAGGCTGGTTCGACCTAACCCACTCGGGTTGGTCTGTGGGCCCAGGCTGTCAGTTATTTTTTTTAAATAACTAAAAACCCTATGAAAAATCCTAATTAGAATTAAACAGCACCAGAAAATAATTAGAAAAATAACCCAAAGTAAAAATTAACCATTTCTAGCCTTTACATAAACTTTGAGAATTAATTGGAATTTAAAATAATCTTATAGATTATTTGTGCAAAATAAAAGGAATTTAAAAGGCTTTTCTATAATAATTAAGCTTGTGAGATATCTAAGAAAAATCTAGTTAAAAACCTTAACTCTTTATTAAATAAACTCCATTCAAGAATACTTAGCCATTATTCTTGAATGAAGATATTATTAACATATATTCTTTAAAATCATAAAAGGAATATATAAATACCAACAAATGAATAAATCATTTCATGGGGATATAAAGGGAACACACACCTTAAAGCATGCATCATTTGAATCTTTAACCATTGCCCTTATCGGACAATGATGCTGTTTTCCAGAACTCGAGGTCCCGGGTCACTCCAACAAATCCAACTGTACTACCTTGCAGTTTGCAGGCAAGTTCACTTTTGCTCATATCTCTTATTTATCTTTAGCAAATTACTTGCAAATATACCTGTGGTATTACTATTGCATTTAAAAGCAAATGTTCTGCTTTCTCAATTAACATGACTAGTGGTTAGCAACCACGGTGGTTGTCGACCTAGGATGGTGGGCAGTGGGACCATGGTATGAGTAATGGTGGAGGTCCCACTGCAACTGGAATGTTCACCTAGGATTAATAACCAATGTCGCTAGTGATTCTTGTGCCGTAAAATACGGTCAACCATAGGATCTGGAATGGGATGGAGGAGTCAGCTGTACCAACTTCCTCTTGCATATCAACGGATGTGCCGTTCCGTAGCAGTTGTCATCCTGCTAGGAGCAACGGGAGGGTGGAATCCCCCTCAAGATTCCATGGTTCTGGCGGTCTATGATGGATTGTAGCAACAATGGGGGTAGATTACCGAAGTCGGATATTACCAAAGTGTAAGATGACCGGAAGGGGTAACTTATTGTCGAGGTCGGAATACTACCAAAGAGTAGAGTGCCCGGCGAGGACAAGTATACCGAGGTCGGAAACTACCAAAGAGTAGGACGCCCGATGTGGGTAGCGAACCGAAGTTGGAGCTGCAAAAGGGTGGGTATGCAAGGTCGCGGAGGAGGACAGTGATTGGCTCGGATCATCGACTGGGCCACATACCAAGGAAGTATGGACGGGAAAGTACGCCCGGTCATGCAGCAAGGCATTGATATCCTATGGGTACAAGTGACCACCTCTACAGATTGTAAAAAAGTATCAAGATACTCCCTGTTCCGGGAAGGAGCTACGAACATGGCAGGAAAGGAGCCCATCGAAGCTCTAATCAACCTGTGAAGACTAACGGGCATAGTTTTCTAAAAAAACAACCTTTGAAGAAATGATTACAAAAACTTGCATTTGACCTAAGACTCTCAGGTCTACGGTTGTAGTTAGTGCATCAAACACAACTATTCTTTAAATGAACTTGCTGGGTAACGCTCGTTACTCACCCCACTCCCTCTTAACCCTTGCTTAGACTCGGAGGGCCAGTTTGAAGAGACGGAAGGAACCACGGAGGACTTCGAGGAAGTGTACTATGAAGAGTTGGACCTTTCTGGTGGAGTTGAAGGCATAGACTACACCATCACTTATGGTATAGGTGAAGGACCCGAGGAGGAGGCCGACAACTAGAGTCGTAGAATAGCAGCTTTAGTCGCACCGAACACTTAGAATAAAGCGACTAGAGTAGAGCATCATGTTTAGTTTATTGCTTTCGTTTGCAACTAAGGTTTGTAGTATTAAGGTAGAAGCTACTAGTGTTCCTCTTTGGACCGAGGAGGAACTGGAGTCCTTTGTAACATTATGGCTTGTAATATTTAGTGCTTGAATAAAGACCGCTATGTTTCTGTTGTACCACTCTAAAGGATGTAATATTTGTGAAATGGTACTTCACGAGTGTTATGTCAATGACTTGCATACTACAACATGTAGTGGTATGCTGGGTCACCACACCCTCACCGAAGAACCTCACTGGAAACCTAACTAGGTGAGCTCTCTCCTTCCCTTTCTCTGTCAGCCGTCGGATCGAAATCCAGAGGCCTAGATTAGATCACTTACCCGAAGGGGTATCAGCTGATCTGGGCCACCCAGATCTAATTAAATCCAATGCCCCAAATCGCTTATCCGCCCGAACCGGTACCCTCCAATAGGATTGAGCCACGTGGCCTTTCTCTGTTTAAACAGAATTTCGAATTGGATTTAAAAGCAGATTTTGCTTGAATCTTTGAAAAATCATATCTTTCAAACCATGCATCCAAAATTTACAAACTTTATGTCTCTGGAAATCTAATGAAGTGTAGAATCCAAAGGTGCAATAATATTCCATAGTTTCAGTAGTCAATTTGAATTCATTTTCAAATTGATTCAAACTCATCTGCCACATCAATAAATTCATATCTTTTGTTCTACACATCCAAAAATTACAAATTTGTAGTCTTTGGAATCCTCTAATCATGTAGAACATCATCGAATCAAGAAACATCAAAGTTGATACGTGCACACACCTTGTGCATTCAATTTTGTCCAAACCCTTGTTCTGATCATAACTTGAGTTCTAAAATTTATTTTAGGATGAATCTAATTGCAGTAGCTTTGTCTTACTATAAGCTATCCATTAGTATTACTTCTCAAATTTCTAGAATCACTTCACAAACATTCAAATTCAAATATGGGAATTTGAGTATTTTCCTTCATAGAATAATTTTATTTCTTTTTAGTATTGTTTCTTTCCACAAATGTATCTCCTATGATCATACCTATCTACCAAGATCATCTTGACACCACCTTGATCCAATAACATATCTATCTAAATCTTGCTTGTCTAGTTCACATATATTCAAACTACAATTGTGTTATTTGAGTAAAATGTGATGTATCTCAATCATAGGTTCTACTCTTGGTATTGTGGTGTTGATATAATCTATATCATAGCACTTGTTCCTATTCCATGTATCCAATAGAATCTTGTATCATATTACCAAGTATCATTAATTAATATCCAACCCCTTGCTCACTTATTCCTGTTCATCTGTACTGAACTATTCAATTTGCAAATGAGTTAATTGAGTAATTCAATGCTTCATAAATCCTTGCCCAATGCCTAAGTGTAATTTATACTATTTATGAGTAATTGTTGTCACACTTATTCAATATTATTGTTATTGCACTATTTGACACTTATATGATTCCATTCATATGAGTCATTCTAAATTCCATTCATGCTTTTGTAAAGCATACAGACTTCATCACTCATATCTTAGACAGTCCATTTCTCTCCAATCCTTTGACCTTGCCATCTAAACTCCCAAATCTGTATCTTGCAAGCCAAGCCTTTTGCCATATCTCTCCTATCATAGTATCTTAATAAATCTAAAAGGTTAAACCAACACTTTTCAATTGCTTGTCTTGTTTGACTATGTTTGGATTGTATGGTTGTTTATGTTATGCTATTTTTATGTTATAGCTTGTACGGAGAGCTACGTATTTTGTTGAAAGAAGTGAAAGATCTTGGACTTCAAAAAGGCAAGTGACACATATATCTTCTACCCACTTTTACTACTGGATTAGTGTTTTCAGTAGTATGCATGATAGGTGGAATTATTAAAACTGTTTTATAAAATGCTTAGATCCCAGTAGTGTATAGCTATCCTTGAACCCCACCTGTTAGGATGCTAAATACTTTGAAAAATATTGATGCCCTGCTTGATCACTTTTGTTAAAAGTTGTTTTGTGAATAAACTTAAGAACTTCAACTAAAATGAAACACCTGGGTGGATTGGTATGTTGATGGAGGTGAAAACTGGGTGCCTTCCAGGGCCTCATGCCTACTAGAGGATGGGGTGGACCCTAGGAGTACACTCATGGATTTCCACTCAGGATTAAAGAGATTACTATGTCTTCTATGATTTAGAGTACTTCCAGTGCAGCCTTATGACACTATGGGCTCTGTCTTGATTGAGTATGATGTAAGGGTTCAACCAGGAGTGACTGACAGAGGGTGGAACTGGGGCGCGGTTAGACTCGTGTGGTTGAATGCTTCTTCTGAAAGGTCTTGTCTTATTTTATTCTTTGGGTAAAATGAGTCTTCAGGTGAAAGTGCACAACCCCTGCAGGGTGTGAAATCTAAGCGTTTAGCCGTGTCCTCGGTTCTGGACAATTGAGTCTCTAGTCATAGAATGTTCGGAAGAATCTCATCACCGTTTTCTGAATGCTATAAAATTGGTTAGAAACTCTTAAACAAGAGCTCAGGACCATACACTCCGAGGGGTGGTGGTTTCAGACGTTCTAACTGCGCCCAGAACTACATGCCTAATTAACATGTAGTGTATGGGCGTTATTTCAACCTTTCTTAAATAAAATTTTGACAGAAAGTTTTGCAAAGGATTATAGGATAAAATTGGCTTTATGCAAATCACCTTATGAGATCCACCAGCCAAATATCATGTAGTATAGTTCTTTCACAACAGCCACCAAATATGTGTCAATTGCCAGTACATTGTTCTACAGACCCATTTCGTTGGGGCTGCATATTCAAACGTGCAGGTTTTTCGGAAGAGGAACGATTAGTAGGATCTCGAGTCTACATTCCAACATGTCTGCCCATGGCACGTTGATGCCTGGTAAATTACTAGCCCGTTGGGAACCCCAAGAGGAAGGTGTGATGAATATAGCAGCAAGATTTTCCCTCAGTTAAGAAACCAAGGTTTATAGTTCAGGAGAGGAGCAAACAAACGACTGAAGGTGATGCTTGCTAGCTTGCGACAGCTTCGGACAATTTATAGGGTGCCTCGTCCAAGCTTTGCTTTGCTAGCTGCAACGCGGAACCTGCACACAACACAACCAAATACTTTGTTCCCAACTTACGATGAGGTTGTCAATCTCACCGGTTTGCTTGAAACAAAGGGTATGAGCGTATCGAGTGGAAAGTGATAATAATATGCGAGTAAAGTAAACAGTGCGAGTAAAGTAAATAGGTGATAGCAATATAAAGGAAATAGGACCGGGATCCACAGTTCACTAGCGGTGTCTCTCCATAAGATAGAATAATACAAACTGGGTAAACGAATTACAGTTGGGCAATTGATAGAATAAAGATAACATGCATATGATGAGAGGATCACTATGAGATTTACTCTGGGCATTACAACAAAATACATAGACCGCCATCCAACTGCATCTATGACTAATAATCCACTCACGGGGATATCATTCGAACACCCCATGAGTATTAAGTTGCGAACAACGGATAATTGCATTAAGCAAAGTGTGTAATGTAAACAAATCATATGCCCTCGAGCATATGAATGTTGTTTTCCCCCTAGTAGCAACAGCACATCTACAACCTTAGATGCTTCTGTCACTCCCCCAGATTAAATAGAGGCATGAACCCACTATCGAGCATAAATACCCCCTCTTGGAGTCACTAGCAACTACTCGGCCAAGATAGCTACTAACAACGGAGAGCATGCAAGATCATAAACAACATAGAGATAACATAAGATAAATTTCAGTACTTCAACTCAAGCATAACACCAATATTCATCGGATCCCAACAAACCAAACATGTAGAATTACATAACGGTGATCTCAATCATGTAGGGCAGCTCATGAGATCTAAACATGAAGCACATGGTGGAGAAGACAACCATCTAGCTACTGCTATGGACCCATAGTCCAAGGTAGACTACTCACTCATCGCTCCGGAGGCAAGCATGGTGATGAAGAAGACCTCCGGTGGCGATTCCCCTCTTCGGTAGGGTGCCGGGAAGAGCTTCTGGACCCTCCCGATCTTCGGGTCGACGGCGGCGGCGGATCGCGATGTGTTCTGGAAAAGTGATCGGGTACTTAGGTTTTTCTCGCCGGGGGGTCTTTATAGGCGAAGGGGCATCGTCAGAAGTGGACCGGGGCGGTCTCACACATAGGGGGCGCGGCCCAGCCCCTGGCCGCGCCGCCCTGGTGTGAGGGCCCCTCGTGGCCCCAGTCCGTCTCCTCTTCGGTTCTCTGGAAGCTCCGGTAAAATTCTGGGCGACTGGCTTTGGTTTCGTCCAATTCCGAGAATATTTCCTGTGTAACTTTTCTGAAACATAAAAACAGCAGAAAACAGGGAACTGGCACTGTGGCAACTTGTTAGTAGGTTAGTTCCGGAAAATGCAGAAAAGTGCCACGAAGTGTAACGAAACACTAAGCAAATGGTGTAAAAACAAGCATGGAGCATCAAAAATTATGGATACGTTGGAGACGTATCAGCATCCCCAAGCTTAACTCCTGCTCGTCCTCGAGTAGGTAAGTGGCAACAAAAGAAATAATTTTTGAGGTGACATGCACCTACACAATCTTGATCATATATGTAAGCATTGTGAGCTGGGATCAAAAGAACTTAAAACATGGGTATGAAAGACATAATCTTGATAGAAGAAACTTAGCAACCATGTTATAAACATGAAAATGAACACAAACAAAAGATCATGAAAATAAAACAATGAAAGTCAAACGTGTGTTCAAATCCTAAGGAAAAACATACAAATGGTTTTCAGCTTGTCCTTCATGGAGAGCAAAACATAAATGCATAGGACACCTTCAAGTTTAAGAGGGCGACTAGATACAAATAATTTAAGAACAAGTGAAACCAACAATATGAATCAATCAATGAAAACTTTGGGACAATGCACATTATACTAAGAATGACAACTATGCTCTCTTAATGGTGCATAAAGATAGAAGGTGGTGACTCAACATAAAAGTAAAAGAAAGGCCCTTCGCGGAGGGAAGCAGTGTTTGCAAGTTTTATAAACCTTAAAAAATTATGGTACTTACCGGCTTTGAGCTCTCATTGCCCCCATCATAAGCATCTTGAATGGTTAAAGTTAATGCGAGAACAATTATGATGCATATGCTTGACAAATCATAAGTTGAAAACCTCGTGTCCCGTGAATACGAGTACCCAAACCTCATGCTACTTTACTTAGAGTCCCAAGTAAGGCTCTTGTCATTGTAAGTATATATGTATCATCGAGAACTGCCAACGGGGTACCTCCATGCCCGATGACATGGAACAAGCCCACATCAAAATGACAGGACAAGCAGACAATGAACACCTCGACATCTCTTTTATTTACCATTTGTTTAGCTTTTTATTTTGAGATGCGTCGTCGAATGTCCACTATGGGTATGCTGCAAATTTCCACCATGAATTATGCGTGGCTTAGATTGGCAGCCTAGGCGTTTCCCTAACACATATACAAACTCCATGATCCCGCAAGATTCCCAATTCATTTCACACCGCGGCCATCCATAAACAAAAGATCACGATATCAACTCAAATAAGAAGTGAAATGTTGAAAGCTTGCCCCATGACGGCATGGTTGGGCTAGTCTCCAACTTACAACTTGCAAGCATAACAACTCAACATAAGAGACCACAATGTCAAATTTTTAAAAGCAAGAAAAATAAAGTGTGCCTTCCGGTTCGTGAGAGCTTTACTGACCAATTTTCACATAACACTGGTAAGAGTTTAATTTGAAGAGTAGATAAAAGCAAGTCAAATGTACTTTGGAATAGCAAATTGCTAATAGGTATGTATGGTGGACACTTTGGCAAACTTGGTTTTTAAGAGTTGGATGCACGAGTAGAGCTCATACTCAGTACAAGGCGAGGGCTAGCAAAAGACTGGGAGCGATCAACTAAGAGAGCAATAACGGCCATAATCATGCAAAGCGACAAAGCGACATTAAAAGAAGCATAAGATGGCATCAAAAGTCAAAAACTAAATGATCATAGAGGCTATTGGCGACTTTGGAAGATTCTAACATTTGTGAGCATGCGCCAAGTCAACCCAAATAAAGCATCAAGGAGAAAACCAAAATAATGCTTCCAAACGATAAAAACAATGCATGATTCTTTCAAAGGCTCATTAAGCAATCTCAGTTATTTGAGACAAGTCATGCTACAGCAAAAATCACTAAGCATACTATCAAAAAGATATCAAGCACGACATGCAAAAGCCTAAGCCGCAGTCTACACAAGCTCATTCTTGTACCACTTTTTTGCATAAAGCTTTTTCTCTTTTCCAACACCATTCAAACCTTTTATAAACACCTCTTTTGATGAAAACCAATAAAGATCAGAGGCAAAAATACACCTTGATGAAAAGATATAAGAAGATCTGAACACAAATCAAGGCGAAAATTGAAAGCTAAACGCAGTGCTAGAAAAAGAGAACACTCGTTGAAATTGTAAGAATGAAAAATGGAGTGTTCTTGGCAAATGAAAAGCAAGGCAACTTCTCCAAAGGAAATTTGTTGGGGTCCAACCATTTATTGCAACAAACAAAACTAAACTAAACTGAAAACTAAAAACGATTGACGCTCCAAGAAAACCGCATAATGCATGAAGCAATAAAAATATAGTGTCTTGAAAGGTGACCTGATTTTTGCCGATGAAGAAGGGGTGCCTCGGGGGCATCCCCAAGCTTTGACGCTTGTACTTCTTGGATATTTCTTGGGGTGATGCATGGGTATCCCCAAGCTTGAGCTTTTATCCGTTCTTCAACACATCTCATCACTCTCCGATCCCTACACTTGAAAACTTCCTTCATACAAAACTAAACACAAATCTATTAGCAACATTAGTTTAAGCATAACATATAATCAACCCTTTTTGCTTCAGGTTTCAACCTAAAACCACCACCTATTAAGCATATACAACTGTAGCAACTTCCCCAAAAGTTCTGTGATCAAAAGAACTCAAAAAGAAAGCGGTAAAGCGGCAAACACAAATATTGGTAGAAATCTGTCAAAACAGAACAGCTGACAAAGGTAGAATTTTTGAGGGGTTTTCTGTTGCTCAAATCAAAAAGTGTTCAACTAATTAAAGTTTTGATATAACCTGGGGCATATGCACAAGAAATAGCATGTCCAAACGATATACAGAGAATTTTCACGAATTTTTACGGTGCAGCACCGAAAACTGTTTCAGGACAGCAACATCCCCAAATCTTACCTTACTCAAATTAGAGGCTTCTCTTGGCACAAAAACGAAATAAAAAGGATAAGGAGAGGTCATTACAGTAGTAATAACTTCCAATACTCAAATAAAAGAAAAATAACTAAATATCAAAACATTGGGTTATCTCCCAAGAGTGCTTTTCTTTAACGCCTTTGAGCTAGGCGCAGAAAATTGCGAATCAAGTAACATCAAGTGATGAAGCATCAAGCTCATAATTTGCTCTAAGAATAGAGTGAAACACTAATTTCTTTCTCTTCCTAGGGAAGTATTCCATACCTTTCCTGAGTGGAAATTGATATTTGATGGTGCCTTCCCTAATATCAATGATGGCACCTACAGTTCGAAGAAAGGGTCTTCCCAAAATAATAGGACATGAAGCATTGCATTCAACATACATGACAAGAAAATCAACGGGAACAAGGTTATTGTTAACCACAATAAGAACATCATTAATTCTTCCCAAAGGTTTCTTCTTAGCAACATCAGCAATAGGAACATCATAATTACACTTTTCAAGCGGTGGTAAATCAAGCATATCATAAATCTTTCTAGGCATGATAGAAATACTAGCACCTAGATCACATAAAGCATGGCAATCAAAACCATTAACATGCATATCAATGATGGATTCCCAACCATCTTCTAACTTCTTGGGAACAGAGGCTTTTTGCTTCAACTTTTCATCCCTAATTTTCATGAGAGCATTGGTAATATGCTTAGTAAAAGTAACATTTAAAGAACTAGAATTGGGAGTCAAAGCAAGCTTTTACAAGAACAAAATAACTTCAGATATATTGCAGCCATCAACATCAAAATCATTAAAGGAAATAGAGCTATCATCTCTTACACTCCGAAAAATTTCAGCACTCTTTGAAAAAAAAGTTGTGGCAGTTTTAGGCTTTTTAACACAAGGAGTGGGAGTTTTCTCTACACCAATCAAAGTAAGAGGATTGATAGCATTAGGAACAACATCATTAGAGGTAGTAATAGTACAAACTTTCATATTCCTAGCAATCTCATCTTCTCTTTCCCATCTAGCATGCAATTCTGCTAACAATCTAACATTTTCATCAATTCTAACTTGGATAGCATTAGCAGTAGCAAAAACATTGTTCTCTTTCACATCATTAGGCAACACTTTTAATTTCAGAAGTTCAACATCATGAGCAAGGCTATCAACTTTAGAAGCAAGAATATCAATTTTGCCTAACTTTTCCTCAACATACTTGTTAAAAGCATTTTGCTTACCGATGAAGTCCTTGAGCATTACCTCAAGCTCGAAGGGCGCGGCCCTAGTGTTGTTGGAGGAATTACCATAAGAGTTACCATAACCATTACCATTGGTAGAAGGATACGGCCTATAATTGTTACTAGCAAAATTATTCCTATAAGCATTGTTGTTAAAATTATTGTTTCTAATGAAGTTTACATCAACATGCTCTTCTTGAGCAACCAAAGAGGCCAAAGGAACATTATTAGGATCTACATGAGTCCTATCATTTGAAAGCATAAGCATAATAGCATCAATCTTGTCACTCAAGGAAGAGGTTTCCTCAACAGAATTTACCTTCTTACCTTGTGGAGCTCTCTCGGTGTGCCATTCAGAGTAATTTACCATCATATTGTCGAGAAGCTTTGTTGCGGCGCCCAAGGTAAGGGACATAAAAGTGCCTCCAACAGCTGAATCAAGTAGGTTCCTCGAAGAAAAATTCAGTCCTGCATAAAAAGTTTGAACAATCATCCAAGTAGCCAGTCCATGAGTGGGACAATTCTTTATCATAGATTTCGTTCTTTCCCAAGCTTGAGCAACATGTTCATTATCAAACTGACTAAACTTCATAATATTGCTACGCAAAGCTATAATCTTAGCAGGAGGATAGTATCTACCAATAAAAGCATCCTTACACTTAGCCCATGAATCAATACTATTTTTAGTCAAAGACAGCAACCAATCCTTAGAGTTTCCTCTCAAAGAAAAAGGAAACAACTTAAGCTTAATAATATCACTTTCAACATCCTTATATTTCTGGATCTCACATAGCTCAACAAAATTGTTGAGATGAGCTGCAACATCTTCAGTACTAGCACCAGAAAATTACTCTTTCATAACAAGGTTCAACAAAGCAGGCTTAATCTCATAAAAATTTGCAGCAGGAGCAGGTGGCGCAATAGGAGTGCAGATAAAATCACTATTGTTTGTGCTAGTAAAGTCACACAACTTGGTGTTTTCAGGAGTAGCCATTTTAGCAAACTAAAAGCAGACAAGTAAAAACAACTACAAAGGATTCTAATTTTTTTGGGTTTTTGATAAAACGATGCAAGTAAAATAACTAAAGTAAAGCAAAACAAATAAACAAAGTAAAGGATGTGCGTGCGAAAAACTCCCCTTGGAGAAGTCTTCTACTTCCTCCCCGGCAACAGCGCTAGAAAAAGAGCTTGATGCCTGGTAAATGACCAGCCCGTTGGGAACCCCAAGAGGAAGGTGTGATGAATATAGCAACAAGATTTTCCCTCAGTTAAGAAACCAAGGTTTATCGTTCAGGAGAGGAGCAAACAAACGACTGAAGGTAATGCTTGCTAGCTTGCGACAGCTTCGGACAATTTATAGGGCGCCTCGTCCAAGCTTTGCTTTGCTATCTGCAACGCGGAACCTGCACACAACACAACCAAATACTTTGTTCCCAACTTACGATGAGGTTGTCAATCTCACCGGTTTGCGTGAAACAAAGGGTATGAGCGTATCGAGTGGAAAGTGATAATAATATGCGAGTAAAGTAAACAGTGCGAGTAAAGTAAACAGGTGATAGCAATATAAAGGAAATAGGACCGGGATCCACAGTTCACTAGCGGTGTCTCTCCATAAGATAGAATAATACAAGCTGGGCAAACAAATTACAGTTGGGCAATTGATAGAATAAAGATAACATGCATATGATGAGAGGATCACTATGAGATTTACTCTGGGCATTACAACAAAATACATAGACCGCCATCCAACTGCATCTATGACTAATAATCCACTCACGGGGATATCATCCGAACACCCCATGAGTATTAAGTTGCGAACAACGGATAATTGCATTAAGCAAAGTGTGTAATGGAAACAAAGCATATGCCCTCGAGCACATGAATGTTGTTTTCCCCCTAGTAGCAACAGCACATCTACAACCTTAGAGGCTTCTGTCACTCCCCCAGATTAAATAGAGGCATGAACCCACTATCGAGCATAAATACCCCCTCTTGGAGTCACTAGCAACTACTCGGCCAAGATAGCTACTAACAACGGAGAGCATGCAAGATCATAAACAACATAGAGATAACATAAGATAAATTTCAGTACTTCAACTCAAGCATAACACCAATATTCATCGGATCCCAACAAACCAAACATGTAGAATTACATAACGGTGATCTCAATCATGTAGGGCAGCTCATGAGATCTAAACATGAAGCACATGGTGGAGAAGACAACCATCTAGCTACTGCTATGGACCCATAGTCCAAGGTAGACTACTCACTCATCGCTCCGGAGGCAAGCATGGTGATGAAGAAGACCTCCGGTGGCGATTCCCCTCTCCGGCAGGGTGCCAGGAAGAGCTTCTGGACCCTCCCGATCTTCGGGTCAATGGCAGCGGCGGATCGCGATGTGTTCTGGAAAAGTGATCGGGCACTTAGGTTTTTCTCGTCGGGGGGTCTTTATAGGCGAAGGGGCATCGTCAGAAGTGGACCGAGGCGGTCTCACACATAGGGGGCGCGGCCCAGCCCCTGGCCGCGCCGCCCTGGTGTGAGGGCCCCTCGTGGCCCCACTCCATATCCTCTTCGGTTCTCTGGAAGCTCCGGTAAAATTCTGGGCGACTGGCTTTGGTTTTGTCCAATTCCGAGAATATTTCCTGTGTAACTTTTCTAAAACACAAAAACAGCAGAAAACAAGGAACTAGCACTGTGATAACTTGTTAGTAGGTTAGTTCCGGAAAATGCATAAAAGTGTCACGAAGTGTAACGAAACACTAAGCAAATGGTGTAAAAACAAGCATGGAGCATCAAAAATTATGGATACGTTGGAGACGTATCACACGTGATGAAGATGGAGGCTCATTGTCACTATGCTTTCTGCTGTGTACTTGTAAGGTTGAATACTTATATACTGGATTTACGTTGTAATTTTGATACTATTGCAATGATTACTATATTTTGTATTATGGTGCTATCAGTGATCCAGGGAGTAGCACTTAACACATGAGTTCTGCCTTTTTCAAAAAGTAGGGCGCTACATTAGGTCACGGAGATGGATTATCACGGGACGAGTAAACAGCAGCACCGGCAATAAGATTGAACAAGGTACTGGGAATACCAACAATCAGATCTTAGGTTATGCTAGTATCAGCGAAGCAAAGGGAAAGGCATATTGACACTTATGGTTCAACAACTAAAAGAATTTCGTAGAATGCATAGGGGTCATCATAGATCTCCAGATCCAATTGATGGTCATTTACGGGAAAGAGTTCTCGGTAATGTCTGTCGCGTTCTCGAACCGTCAGGTAACACACTTAAGGGTCTCGATGCTAGAGATGGTTTTGGTATTATCCGGAAACAATGCGTGATTTTTATGAGAGAGGGAAAAGTTTCAACCAAGTGTGAAATAGTTTCGACGGAGTCCGAAATAATTTCGGTGAAATCTGGAATAGTTTCGGTGGAGTCCGGAATGATTTCGACGGAGTCCAAAAGTGTTTTAGAGTAGCGGGAAATTAATTATGAGTTAATTAATATTAATTAAATGAATTAATATTGATTAAATAATAAATTCACCTAATGGGCCAATTTCTAAAAGAAGCCCATGAGGGAGAAAGAAAAATGTGTGTGTGTGTGGGGGGGGGGGGGGGTGCGCCCTAAGGCCCCTAACCCAGGCCGGCTAGGGTTAGGGTTTGGGGGTCGGCTAGGCCCCACCAGCCCTGGCCGCCGCTGCCCTCTCCTCCCTTGGTCGCCGCCCTAGCTAGGGCTGGCTTGGGGAGGGGGTAAGGTGAACCACCCCCACCCCCTATATAAGGAGGGGCCTTTGGGAGGAGAGAACACACAAATTGCTCTCCAAATGTTGCCCATTTGCTGTTTTTTTCCAAAGTATACTCTGAAATAAACTTGCCCAGAATATTCTATAAAAAATACATATTATTGAAAATATATTTGTGACTGATCTGGGAAAGTTTCATTCCATTTGAAATAGTGGTTTGAGAGAACTATCATTTTGATGATCACTTCCATATTTTGGCCGAAAATTCAAAGTTTTCAGAAAAAATTCAAAAAATTCCAGTAATTCAATGACATGTATGTAAGCAATCTGGGAAAGTTTCATTCCATTTGAACGGGTGGTTCAAGAGAATGGTCCATTTGAATGTTCACTTCCCAATTTTGACTGAAAATTCAAAGTCTCCAGAAAAATTTCAAAAAATTACAGAAATTCATGTACTTATATGTAAGCAATCTGGGAAATTTTCAACACATTTCACTGAGTGGTTTGAGAGATAGGTGCATCTGAACATCAGTTATATTTATACATTACAAACAAGCTACAGGACTGCACACTCTCGACAAGGTTTCATGTCCAGCAGCTAGGGTCGGAAGTGCGTGCAGCAGCTGCGGCCAGCGGGCGAGGTGCAGCGGAGGACGGCGCGCGAGGTGCAGCTGCGGCCGGCGCGCGAGGTGCAGCGGCGGCGGCGGCATGCGGGGAGCTGCGGCGCCGGCGCCGGAGAGAGAGTGTTCTTCCATTGTTGATTTCATCGGGTATGGGGTCAGGGGCATTTCTGTCCATGAACTTTTCCCTAAATCATCAAAACACAATAAAATATTTCAAAAGGGCAAATTATATAGTTACCAATGTAAAGTGTGGCAAATAAGTGAGGTCAATATAATTGAGGGCAAATCATAGACTACCTAAGTAAAGTGGGGCAAAAAATAAAATCCCCCTTTTTACACGGCCCAGAATATTTCGTCTTAGCTAGCAATCCACTCAATCCATCCCATCTCACAGCAGAACCCAAGAACATGGTACTCTTCCTCCGGCCGCTCACCATAACTGCTGCGGCGGCGCTTCTCCGCGCCCCCACCACGCCGATTCCTACGTTCCTTTATACTGGTAGCGCAGCCGGCGGTAGGCGCTGGAAGAGTGTGAGGACCAGCGCGGGCGGCGGGGGCTGGCTGTCCGGCCTGCTGGGCGGGAAGGGCGGCGGCGGTGCGCCCACGGCGATGACGGTGACGCCAGGGACCGTGAAGGCCGGCGACCCCGTGCTTCACGAGCCAGCGCAGGAGGTGGCCTCGGGGGACGTGTCCTCCGAGAAGGTCCAGGGAATCATCGACCAGATGATCGCCGTCATGCGGAAGGCCCCCGGCGTCGGCCTCGCCGCCCCACAGATCGGCGTCCCATTGAAGGTCCTTGCGTTGCATTGCCCTCATGTTATCTGCGCTTGCTTATGTTCAGTCCTAAAAGACCACGGCCACACATTACTGTTCTGATAACAATTCTCAACCTGCTAAATTCACCAATGACAGATTATAGTTCTGGAGGATACCCAAGAATTCATCAGCTATGCTCCCAAGAAGGACATTGATGCGCAGGATCGCCGCCCCTTTGATCTTCTTGTCGGTACATTGGCTCATGGAACTGCCCCATTACTGTTAGGAATGAGCGCACCTTCTCACGCCTTTTTTTATTTCCTTGTTCCCCTCTGACCCAGGTTATCATCAATCCTAAGCTTAAGAAGACGAGTAAAAGAACGGCATGTTTCTATGAGGGATGTCTGAGGTATGTACTTGGATGCTGCTTACTAAAAGGTTATTGCTAGTAATAGCTCATCTATTAATACAAAATCGCAATCACATTGTACATACCGTGTATGTTCTCATACTTTTATTATGTGGATGTCAGTGTTGATGGATATAGGGCGGTTGTTGAGAGACATTTGGATGTTGAGGTTTCGGGTTTGGACCGAAATGGACGTCCCATTAAGGTGGAGGCTTCAGGATGGCAGGCACGCATCCTGCAGCATGAGTGTGATCACCTTGAAGGTACATTGTATGTTGACAAGATGGTTCCGAGGACATTTAGGACGGTTGATAATTTGGATCTTCCACTTGCCACTGAATGCCCTCCTTTAGGTGCTTGATAGCGTTGATGACATTCCAATTTTCTATTCAAATTGAGGTAATTGGCGCTTGTAGTATTTACATTTTTTTTGTTCCAGTGCAATATCACATTTGTGCTTCTCCCCTCGTATATCATGTGGTGATAGACATGCAAATGATTGTGGCCCTTGTATATCTAGTTGTCAACCAATGATCTCCACTAAGTTGAGCACCATCAACAAGGATGGTAAGAGCGCAAATTCCAGAAGGTTGTTCTTCCCAGCTAAACATTAGGCTTGACAATAGGTTGTGGATAATTCTGCAAGCACACTTTTTTCCAAGCCAAAACTCTATTTCTTTGATCTCTAGGAAATTGAAAAATAAAATGAAATAATGTTAATATATTGATTGGCATGTGAAAGCATAGCGTAATGAATGTTATGAAGAACAAATGCTGTGATGCAGGATTCTCCTGGATTTGGCCCAATATACACGCTACGAAAGGATAACTTGTTTTGCTTGATGAACCAAATATCAACAAAACACACAAATGTGATAGCCTTTGACAATGTACTCAACCAACAAAACACTTGATGAATGTCTCGATCCACTCGACAAGATGCTCTTTGGTTCTTACAAACACAAGGAAATGCAAGAACTAGGGTGGAGGGGATCTCTGAATCCTATGGGTGGCTTAGAAGCTCAAACCCTAGAAGGAGTAAAGCTCAACTAGTTTCTTCTCAAATCAGTTCAAACCCTAGAAGGAAGCTGTCACCTCTTATTTATAGTCTCTACCTTTAGCCCTAGCTATTGTGCAATGTGTTTGGCCTATTACAAAAGCCCTGTTGGATAACTGAAATTTGTCTTGCCTTCTCTATGACTCAGGGGGTCCAGGGCTATGTCATTCGTGTCCAGCTTCTTTGTTGCACACATAGGACATTGTCCAGGGATATGTCCTCCATGTTCAGCACTTTCATTGCATATATCAGACATGCCCATGGGCTGTTCTCCGTAATCCATCTCCTCGAACCTAAGGATACATAAAATTTTCATATTGTAGATAGCAGGAGACTCGAGTGGGAGAGATTCACCTGTTGCTCAAGTTGTTTGTCACGAGCGCTTGTCATCGGTTGCATGGAGGCATGTCATTAAAGATGCCCTCAAGTACATTTTCTGAGAAAGGTTGCATTTGTTAGGATGTACATAACATTTTCTGATCTAGGTATGTGATCTATGAGGTCAAGAATTGTGGATGGTGATGCAAGCAAAACTTTACAAACCATGAAAACTAGATGGGACAAGGATGCCAATTTTTCTTGCAAGTATTTGTTGGTGTAAAGGGCATCTTAAAATTGTATATTGTTGTGACACAATCTCTCATGGATTGCATTAGTTTTGTAATTTTGTATTCGATAGTGCACAATGGATGATCAAGTCAGTCCATTAGTAAGGCTGGATCACCATTGTTGAAAGGACACAGATGTCGCCTAGAGGGGGGGGGTGTGAATAGGCGATATCAAATTTTACGAATGGCTTGAACAAAAGCGGAATTAAACTAGCGTTTATTTTGTCAAGCACATAAAACCTAAATAAACTAGGCTCACCTATGTGCACCAACAACTTATGCTACGCAATACAAGTAACAAGGTGATAGCAAGATATATGACTTCAAGCACGAAGGCTATCACAATGTAAAGTGCATAAGTAAAGGGCTCGGGTATAGAAATAACCGAGGCACGCGGAGACGATGATGTATTCCCGAGTTCCTCCCTTGAAAGGGAGTACGTCTCGTTGGAGGGGTGTGGTATCGCCACAAAGGCCTAACCAACGCCACAAAGGTCTCACCCTATTCTCCGGTGTGAGCTTGCGCCACAAAGGCCTAGCTCACTCTTCCACTAAGGGGTTCCTCAAGGCGGAACCGGGCCTTTACACAAAGCTTGGGGCACGCATCCACAACTTAATTGGAGGCTCCCAAGAATAGCCACAAAGGCACCACAAAGCCACAAAGCCGTCTAGGGTTCCAAGAACCCAAGAGTAATAAGCTCACAAACTTTCACTTACTCGAATCTCCGGGGAGAACTCAAACCGATGCAACTTATGCAATGGCAAGAGAACACAAAGTGCTCAAATCCTTCTCACCCAAATTTCACCAAAGCAACCAATGCTATGGAGAAATATGAGAAGAAGAACAAATGGAGGAAAACCACACAAGTCTCCAAGATCTAGATCCCAAGATGTTCCCCTCACTTAGAGGAGAGATTGATTGGTGGAGTTGTAGATCTAGATCTTCTCTTTCAAATCCCTCAACAAGATTCAAGAAATATGAGAGGGATAGAGAGTAATTGCAAGCTCTTGAAGGTCAAAACAATGGAGGAGAGAGAGACAAGCAACCAGCCCCAAGGAGGAAGAATGGGAGGGGTATTTATAACCCCTCCCATAAAAATGACCGTTACAGCGTCCCAGGCCGGATTATCCGCCCCCCTGGCCGGAATATCCGCCCCCCCTACTGGGTGACGCGCCCAAAAGTCCTTAGCAGAAATTCTGAAACAAAATCTTCGAGGGAGGGGCGGATTATCCGCCCCCCGGGCCGGATATTCCGGCCCCGTATCTGGGTGACGCCGAGCAGAAATTGCAATACGAAAACGGTGACAACTTTTTCATCCGGACTCCGTTTTCGATGATCTTGGGCTCGCTGGAATCACCACAACGAGCTCTACAACATCATCCATAGAAACATCATAGTCCAACAAGGGAGTATAAAACCAAATGATGAAAAGTTTGACCTCTCTTTGAAGGCAAACCGGAAAAACCTCCAAACATCAAAAACGCAATAAGAGCTTCATGCGAAATCCGTTTTTGATGAGCTAGAGCTTGTCATGGAAATAACCACAAGCTCTAGAACCTCACATGGATAAAACTCAAATAAGAACCAAGAAAGAAGATGCCAAGTATGCAAAGGTTTGAGCTCTCTCCGAACGATACAATTAAGTTACTCACTCGAGAGCCCCTCTTGATAGTACGGCTACCGATCCTATAACCCGGTCTCACAACTAACACCATGAGACCGGTAAGAAAGAAACCCTAACACTATCATACCTTTGCCTTGAGCATTCCACTTGAGGTGGATAATGACGATCTTGATCTTCTCAAGTTGGACCACCTTTCTTGATTGAGCTTGCTTGGTGAAGTCTTGCGGATTGCTTCCCCATACTCCACTATGGAAGAGACTCTCTTTAAGCATATCTTCACATATCCATAAGCACAATATAGATGGCAAGCTTCAAGCATATGTTCTCTTCTAGTTGCTCATCTTGAACTTGCGCTTTGACTTAATCAATCCTCTAATCAATTCTTCTTTCTCCATAATGATGGTGTCTTGAGGATACACATGAGAGCTCACTCAATCTTATTCTTCAAGCCACACTTGACATAAGCTCAACTCCCTTAAGACCAATCTTTGGATCACTTCTTGAATAGCACCTTGGTTAACACATAATCTTCTTCTTACAACCTTGACTCCAACAAATGGTTCAAGCATTGTCTATGGACAAGTCCTACACATATAACTCAATGCAACCATTAGTCCATAGGGATTGTCATTAATTAGCAAAACCACACATGGGGCTCAATATGATCTTTCAATCTCCCCCATTTTGGTAATTGATGACAATCTCTTTGAGAGGGTTTATATAATGAATTCAAAGAACTAAAATGGTTATACTAACATCAAATACTACAAAAGTATGTGATGTTAGTAAAACCACCATATATAGAGCAAACTCCCCCACAATCTATGCACGTGTGAATGATCTTGATTTCATTGCATATACTGCCAACCAAGGTTGTTGGTGGAGTTTCCACTATATACTCAACCATGCAAAGCATGCAAGGCAAATGCTTAAGAACAAACCAAAGCATAAAAGCCAATTCCTTTAAACCCTCGAAACTTCTCCCCCATTGGCATCCATTGCCAAAATGGGCGAAAAAAGCTTAGAAGGCCAATATAGTGAGAGTTCCTCCAAAACGGTGTGCATATCCAAAATAAATGAGTGAAAACACATGCACATATACAAAGGCAAATTTTTGAAGAAAATGAAACTATATCGAGGATCAAAGATTGCAAAAAAAATAAGATAACACGATGGATAAACTTCAACAAATGAAGAGAGCAATCAAACAATCCAAAGAACAAATTGAATAAAGATGTTATGATAAGATCGAAAAGGTGCTCTAAATAATATGAGGAAGCTCTCCAAGGTGTGTGCACAAAATATTCTATTTGAGTTGAAGTATAAGGTGCACACACATGGAATCATCACTCCCTCAATATTATTCAAAACAAAATGATACCAAGTGAAATTAAATACTATGCTAACCGCAAAATGGTGTTTTAAATGAAATGAGGAAGCTCCCCAAGGTACGTGCAAAAATTGGAATGTTTGTATTTGAATACAATTTGCACAACATGGAGTCCTCACTCCCTCAATAACATTTAAAACGCAACCATTTGCAACAGATCATAGAGAAGAAATTAAGCTTACACTTGCATCAAACAAATGGTTGAGCAACAAGCAAGGGACAAAATATTAAAAGGCTCAACCAAAGGAATGTGTGATAGGAATGACAAAGAATATTATAAGACTAACACAATGATAAGCATAGAGCATCCACATAGTCTTCAATGAATGATATTGCTTAGCATTCCATCCCAACACATAAGGTTCAAATAAGATATCAAATAATAAGATATCATCTCTCATGTGTATAAGTTTCTAAGTAGACAATATCACAAAGATAATTATCACAAAGAAATATGTACACATAAAATAGATACTAAGAATAGAACATGATATCCAAAATGAAGTCATGCAATATACCAATGAGATTTTTGCTTTTAAAGTATGGCCAAAGGCTCAATTTATCTTATTGTATATTGACAAACTTCAACCACCAACAAGTCAAATACATCACAAATATCAACAAGGGAAAGAAGATAGTTGGAATGCTTTGATAAAAACAACAAGTATCATAACGAGGGATACCAAACGGAAGAAGTAAATTTGCAATTTCATCAATTTTGCACATGTGAGCTTATTGAGGAATTGATATGCAAAAAGATTGCTAAGTTGACATATATGAGATAGGAGAATCATGAGCATGATTTTTATATGTTCCCAATAATATGTCCTCATCTCAACTTGCTCACATTTGCAATAAAGAGGTTTCATTAGAATTCTTGCAAGAACCACATGATTTTCAAATAAAGATATCCATGCCAAGAAACAACCTACACAAGGTTGGACGCTAGAAAAGTATGCATAAAAAGATACTTGTTACCGAGATATTAAAGGTAGGATGTAGTAGATAGAAGTTCTTCAATAATCCTAGCTTGCCTCAAATTATCATTTAGTCACCACTTCATCCTTATTATTGAGACAAGCACCAATATATCTCCATGTACCTAAAATAAAGTTCAAGTACAAGATGGTCCCCAAACTCATTGGGTCCAAAGTAGTTAGAAACTACAACATATAGGACAAACTCCACATAAATATGTGCATATATATATGAAATTGAATTTCATGCACATCTTAGCCGATTTAGGATTTGATGGAGCTTCTCCTATATATTTGATCAAAGAAAGCAAAAGCATGCCATACAATATACATTTAGTAAATATGCATGCACAAGACTTTCAAGAGCCAAAGGAGATACAATTTGGACAAAACACCAAGAAGGACAAGCGAGCACACAAAATTGTGAAGCTACAAAAGGTTGTCCAAATTATATCAAAGAATCAAATCAACACAAGATTGACTCCAAAGTTCAACTTGTGAACCAAGCAAAAGCCAATGAGCATAAAGCATAACTAAAACACACATGCTCAAAGACATATCTCATTTTAAGAGTAAGAAATAAATAATAAGGAATGAGATCACCAACTCCCAAAGAGAGCAAGGTTCAAACAAACAAACCAAACTCTCCACACTTTATATGATGGCACACTAAGTACCAAAAATAAAAGATTTGTCTTCCAACAAAAACCAATACCAAATGAAATAAGCAGAAAGAGTGTGTTATAATAAATATATGAGAGCTCTCCCAAGATTAGTGCATTATTTATGATTTTGCATTTGAATACAAAATGCACACAAGTGGGATCATCACATCTACCTATATAGAAATAACACAAGATAAGTTTAACGAAATCAAATGGAATAACAAAAGTCACGGAAGACAATGGGAGCTAAAACAAATACATTTTTGGCTAGAGATAAGGCAATTAAAAGCAATAGCCAATGTAAAGATGATCAATATACATGTCCCACATGATATAGTACCAATTGTCCAAGAACAAGAGGTATTTGGATTTATTTCCCGGTGGTAGTTTACATATAAATCCAAGATCATCTTCACAACAAAGAAGCATACGGAGAAGGATAAGAATTAATCACCATGCTAAAGAAGATATTCTTGATAGACTCAAATAGTTAAACAATCATGCAAAGCAATGATTAAGATAACTTGAAGCAAATGGTTTTCCAACTTTGATGTAGCATTCCACATTTTAGGAAAACCCTATCAAGAAAGTATCTCACAAACAAGATCCAAAACAAGAGCAGTAAAACAATTTGGCAAATTGGAACTTGTTTGAGAAAACATGCCACATAGAAGCAAGATAATTTACAATATCAACACTATGTGACACAACCTCAAATATATACATTATATTGGTTTGTAGTATGCACAAAGTATATTACTCCCCCATAATGTGATAATACATTTATTTTTCACAAGAGGCAAATAAACTCCAACAAGATGATTAATGGACATTATAGAATTTGAATTTCTCATGAGAATGACATACCACATAGAAACTAGATAATCTTTAAATATCAACACTAAGTGGTATTCCTCATGTACACACATTTTTAGGACTGTGAGGTGCAAAGCATATCACTCTCCCAAAATGGGATGGTCCAATAATCTCTCACAAGAGCCAAGTTAGATAAAACGAGATGCAAAAGGCTCAACAAGAACAACCGTACATGGTGTGCAAACCAACATGCACATACTTGATTACTCAAAATGAAGCAAGTAGGAAGCACACCATATACAAACACATGCAAGATACAAAACCCAACACATGCAAAGGGGCGAGTAACTTTCAAGGTAGATAAGTTGAATACATGTTACTGCAAGGAGGAACATTGGATATATGATAGAAATAAGATAATCCAAATGACTTGACTTGAGAAAATATAGTTGATGAAGATCCCTTAATTCTTCATGATATAGCCAAGTCTCCAATGCCCTCCAACAACACCTATTGTTCAAGTAATGGCTTGTTGGTCCCCAACCAAGTTGGGTCCTAAGAAGTTAGAAACAATAGGTTTGGCAACCCAAATGGTTCTTTTCTTGACATCACTTTGAGCACCAACAAATTTGGCAAACACATTGCCAACCTTATCCTTGCAAAGTGAATAAACATCTTCAATTATGATAGGGTTGGATGAGTTACCACTAGTGCATGAAGAAGATAGGTGACCCTTCTCATGGCATATGTAGCAAGTTCTCTTCTTCACCTTCTTCTCACTTGATTTCTCCACAAGGGGAGCATTAGCTTGAATTTTCTTGGGAAGTGACCTTTCTTCAACTTGAGGTTGAGCAAGGGGTTGGACTTGAGGCCGCTTCCCTTGTTGCTTCTCACTAAGTGCCTTTTTCTTCAAAGGGCAAGATCTAACATGGTGCCCTTCAATTTTGCACTTGAAGCAAACAATCTTGGCCAAATTCTTGACTTGTTCTTGGCCCTTCTTCTTCTTGTAAATTTTGGACTTCTTCTTGTTGTTAGAGATAAATCCAAGTCCACTCTTGTCATTGGGGGATTGTTGCACACTCAAGATCTTGTTGAGTGTGGACTTCCCTTCATGACGTTTTTCCAAGTCTTTCTTCAATGAAGTAACTTGGGCCTTGAGCTCTTTGATTTCCTCTACATGGTTAGTGACAACACAATTACTAGTGGAAGTAGAGGCTACATTGTTAGAGCAACAAGGCAAGGAGGGTAATTTATCACTAGATGTAGAAATAGTATGAGTGGATGAATTACTAGTACTAGCACATGGCAATATTGCATTTTGGGAAATAGTGCTAGTGCCCACATGAGGCTCACAAGATGTTACCTTTATAGATATAGCCTCATGAGCTAACTTTAGGCGAGCATGGGACACTAGAAGATCCTCATTAGAGCTAGATAGCTTTTCATGAATTTCTTCCAATTTCCCATACTTGCTAGTTATCAATTCAAGTTGAGCCCTTAGCTCAACATTCTCCTTCAAAATAGATGCTTCACAAGAAGTAGAGTTAGTAGCACATGCATCATTATCATTATGAATAGGAGAAGACAACTTGGCAAGAGCGAGGTCACGTTCTTTAGTGAGTTTAGAAATAATTTCATTACATGACTCCTCAATGGATTCAAGCTTCTCCTCAAGAGAAACCCGAAGCTCTTGCTCTTCCTCTAGAGCATATTTTAAATCATGGATATCATTGGCATACTCACGCTCAAGAGAAAACATTTTATCAATTTGTTCTTCCTTCATCTCAATGTGTTTCGTGCTCTCAATAGCACAACTCATGATTTCAAAGAAGTTGGGCAAAACATTTTTATGGTTATGCAAAGCATCAAAGACCACCTTACCCTTCTTGTTTAAATACTCAATATAGTCTTCTTCATTTTTCTCATCCTCACTATTGTCCTCAACATCATTATGATTTGAAGACCTAGCCATAAGGCATATGTGGAAACCGTGAGAAGAAGAAGATGAAGAAATACTTGAAGCTCCATTCAAGACCTTGTCTTGGCCCAAAGACTCTTCGGTTTCCTCTATATGGTTAGCATCACAAATACTAGAGGAAATAGAAGCATTTGTATCATGGCAACAAGACAAAGCAAGCATATTATCATGAGATTTATTCAAGAAATTTACACATGATATGCAAGGACTATCAACACAAGCATGTAAAACATTTATGGGGCTACAAGTGTTTAAGTCCAAAGATGAAGCATTGCAATGAGATAGAGATGAAGAATCATCAAAAGTAAGCATACTATCACCATTGCAAGTTTTATCACCACTCACCATATCATTACCTTGTGTCTTACCACACTTTGGTGAAGTGGATGAAAGTTAATTGCGGCCGGAAGTGGAAGGAATACAATCATCCTCAATAATCTTGGACACACCATATTTTTCTTGAAGCTTTGTCCATATCTCATGAGCGCTCCGAAAAGGCGTGATGGAGAAGGTAACTACATCGCTCAAAGCATTAACAATCACATGAGTAGCTTGAGCATTGAGATACAAGTTTTTCTCATCCTCTAAAGATAGATTTTGAGTATCCTTTGGAGGAGAAAAACCTGCATCTACAATTCGCTCCATAGATGGGTCCATGACCCGAAAATAATTAAGCATGTGAATTTTCCAAGTATCATAATTTGTGCCATCAAATATAAAAGTGTCATTGTGCACTAATCCCCTAGCCGACATCTTTGCTCTCAAGGCGGTGAAGCCTAAAATGAGAGACCGAGCTCTGATACCAATTGAAAGGACACAGATGTCGCCTAGAGGGGGGGGGGGATAGGCGATATCAAATTTTACGAATGGCTTGAACAAAAGCGGAATTAAACTAGCGTTTATTTTGTCAAGCACATAAAACCTAAATAAACTAGGCTCACCTATGTGCACCAACAACTTATGCTACGCAATACAAGTAACAAGGTGATAGCAAGATATATGACTTCAAGCACGAAGGCTATCACAATGTAAAGTGCATAAGTAAAGGGCTCGGGTATAGAAATAACCGAGGCACGCGGAGACGATGATGTATTCTCGAGTTCCTCCCTTGAAAGGGAGTACGTCTCGTTGGAGGGGTGTGGTATCGCCACAAAGGCCTAACCAACGCCACAAAGGCCTCACCCTATTCTCCGGTGTGAGCTTGCGCCACAAAGGCCTAGCTCACTCTTCCACTAAGGGGTTCCTCAAGGCGGAACCGGGCCTTTACACAAAGCTTGGGGCACGCATCCACAACTTAATTGGAGGCTCCCAAGAATAGCCACAAAGGCACCACAAAGCCACAAAGCCGTCTAGGGTTCCAAGAACCCAAGAGTAATAAGCTCACAAACTTTCACTTACTCGAATCTCCGGGGAGAACTCAAACCGATGCAACTTATGCAATGGCAAGAGCACACAAAGTGCTCAAATCCTTCTCACCCAAATTTCACCAAAGCAACTAATGCTATGGAGAAATATGAGAAGAAGAACAAATGGAGGAAAACCACACAAGTCTCCAAGATCTAGATCCCAAGATGTTCCCCTCACTTAGAGGAGAGATTGATTGGTGGAGTTGTAGATCTAGATCTTCTCTTTCAAATCCCTCAACAAGATTCAAGAAATATGGGAGGGATAGAGAGTAATTGCAAGCTCTTGAAGGTCAAAACAATGGAGGAGAGAGAGACAAGCAACCAGCCCCAAGGAGGAAGAATGGGAGGGGTATTTATACCCCCTCCCATAAAAATGACCGTTACAGGGTCCCAGGCCGGATTATCCGCCCCCCTGGCCGGAATATCCGCCCCCCCCCCTACTGGGTGACGCGCCCAAAAGTCCTTAGCAGAAATTCTGAAACAAAATCTTCGAGGGAGGGGCGGATTATCCGCCCCCCGGGCTGGATATTCCGGCCCCGTATCTGGGTGACGCCGAGCAGAAATTGCAATACGAAAACGGTGATAACTTTTTCATCCGGACTCCGTTTTCGATGATCTTGGGCTCGTTGGAATCACCACAACGAGCTCTACAACATCATCCATAGAAACATCATAGTCCAACAAGGGAGTATAAAACCAAATGATGAAAAGTTTGACCTCTCTTTGAAGGCAAACCGGAAAAACCTCCAAACATCAAAAACGCAATAAGAGCTTCATGCGAAATCCGTTTTTGATGAGCTAGAGCTTGTCATGGAAATAACCACAAGCTCTAGAACCTCACATGGATAAAACTCAAATAAGAACCAAGAAAGAAGATGCCAAGTATGCAAAGGTTTGAGCTCTCTCCGAACGATACAATTAAGTTACTCACTCGAGAGCCCCTCTTGATAGTACGGCTACCGATCCTATAACCCGGTCTCACAACTAACACCATGAGACCGGTAAGAAAGAAACCCTAACACTATCATACCTTTGCCTTGAGCATTCCACTTGAGGTGGATAATGACGATCTTGATCTTCTCAAGTTGGACCACCTTTCTTGATTGAGCTTGCTTGGTGAAGTCTTGCGGATTGCTTCCCCATACTCCACTATGGAAGAGACTCTCTTTAAGCATATCTTCACATATCCATAAGCACAATATAGATGGCAAGCTTCAAGCATATGTTTTCTTCTAGTTGCTCATCTTGAACTTGCGCTTTGACTTAATCAATCCTCTAATCAATTCTTCTTTCTCCATAATGATGGTGTCTTGAGGATACACATGAGAGCTCACTCAATCTTATTCTTCAAGCCACACTTGACATAAGCTCAACTCCCTTAAGACCAATCTTTGGATCACTTCTTGAATAGCACCTTGGTTAACACATAATCTTCTTCTTACAACCTTGACTCCAACAAATGGTTCAAGCATTGTCTATGGACAAGTCCTACACATATAACTCAATGCAACCATTAGTCCATAGGGATTGTCATTAATTACCAAAACCACACATGGGGCTCAATATGATCTTTCAATTGTCAAATATAAAAGATTGTTGATAATCCTTCATTTTTCGTGAGTTCACAGAAATGGCATTTCTTAACGTTGTCGAAATGTGGTAAGGACAGATGGTTATCCATGATTCAGCAAGCTATGCTGAACTGGTCATAGCTTCCACAAGTAGAATCCTTGTAGTAAATGCAACATACTCTTGTTCACCCCTCACGAAGGATTTCCTAGCGTGATTGTATTATAATAAACTGAAACATTTGTCTTCACTTTGAAGTAATCTGAATTTCTTTCCCATAGAACCGCATTTTTACTCAACAATTCAGATCATACTATGGCTGCTGGCAGAATCATCAGACTTTCTAAAACTTCTGTTCATGACACTTACAAAATCACTTTGGCCATCAGGTCTGAGCTCACAAATAGTAATTATAATACTTGCATACAAACACTAAAAGTTATACTAACAGGGAAAATAATATTCACTAATCATGCCCTTAGGACTAACTGAGGCAAACACGTCGTGAAAGCATAGAAGCACCTTGACACTCAATAACCATGAAGTTTGCGTAAACTTCTTGTTTAATTCAATTGCTCAGACTACTTATGGTGGTTTCGTTATGTTTTCCTTTTTTCTCATGGATCATTATGTTTGCTTTATTAGTTTGGCTTACTATAGCCGGTCATGCTTTGTTAGCGTGGAGACCTTTTTTGAGGGGCTTAGCATGTAAATACTTCAAAAGAATCTAGCAAAAGGATTCAAATCCATGCTAGATTTAACATCATTATGTTGTGTTACTCATGGTTCCAGAAAATAATGAATTTGCAAAATAATAATTATGATATAATATTATATTTGAAGTAGGTTAATTTCAGTAGCTTTATGCATCTATTTGAGATGGTTGATGGGCGGGCAAAGGTCATCCATTTGGAATTTAGACTTGATGAAAATCTGTGGTGCAGAAAACCTTTTTTTAGATGAGGTACAGAAACCTTCCGAACAAGTAAACTGTTCATATGAGGGGAGAATAACAAAACGAGCACTAGTAGGTGTACAGTAAGAATTTGTGAACAATTGTGTTGTCATGATATCTGGGAAGTACTGTATAATGTTTCTGCTACCATCTTCTACATCATTTAAGAAACTCCACTACAATCAGGACAATGGAGTGCTTATGTTCCTTACGATAGTGAAGAGTTATGAGATTATAGGGTATGGCATTATGAGCTGGGAGAAGAAAAGGGACTTTGAACCTGCAGGAAGCAAGAAAATGATGACAGCTTGGTGGTAGTTGCTCACACGTCCCTTAGGAATAGGCAGTTAGAATTTACTATCCACATCAATTCCAAGATAAGTTACAGTACAGATATGCAGATAAAATTCCAGAGGATTAAATTTAGAAAGCTAGCTGTGAGGCCAATTGCTTATCTAGATTACAAGTTCCTAGCATATTTATTTTTAGAATTAAGTCACTACCAGTTAAAAAGCGTTTAGAACACCAATTTGTTGGTATAACTGATTGTTGATATTTTAGAGTTCCCTGGTTTTAAAAGCCGTTTTGCTGTTTATGGTAAAGAAAGAACAGAAGTGTTTTCAAATAGTAGATGTATTTCTGTGCAGGCATAGTAGTAGTACATAAGTCACATTTGACTAATATAACACCTGGAGAGTTCGCCCAGTGTGAGGCAAGAATATACAGTACCACAGACAGGAACAGATGTGATAACATAACCAGGCATCATTATAGGGAACAAGAGAATACATGAACATAACACAATTATGCTCATTTTAGGGTTGTCGAGATTGCTTTGTGATGATGACATTCAACAACTAAAACTGCCAATGCGAGAACAAGAGGTAAGTATGAATTAGAACTCGTGATTTTGGTTAGCTACCATGTGTAACAGACCACTAGAAACAGACATTGTATTGCCTCTTTTGTTTAAACTTTAAACTTTTTGTGATATAGAAGCTAGTTGTCCAATAATTTGTTATCATTGGTGTCTGTTCTGTAGTCCTCTCATTGAACAAAAGAGTTGAAAAAGTAGGTTGGACTGCACAAACTGAGTGTTAATTATTAGGTTGGTGTAAACGAATTTTCCAGTCTTGACAAAGAGAATTCTCAAGGATAAGATACCCATTGATCATATGTGGCACTTCACAAGTTTAGACAAAGTTTCCGATCCATTACCTGGACTGAAGAACTTGCCATGGAAAATGAAACATCTTTGACAGAAACCTTACATAAGCAGGTGAGTACTGACACCCATAATATACTAACCGAGCGGCATGGTGGGGTGGTTGAAAACTTGGTAGTCTGTTATAAAGATTGGGATCCTTCAAATCGGCCTTAATGCACCAACTAACCTATGCACCAGCTTTCTCATCATACAGGGCACCCATACTACGGAACAAGGCAGGACGCACATGGTCTGCGCTTTTTATTATGTCTGTTCTCCTTCCCAAAGTAAATAAAATTTTGTCCCTTGCCGTACCCACTCATCATTCCAGAGAATCCAAGCTCATGATCCATTAATTAAATCAGCACCGGCACTATAGGATTACTCTTGCCTGTATCATTCTCCACACTGCTATATAAATGGCTTTGTGAGGAAGACCTATAGGGATCCAGAGCTAAACACCAGTAGTAAAGGAGGCTAGATAGTAGCAATGGCAGCCCGCCATGGTAGCAGGAGGACAAAGACAGAGCAGTGGCTATTTAGTGGGAGATGGAGGGGAACTGTCAAAGAGACACGGCATGCTGTTACCTCTGAGGATAAGCCTCCAAATCCCACCACCATTAAGAAGGATGAGGATATCTGCCTTGAGAAGTCTAGAGTGCATCTGCCTGGTCTGGGACAGAGGGAGATCATTGACATAGCACCTGGGAGGAAATCGATGCCGGAGATGGAGATCAACATGAAAGAAGTTGTTGCGGTGCTGGGGGTGAAGGTGATGGCCGCAGACATGCCACCATTCATGCAGTTGCATGCATTCCGATGCGCTAAGCGATCCCATGATAGCTTGGACAAGTTCAGTTCAAGGCAGGTGGCCCATGATGTGAAGAAGGTGAGTTCAGTGCAATTATTGATCTTTGGCTTGTTATATCTCCTCGAAAGCATCCACTGGTTTCATAAACTACATGCCTTTGATTTTATCTTCATTTGAGTTTTTCTGTAACCAAGTTTAGAAGCTGCTAGGCTAGACAGGCTGTAACCCAGCCAGAATGTTGAAATGATACAGTTGTTATCATGTGCTATATTGGCACTCTGGATCTGCTCATCATAAACCTAGATTTCATTTCATATGGTGTTCTCTTCAGTTATTAATGTCCATTTTCCTACACTGTGCTTTAAGTGGACGATATACATGGCTTATGAATTCTGTTTGATATCCAACAGGAGTTCGATAAAGTGTATGGTCCTACATGGCACTGCATCGTCGGTACAAGCTATGGTTCTTTCGTGACGCATGCCAGAGGCTGTTTCCTCTACTTTTCCATGGACAAGATCATCGTGATGCTATTCAAAACCAAGATCAGAAAAGTTCCAGCATCTTGAGCCTTTGCAGTAAGATGGCTTATTATCTTTGTCCCATTACTCATTCGGACTTTCATGGTTGCTGGTTATAGTCAGGATATGATTGTGAGGTTGGAGCTTGGGAACAGAAGAGCCAGCCAACCTCAACGATATGATTGTTGGTTGCGAGGTGCACAACTAGTGAACATGGCACCGTAATGCTCTGCACTTGTATATTGAATTAACAGTTGAAAAAGGGCGATGATTAATGGACAGCTCTGACAAGTCACAGTAATCACCGTCAGGATCACGTTGTAAGATTCCTGATTAGTTAGATCGAGTTGTCTTAGTCAGGGCATGCCTTGGTCATCACTTGTAGATTAATCAGAAGGGTTTCCCGTTCAGCACTGGACAGCTGGAACAAGAAATTCGGTCTCGCATCATGTGACGACTAATCGACAGGCTTATGTATTCATTTCAAAGAGGAAGAGTTCTTAGCATTCCTTCCATGCACAGCGGTATTCAGTCCATCGCTTTGTGATGGTTTGTTTTTAGAATCATCAACATTGTTTACCTTTCGGGTAAATAAAACCCCGTTGTTCACCTTTCTCGAAAGAGGTGAAATAATGCCCTTAGAAAAACCAAAGAACAGAAGACAAAGAACACGAAAGGCCAAGGGTGACGTGCATGAATAATTAAATTTGCGTTTTAACGACTACAAGCACGATGCCACGACCCGCGGAAGTAGAAAACCTAGTTGTCACCTTAGAGCATCTCCAGCCACGAGTCCGGCGAGACCCCCAGCACCATGTTTTTTCATCCGGACGGCGAAAATCGGCCCAGTCGCGCCCCCAGTTCCTCGATTTCGCCCGGATTTGGGCCTTCATCATTCCGGCGAGCCCAGGCCATCCTCGGCCTTCCGGGGCGCGCTTGGGGACTCCGGACGAAAGAAATGCGCGTGAAACGGCGAAGAAACTTCCCGCGCGTCGTGTGGCTCCAACTTGTCGGCGAGAGAGATCGGTCGTCGTCCTCATCGTCTCGTCTTCCGCGCATCGCCGTCTTCCCCGCGCATTGTCTTCCGCGCGCTGTAAAAGCTGCCGCCGATGGACGTCCAGCCACACGGCGATGCAAGTTAATGCGCGGCCGCCTATATATCGCGGTCTACCGCGCGTCTGGCCAGCCACATCCACCCACTTCTCCCCAAATCCACTGTCCACCTCCCCCACCTCTTCCAGGCGAGCAATGGCGAGCAATGGCTCCGACGACGACGGCGCGGCGAACAACGGCTTCGACCGGCGATCCCTCCACCAGTGGGACAGACGGCTACTCTACGCGGCGGGCTACCCGGCGCCGCCCGACTTCCGCGCGCCCGGAGGTTGGCGTCTGAGCGCGGCCGGCATCCCGATCCCGCCGCCGCCAATGGGCGCCGCCCTCGACGCCGCCATCGATGAGATCATCGAGGGCATGAGCGACGAGCAACGCGCCGACCCGCGCTTCTACCCGGACAACTATCCGACGTGGAACGCGTTCTTCCGGCGATGGTACGAACGCGAGCTCGCCGCCTACGACGGCCCTCCTCCTCCTCCTGCGCGCAACAACGCCGCAGGCCGCCGCCGATGGTGGAGCGCCCGCGGCCGCACCCTCGAGGCCGTTCTCGAGCACATCGAGAACGGCAACTCGTCGGTCCTTGGGAAGCTGCCGCCACAGCGGCCGCCGCTGTCCCGCCGCCGTGGGAGCTCCTGGATGCCACGGCGGATGGCATCGGCGTCCTCCGGATCGGCGTCGGCGAGGTCGGCATCACGGTCGTCGGCATCCACGCCGAGGACCGTCAAACAGGAGCCGCCGAGGCACAACAGCGGCGCCCTCGTCATCCGCGAGGGGGCGCGCACCGCGTCGCCTGTGCGTCGTCGCAAGCCGAGGAAGGACGCCGCTGCCAAGGCCGCATCTGATCTCGCCGAGGCGGAGGCCGCGCGCGCCGAGGAGGCGGCAACGGCGGAGGCAATCGCCCGGTCTCTCCGCGACACCGTCCCCGCCGACAACGCCATGCCGCTCGACGCGGCGCTCGAGTGGTCCAGGCGGGACTGGGAGCGGGAGGAGGCGGAGCAGCAGCGGCAGCTGCTGGACCTGGCGGCCGCACAGTGTCGCGCCGCCGCCGCCGTGCAACCCAGCTGTGGTGCGCCGGTCGTCAAGCTGGAGGAGTCCAGCGACGATGACCTCTACCGGCCTACGCCGCCACGTTTCGGCGACGCTGGCCAGGGGTCGAGCCGCCAGGCGCCGCCACCGCAGGACGGCGGCAACTCCTCCGACGACGGCGAGGACTACACGGCATTCTACCGCCGATTAGGCATATAGATCGCCGTGTTTTTAGTTATTCTATTGGCCGAATTCGAATATATTACGAATTCGGCCTATCTATGTAAAATTTCGCCCTATATATATATAAATATCTCTATATTTTGCCAAACTTTGAACGTTTTTTGTCATATTGAGTTTGAATTCAAAAATTCCCCTGGGCTCGCTGCTGGAAACATGGGCCTCCGAAGGCCGAAATTTACATCCATCCGACGCTAAATAGCGCCGGATTTCGGCCTAGGGGCCTCAAACGGCTGGAGATGCTCTTACCTCCACCATATGTTGGTTTCTCCTCCGCCGGTCGGCCTTGCTAGGGTTAAAAGGGATGGAAAACCCTGAGCTATGAGTAAAGTTTTTTAAAAATACATTAGGTTAGATTTTTGGTAGCCGTCATTTTTTTGCCTCCGTGTCAATAGAGATGTCATCGTAGTAAATATCTGTCCCTTCATATGACAATGGATCTCCTTCCCCGCATCATTAGTGGTGTTGGAAGATTATTTTTTCTAGATATAGTCATGTTGGATAATTAGGCATAATTTCCATGATTAATTCCGGGATATTAAACATGACAAAACCAGCTACTACCATATGTAACTCGAACATACTAGATGTACTAAACAACAAGATAAACGAAAACAAGTAGCAGCTAAACATGTATTCGCAGGACATGATGAATAACCAAACAGGAGCACGCCACACGTACCGTTCGCTTGCAGAGGAAGTCGCAGCAGTAACGTTGTTGATGACAACGTTGGAGAAGACTGGTCGAAGCAGACGACAATGTAGACAACGGTAGGCAGCACCGCCTGACTTGGATGGAAGACGACCCGTGATGAAGAACTTGAGCAGTCACGTAGAGCGCTTCCCAAATACCTAATTCGCCCTCTCCCATACAGGATCGCAAAGGCGAGTGGTTCCAGAGACCTGCTCTCCTATTCGCCGGTGCATGCCAGCGCTCGGGATGGAGTAGACTACGGAGGCGGCGCAAGCAGCGAGAGGTGGTAAAACCCTAGATCGGTTTCAAGATGTGTGTAGCGGTAGCCGGGCAAGAGTTTATATATGCGCGCAGCGGAGAAACCCTAGGCAACATGGGCCACGCTCACGTCACACTGCCCGAGTCGGTTACAGCAGCCCACGATCCGGGAGCGACCCGAACCGGCTAGCAGTGACGCGTCCGTCAAAGACTCGGTCCGGCTAGCAGTGACGCGTCTGTCAAAGACTCGGTCAAAGGCTCGGTTTTCCCGTGCAGCAAAAATATAAGCTCGGCTCTGAGGCTCAATTCTGCAAACCGTGGCGCGCGTGCGCGTCGTGACGTGACGTGTCGAGTCGAGACGAGCGAGCGAGGAGGAGGAGGAGCGCGTGTGTGGCACTTCTCTTCTCACTCACTTACCAAGTGGTGCAACACCCCACCTTATATGTTGGTCTACATCTCTCCCAACTTTCCATGTGGGACTAAACTTAGCTCCCACCTCTTGCCTTTGTGCAGCCAAAAACTTGGGCTGCATGTCATATGGGCTTACACACATGGGCTTTGAGATTTCTAGAAATTTCTGAAATCTAATATGGGCCAAGCTGAAATGACCCAATATTTCAACAATCCCCCACTAGATCTCAAATGCCCATTTAGAGATTTGCCAAACCTCACTACTTGTTTATATACCAGTGTTTCAGCAGAGACTGTTAAGTTGAACTTATGCCTAGAACCTTAAGCTACGTCTATCAGCAACTTGAACAATGGACTACACCTTGAATTGCAAGTTTGGTGCATTAAGATTTCACTCAAAGTCATAACCAGTACATGGCTGCCAGTAGCATACCCCGCGGGTTGGAGCATATGCGTCGTACTCCCTGGTCTCTTCATGAGTTTATTAGAGATCACCCAAATCTCATAGACTGCAACGTTTAACAGTCGGACTCATATAGGTGTGTTCTTTCAAGAATGCTCTGTAGGACAACATTTTTGCTAATCATAGCCAACAAAAACACATTAAGGCATGCTGCCAACCTGCCTTACAGATTTTGAGAGTTTTGCATCTTCACATAGAGATGGTTACATAATACTCTCCTCAGTTAAACCACTAGCTTATATTCCCAGGTCCTAATACACGGGATCTCCGATCACAAAGGTTGGGTTACCACTATGGCATAACATCTATGGGTCTCAAACCCATCTCCCTCGATGCACTATCTATCACATTGCGTGATAGTCCCTTTGTAAAGGGATCTACCAGGTTTTTGTCTGTTTGAATATATGTAACAGTTATTACTTCGGAGTTTCGCAATTTCCTGATAGACTTTAAACGTTTTTTGACGTGTCTTGATGACTTCGCGTTATCCTTAGAATTGTTCACTTTGACAATATTTGTTTGGTTGTCATAATTCAAGAGTATGGCCGGCACAGGTTTTTCAACCACCAGCAAGTCCATCAAGAGCTCACGCAGCCATTCTGACTCTATAGTGGCTAAGTCTAAAGCAGTAAGTTCTGCTTCCATAGTTGACCTTGTCAATATGGTTTGCCTACATGATCTCCATGATACGGCGCCACCTCCAAAGGTGAACACATACCCACTAGTGGCTTTGGTATCATCTATATCAAAGATCCAATTTGCGTCACTATATCCTTCAAGCACAGCAGGGTGTCCTGAATAGTGAATCACGTAACTCACTGTACCACATAGATAGCGCATGACCCTTTCAAGTGCATGCCAATGATCAATACCCGGGTTTGACATGAACCTACTCAACTTGCTCACATCAAAAGAGATGTCAGGTCTTGTCGCGCTCGCTAAGTACATGAGTGAACCAATGATCTGGGAATATTTCAGTTGATCTATTGGTTCGTTCTTGTTCTTACGTAATATCACACTAGGATCATAAGATGTTGGAGAAGACTTGCCATCAATAAAGCCAAACCGGCTCAAGATCTTCTCAACATAGTGAGATTGCGATAAAGTAATTCCACTCTCGTTCTTAATCAACTCGATGTTTAGGATCACATCAGCTTCTCCCAGATCTTTCATATCAAAACTCTTTGACAAGAAAGACTTGACCTCATGTATTACTTTCATGTTTGTACCAACGATCAGAATGTCATCCACGTACAAACACAATATAACACCTTCGCCCCCACCATGGCGATAGTAGACGCAATTGTCAGCCTCATTAACGACAAAGCCGACAGAAGTTAAAGTTATGTCAAACTTCTCATGCCATTGCTTAGGTGCTTGTTTCAGGCCATATAAAGATTTTAACAACTTGCACACCTTTTTCTCTTCACCTTTTACCACAAATCCATCAGGCTGATCCATATAGATTTCCTCTTCTAACTCTCCATTAAGGAAAGCTGTCTTTACGTCACTACTAAAAAACAAAGTATTAACGACAAAAGCACACAAATTTTTGGTCGTTGAAAATCTAAGAATCCCCGCGGAATATCTTTAGCGACCAAAAAATTGGTCATCGTTAATCAAGGACATGCGTGGTCGTTAACCAAGCGCAAGTGGATCTCATCTCTACATGCAGCTTGACGAGGGTTAACTCGACAAATGTCCTAAATGAAGGACTTAGGATCGGGGGAGTAGGGTGTCGGATAAACTCGAAGGTAGAATCAGTCAAACAAGGTGTGTATCGAAAGTAAATGTAGGGTGAACTTTGGCCTACTCTCAATCTGTCCCTCACCGTCCTCTCCTGGCTCCTATATATAGGTGGCCAGGTCTCAAGGATCGGGAGGAATCCGATACAGATTACAATATCGACATACGATATGAACTCGTATTTCGACTAGCATTATAATTGGGCCTAGCTTAACGGGCCTCAGGGGTATCCAACTAACGGGCTCTATTATCTATACCCTTGTCAGTAGCCCCCGAGATTCTACCAGAATTACAGATTCGGGTTGAATCTCAAATCTCTAAATCTTCGACTTGATCAATACTTGACTTCTTCATATCTTCAAATCTTCGACTTGGTCTTTCAACTTATCTTTTTATTATAATGTCTTGCGAGGGGTTTTGATGAACAAGCCTGACAACTCTGACGGATCAAGAGGCCAGTTAACTGCTGGAACAGATACTTGTCACCTACTTCAAATTCAATCTCCTTGGACTTGAATTCGGGAAACCGGTCAAACCCATCCTTATGCCGCATTTAGGACTTACAAAGAATGAATCCCAGTGGTTCTCAGGGTACCCAGTGCGTCCACCAGGATTTTCTTCGCGTTGTAGACACGGATAAGTACCAGCAGAGCACATCCATGTGCATATACCAGGCCACACAGGACGGATCCTGGGGTCTTACCTTCATGATATATTTCAACCACGACATTCAAGTTTTGTCGCGATGACGCAACTCGAGAATCGTATGTCGTAGCCTTGTTTGACTATTTCAATTCTAAAAATATTGGGGTTATTCAACCTTGATTAATATAAACTCCCTCCCAATGGTAGTAATGATGCTTTCCAAATCTTCTTTCGCCTTCTTTGCTCCATTATTCATGAAAAAAACATCGTCGGGTGCGCGCCCAGCGCTCCCGATGGGAGTAGCCCCCGAGGCTATAGTCGAAAAATCTTATTTTGAGTATAGGCTCAAATACATTGTGCCTACTTTTACTCATCAAATCGTAGCTTTGTTTGATAATATCGTCGGGTGTGCGCTCAGCGCTCCCGATGGTACTAGCCCCCAAGGCTATAGTCGAATATTTTCGGGTATAGACTCAAAAAATGAGTTTTTCTTCCTTGATTCCTTTGTATCTTTCATGTCAGTTTTTCGTCGACTTTCTTGGTCATCATCAATACGTAGATCTGTCATATCATACTTAGTGTCCACCACTTATCATATTCTGATTTCCCTGTTACTCTAATTCTTGTGACGTTATTAGCAGAGTCATTCTTTAAATGATTTGACTGGACGCTGACTGTTGCTCGTGGGCAGCGCGGTAATTTTGCAATTTTCCTGCCCGTTAGTGGGCTGCCGTTTCCGCTCCTTGCGCCACGTCTCAGCCCATGTTCCTTCATCAGGAAGCTATATAAGGGGAAGAGTGGGGTTTTTACTGTTTACCAGTTCCTCGCTTCTGCCGCCGCCACCATTGCTGCAAACCTCGCGTGCTTCTGAGCTCCTGCACAGCCCCTGCGCGTGGCTCGTAGATGCGCTTCGAGATCCGCGCGCAAAAGAACCAGATGGGGAAGAGCAATACTACCAATGCATCAACCAACTAGGTGCCCGCTGAGTTCAAACAAACGGATCTCACCAAGGCCCAAGCTGATGGCCTCATCGCCGACGGCGACCAGGTTATCTTCCCTAGAACCGAGCGCATCCCCAAGCCCCTAAGCGGCTTCCGGGTGATGTTTCTTTCCTTTCTTTTTACGTGGTCTCTCTTTCCCTACCCATGAGTTCCTTCGTGGGCTTCTCTTTGTGTACGGTGTGCAGCTTCACCATCTCACATCAAACTCGATTCTACACATTGCCTGCTTCGTTACTCTTTGTGAGTCGTTCTTGGGGATCGAACCCCATTTTCTTCTCTGGAAATATCTCTTTCGCCTCCGTCCCAGTGTTGCTTTATCAAAAAAGCCTAAACTGGGTGGGGCTATTGTTTCTGTCCTCGCCGAGTCTCAGTACTTGGAATTTTCCATGGCTGCCTGAGTGCAAGGTTGGAGGAAGAAGTGGTTTTACATAAAAGACCAAAAAGTTTATTCCTCTGACCAATTCGACATTGCCCCTTTTGATGCCGCTAAAAATCTGAAGAAATTGGCCTCGTGGGATTCGCCTCCCACGGAAGCTGAGATGGAGGATATCAAGCTATTGCTAGCTCGCATCCAGGCTCTGAAGAGTAGTAGCGGAGGTGCGCTGTCAGGGACTCAATTGATGGCGTTTTTTCTGCAACGGCGAGTTCAGCCTCTTCAGCATCGTATTTCTAAACTTTGGTCATTCTCTGGCTTGGGAGATTCTTCTCGAGTATCTGATGATCTTATGGAGAAGAAGGATCTCGACAAGCGAGTGAGACCTCTGACTACTCTCACGAAAGAAGATGAAATTCCAACTTGGACCGCTGGTTTCTTTGACTTCGAGCATCATTTACCTGCGGTATATGCACTGTCTTCATTTATTCGACTTATGTGGAGTCTCCGCCTTGTGTTTCCTTTATAGTGACAACGAGAACCCAAAGAAGGATGCTGCCACTACTCCTCCTATTGAGGCTACGGCTGCCGATGAACCTTCTTTGCAAGAAGCTGCTCCAGTGGTGAAGTCTCCAAAAGCTCCTATTAAGAGGGTCTACTCTACTCGCAGTTCCAAGCGTTTAAAGAAGTCGACAGATGCCGGTGTTTCCCTCGACGCCCATCGATCAACGAGCTCTTCTGATGATGTAAGTACTAATGCTTGTGTTTTGCTTTTGTTCATTGCTTGAGCTTTTCCTACTTATGTCTTTTTCTTGAACTTTCCTACTTATGTCTCTTTCTTGACAGATTTTGATGCAGAAGTTCGTCTCTTTGGGCACTAAGTGTGTCAAATTTCTGAAAACTGCTAGAGCTTCTCAGGGTAATCTTCTTTCCTGTGTTTTTGTCTTTTGCCTGTCTCATGTACCTTTCTCTATTTCTTTACTCGACTTTCTTTTCCCTTATCTGTGTTGCAGATGCTTTGGCGACGGCTAATGCTCGTATAGCGTCTCTTGAAGCAGAACTCGAAGCTTTCCAGAAAGCCTAGGATGCTGCTACTGCCGCCAAGGCCACTACTAAGAAGTCTGCTAAGGCAGCGATGGCCAAGGTGAAGAAGGCTGAAAATGCACTTGCTGATGCTAATCAAGGGCGCATTCAGAGAGAAGAGGCTATAACTGATCGCCTGAACCGAATTTCATCTCTCGTTGGTGGTGAGTATTTTTCTATTCTTCATATTGTCTGCTTGCTTGCCTTTGCTGATGGTTACTCATAATTCTTTTTGTTCCTGCTTGCAGAGAAAATTGGGGTATCTTTGGCGCCGCTGCAGCCAGTTGATGAAGATCCTCTCATGGCAGCGGTGAATTTGCTTGAGTTGCACTGGATATCTGTCCAGGAAGTTCTCGAGCTTACTCGCCGCGTACTGTCGTGGATTTTCGTCGGGTTGTGGCTAAAGAAGAAGGCTGATATGCCTACTGATAATCTCAAGAAGTTTGCCGCAATCTTCGACACCCCTGAAGATCCTATCTTGTCGATGAAGAGCCGATCGGTGAAGCGAGGCGCCGAAGGGGCTATTGCACTTGCTTATTCGCACGGCGAGGAGGTTAATTGGGAGAAGATTAGTTTTTCTCGTGGTCGACCTCTTTCTGAGCTGTTGGTTTTCTTTAAGAAGGCAAAGGAGTATGCGCTAGGCATCGTGTCAATCATATCACACCTTCGGTGGCTTCTTCGACTTCCACACTAGCTTCTTCGACTCCTACAACAAGTGCGTCGATGCCTCCGCCAAACGCTGGTGCTGCTTCTACTTCTGCCACGGAGCCTGATGCTGAGGTGGCGTAGACTTAGTCTTTTCTTGTAGCCTTCATTTCTTTTGGTGTAATAGACTAATTTATATTTTGCCCGAAAGTCGATCAGGGAACTTGAACTTCTTGTAAATACTTTTCTTTTATGAAATGTTGTGCTCAATTGAGTTCCTGAGATGCTTTCTTTTTCTTTGTTGGCTTCTAGCCTGTGCACGCTGGTGGGTCACCATATCATGATCGCGACTTACCGCCCGCCGATATGTTCAACTCCGGAGCTTCTTCGCCTCCTCATCCTTCTTGTCGATGTACTGAATATTTGTTAAAGATTTCGGACCTTGAAGGCCGTTTGTCCTTGATGAAGCGCCAAGCACAGATTGCTTTGGACAAGGCCAGCAAATCTTGCGGCTATATGAAACAGATATCCACACTTGAGTATAAAGTGTCGGGTCTGGTGGCCAGGATCCTACATCTTGAAGAATGCGACTCCTTTCTTGTAGGTATTGTTGAGTCTGTCTGCGAAATGTTGCGATGTAAGGCCTCTTGCAGCCTTTCTCCTTTCCACTTTTCATCCACTATTGTGGGTTAATATTCTTTCGTGCCTCAGGTACTTGCCTGGACCTTGTTGGTGAAACGCGTCGGGTTTCTAAACGAACCGCAGCTCTCGAGAAAGCATCACAGGGAGCGGACAGTTTGTGGTCTGACCCCCGACGTCGTCGTGCCATTGTTCTGCTTCAAGATCACGCGCAGCATATTGGGGAAGCGGTGGATGGTTGTCAGACATCTTTGACAACTATGTACTCTATTATGCTCCCCCACAACCCGCTGCCGAGGGATTTTAGACAATTACTCGAGACCTTCAGGACAAGCCAGCGGGTTCATCTCTTGATAAAGCTCAACCTGATTGCTGGTGCGAATTTTGCCCTTGGATGGATGCGAAAGTGGCATCCAAGGCTTAATTACGACTCGATATCGGAAGAGTTGCCTCCAGGGCGCACTATGCTTGGTGTCCATATGGATGCCACGCTGCAGTCGGTGAGGAGGATTATTTCAAGGTTACTGCAGGAGGACGCGAGGTTTTTCCACGAGCATCACTACTTGAACCCATTCAACGTAGATGACTCAGATCAGCCAACGGTGTAGCATGTTACTGCATGTATGATTTGTATGTAAAACTCAAATTTCCTGTTTTCTGCTTTTTTCGTACTAGGAAATTTCTCGAGGCATTCCTTGCTTAGTGCGTTTGCCGTGATTTTTTTTTAGATAATAGAGACATGTAAACTCGAATAGGAGGAACTATGTCTTTATTTATGCTTATAATGTAAGATACATGGGGTGTTCCAAGAGATTTGGCCGGTGACCTGTGTTCTGGATCTAGAGGGCATTGCCCTGGAATAGCTCGTGGCTTTTACAACCTTATTTTTTCTACTCTTCTTTTTTGGCGTACTTTGTCGCCTATGTCGCCGGGGTCTTCTCTTCTTCTCCTGTAGGTTTGTCTTGGTCTAATGGTTGTACCCACGGTTTTTTCACCTCCGGCTCTACTGGGTGCCCTTCGAGTTGTTGTGCGGCTCCCGTAGTCGAGCTATTTGCCTTGTTTTTGGGTTCTCCGTAGTTTGCCATCATGCCAAAGTTTTGATCCATCTTGTGAAATTCCTTGTCGCATAAATCTGAGAGTTTGAAGCTTCCTTTTACTGTGATGATTCCATTGGGCCCTGGCATTTTGAGTACCAGGTACGTATAGTGAGGTACTGCCATGAATCGCGAAAACACGGGTCGCCCGAGGATCGCGTGATATTGTGATGGCCAGTCCATGACTTTGAAGTCGAGCTTCGCTCTTATGTAGTTTTGTAGATTCCTAAAGCAAACGTTGAGTGCTATTCGACCCAGTGGATAGTTAGCGCTTCCTGGGACGATTCTGTGGAAGGAACAATCAGTTGGCTTCAGGAACTCTAACGAGATGTGCATTGCTCGTAGAGTCTTTGCATATATAAGATTTATTCCGCTTCCTGCATCCATGAATATTCTGTCAACATCGTATGTCCCAATTTGGGCTTTGAGTACCAGAGGCGCGTTTCCTGGCCGAGGTACTGTTATGGGGTGATCGTCTCTGCTGAATTCTATGGGTTGCTCCGACCAGTGTAGATATTCCGTTGCTGCTGGGGGCGAGGTTATTGCTAGGTTAACTTGGCGAGTTATGCTTTTTTCCTCTTTGTTTGACTTTGGCACAGGTTGTATCATTGCTGTGATGAGCCCTTTAGATGGAACATATCCTCCGTCGTCATCTCGTCCCTGGTTTGGCTGGTCTTGACTTTGAGGAACTCCATTGTTTCCTTGTTGACTTGCAGGCGAGTTGTTTGTGTTTCCTTCGTATCCTTGCCGTTTTGCTTCGGCTTGCTTGTTTAGTGCTGGTTCCTGTAGTTTTAAGAACGTTATGCAATCTTTCATCGTGTGCCTGGATAATCGTTTCCCATCAACAAACGTGGAGTGTATGTGACATGGTCCGTTTAGCATATCTTCTGGTGATGGGTTGCAATCTCTGGGTTCTCTTGTCTGAAACTTTTTGTAGTCTTCTTTTCCGTAGCTACGATATCCCGAGCTTCTACGATCGTTCCCTTGGTAGCTATTATCCTTGTACCCTGTGGCTACTTGGCTGTGAGAGCCGTAGTTATTGTAATTGCGGGATCTCCTCCTTTGGCCTCCATATCTGTTTCCTCTATCATCCTCTGGTGATCGTGTCCTTTTGTTGTTGCACGCATCTTCTCCATCTGCAAATCTGTTTGCTATATCCATTAAATCTGATACTGTTTTCAGCTTGATTCTGCCCATTTCTTCAACTAGGTCTCCATGCCTCAACCCGAGTGTGAATGCATCTATTGCTCTTTTGTCTGATACTTTGACTGCTGAATTTTTGATGATGCTCCATCTTTGGATATACGCCCTTAATGTCTCATTGCGTTGCTGTACGCAGGCTTTGACTTCTTCTATGGACGCTGGCCGCTTATATGTCGACTTGAAGTTACTCGTAAATTGCTTTGTGAGCTCCTCCCAACTTCCAATTGTTTCTTTTTATAATTTGCTCAACCATGACCTTGCCGCGCCGGTGAGGTGTAATTGCAAACTTTGCATAGCTGTTTCATTGGTTCCTCCCAATATTTTTACTGCTTGCAAATAATCTGAGAGCCATGACTGTGGCTCCTGGTGAAAGGAATATGCCCGAGAGGCAATAATAAAGTTGTTATTATATTATTCCGTGTTCATAATAGATGTTTATTTTTCATGCTAGAATTGTATTAATCGGAAACATTAATACTTGTGTGATTAATAAACTAAAAGGGTTCCTAGTAAAGCCTCTCTTTTATACTAGCTCGTTGATTAACTGATGATCAAGGTTTCCTGATCATGAACATTGGATGTTGTTAATAACGGGGTCATATCATTAGAAGAATGATGTGATGAACACTCACACCCATAGTACGAATAGCAATACGATCAAGTCATCAAGTTCATTGCTATATCAAACTCATGCGAAGTAGTTCTAATCCTTAGACCATGAGATCATGTTAATCACTGATACTGGAAGGGTACTTTGATGATATCAAATGTCACACCATAACAGGGTGATTATAAAGGTTGATTTGGGTACTCTGAAAGTATTAGTTGAGGCTCATGGATCAAGAGTGGGATTTGTCCATCCGGATGACAGAAAGATATTCTCTGGGCCCTTCTCGGTGATATTGCATTGGAATCGCTTGCAAGCATGTGACTAGGTCACAGGAATGCATTATCACGGAACGAGTAAAGAGACTTGTCGGGAACGAGATCGAACTAGGTATGGTTGATACCAAATGATCGGATCTCGGACAAGTAATAATATCGCGAGACAAAAGGAATTAACTATGTTCGTTACTGGTTCACACGATCACTAGTTCATCATTGAGTAAGTGGGAGTCATCATGGATTTCCAGATCCCGCTGTTGATTATTGATCAGAGAGGAGTCTCGATCATGTCCACGTTATTCGCGAACCGTAGGGTGACACACTTAAGGTTCGCCGTCGTTTTTGAGTGGATACGATACTCCGATCGAATTACAGGACAGCATAAGGGTTGTTTCAGAAAAGCACCGAAACTGTTTCGGGATATCGAAATAACTCAAGGGTGTATTTGTTAATGTTTGTTAATTGAATGAATTAACAAATATTAAAGAAATAAAAATGTTTTATTAAATCAATAAGTGTGAATTTTAATTAGCATGAATGTCATGCAAAATTAAAATGGGGGTTACCTCATGTTGATGAGAGGGTTACCACCATGAAGGGAATGAAGAGGGAGTTATCACCATGAAGAGGAGGAGACCTCCTTGGCCGGCCAACCCCTTGGGGGCTGCCCCTCCTCTCCTATATAAACCCCTCCCTCTCCTCCATGTGAGACACTTCTTGATCCTCCCCTCCCTTGCATAGTTGCTGCCCACTTTCCGTCTTGGCTTAGCGAAGCTCTGCCGGAATTGTAGTTCGTAGTTCATACACTTGGAGAAGTGTGTGGAGGAGTGTCCAGCGGATCCCTTCTTCCGCTGCCCCGCTGGACCGAGGGCGTGGAGGAGTCGACGTCAAGCTGTACGTGTGACCGAGCACGGGGGCGCTGCCACTTGTGGCGCCGGGGACACGATCTTGTGATCGTCAAGTGAACCGCGACATCGACTACGTCAAGTGAACAACTACGTCGACTACGTGCGTCTTCACCAACTCTCCATCGTCAACGTTTGTGCGGGAACGTAATCCCCGCTTACGGTCGTCGAGGGTTAGTATCCGTTGCTACCACCTCGTAGAGTATCTTGGCCAGTTTATGCGTTCTTGCGTAGGAAATTTTTTGTTTTCTATGCTACGAACCCATCAGTGGTATTAGAGCCATCTCTATGCGTAGTTGGTATGCACGGTTAGAACACATGTGGATGTGGGCGTTGATGATCATGTTATTGCAATTATTTGGTATTTTGGATCATAGTGGCATAGTGGGATTGAAGCTGCCCGAGACTAACCTTACGTGACCACGTTCACGAGACTTGTCCCACACTTGACATGCTTCGGCATATGTGGCTTTGCGGGTGCACGTTTCTCCCACTATAGTTATGATCTATTTTACAAAGAGTTGTTAATAATATTTTTATCACCGTTGTGGTTCTTGTTCGTAGGTAAGAACGGTTCTTCCTAGAAAGCCCCAAACCACGTAAAATATGCAAGACAAATTAGAAACGTCTAACTTGTTTTTGCAGGGCATGTGATGTGATATGGTCAAATTTTTTATGTTACAAATTGTATGCGATGATCCTTTTTGTAAGTTATAAACAACCGGCAGGAGCCATATGGTTGTCTTTACATTTAAATGGCCTGCGTGCCGTATATATATATATATCCAAGTGATATATTGTAATGGAGGAAGACAACCAAGGTGGCGCGCCATGGACCTTCGTGCTACGCCGGTGGAATGATGGAGATCATGCCATGACGCACAAGATGGAGATCGAGTGCATGAAGGACCATATCATATCACATTATGTATGCATGTGATGTTTATCCTTTTATGCATCTTATTCTGCTTAGATTTGATCGCGCGGTAGCATTATAAGATGATCCCTCTCACATAAATATCAAGATAAAATGTGTTCTCCCATAACATGCACCGTCACGAAAGTTCGTCGTTTTGAGACACCTCGTGATGATCGGGTGTGATAGACTCTACGTTCACATATGACGGGTGTAAGACAGTTTTACACACGCAAATATTATGGTTCTACTTGGCGAGCCTAGCATGTACAGACATGGCCTCGGAACACGAACCGAAAGGTTAAGCATGAGTCATATGGTTGATATGATGAACATGGTGATGTTCGCCTTTGAAACTATACCGTTGCATGTGATGATCGGTTGCGGTATAGTGGATTTGGTTCGTGTAATCACTTAAGAAAACTAGGAGGGATGTTGTTTTTAAGTGGGAGTTCACGTAGAATTTGATTTAACCTGAACTCATTCTATTATGAACTTAGTCTAAGTTAACTTTGCAAATAATTTGTAGATCATGGCACCACCTGCTCTGAATTTCAATGCGTTCATGGAGAAAGAAAAACTAGCCACCAACGGTAGCAACTTCACCAACTGGGCACTTAACTTGAGGATCCTCCTCAATGCCTCTCAAAAGGGCTATGTGCTTGAGGCACCGCTAGGTAACCCGCCTGCAGAAGATGCTCCCGATGAAGAGAAAAATGTTTTTCTGACTCGTAAGGAGGACCACAGTTTAGTTCATTGCGGCATACTGTATGGACTTGAGCCGGAGCTGCGAAAATGTTTCGAGAACAGCAACGCTTATGATACAATGGGAGAGTTGAAACTGATCTTCGACTCCCATACTGCCGTAGAGAGTTATGATGCTTCAGAAAAGTTCTTTAGCTGCATGATGGAAGAGAACAGCTCCGTTAGTGAGCACGTACTCAAAATGTCTGGGTACGCCAATAAGCTCATCTCTTTGAGAATAACGATTCCCAATGAGTTGGGAATACATCGGGTTCTCCAATCTCTCCTACCTAGCTTCAAAGGCTTTGTGATGAACTACAACATGCAGGGCATGAGGAAGTCTCTCCCCGAGCTTCTCTCAATGCTTAAGACTGCAGAAGTGGAGATCAAAAAGGAACATCAAGTGTTGATGGTCAATAAGACCACTAGTTTCAAGAAAGGTAGAAAGGATAATAAGTCCAAGGGTAGAAACAAGAAGGACGGCAAATCTGTTGCCGGTTCTGAGAGGAAACCCAAGGCTGGTCCTAAACCTGAAACTGAGTGCTTCTACTGCAAGGAAACGGGCCACTGGAAGCGCAACTGCCCAAAGTATTTGGCGGATAAGAAGAACGGGAAGATTAACAAAGGTATATATGATATACATGTTATTGATGTGTACCTTACTAGTAGTCGCAATAGCGCCTGGGTATTTGATACTGGTTCGGTTGCTCACATATGTAACTCGAAACAGGGGCTAAAGAATAAGCGGCAACTTGCGAAGGATGAGGTCACGATGTGCGTCGGCAATGGATCAAAAGTTGATGTGATCGCCGTCGGGACGCTGCCTCTACATTTACCATCTGGATTAGTTTTAAACCTGAATAAATGTTATTTGGTGCCTGCGTTGAGCATGAACATTATATCTGGATCTTGTTTAATGCGAGACAATTATTCATTCCAGTCTGAGAACAATGGTTGTTCAATTTATATGAATAATATCTTTTATGGATATGCACCTGAGAAGAAAGGTTTATTTCTTTTGAATCTTGATAGTGATGAAACACATATTCATAACGTGAATGCCAAAAGAATTAAGTCAAATGATGATATAGCCGCATACATGTGGCACTGCCGTTTAGGTCATATTGGTGTTAAACGCATGAAGAAGCTTCATTCAGATGGACTTCTGGAATCACTTGATTATGAATCATTTGAGACATGCGTGCCATGTCTTATGGGCAAGATGACTAGAACGCCGTTTTCCGGTTCAATGGAACGGGCGACAGACTTATTGGAAATCATACATGCCGATGTATGTGGACCTATGAGTGTGCCGGCGCGTGGTGGATATCGTTATTTTGTTACTTTCACTGATGACTTAAGTAGATATGGGTATATTTACTTAATGAAACACAAGTCTGAAACGTTCGAAAAGTTCAAAGAATTTCAGAGTGAAGTAGAAAATCATCGTAACAGAAAGATTAAATTTCTACGATCTGATCGTGGAGGAGAATATCTTAGTTACGAGTTTGGCACACATATGAGAGAATGTGGAATAGTTTCACAACTCACTCCCGCTGGAACACCACAACGAAATGGTGTATCCGAACGTCGTAACCGTACTTTATTGGATATGGTTCGGTCTATGATGTCTCTTACCGATCTGCCACTATCTTTTTGGGGTTATGCGCTAGAAACAGCCGCTTTCACTTTAAATAGGGCTCCATCTAAATCCGTTGAAACGACACCGTATGAATTATGGTTTGGAAACAAACCTAAGCTGTCATTTCTAAAAGTTTGGGGATGCGATGTTTATGTGAAGAAACTTCAGCCTGATAAACTCGAACCCAAAGCGGAAAAATGTGTCTTCATAGGATACCCTAAAGAAACAATTGGGTACACCTTCTATCACAGATCCGAAGGCAAAGTGTTTGTTGCTAAGAACGGATCCTTTTTGGAGAAGGAGTTTCTCTCGAAATGTGTGAATAGTAGGAAGGTAGAACTCGATGAGGTTATTGAACCTCCTCTTCATGAATTGGCGAGTGGCGCAGCGCCGGAAACCGTTCCGGTGGTGACTTCACCAAATGAAGTGGGAGCTAATGATGAAGATCATGAAACTCCAAAAGAGGATACTACCGAACCTCGCAGGTCGACAAGAACACGCGCTGCTCCTGAATGGTACGGTGATCTTGTCGTAAATGCCATTGTTGAGAAGGATGACCCTGCGACGTATGATGAAGCGATGATGAGCCCAGATTCCAACAAATGGCATGAAGCCATGAAATCCGAAATGGAATCCATGTATGAAAACCAAGTATGGACTTTGGTGGAACTTCCCAATGACCGAAAGGCCGTTGAGAATAAATGGATTTTTAAGAAGAAAACAGACGCTGATGGTAATGTGACCATCTATAAAGCACGACTTGTCTCAAAAGGTTTCCGACAAATTCAAGGAATTGACTACGATGAGACTTTCTCACCCGTAGTGATGCTAAAGTCTGTTAGGATTATGTTAGCAATTGCTGCATTTTTCGATTATGAAATTTGGCAGATGGATGTGAAAACCGCGTTCCTTAATGGTAACATTGAGGAAGAGTTGTACATGGTACAACCCAAGGGTTTTGTTGATCCTAAGGATGCTGACAAGGTATGCAAACTTCAGCGATCCATTTATGGACTGAAGCAAGCGTCCCGGAGTTGGAATCTCCGTTTTGACGAAGTTATCAAAGGGTTTGGATTTGTCAAAACTTATGGAGAAACTTGTATTTACAAGAAAGTGAGTGGGAGCTCTGTAGCATTTCTAATATTATATGTGGATGATATATTGCTGATTGGAAATGATACAGAATTTTTGAAGAGCGTAAAAGATTACTTAAATAGTAAGTTTTCAATGAAAGACCTTGGTGAAGCGGCGTATATTTTAGGCATCAAAATCTATAGAGATAGATCGAGACGCTTAATTGGGCTATCGCAAAGTATATACCTTGACAAGATTCTAAAGAAGTTTAGAATGGAAGATAGTAAGAAAGGGTTCTTACCTATGTTGCAAGGAAAGATATTGAGTAAGACTCAAGGTCCGGCTACAACTAAAGATAGAGAAGAAATGAATAAGATTCCCTATGCCTCTGCCATAGGCTCTATCATGTATGCCATGTTATGTACAAGACCGGATGTGGCACATGCTATTAGTTTGACTAGTAGGTACCAATCTGATCCAGGTTTGGAACACTGGACAGCGGTCAAGAATATCTTTAAGTACTTACGAAGGACTAAGGATATGTTTCTCGTATATGGCGGTGAAGAAGAGCTCGTCGCAAGTTGTTACGTCGATGCTAGCTTCGACACTGATCCGGATGACTCTAAGTCTCAATCCGGGTACGTATTTGTTATGAATGGAGGAGCGGTAAGTTGGAGGAGTTCCAAGCAAAGCGTGGTGGCGAGATCAACTACAGAGGCGGAATACATTGCTGCTTCAGAAGCGGCAGAAGAAGCAGTTTGGATGAAGGAGTTTATATCCGAACTGGGTGTGGTTCCGAGTGCATTGGATCCAATGGTTATCTATTGTGACAACAATGGTGCCATAGCCAATACTCAGGAGCCAAGGTCTCACAAGAAATTCAAGCATGTAAAGCGCCGATTTCACTCCATCCGTGAACATGTCGCGGATGGTGATGTAAAGATTTGCAAAGTGCACACGGATCTGAATGTGGCAGACCCGTTGACTAAAGCTCTCCCCAAGGCAAAACATGATCAGCACCAGAACTCAATGGGTGTTAGATTCATCACTATGTAATCTAGATTATTGACTCTAGTGCAAGTGGGAGACTGAAAGGAATATGCCCGAGAGGCAATAATAAAGTTGTTATTATATTATTCTGTGTTCATAATAGATGTTTATTTTTCATGCTAGAATTGTATTAATCAGAAACATTAATACTTGTGTGATTAATAAACTAAAAGGGTTCCTAGTAAAGCCTCTCTTTTATACTAGCTCGTTGATTAACTGATGATCAAGGTTTCCTGATCATGAACATTGGATGTTGTTAATAACGGGGTCATATCATTAGAAGAATGATGTGATGAACACTCACACCCATAGTACGAATAGCAATACGATCAAGTCATCAAGTTCATTGCTATATCAAACTCATGCGAAGTAGTTCTAATCCTTAGACCATGAGATCATGTTAATCACTGATACTGGAAGGGTACTTTGATGATATCAAACGTCACACCGTAACAGGGTGATTATAAAGGTTGATTTGGGTACTCTGAAAGTATTAGTTGAGGCTCATGGATCAAGAGTGGGATTTGTCCATCCGGATGACGGAAAGATATTCTCTGGGCCCTTCTCGGTGATATTGCATTGGAATCGCTTGCAAGCATGTGACTAGGTCACAGGAATGCATTATCACGGAACGAGTAAAGAGACTTGTCGGGAACGAGATCGAACTAGATATGGTTGATACCAAATGATCGGATCTCGGACAAGTAATAATATCGCGAGACAAAAGGAATTAACTATGTTCGTTACTGGTTCACACGATCACTAGTTCATCGCTGAGTAAGTGGGAGTCATCATGGATTTCCAGATCCCGCTGTTGATTATTGATCAGAGAGGAGTCTCGATCATGTCCACATTATTCGCGAACCGTAGGGTGACACACTTAAGGTTCGCCGTCGTTTTTGAGTGGATACGATACTCCGATCGAATTACAGGACAACATAAGGGTTGTTTCAGAAAAGCACCGAAACTATTTCGGGATATCGAAATAACTCAAGGGTGTATTTGTTAATGTTTGTTAATTGAATGAATTAACAAATATTAAAGAAATAAAAATGTTTTATTAAATCAATAAGTGTGAATTTTAATTAGCATGAATGTCATGCAAAATTAAAATGGGGGTTACCTCATGTTGATGAGAGGGTTACCACCATGAAGGGAATGAAGAGGGAGTTATCACCATGAAGAGGAGGAGACCTCCTTGGCCGGCCAACCCCTTGGGGGCTGCCCCTCCTCTCCTATATAAACCCCTCCCTCTCCTCCATGTGAGACACTTCTTGATCCTCCCCTCCCTTGCATAGTTGCTGCCCACTTTCCGTCTTGGCTTAGCGAAGCTCTGCCGGAATTGTAGTTCGTAGTTCATACACTTGGAGAAGTGTGTGGAGGAGTGTCCAGCGGATCCCTTCTTCCGCTGCCCCGCTGGACCGAGGGCGTGGAGGAGTCGACGTCAAGCTGTACGTGTGACCGAGCACGGGGGCGCTGCCACTTGTGGCGCCGGGGACACGATCTTGTGATCGTCAAGTGAACCGCGACGTCGACTACGTCAAGTGAACAACTACGTCGACTATGTGCGTCTTCACCAACTCTCCATCATCAACGTTTGTGCGGGAACGTAATCCCCGCTTACGGTCGTCGAGGGTTAGTATCCGTTGCTACCACCTCGTAGAGTATCTTGGCCAGTTTATGCGTTCTTGCGTAGGAAATTTTTTGTTTTCTATGCTACGAACCCATCACCTGGGATCTATCGTATTTTTGCTGATCATGGGGTAATTTAAAACCTTTGGGTACTAGCATGGTGCGAACCCTGTGGGTAAAGCACGATGCCCCCATCTCCTTTTCGTCGTCTTCGTAGTCGTATGCTTTGCTTGGAGTCTTGGATCTTCGGGTTCCTCCATGCTTCGGGCTTTTATATCGCTTTGGTGATGGTGTTCTAGATCGTCGACTACCGCTTCTGTGCCGAGAACTGTTGTGACGGCGTGGTGATCTTGGTTTATGGGTTCCTTTGTTGCGATATGCCTCCTCTTCTTTTGCTGATAATTTGTTGCCTACCATCTTCAATCCATTTAGTGCTGCCCGGTGCATATGTTCTCTTGGGTCTCCTAGATTTGGTCGTGTTGTATGTAGGTATGCTTGAGCTACCACCAGTGCTGCTTCAGGAGTCTTTGGTATAATGTTTCCTTGCTCGTCGACCGATAGGAAAGACGAGTCGAGGTTTTTGGAGAGGCTTTGCCTTTCTGAATACTTGAGGTTTTCAAACCCTGATCCGTGCCGATGATGCCTTTTGCCGTTTGTGTATGACGCATCGCTACGTGCTCTGCGAGCAGCGTCGCTTGCTGCAATGACTGAGTATTTTCTCTTATGTATTTCAATCATGTCTTCTGCTAGTTACTTTGATTGTTGTCTTAAGGCATAGTGATACCCTAAAAGCATATTCTTGCTGGCGTTTGTTGGTATTGACGTGCCGTGCTCCACGGCTGTCTTGATTGTTCTCCAATCGTCGACTGATAGTCGAACTTTCTCCCTAGTTGCAAGGGAATCTGTCGTTTCTCCTTCTGCTAAATAATTTGCTCCTCTGTTTACGTTTGCTGGGTTGAGCACTGGATTGTTGTTTTCGTCGAGTTCTTCTGAGTTGTCTCCTATAATGGCGAGTACTTGGTATCGATTGTCAAACTTACTGTTCAAGCTTGAGAAGATCGAACTATCATCTTCATGAAGCTCTAATCCTGTCTTCCAGGTGTCTGCTGATTTGTCTGAAGTATCATCGTGGCAGATCATGAGATCTTCGAGTTGGACTTCTAAGTCGAAATTCTCCATGGTTTCGTCGCCCCCTGCGATTTTTCCTTCTTCTATTTCTACGAAGCTGACCGGCGAGTTTACCTCGCTGGAAGAGCCTTCTGATATTTTGACATTACTACTGTCTTGGATTCGTTTGCCGACGGACCCGGTTTCACCGGATCTGAAAGGCGAATCGAACCTAGTGATCCGATGCAAAAGTTTAGACTTCCGATCGTCAAATCCATATCTTGATCCATGCTCTCGAATACTTGCGTGAAACTTGACTAGTGAGGTTGAAAATCGACGGTTTCGAAGGGTATCTGGATTTTGTTGACTTTCGGATTGCTGTTGGCTAAAAGCGAAAAAGCCGTCGAATTCATGATTCCAACGCCCAGAGTCCCCACGGTCGGCGCCAATTGACGAGGGTTAACTCGACAAATATCCTAAATGAAGGACTTAGGATCAGGGGAGTAGGGCGTCGGATGAACTCGAAGGTAGAATCAGTCAAACAAGGTGTGTATCGAAAGTAAACGTAGGATGAACTTTGGCTTACTCTCAATCTGTCCCTCACCGTCCTCTCCTGGCCCCTATATATAGGTGGCCAGGTCTCAAGGATCGGGAGGGATCCGATACAGATTATAATATCGACATACGATATGAACTCGTATTTCGACTAGCATTACAATTGGGCCTAGCTTAACGGGTCTCAGGGATATCTAACTAACTGGCTCTGTTATCTATAGCCTTGGCATAGCCCCTAACAACCTCAACACTTCTCCGTGATCTTCCCTCTTTAAAAACCGAGTTAGGTCAACCCAACTAAACCTGATCCTATAATTTTGTTGGTCATCCCTATCTGGCCACATCACGGCGGCCGCTTTGTGGATGTCAACCCAATGGGAGTAAATGACGCAAAACCACCACATTTGAGGCGTATTTGACAGGTTGCTACCATTTTTGAGTCAGGCGACACTTAACCACCAGTTTTGAGGCTCGTATGCGACGGAGAGCACTGAATGTGTCGTGTTAGCGAGTTAAGCAGGTTTTTGGCAGGTGGGGGCCGCATGTTAGGTGATACGTGGCTTAAGTGGACGGACATACACGGTCGGCCGTTAGGGCACTCTCTCAGTCCAGTCCTTCTTCTCTCCCACTGAGTACTCTCTCCCACTCGACGCTCTGACCGCCACATCTGGTCGTCGCACGCGCCGCCGACGAGTGAAAGAGCTGCGCCGCCATGGTTTCGTGGGGAGATGGTGAAGAATCTTCCACCGATGTGAGCTCCGATTCGAGCGATGTAAGTACTCTGGCTCAGATACTATTGGGAATTGGGGATTGGGGATTAGGGTTTCAGATTTGGGATTGGGGATTAGGGTTTCAACACGCTGATTTGGCACAAAATCGATTTGGTAGGGTATCAACACGCTGTATGACTCGGAGTACTATGGATCAGATGATGGATTGCCGAAAAAATGCTGCAGATGTAGATCTGTAGCCGGAAAATTTGTAGCATTTGAAGGATACAACACTGGGAGGAGATTCCTTGGCTGTCAGCGTCAGGTGTGGTAATCAGAATATTTGTTGCAAGCTTTGCTTAATAACACTATCATTATGCCATTTTCTAAGTTTATTTGTTGATGCTATCTGTAGGAGGGACAAGAGTGTGACTGGGTTAACTGGGTTGATCCAGTCTGGCCAAGACCTCTGCAGAAATGCTTGGCTAAACTCTGGGATATGTATTTAACTGTGAAGAGAGGTAGAACTAGTGATGCTCTTGAGAATATGCAGAAAAAGTTTGAGCTGACAGGTGAGATAGAGAGGCTTCACAAGGATCTTAGGGCTGCTCAGGATGAACTGAAGAAGGTTGTTGAGGAGAAACAGGTGACACTAGCTTTGAAGGCAATGGCAGAGCAAGCTCTGGTTGATGCAAGGACTGAATTAGAGCACAAGAAGATTGTTGATGCAAACCATTCAAACATGCACCAAGTCCTTAGAGTGAAGGCAGAGAAGGACAGAGATAAGTTGAAGGATGAAAAGAGAAGATTAGAGTACATTATTGCTGATTTCATGAAGCAAAAGGAAGAGACAAGGGCAAAGTTCAGGAAGATCAGAGAAATAGCTGATGAGTGTTGCTGGTTCAGTGACTTGGCATTGAGAAGAGTACTGTTATGTTGAACTTTGTGTGGTGAACTAGTGCCTTGGCACTTTTATTTGTAATAAGTAGATTCAGACTTGTAATGTTGAACAAGTGCCCTGGCACTTATATTTCTGTTATGTTGAACTAGTGCCCTGGCACTTTTATTTGTAATATGTACCTTTGAGACATATAATGTTGTAATGCACTCTTGTGTTATGTGGAAGTTTTAGTGGTTATCTGAATTGTTTGATATGAATTGTGTTATGTGAATGTATAGCTGCTTATCTGAATTGTGTGCTGAATATTTGCTGGGTAGTTAAGAATTTGAGATGGTCTCGACTCCGAGACCACACGTAGTCGAGACCATCTAGGTTAACATTTGAGATGGTCTCGACTCCGAGACGACACGTAGTCGAGACCATCTAGGTTAACATTTGAGATGGTCTCGACTCCGCGGCGACACGTAGTCGAGACCATCTAGTTCTACAAACAAGCAATATGATCTTAAAAAGAGAGCATGACAATAACTTGATGTGCCAGCAAATAATAAGAACTTGATGTGCCAGCAAATAATAAGAACTTGAGATTCAGACATACAATATTATAGATTAATAGCAGTTCACAGCTAGAAACCAACAAGTTCACAGCTAGAAACCAACAAGTTCACAACCATAATCTTGAGAACATGGAATACCATCTGGTTCACAGCTAGCTATAGTTAAAAGCAGTTCACAGCTAGCATATTACATAAACAAAATGGAGCAACACAATTCAGCACTTCACAGCACACATCTGGACTTCACAGATCATCACCACAACCACCAGCATAATGGTTTCTTCCTTGCAAAGGAGCAACATCTGCATCTCTTCCAGGTCCAACATTTGCTCCAGCATTTAAATAGGACATGAAACCACCTCTCTGATGGCTTGAACCAGCATTTCCAGCAGAACCAGCAGTTGGCATAGGAGAAGAGTTCCATTGTGCAGATGCAGCTTGCCTTGGCTGTGAAGCTACTTGCCTTGCCTCTGAAGCAGCTGGCCTTGGCTGTGAAGCACCTTGCCTTGCCTCTGAAGCACCTGGCCTTTGCTCTGAAGCAGCTGGCCTTTGCTCTGAAGCAGGGCCATCCCATTCTGGCATAGATCTTCTAGACTGCATGAATGAAACACTCTTAGTTAGTGAAAATCATGTTATTGCAAATCAAGTAAGTGAAAATATGTTTACCTTGTGATTACTCATTCTCATTGCTAGGTCAGGTCTCAAGGGTTGTGAGCAACTAGTGTACTTGTGTCCCTGAACCTTGCAGTTACTACAAGTGATGGTTGCCATCCTTGATGTATCCCTAGGTTTAGGCACCTCAAATTTCCCTTTCCTTCTCTTTTCTTGTCTTCTTCCTTTCAGATGGTCTTTGAAGGCTGGTGGCATGATATCTTCTGTGTCAGTTTTGGTCCATCCATGCTGAGCAGGCATAGGATAAAACACAGGACTATAGCTCTTCAAATACATTTCCTTTTTAAGGAAATAGGAGACAAAGTCCTCAGGATACATCCTGGCCTTGTGGATTGCACTGACTGCATGATTACAGGGCAAACCAGAAAGTTGCCACTTCCTACAGGAGCAAGTGTGTTTGTCTAGGTTGACCTCATGTGTATTTTTTCCACTTTGTACCTGCCAAAGACCAACATCTGCTCTCTGTGGAGTGCAATCTCTGGCATATTTCTTCATGATTTCAAGCTTCTATGCATAGCTTGGTGCTATTTCCCATGATGAAGAAGATGCACCATCTCTCTTGCCATCATACCTCACCATCTGTTTGTCATAAATCCCCACAAGCATTGTCACAATTGGCTTGTTTCTCACATCAAGAATGTATTTGTTGAACACTTCACTAATATTGTTGACAACCAAGTCTGTTTTACAGTTGGTGTCCATTGCCCACCTAGCCCAAGAGCCCACTGGAATTTTTGACAGCCACTCCCATGCAGCTGGACACTGCTTCTTCATTTCCTCCATTGCTAGGTCAAATCCATCTTTTGTGTAGGAGTAAGATGCATTGTCCATACACTTTTTCAAATCCTCTCCCCTAAACCCAGCTGTCTGGAAGTTGGCATATATGTGTCTTAGGCAATACCTTTGAGGACAATTAGGAAAAACAGTGCTTACAGCTTTGAGTAGGCCTTTCTGCCTGTCTAACATTATTGTGTAGTAACCAAACTGTCCCTGCTCTCCACCAAGTGCAGTCTTCAGGTTTTCAAGAAACCATTGCCAGTTTTCACCATCTTCTTTGGCAACCACTCCCCAAGCTATAGGGTACATATTATTGTTTGCATCTCTTCCTGTTGCTGCTAGAATTTGAGCTCCACTGGTCAGTTTTATGAAGCAGCCATCCAACCCTATGAAGGGTCTGCAACCATCCAGGAAACCTTGTCTGGCAGCATTAACACAAAAGAAAAGACCATGGAATCGAGGTCTGTAACATATGTCAACCATCTGGCCATTCTTCATTGCCTCCTGCTGTTCTTCAGTGGGTCCATTCCTAGTTGTGACAATACATCTGGATCCTGAATTTATGTCTATGACAGTTTGAAGATAATCCCTTATCCTCAAGTATTGCTTCTTGTGATCACCTAGCACCAGCTACTGAGCTTTGGTCCTTGCCCTATAGGCCATCCTCTTGGGAACATCTACTCCAAACTCTTTCTTTGCTTTCTCTTGTATAGAAGAGATCCCAGTATTTATGTCTGCCTTGAACTTGTCAACATAGGTTGTGCTAAGAAAACTGGAATTTATCCTATTGCTAGATGGTTCAGTTGGGCAGTTGTGATGCAAATGCATTTTCTTAATGCAGAAAGTTTTCTCATTTTTAATCAATGCAGCTACCATGTAAAACTCACAGCCATACTTCTCCTTCTGTTTGCACCACACAATGATTCTGTCTGGACAATTCCTATGGTAATGGAAATTTCTCAGTTGCACTATATGTAGTCTGGACAGTGCATCTCTAAACTGGTAGACATCTTTGAAGCATAATTTCAACATGAACTGCTGCTCAGGATTCTTCCTAGTCACATCATACCAGACCCTCTCCTTTGCTTTCTTGGCTCTGCTTTTCCTCCCTTTAGGCTGAATAAATGGCAGTGGTTCAAACCCATCATCTTCTTCTTCCTTTAGAAACCCTAGCTCAACCTCTTCATCAGAAGGTGCCCAATCTGGCACTACTTCCTTTTCAACCTGAGAATGAGATCTCAGTGTAGGCCCCTGCTTCTTCACTTTCTTCTTCACTTGATTCTCTCTTACACACTCTTCAGTTTCAACTGCACAATCATATATGTCCTCTACATCTGTGTCTCCTTCACAGTGGGTCAGTGGATCATTCTGCAATCTTTTTTTCTCTGCTACTAGTGCTTTCACCTCCTCAGCCTCTTTTCTTCTCATCTCATCTGCCTTCACTCTGTCATATTGGCACGGATAAGCCCAACCATCACTGCTGTCATCTGAGCCCTCTCCTATTTCTTCTTCGATGTCTTCATCAACACCATCATTGTTCTGCCAATTCATACTCTACTGACTGTCAAACTGCAATGGAATGTGCTCATCAAGCTGAGTGTTCCTGAGCTCACAGTTCACACTGTCCTGTGTCATAAACTGCAAAGGTTCTTCCACATCTGGGTCAAGATCAATGTGAGATTGTTGTTTCCTATGAACTCTCTGCTTCTTCACATGAGACAGAACTAAAGAACTGCTCTTCCTCTTGTCCCTCATGACTGTTAGAACTAATTTCTTTCTGGTCTCATATTTTCTCAGTATTTCTTCTACCTTGTAATTGCTGTCAACTAACTCTAGGCCATCCAATCCTTCACCTTCTTCTTTAACATAATACAATGAATCACACATTCCATAGCCTTCAGACTCCATGATGGACAACAAATTCAGATATCTAATGTCTGCACGTTCAATTCTTTTGTGGACAAATTTCACTCCGTCGAACTGAATATAAAGATCCCACTGCTCTATCCTAAATTCATAAGAGGACGCCCAGTCAAAATCAACCAAGAACTCACCGAAACCCTAATCCCCAATACTATAGGCAGAGGTGAAATTTCTTACCCGTTGCCGTTGTAGAGATAGTGGTTCATCGGGTCATTGCAGGAATGCCTGCCACTGGCCGTCCAAGCCTGTTGCGACTCCGGTGGAGGAGGGGAAGTGCCGGCAGCAGCCGCCGTTGCTCTGCGCCGTCAGCATTGGCAGAGAGCCAATCATCCCCACCGCCCCAGCTTCGCCAACCTCCGTCGCTCTCACGGCCTACGCCATCGAAATCGCCGGCGAACGAACCGCCGCCGCTTCCTCCGCCGCTTCCACCGCCGTCAGTCGCCATTTCTCTGTGGGCGCGGGAGGAAGATGGTCTGGCTCAAGACAAACCGGTACAACCCTAGCTCTAACGGCCGACCGTGTCCGTCCGTCCACTTAAGCCACCTGACAAGAGGCCCCCACCTGACATGCGGCCCCACCTGCCAGAAACCTGCTTAACTCACTAACACGACACATTCACTGCTCTCCGTCGCATACGAGCCTCAAAACTGGTGGTTAAGTGTCGCCTGACTCAAAAATGATAGTAACCTATCAAATACGCCTAATGTGGTGGTTCTGCGTCATTTACTCACACAATGGAGATCGTGGCCTGCCGCTCTAGGACCAGGGCCGCCAGGGTGCCGAGGACCGGGCGTTCTCATGCCCGCCAGGCTTGACAGCCCGATGCTATGCCTGGAGGTCGCGACTGTGTTGCGGAAGGCGGCGGCGCGCATCCAGGCGAGGTGCAACACGGCCGAGGATCTTGGCGGCGAGGAGTTCTGCCTGGGCCATCTCCAATCGTAGCACAACCTCCATGCATTTCAAATCCAAGTCCAAATCCGTCATGCCCATCATGGTGAATCTTCCAGATCGTCTTTTTAATTCTGATACTACTGATTGTTGAATACCGGAAAAGCTTGCAACAGGTCCAGCAGAAGTGGTGCGCTCGCCATTCTAACTGTCCTCCTCTGCTGCATCTCCGTTAAAGAGGAAAAAGTGAAACACTAATCTCCGTTTTGTTTTTATCTGATGCTTGTTAAATAAACATGTGCTAGTTTTCTTCCGAAGCATCACATCCAGGATGAAGAATACCAGAAGATGGAAATCAGGAAGGTATTTTATCTAAGACGTGCTACCCTACAAATGCTTCATCGATCTGGCAGTCTACCTACAGAAAGATAATTTGGGACATGATATATTGTAAGTTTTCATGTTGTTTTCATTTAAAAAATATTATCCAGGTAACGTTTGATGCAGCTTTACATCAACTAATATTAGCCACTGGTCAGGTAGATCTCTAACCCGGCATGATCAGGTAAGCTGTTCAAGTTTCTATATGCTATTTGCCAAGTGACATACGAATCATTCATGCATGTTTTTGACTTTTTGTAGGAGTGATGTTCACCGTATATATATACAGAAGCATGAGGAGGTATTATAGTCCCTGATGAAGAATGATGGCCGTTCAAATATCAACACTTCTGATGGGTGTCCGTCGACTCAGAATAATAAAATTTACATTTTTAGCTGTTTTGATTCCCAAATAGAGATGAGAGAAATTTCGTTTGATTCATATATGTTGAATGGTATTTAATACCACAATTGTAAATGGAGATTATCTAAAACTGTATGATTTCGGTTAATAAAAAGGTTTGTTGTTCAGGCAGTTGTTTTTTACTTACTCAACTTGCTGATCTTGAAATGCAAGGATGTACATGATTCTACGTGTGGCTGGGCGGTAGTTGTACCAGCTAAAGTGGCCGTTAAATGGAATTTGGTGGTCGTTAAAGATACTTGGGGTGATCGAGGGCTATTATTAGCGACAACAAAATTGGTCGCTAAAATTAGATTTGTGGTCGTTGTTGTCTCACAATTAGCGACAACACTATGTATGGTCATTAGAAAAATAACGACCAAATATTTTTTGTGGTCGTTAAACTTTTAACGACGGAGCCTATAACGATAACTAATGACCACCACATTGTGGTCGTTAATGACTTTCAACGACCAAAATCTAACTTTTAACGACCATATATTTTATCGTTAAAAACCTTTTCTCTAGTGCGTCCATTTGATGAACGATAAGACTATAAGAGGCAGCCATGGAAAGTAATACTCGAATGGTGGTTAGTCTAGCGACATGTGAATAGCCTTTCGCTAGAAGTCTCGCCTTGTACTTCTTAATAGTACCATCAGGTCTTAGCTTCTTTTTGAACACCCACTTGCAGCCCACAGGCTTACAGCCATGGGGGCGCTCAGATAATTCCCATATTCCATTTGAAAGAATGGAGTCCATCTCATTTTGGATAGCTTCTTTCCAATCATCTGCATCTGGTGATGCATATGCCTCAGCAATGGACGTGAGAGTATCATCCACAAGGTACACAATGAAATCATCACCAAAGGACTTTGCAGTTCTTCGTCTCTTGCTCCATGTAGGAGCTTCATTGTCATCCTTCTCATGAACGTCCTCAAAAACGTTCTCACATGGTTGCTCAAATAATCATCAGATGTACTAGATTCAGGAATTATCTCAGAAGAAAATCTAGCAGTGCTATGCATATATTTCATATGAAACATATTCTCAAAAAAGTATTGCATCACGAGATTCCATTATAGTGTCAACATGCATATCAGGTACCTCAGATTTAACTACTAAAAATCTATAACCAATGCTTCGCTGAGCATAACCTAGAAAGATGCAATCCACAGTCTTTGGTCCGAGTTTACGTTTCTTTGGGATGGGAATGTTGACCTTCGCCAAGCATCCCCAAGTACGCAAATACGAAAGTGATGGCTTTCTCCCAACCCACTCCTCATAAGGGGTTTTTTCTTTATTCTTGTTAGGAACTCTATTCAGGACATGACATGCAGTCAACAAAGCCTCCCCCACCATGCCTTCGATAAACCATCAGTGTCGATCATGGAATTCACCAAGTCAGACAGCGTGCGGTTTTTCCTCTCGACCACCCCATTGGATTGGGGCGAGTAGGGAGGCGTCCTCTTATGAATAATTCTGTGTTCCTCATAGAATTCATCAAATATTTTAGGAAAATAATCTCCACCACGATCCGACCTAAGACGCTTGATCTTTCTCTCTAGTTGATTTTTAACTTCGGGCTTATAAATTTTTAAGTAGTCTAAAGCTTTATCTTTAGTTTGCAACAAGTAAACATAGCAAAATCTAGTCACATCATCAATCAATGTCATGAAATATCTCTTTTCACCTTTTGTCAACACACCATTCATCTCGCATAGATCAGAATGTATGAGTTCTAGAGGTGCCAAGTCTCTCTCCTCGGCCGCCGTATGAGGCTTACGAGGTTGCTTTGATTGCACACAACTATGGCACTTAGAACCTTTGGCAATGGTGAATTTCGGAATTAAACTCATGCTGGATAACCGAGACATCAAACCAAAATTAATGTGACATAAACGAGAATGCCAAATACTGGTATCATCATTAACACCGCCACAAATATGGTTCACTGATTTATTACAGAAATCTGAAAGTGAAAAGCGGAACAAGCCTCCGCACTCGTAGCCTTTTCCAATAAATTGTCCATGCTTGGAAACGACTACCTTATTCGACTCTAAAACAACCTTAAACCCATCTCTGCAAAGAAGGGAACCGCTAACAAGATTTTTGTTCATAGTAGGGACATGCTGAACGTTCCTTAGCTACACGATCTTCCCCGAAGTGAACTTCAGATCTACCGTGCCAACACCATGAACAGAGGCATGTCACCCATTGCCCATTAGGACAGAGGAATCCCATGCGGCCTAGTAAGAAGTGAATATAGAGATATCAGCACACACATGAACGTTAGCACCTGTATCAATCCACCAAGAGGGAGATTGAATTACCAAAAGAACAGTAAATAAATTACCATACCCATCAGTATTGCTAGCAGTCACGACGTTGACATTCTTGGCCTTTTTCCCTCTGTGGTCTACGCGATCTGGGCAGTCCTTGGAAAAGTGACTAGGCTCTCCACAAGTGAAATAAGTAAGATCACTCCTATCCCTGTTCGGCTTCTTCTTCTTGAAGGTTGTAGTCTTTGCAGGCTTGTTGAAAGAGGGCTTGAAGTTCCCTTTGTTCTTGCGTGAGGGTTTACTTTTCTGCACAAAGTTAGCAGTAGAATGACCCTCTCCTTTCTCAGTAGTGTCCTTAGCCCGAGCCTTCTCCTTAACATCAAGGGACGCTATCAGATTTTCAACTGATATCTCCTGTCTCTTATGTTTGAGAGCTGTGGCAAAGTTCTTCCATGAAGGGGGCAACTTAGCAATAATGCAACCCGCCACAAACTTGTCGGGTAAGGCACACTTAAGGAGTTTGAGCTCTTTGGCAATGCACTGTATCTCATGAGCTTGTTGAACCACAGGAAGGTCCTTACTCATCTTAAAATCAAGAAAGCTCTCCATGATGTACAGTTCACTGTTAGCATCTGCAGCACCAAACTTGGCATCCAGTGCGTCCCAGAGCTCCTTCCCGTCTTTTATGTGCATAAACACATCACACAGACGGTCAGCGAGAATGCTTAGAATGCATCCCATAAAGACAATATTGGCTTCCTCGAACTTTTTCTGATCCTCGTCAGATATAGTTCCTTCAGGTTTGACTTTACTAATCTGGAACACTTTCATCGTGATCAGCCAAAGCTCAGCTTTGTACTGCCACCTCTTAAAGTGCACACCGGTAAACTTGTCCGGCCTCAGTGCATCGGTAAAACCAGCCATTGATAATTCAGGAAATTGCCTACAATTAGGTTTTTGGATTGTTGGATAATTAGGCACAATTTCCATGATTAATTCCAGAATATTAAACATGACAAAACCAGCTACTACCACATGTAACTCGAACATACTAGATATACTAAACAACAAGATGAACGGAAACAAGTAGCAGCTAAACATGTACTTGCGGGACATGATGAATAACCAAACAGGAGCACGTCGCACGTACCGTTCGCTTGCAGAGGAAGTCGCAGCAGTAACGTTGTTGATGATAATGTTGGAGAAGACTGGTCGAAGCAGACGGCAATGTAGAGGGCGGTAGGCAGCACCGCCCGACTTGGATGGAAGACGACCCGTGATGAAGAACTTGAGCAGTTGCGCAGAGCGCTTCCCAAAAACCTAATTCGCCCTCTTCCGTACATGATCGCAAAGGCGAGTGGTTCTGGAGACCTGCTCTCCCGTTCGCCGGTGCACGCCGGAGCTCGGGATGGAGTAGACTACGGAGGCGGCGCAAGCAGCGAGAGGTGGTAAAACCCTAGATCGGTTTCAGGATGTGTGCGGCGGTAGCCGGGCAAGAGTTTATATAGGCGCAGTGGAGAAACCCTAGGCAATGTGGGCCATGCCCACGTCACACGCCCGAGTCGGTTACAGCAGCCCACGATTCGGGAGCGACCCGAACCGGCTAGCAGTGATGCGTCCGCTAAATACTCGGTCAAAGGCTCGGTTTTCTTGTGCAGCAAAAAGATAAGCTCGGCTCCGAGGCTCAATTTCGCAAACCGCGGTGCGCGTGCAAGCGCGTCGTGACGTGTCGAGACGAAACGAGCGAGGAGGAGGAGGAGCGCGCGTGTGGCACTTCTCTTCTCACTCACTTACCAAGTGGTGCAACACCCCACCTTATATGTTGGTCTACATCTCTCCCAACTTCCCATGTGGGACTAAACTTAGCTCCCACCTCTTGCCTTTGTGCAGCCAAAAACTTGGGCTGCATGTCACATGGGCTTACACACATGGGCTTTGAGATTTCTAAGAATTTCTGAAATCTAATATGTGCTAAGCTGAAATGGCCCAATATTTCAACAGGTCCTTCATCATGCTTCGTTAGATTAATTTGAGACTCTTTTCTTATGGTTGTCGAAAGAAGGATTGTATTTACTATATTTGTCCCGGCTGATATGTTCTCGATAATGGAGATTCATATCTTCGCTGCCAGCAACACTTGCAGTTTTCATAATTATCACACAATAAAAAAATGTCAATTTGTTCCTTTTTCTTGTTGAATAATTCCAAATCAAATCCAAAAAACATCCAAACATCCAAAAGTAAAGAGAAAATGAATTAGTTAATTCAATAAGAGAGAAAAGGGAAAACTTTTTGTTTCTTTCTATTGAAATAAAAAAGGCTCGCTTGTAAAGTAAATAATCGCCCCTACGATCCGACCAATTGGAAGAGAATTTGATTACTCATCTTCTTTTCTTTTTAAAGAGTGACATTCTATGTCCAATATCATGATCGAAGAATGGAGTTCAAAATAAATATAATAATGATTCCAATTTGAATAGTAGACTAGTAGTTGAGAAAGAATAAAAAAATTAGTTCCATACTGTAACTTATAAAAGAGGAGTTCCAACTCTTTCAAATAGTGTTTCCATTAGGCAAATCAAGAGTTTATTGTTTAAAAAATGTCATATTTTGACCCGGATGCTTTTGGGATGCTTGTAATGACCAACGATGGCAAGTGTACTTCCTTGTTTTGATCCTTTTTTCAGTCGAAACTTTAAACTTTTTTTATCTTCAACCATAGATCCTTTACTCATATATTTTAAAAATTGGAATACTTAATTCAATGCAAAATTATGCTTCGATTTTGACCAAGCTATCCGATTGCTTACTTGGAATACTGGTGTTGGTACTCTATGTTGGTTGGTTACTTTGCTAGTACACATAGGGGCTGTTTGGATTGACGCCCCGGCTCGCCCAGCCAAAATTTTGGTCGTTGACCACTAGCGATAGCTCCGTTTGAATAAGCGTCAGGGAATCGCTACGCTACCCTACCAATTTTTTGGTCGGCCCGTTCAGTTTCGACGCCCAGGCGATGGCGAGGTGCGGGCGGCCAAATCATTCGCCAATTTTTTGGCGTACCAATTTTGGCGTGGTTGGCTAGGGCGAGATCCAAACAGGCCCATAATGTTGGCACTGCAACTCAAAATTAGGGAGAACCATTTAGAAAAGTATAAGATTGTGTGTTTTCCAAAAAAAAAGAGAGTTTAAATACCACTTGAAGATTTGTCGTTTCATTTAGACTTTATTTTGTATAATATAGTCGTTGATCGTTTCATTTAGACTTTATATTTTATAATAGTTGGAGAGAACTCATGGTATCTCTTCCCTCTACTATTCGCTAGAATATATCATGGTAGTGATTATCAATTTTCTTTTGCGTTTTAACAAGAAATTCTCACTGTTGTATTGTCAAAGAAAGTCTCATTATTATTAACGGAATAAGCAACGAAAATTTCAGCTTTACACATCCATCCACTCTAGTCTCTCACATCTCTTCTACGGAGTACTTCCTGACAGAAACACACAGTGCCTCTCCGTACGTGCAGAAGCACTAATCCATGTCATAGTCATCGACGGCATCCGCCAGCTCGAGCTCGAGGTAGTACGTCTTGAGCTCGTCGTGCCAGAACTTGTGCCTCCCCTTGCCGGACGACGAAGAGCCGTCGCCCTTGCCGGTGAGGGGCTTGTACACGCCGGACGGCTTGGAGTGGTTGGTAGGCCTCCGCGGCGCCCTCACGAACCCGCCGTTGGCCATCGCCGTCCCCGGCACGGCCGTGTGTACCCGAGATCGGGCGGCGCGGCTTCTGATTGCCGTCCTCCGGCTCCGTCTCGAGCAGCAGGCCGAGGTCGTACGCGCGCACCCACCCGTGCTGCCGTCCCACGCGACGCATCGTTGCTCGGTTTCCGTTGGCTTGTGTCGATTTGGTTTGGTTGGGTCTGTGCGGGGGCACGGGAGCGGCTGGTGGCCTAGTTAGGGCCCCGTTTGGATGGGCTCCGCTTCACTAATGGGCTCCCAGAGCGGACGGATCTGCAGGCCAAATTTCCCAGAGCGGACGGAGTGGCCCAAACTGAGCTCTGCGGGCTCCCGTGATTTGAGTGGAGCGGAGCCCATTTGAACAGGCCCGTATAGTCGTGCGCGCGGTGCCTTGGTCGCTACGGATGCCAACCGACGGGTCCTCCTCCCTGGCGCCCGCGCGCCAGGTATCTCTCGTTTCGCGCAAGGAATTGTATGTTGGGCCGGCCCATTTATGGCTTCATGTCGTTTGGTTTCCGATGCTTTTTGCGCATTCTGTGTTTACAGCCGGGATCCTTCAGACGAGCGTTCGCGTGAGCGTTACGTGATATGTTTTCGTTCGCTCGGCATCTTCGTACCAGACTTGGTAGGAATCGATATATAAACAGGTCAAAATTTCTGTGGATTTTCGATGTGGGACTAAAGAAAAGACACCCTGCTGCACTGGACGTAGACGCGGACGCACTGCATGCATGCGGGCGTAGGAACTGTTGTCAGACACTGCTACCTAGGGTCCACGCCTGAACCTTGACGTGTCCTACTTTACTACTACTCCTACCTACTTAGCCTGAGGACAAGCGAATATTCCTGGTTAGATCGTTGCTCCCGCTCACTTGCTAGGCACCGCTTCTCTTGCAGGAACCAGCTGGTGTTGAACAGCATAGGACAGCACTTGGATGCTTGGTGTTGAACAGCTCGCAGTTGTACACCCAATATTAGAAAGATGGAAAAAAACATACACCAACATATATGTATGTGGACATATATATAAGAATGATATCTAAAAATCCCTATCCTCTAGACAAAATATCTAACCATTGTACAATGAACAAAATAATTTGTGGAACTAATAATTTTCTAAAATAAGAGGAACAAATCTATATAAATAAAAGGAACAATTATACATCTGGGAACACAAATGAACTTCACAGGGAATAAAAATAAACATCAATGAACAAAATAATTTGTGGAACTAATAATTTTCTAAAATAAGATGAACAAATCTATATAAGTAAAAGGAGCAAAACGCTATACGTCTAGAAACAAAAATGAACTTCACAGGGAATAAAAATAAACAGCAAGGAACAAAATATATTGTGGAACTAATTTTCTAAAATAAGAGGAAATAAAAGGAACAATTATACATCTGGGAACAAAAATGAACTTCACGGGGAACAAAAAAACATCAAGGATCAAAATAATTCGTGGTGCTAATAATTTTCTAAAATAAGAGGAACAAATATCTTTGAATAAAAGGAACAAAACGCTATATGTCTGGGAACACAAATAAACTTCACAGGGAACAAAAATAAACATCAAGGAACAAAATAATTTGTGGAACTAATAATATTCTAAAATAAGAGGAACAAATCTCTTTGAATAAAAGGAACAATTATACATCTGGGAGACTGGGAACAATAATGAACTTTACAGGGAACAAAAATAAACATCAAGGAACAAAATAATTTGTGGAACTAATAATTTTCTAAAATAAGAGGAACAAATCTCTTTGAATAAAAGGAACAATTATACATCTGGGAACAAAAATGAACTTCACAGGGAACAAAAATAAACATCAAGGAACAAAAAAATTTGTGGAACTAATAATTTTCTAATATAAGAGGAACAAATCTCTTTGAATAAAAGGAACAAAACGCTATACATCAGGGGAAAAAATGAAGTTCATAGGGAACAAAAATAAACATCAAGGAACAAAATAATTTGTGGAACTAATAATTTTCTAAAATAAGAGGAACAAATCTCTTTGAACAAAAGGAACAATTATACATCTGGGAACAAAAATGAACTTCACAGGGAACAAAAATAAACATCAAGGAACAAAATAATTTGTGGAACTAATAATTTTCTAAAATAAGTGGAACAAATCTCTTTGAATAAAAGGAACAATTATACATCTGGGAACAAAAAATGAACTTCACAGGGAACAAAAATAAACATCAAGGAACAAAATAATTTGTGGAACTAATAATTTTCTAATATAAGAGGAACAAATCTCTTTGAATAAAAGGAACAATTATACATCTGGGAACAAAAATGAACTTCACAGGGAACAAAAATAAACATCAAGGAATAAAATAATTTGTGGAACTAATAATTTTCTAATATAAGAGGAACAAATCTCTTTGAATAAAAGGCACAAAATGCTATAATTCTGGAAACAAAAATGAACTTCATAGGGAATAAAAATAAACATCAAGGAACAAAACAAATTGTGGAACTAATTTTCTAAAATAAGAGGAACAAATCTGTTTGAATAAAAGGAACAATTATACGTCTATGAACAAAAATAAACATCAAGGAACAAAATAATTTGTGGAACTAATAATTTTCTAAAATAAGAGAAACAAATCTCTATAAATAAAATGAATAAAAAGCTATACGTCTGGAAACAAAAATAGATTGTGGAACTAATTTTCTAAAACAAGAGGACCAAATCTCTTTGAATAAAAGGAACAATTATATGTCTGGGAACAAAAATGAACTTCATAGGGAACAAAAATAAACATCAAAGGAACAAAATAATTTGTGGAACTAATAATTTTCTAAAATAAGAGGAACAAATCTCTATGAATAAAAAACAAAAAGCTATACATATGGGAACAAAAGTGAACTTCACAGGAACAAAAACAAACATCAAGGAACAAAATAATTTATGGAACTAATTTTCTAAAACAAGAGGAACAAATCTTTCTTAATGAAGGAAAAAAAGCTATACATCTAGGAACAAAAATGAATTTCACAGGGAACAAATTGAACATCAAAGAAATAAAAAATTGAGGAAATAATTTTTGAACCATAGCAAATTGAAACCGTAAAATAAAAATAGAAACCACACGTAAACTTGAACCATAACAAATTGAACCAAGAAAAAAGAAATGGAAAAATAAAAATAACAAAAAAGAAATAAAGGAAATATAAACTAAACATGAATAGGAAGGAAATCACAAAAAGAAAAAAAAGAGAGAAAAAGAACGAACAAAATGGCAGAGGAGGATGTGGCATACACATACATAGTGCACCATGTCGCATGGAACGAAAAAAAAGTCATCAAGGAAGAAAGAGAACTGGAAGTGAGTCATCCCAGCTTTCCTTCTTGCGTACGCGAACAGAGAAAAAGCGTGGTCCTACTGCGTACAGCGTACAGGAACGAAGAAAATCGAATCAACGAGCTGTCCCTCGATAGAAACACTAATGGGCCGAGCCCAGCGACAAAAACGTTCAGCGAAACGGTACCTCAGTAGCGCGCGCGCGCTACCGAGTCGTTTCCCAACCGACTTGGGTCCAACCGTCCAAGTCCCAGTCGGTTTTTTCTGAGCAATTACCGATGTTGGCTAATTAGCAAGGATGGTTATTCTCACAATATTTATCCCCACTGCTACGTTATTGATAATGGTAATTTATACTTTTTGTTTTCGGCGACATCGACAAGGCTGTTCGGTTTTTCTTCCCTGTAATACTGGTGTTGGTACTCTTGCTGATGTTTCATGATTACTTTAATGGCTTGGCTGCACACATGCACGTAGCCTTGATATTGTGTCTCAAATTAAAAAAATAGGAGAACCACTATTGATATTTGCAGGTTTATGGTTTAATATTTATGCCATTATTTTTTGGCTAAAAAATACAAGATTGTGTCATGGAAGAAGAAGAGTTTGAAGACCTAAAAAATTAGCTTATTTTCTCTTAGACTTTATTTTATAATTATTAGAGACAGCTTATATATTTTTACCATGTATTGTTCGTTGCTATAATATATCATGGTATTGTTTAAAAAAAAACCTAGCAGGTACAGCTAGAACCCAATCCGATTACGTTTTTATTGTGAGCAAAAGTCCGACCATGTGCCGATTTTTGCCTGGACTAAATACCCGACCAACCTTTTTGTTCTTATACCTTTTTATTTTATTAATAATTAAAATGATAAGTCTTTTGCCTTGTTGCGAAAAAAATTCAATTACGTTTGGACTTTGGACATAAGCACCCAAGGAGATTGCAGTTGATGGGCTAAGCCGCTAAGAGTGTGACTAGTTGTCTTGTGAACTCTGTAACACATGATTCTAGGGAGCACGATCGCGCACGGACTCTAGGCCATGTAAGAGGCGGATCTAGGGCCAGGACCCCCTATGGTTCGGCCCCCTCCAACGATTTTGTAGCGGGGCCTAGTGATAGTTTTGGCAAAATCCGCAAACCCTATTTCCCGCCCGTTAGCGGGACGGAGTGAAGCTCCGCCCGCGAGCGGCGCGTTTCGGGCCGCGGCCCATTAGAGCGTATCGTTCCAGGTTTTTGGGTTTTTTTTTCTGGCTTATTGCTGGTTTTGGTTTATTAGTTATTTCCTCTGGTTTTTTGGTTTTGGTCGGTTTGGTTTTTCACGAATTTTTCCAAATCTTTTTAATTTTTTTTTAAAAAAAATTGAACAATTTTTAGATTTGAACAATTTTCGAATTTATACAGTTTTTGAATTTGAACAATTTGAATTTTTTAATATTTTAACAATTTTAAATCTGAACAATTTGAATTCTTTGAATGTTGAACAATTTTTAAATCTGAACATTTTTTAGATTTGAACAATTTTTTGAATTTTATACATTTTTTAAGCTGAACAATTTTCGAAGTTGAACATTTTTTATTTGTATAATTTTCGAATTTGAACATTTTTGGATTTCAATAATGTTCGAGTTTGAACAATTTTTAAATCTGAACATTTATTAGATTTGAACAATTTTTTGAATTTTATACATTTTTGAAGCTGAACAATTTTCGAATTTGAACAATTTTTTATTTGTACAATTTTCGAATCTGATTTTTTTTTGGATTTAATAATGTTCGAGTTTGAACAATTTTCGAATTTGAACATTTTCTAAATTTTGAACAATTTTTAAATGTGAACGTTTTTTCGGATTTGAACTTATTTTTTTGCTAAATCCGAAAGTTTTCAAATATGAAAATTTTAAAATAATAAAAAAAGAAAAACTTAAAAGGAAGCTGCTACCCGCTGGGCCGGCCCAACAGGGACGCTCCCATGAGCGGGGCTACGGTCACTCCCGCTAACGAGCGGGAGGTAGGAGCACCCGGCAAAATCTGCTAATCTTGAATACTAAACAGAACAACCTAAGCAACCCGTAAAGTTCTTTTGGCCCACGCATGGCAATCCATCAAGTGATCCATTTATTAATCACATACAACAACTTCTTGTTCGATTCGACCTAGCGGGCGTCTGGCGACTGGCGGCGGCCATTGGTATCAGTCAAAAGCGTGCGGGTCTTCCGCAAGCTGTAGGTAAAGGAAATATATCCTAAGGGAAAATAATAAAAAGTTTATTTGCATATTTAATTTAATTCATGTAAGTTTAATATTGTGCTATAACTGTGTTAATCGGAAAACACCGATACACACGTGTGGTATTAAACAACTAATAGTCCCTAGTAAACCTCTATACTAACTCATTGATCACCTGATGATCAGTTCCTGACAAATACGTTAATTGACAATGAGGTTCATGTCATTATGTAAATACCATGATGGACATACCCAATATTATTACGTAACACGATCGTGTCGCGATGTTCATGTTGCGATAATAAGAAATGTTGTAACCTAATCCTTAAACCGCGAGATCATATTTAATCACTACTTTTAGAGGAAGCTTTGATTGCATCAATCGCCACACCGTAGCAGGGTGACTGTAAATGTGTCTCTTGGGTTTCCAATTGAGTAGGTTGAGACGTATGCATCAAGAACATGATTTGTTCTTCCGTGTGATGGAAAGATACTCTGGGCTCACTCGGTGAGATTTCATCTGATGTTGCAACATGTGGCCAGGTCACGGGGATGGAATATCACGGAACGATTAAATGGCAATGTCGATAACGAGATTGAACTAGGTATGGAGATACCAACGATCAAACCTCGGATATTGCAAGTATCGCATAAGCAAGGGGAATAGGGCATCGATGTTTACGGTTCAATGACAAAATTCCTTCGTGTGAATACATAGGGATCATCACGGATATCCAGATCCGATTGATGATCATTTACCGGAGAGAAGTCTCAGTAATGTCTGGAGTATTCCCGAACCGTAGGGTAATACACTTAAGGGTGCGATGACATTAAGATATATCTGGAATTGTCAAAGTGTTGACAGGAGGAAGTTGGAAAAGTTATGCGGAAATCCGAAAGTTGTTCGGAGTGTTCCGGAAGGAGTTTCGAAGCAGCGGGAATTAAATAATTAATGTTAATTAATTGAATTAATATTAAAAGGCTTATTATTTAATTAATAAAGGCATCCCACCTATTTGGGCCCTCCCCGGAAGGAGAGCCCATTAGGAGGCCGGCCAGGGCATGGGGCACCTAGGGCTTGGCCCATAGGCCTAGCCAACCAAGGGGGCTAGGGTTTGGGGCGCCTAGGGCTGCTCCCTCCCTGCCCTAGCCTCCGGCTCCTATATGCCTTGGTGGGGGGGGTAAGGTCTCCCCCCGTCCGCCTATATAAAGGCCCCCTTGAGAGGAGAGTTGGACACTCGTGGATTGAGGGAGCTCATAGGAAGAGCTCTCATCTCCTCTTCCCTCATGCGCCACCCCTCTCCTCTCCTCTCCTCTCTATCTCTTTCTCTCTCTCTCTCTCTTGTGTGGCTCCTCGAAGGGCTGCGTCGGAGCGAGGGCGACTCCACCGCTGCACGATGAAGTGCTGTAGGAATTCTGGATCAGATCCAAACCGGTCTACTTCCGCAATCTTGGTTGGATTCGAGATCTAGAAGGAGTCATCGTGCACCGTATGCGTATGAGTACTACGAGGTGCTGCATGTGCGGCACTATGTCGTTGCGCCGGTGCTATCGCACTGGCGCCATGATGTTGTGGTGTCGAGATCTTCATGATCTTGAGGTCGGCTACATCGTCTTCATCGTCAACGCTTGTGCGGGAGCGTAATCCCCACGTACGGTCTACAAGGGTATGTCACCGAGTCTCCGTTAATCGTTACAACATTACTACATAGATAGATCTTGAGCATTCAGGGTACGTAGATAATAATTTTTTTTGTTATTTGCACCGAACCCCAACAGTAGGAGACTTTCTACTACAAGTCTACACCAACAGAATAGCCGATCTTCTAAGCATCTCCGGCCTAGGTGTCTCATTACACCGGATGGTGATTTTTCTAAGTCCTCATCTGATCCGATGATCTCTAAGGTAATTAAGGTATAAATACTGCAGTTAAATTACAAGCACATTAGTTTTAATTTTTGTCTTATTGATTACCAATTTTCACAAACTACAATAGTATAATTGCATATAATCATGAAGAGGAAAACACAAACAATAAGGAAAAAATCAATCCAGTTGCACCAATTCTACAAATCCAACTGAATTGTAGGTCATAGAACAACCTACTAGACATAATATGTGAGTTTAGTTGAATCAGAAGCACAACCATATATGAGTGAGACCACATAAGGAAATAACAAAGATCGGAACTCCCTTTTGATTAGCATGATGAAGCGTCAATTTCATATATTTGAGGTTCCATTTCAAGGGTCCATATCAATATCACCAAATGTGAGAGTATTCGTATAATGTTAAGTCAATAAAATATGACCGCTAGTTCTAATACACAGTTTATACAAGCAACTTATCTCTTTTTAGAAGGTATCTTATTTACTTCTTCGCCCCCATGCTCAAATCCTAGATCCGCCCCATGTTGTCCACTTTGTTTGATTTCCTGCACTGAAATTAACTGTATGGGTTGGGCAACTAGCACTCTTCTTCGGCAGGTTGCACGGCTTCCTTTTGGGGTCGATTAATGAAAATGATCAATGTTTGATTTCCCATATGAGGATGCAAGAGTGTACCATGTCATTGCATATTACATCCAGCAAAAAATAAAAAGAGGAGCTTCACGGCCACCACAAACTAGACAACGATGATGAAATCTTGGAGTCTACTCTGTCAGACCTGATGTACACTTTCGGCTACATGTTGCTTGCACCTGTCATCATCTATGAAATTGGAGTAATACTCCTTGCCGTTGTCATCATCCATGAGCTTGGAGTAATCCTCCTCTACCTCTTCCCATAATTTCAAACCATTTGTAATTGTTGTTGGGAAAACCGGTCAATTGATCATGGCACATCTTTCATAAACTGTACACTCCTGGATGCCTCCCTCTGTACACCACATACCATTTCATATAGCAATACACAAGAATAACATGTTAGGTACACCATCACAATATCATCATAACAAGCATACATGAAATCATAACAAGTATAAGTTCACAACAAATTAGAAACTTACATGATCATTAGTAAAAGAGGATTACAAGTTCATCCTAAAACTATGGTGCCAACCTACTACCACAACAAAAGTGGTATTCTTCCTAACATGACAAGTTCACCATCACATGAGGGGTTATTATATATCACATCATGAAAATTTAATGGCCATCTGGTAAGACCTTGCTACCACCAAAATTTGCGTGATCATCACCATCATCCCCATCATGGATGCATCACCACCCCTAGGACTGCAAGAAACCCTAGAACTAATACACATTGGAGTAGTTCTTGGCCAGGTAGGTCCCGAGCCAGAGGATCATGAGGTGCTCCATCATGCCAACGAAGTTGACACCCTAAGCCTAATTGTTGATGAGGTAGCCTAGACCCACCATGAGAGACTCCTCGGTGAAGCCACATATGTCCATGAGTACCTTGTAGAGGTTAAGGTGCATGTCAATATGCTTGTTCGCCTCGATGGCCTCTATGACGTCCTTGACAGTGCTGGTCATGTTGGCGAAGGTCATGATCTCATCAAAATTTGGTTTGACATGGACAATGTGTTCACAAGCCATTTCTCGAAGGAACTCTTTGGCATGTTTGACACAAAACTACTGATGAACAATGATTGCCATCATCATAGTGATGGCCAGCTTGAACGATGTCAGTCATTGGAAACGTATTTGAGGTGTGCTGCTAGTGAGAAAACCCAATAAATGGTACAATTGGCTCCCATTGGCTAAGTTTTTGGTACAATATTTCTCATCATTCTGCTATTGGTTGTTCTTCCTACAAGGCATAGTTCTAAAATTTGGACCAGACCGGTTAACCAGAAAAAGCCAAAAACCACGCACATCTCCGTCGGTCCGTAGCGAAAAATATCATCCATGCACGTGAATAGGTGAAATCCGGAAAGACTGCGGTCCAACCGATGGTTTGGTGGAAAACCCCGGTCGAACAGACTGCTAGTCCGGCCGGCAGAATATATTTTGCGCCAAAAAATTTATTTGCAGCGCCTAGGAGTCAAAATTGTGATTGCGTCGTGCGGAAGCTAGCGTACTAGGCTAGCAATCTGGACTTGATGAGAGCATTTTATATAGTGTTTTGACCATAATTTTTATTATAAAATCTCTCATTACATGCACCTTCTAGCAATAGTTGTGTCTTTTATACACGATTGAAAGGATCGTATGAGCGACTAGAGGGGGGGGGGTGAATAGGAGCTACCCAAAATTTTACTTCTTTTCAAGTTAAGGCTAGACAAGAAGGTAAATTCTCTAGATGTGCTACTAAGTGAATTTACCTAGAGTGACAAGCAAGCTAGCAATAACAATATAAGTAAAGGTACGAGTAAAGGATAGAGGAAACCGCAATGGAGACACGAAGACACAAGGATGTATTCCCGTAGTTCCTTCCTTGTTACGGGAAGTACGTCTACGTTGGAGAGGTGTGGTGCCACAAAGGCCACCAACGCCACAAAGGCTCACCCTATTCTCCGGTGAACAAGCCACAAAGGCGAGTCCACGCTCCACTAAGCGATGCCCTTGAAGGCGGCACGACACCTTTACACAAAGTATTGGGGCAAGCTCCACAACTCAATTGGAGGCTCCCAATAGGCCCACCAAGCTCTTACACACAAAGTTAAGCTTGGAGGACGGCTTCTTCCGGCTAGGAATCCGATGAACACACGAGTTACAAGCCCCTCAACAAAACGAGGGGGGAATTCAAATCGCCTTGGTGGAGGTGTAGATCTAGGTCTTCTCCCTCAAATCCCAAAAGGGCTTTGAGTTCTATTGGCTAGGGAGAGAGAACTAGTGCTTTGAAGCTTAGGAACAATGGAGGAGAGAGAGTGGAAGCCGCAGCCACTTCTTGAGGTAGAAGAAGGCTTTATATAGTCATCCACGAAATGTAGCCGTTGCTGGACGACTAGGGCCGGAGTCTCCGGCCGGGAGGGCCGGAGTCTCCGCCCTAAGTGACTCCAGGGCCGGAGTCTCTGGCCAGAGACAAAAGTCTCCGGCCTGGCATCTGAATCGTCCGAGCCAGTAAGCAACCCATGACCAGCCAGACAGACCGGAGTCTCCGGCCCCTGGGGACCGGAGTCTCCGGCCTCAGCATGTCGACCCGGAGTCTCCGGCCAGAGACAGAAAGTCTCCGGCCCAACTCCGGGAGGGCATCTGAAGCGTCCGACTTTGGGGATTGCCTGGGCGAGTCCCCTAGGCCGGAGTCTCCACCCTAGAAGAAGCAATAGCAGCACTTCGTGGATCCCCTCTCCACCATTTCCACCTTCGTGAAGCACCCTACAAGACAACTAAGCCCTAACTCCACTACTGGACTACAGGCTCTGATCTTTTCTTCCTTTTTGGGGTGAACCTCCGCGAGATCCTGAATCAACCTAGAAAATCTGCAGAACTTTAATAGCATGGTTAATTCACCAAATGTTGTTAACAAACACCAAAATACATTTATTAGGGAAATGCTCTTTCAACGATTACTTGTGTTTATCCATTTTCATATGATCTTTGCACAATTAGTAGTTTTGTTAGGATTTTATTACTTTTTCTTGTCTTTGGTGTGTGTGTAGGTGTTCTGGACATTTATGAATAAAGCACAGTTTAAAAGGCAACATGGAGAAGTTACAGGCACCAAGACTTTAGCCATTTCAAGGGTGAAAAATGGACAATTTCCATCACAAGATATTAATTATCGAAGACCATTGAGTTGTAGCCCTCAACTATAGGAATCCAATGAGCGTAAGCACGCCCTATTCGAAGTTCGTATGAGGAAATTACGTCCAAAATACTGCAGGACATCTAGAAGTTAATTTAACAGTCACTGGTATGGTCATCACAACCATAGCAGATGGCCATTCAACCCTCTGTTGGGTCCGTAATGTCAAACCGAACATCCTTTGTGAAAGGGGTATGGGGGTTCTTGTATGGCCATGTCGGTACTAGCATCGATGTATAAACTTTTCATCGGTGAGCACCAAATACGGCTGACGAGGGGTTAACTCGACAAATGTCCTAGATGAAGGACTTAGGATCGGGGAGATAGGGCGTCGGATGAACTCGAAGGTAAAGTTAGTCGAAATAGGTGTGTATCGAAAGTAAACTTGGGTGTTCAACCTTGCTTGCTTTCAATCTGCCCTACACCGTCCCCTCCTGACCCCTATATATAGGTGGCCAGGTCTCGAGGATCGGGTAGGGTCCGATACAGATTACAAATATCGACATACGGTAATAACTCGTATTCGACTATCATTACAATTGGGCCTAGCCAAACGGGCCTCAGGGGTACTCAACTAACGGGCTCTATTAACTATACCCTTGTCAGTAGCCCCTGAGATTCTACCAGAATTGCAGATTCGGGTTGAATCTCTAATCTTCAAATCTTCGACTTGATCTATTCTTCGACTTGGTCTTTCGACTTATATTGATGATAATTTGCTCGCAAGGGGTCTCGATGAACAAGCCTGACAACTCTGACGGATCAAGAGGCCAGTTAACTGCCGGAACAGATACTTGTCACCTACTTCGAATTCAATCCCCTTGGACTTGAATTCGGGATACCGGTCAAACTCATTCTTTTGCCTCATTTAGGACTTACAAAAAATGAGTCCCAGTGGTTCTCGGGGTACCCAGTGCGTCCACCAGGATTTTCTTCGCGTCGTAGACACGGATACATACCAGCAGAGCGCATCCATGTGCGTATACCAGGCCACACAGGACGGATCCCGGGGTCTTACCTTCGTGACAAGTCACGACATTCGAGTTTTGTTGCGATAACGTAACTCGAGAATCTTATGTCGCAGTCAAAGTTTGACTGAAAATATTCGGGTTTCTACAACCATAAAACTCGCTCCCGATGGGAGTAACACTTCTCCAATCTCCAATGCTTTGCCAATGAATATCGTCGGGCGCGCGCTCAGCGCTCCCGATGGGAGTAGCCCCCGAGGCTATAGTCGAAAAAAGATTTTCTTTCGAGTATAGGCTCAAGAGATAATATAGTTCGTCACACTTCAACTCGAAACTCCTCACCTGCGAAGTTTTTCAACTCGAGATACTTTCAAGAACATCTTGTCTTCTAGTTCAGGTCCACTACTTCAATGAAGATTTCCACTCGATATTTATGCAATTAACAGCCCCCAAGGCTTATAACCAGAAAATCCTTCATATCTGACCCTTCTATAAGTTTCAGCATTCGTCGGCGCCATCCTTTTACCTTTATATACATATTTGATGACGTCAATAAAGACGTAGCTCTTCATCAATGCGAACCGTTTTATGGGTAGCATTGTAATTTTCTCGATTTTTTGACCGTTTAGTGGGCTGCACGATTTTTGACCGTTGGTGGGCTAACGTTTCCGATCTTTGCGCCACGACTCAACCCACGATCCTTCTCCCCGAAGATATATAACTGACATAGTGGGGAATCGTACTGTTCACCAGCTCGTTACCTCCGCCGCCTCCATTGCTGATCTCCTCTGCCTCTTCCTCTCATGCGGAGCCCCCGAGCGCACTTTTGTGCTGTATGCGCGTGAAACATTTGGCCACCAGGAGCGCTATGGCCAAGTCTTCTGCCACCAACTGGGTCCGCTCCACCATCACCGAGAAGGAGGTGGAGAAAGCCACGGCGGACGGCCTCATCGCTGCCGAAGATTCCATCAAGTTTCCCAGCACCGAACGGATCCCGAAGCCCCCGAGCGGTTACCGGGTAATGTTCCTTGCTCTCCTCTTCCGCGGTCTGTCGCTTCCTGCCCACGAGTTTCTCCGTGGGCTGCTGTTTGTCTTTGGTGTTCAGCTCCATCAGCTCACACCAAATTCCCTTCTCCATATTGCTTGCTTCGTGACTCTCTGCGAGTCATTTTTGGGCATTGAGCCCCACTTCACTCTCTGGAGATCGATCTTTCGACTCCGCCCCAATGTTTCTCTGGCAAGGAAACCCGAACTGGGCGGAGCCGTCGTTTCTGTGCGCCCTGAGGCGCAATATCTTGAATTTTCCATGGCTGCATCTGTCCAAGGGTGGAGGACAAAGTGGTTCTATATCAAGGACCGCAAATCCTCTCCTGAAGATGAGTTCGGCCTTCCTCCCTTTGACGCTTCTCAAGAGGTAAAGAAATTGAAGTCATGGGACTCACTTCCCTCAGATGCGGAAGTTGCACAAATTCTTCCTCTTCTATCCCGCATTCAAACTCTGAAAACAGGCCTAGGAGGTGCTTTGTCGGGTATCCAACTCATGGCGTTTTTCATACAACGTCGAGTTCAACCCCTACAGCACCGCCTCACCAAGCTTTGGACTTATTCTGGCTTAGAAGACCCTACTCGCATATCTGAGGATCTGATGTCGAAAGAAGATGTCGACAAGCGAGTCAGGAATCTTACCAAGCTCACCAAGGAGCACTCAGTTGCTGACTTGAAGGCAGATTTCTTCGACTCCGTGCACCCTATTCCTGAGGTATACATCGCTACATCCACTTTTTGTCAAACTTCTCTTAATTTCGACTTGCATTATTCTTTGCCTCTGCACTCTGCTGATTTATTAATATGCAGGGTCACCAATTCATTGTTTCTCGTCCCCCTCTTCCAGAGGAAGGGCCCCTTCCTGCTGATCTAGCATCTCCTGCTGATCTAGCATCTCCTGCATCTGAAGCCCCCGAGGCTGACAAAAGTCAGGACGGAGATGATGTCGAAGAATCAGAGGATGAGACTAGCTCGTCGACATCTTCTCCTCCTGCTTTTGCTGAAGATGTTGGTGTCGACAAAAAACGGAAACGTGTCGACGAAATTGCTTCATCGAGTTCTGCAGCGGCTGAAAAAACCCCCGCTCTTGCAGAAGATATGGAGTACTTTGACATGCTTGCATCGTAAGTATTGTAGTCGAACTTTTCAATTGCTTTGTTCTTGCCTCTTGCTTATAACTTATACTTTTCATGCAGTGATGATGAAGAACCACAAACATGTGCGACGGTTGCTCCACCACCTTCTCCTGTGGCGATTGATGAGCCTGTCGAACCGTATGTTGCTCCGAGGACTACTAGGGCCTCTGTAAAGAAGGTTTCTCAAACTCAAGCCCGAAACCTCAAACGCGCGAAGAAGACCAAAGAAGCCGAGGTTTCTCTGGAGGCCCATGTTTCTACAGTTTCTTCTGATGATGTGAGCGATTCTATTTACCCTTCTTTCCTTTCATGCACTTCTACTCTTACACTCTTCTTTTATCAGGCTTTGGTGAAGAGATTTATCGCCCTGGGCACGGAGTGTGCGGGGTACCTAAAGGTTGCAAAATCTTCCGAAGGTACAATTTTGATATTCAATCATTACTTTTCTTCTGCCCTTTGTCTCTTGCTGTTTATCTGACTTCCTTTCGTCTGCTTTCACATCTGCTTTAGCGACAGCCAATGCTCGCATTGCGTCGCTGGAAGCGGAGCTCAAAGCTTCGCAAAAAGCTTATGATGCTGCGACCGCTGCTAAGGCAATTGCTGAGAAGTCGCAGAAATCTGCACTTGCCAAGGCGAAGAAGGCTGAGAGGGCATTAGCAGATGCCAACAAAGAGCATGCTCAATGAGAACAAGTCGTGGCGGAGCGTCTTCACACCATGTCTACTGCTGCCGAAAGTAAGTTCTTCGACTTGTCTTCTGTTTTCGTCCCTTGTTGCACTGGTGTATTTGTTGACACTTGCCTCTTCCTTTCTTTTCTATTGCTTAGAATTCTCAGGGGTATCTCCGTCGTCCCTGCAAACGGACGATGATCCTCTTATGGATGCGGTTAACCTACTCGAAGAAAACTGGATATCTATCCAGGAAACTTTTGAGTTGGTTGGCCGCGTTCTGTCACGGCTGTTTGCCGGGTTGTGGCCGAAGAAAAAGATTGCAATCCCGAAGGGCAACCTGACTGAACTCGCCAAGACTTTTGATAGCGATGAAGACCCTACTCTCCATCTGAAGGGGCTGTCCATTAAGCGCGGCGCCGAAGGTGCCATTGCCCTTTCTCTTGCGCATGGTACAGACTTTGACTGGGAGAAAGTTAACTCCCCTCATGGCCACACCCGTGATGAGATGAAGGTGTTTTTCGAGAAGGCAAAGAAGTTAGCGCCTGCACTGCTGACAACGATTTCTCCTTCGGCGGCCTCTGCTGTGCCTGTTGCACCACCTCCAGCATCGAAGGCACCAGTGCCGCCGTCGACTTCTAGCGAGGAACCGGCCGCGCCCCCTTCTTCCATGGAGCACAATGCTGAGGTGGCGTAGACTCAGCCTTTTTGTAACTTATCTAGATTTCTCCTTTTGAATGTAAAGATTCCAATTAGGTACAACCCGAGAACCTTAGTCATAGGGTTGTACTCTTATGTAAATATATCCTCTTTGTAAGAAGTTTTATGTTGCCTTTCTGAAATTGTTTCTCCTTTCTTTCTTTTTGTAGTCGATGCGTGACAGTGATCCTTCTTCTCATGCTCCTGCTCCTTCCTCTGCTCGCGGATTTAATCCTCAGATTTCTTCGACTCCTAGTCGATGTAGTCACTGCGAAGAATACTCTTCCAGGATTTCCGACCTTGAAACTCGCCTATCCTTAGCTAAACGCCAAGCACAGATGGCTATTAAAAAGGCTAGCCAGGCTAGTGGCTATATGAAGAAAATCTCTTCCCTTGAAGAAAAGGTCTCCAGTTTGACGGCGAAGGTTGTTCATAATGAAGAGTGCGAGTCTTTCACTCTTGGCATTGTCGAGTCTGCTTGCGAGCTGTTGCGATGTGAGTTTTCTTTCGACTCCTTCTTTGGCTGCTTGTGCACTTCTTTTGTGATATATTTGCTGTCGTAGGTACTTGTTTGGATTTTGCTGCTGAAGAACGTCGAGTTGCTGAGCGAAATGCTGCTTTGGAGAAGATATCGACTGGTTACGAGACTTTGTGGTCTGATCCTCGACGCCGAAGCGCTATTGTACTGCTCCAAGATCGTGCTCAGCACATTGGCGAGTCAGTTGATGGTTGCCGACGAGCTCTCACAACTATGCACTCCATCATGCTTCCTCGTAATCCTTTGCCTGCAACATTCCCCCTTCTTCTTGATGCTTTCAGATCAAGTCATCGTATTCATAGGTTGATAGAGCTGAACTTAGTGGCAGGTGCTAATTTTGCTCTCGGGTGGATACGCAAGTGGCACCCGAGGTTGAATTACAGCACTATGTCCCTAAGTTTGGCTCCCGGTGGAGCTAGCCTTCGAGTACATATGGAGAACACGTTGCAGCCTGCTCGAAGACTCGTGGCTAGGCTTCTGGAAGCGGATGCTGCGTTTTTTCGCGAGTACCATTATTTGGACCCTCTAGGCGTAGATGATTCTGACAACCCGCTGTTGTAATGTTTTGTGTATATGGAACGCGAGAGTATCTTATTTTGCGACTGTTGTGTCGAAAAATTTATTCTCAAAGCGTTATTGCGTAAGTCGTGCATTTGCCGCATTTTCCCTTTGGAAAGATTCGTAAACTCGAATAGGAGGAACGATTTATCTTTATTTATACTTGTAATATAAGATACATGGGGTGACCCAAGAGATCCGGCCTATGACCTGTGTTCTGGATCTAGAGGGCATTGCCCCTGGTATAACTCGTGGCTTTTATAGCCTTTGTGTCCTGCCCTTCTTTGTGTTTACAACGCCGCAGTTTTCTCTTCTTCTCCTGCGCCTTTGCCTTCTCCTGGTGTTTCTACTCGTGGTTTCTTTGCCTCGGGCTCCGTGACGCGTCCTTCGAGTAGCTTGATGCCTTCTGTGGTCGTGTCCTTCACCTTTTCCGCATAGTTGGCTATCATGCCAAAGTTTTGCGCCATCTTGTGGAACTCCCTGTCGCAAAGATCTGAGACTTCAAAACTTCCTTTGACTGTAATTATTCCTCTTGGTCCTGGCATTTTAAGTACCAAATATGTATAGTGAGGTACTGCCATGAATCGCGAAAACGCGGGTCGTCCGAGGATCGCGTGATACTGTGATGGCCAATCCATGACTTCGAAGTCCAGCTTTTCTCTTCTATAATTTTGTCGGTTGCCGAAGCAAACATTGAGTGCTATTCGACCCAGCGGGTAATTGGCACTTCCTGGTACGATTCCATGGAAGGAACAATCTGTTGGCTTCAGAAACTCTAGTGATATATGCATTGCTCGGAGTGTTTTCGCGTATATCAAGTTAATTCCACTCCCTGCATCCATGAATATTCTGTCGACATCATATGCGCCGATTTGAGCTTTGAGTACCAAAGGCGCGTTTCCCGGCCGAGGTACTGTTATAGGGTGATCTTCTCTGTTGAACTCAATTGGTTGCTCTGACCAATGCAGATATTCTGTTGTAGCTGGAGGCGACATGACTGCTATATTAACTTGTCGAGTTATACTCTTTTCTTCTTTGTTCGACTTGGGCACAGGTTGAATCATTGCTGTGATGTGTCCTTTTGATGGGACGTACCCTTCATCGTCGTCGTCGTGTCCCTTGTTTTGCTGGTCTTGTCCATGAGGAGCTCCGTTGTTTCCTTGCTGGCTTGTCGGGGGATTGTTACTTCCTTCGAATCCTTGTCGCCTTGCTTCGGTCTGTTTGTTTATTGCTGCTTCTTGTAATTTTAGGAATGTCGTGCAGTCTTTCATTGCATGCCTTGATACTCGCTTACCGTCGACGAACGCTGAGTGTATATGACAAGGCCCATTGAGCATATCTTCTGGTGATGGGTTATACTCTCTGGATTCCCTTGGTGGGAACTTCTTATAGTCCTCTTTTCCATAGGTTCGATATCCCGAGCTTCTGCGATCGTTTCCTTGATAACTGTTGTCTTTATATCCTGCGGCAACTTGACTGTGAGAGCCGTAGGTATCGTAGTTTCGAGATCGTCTCCTTTGACTTCCATATCTATTTCTTCTGTCGTCCTCTGGAGATCGTGTCCGTTTATTGTTGCACGCATCTTCTCCATCTGCAAATCTGTTTGCTGTGTCCATAAGATCTGATACCGTTTTTGGCTTGATTCTGCCCATCTCCTCGACTAGGTCTCTTCGCCTTAATCCAATGATGAACGCGTCTATTGCTCTTTTGTCTGAAACTTCGACTGCTGAATTTTTGATGAGGCTCCATCTTTGGATGTACGCCCGCAGCGTTTCGTCGCGTTGCTGTACGCACGCTTTGACTTCCTCTATTGATGCTGGCCGTTTGTATGTCGACCTGAAGTTACTTGTAAATTGCTTTGTGAGATCTTCCCAGCTTCCAATGGATTCTTTTTCTAATTTGCTCAACCAAGACCTTGCTGCGCCGGTGAGGTGTAGTTGCAAACTTTGCATTGCTGTTTCTTTGGTTTCTCCTAATATTTGAACTGCTTGTAAGTAATCTGCGAGCCATGATTGTGGTTCCTATGATCCGTCGTATTTTTGCTGATCATGAGGTAGCTTGAATCCCTTAGGAACTGGAGTGGTGCGAACCCTGCGGGTAAGGCACGATGCCCCCATCTCTTTTTCGTCGTCTTCATAGTCGCGCCTTTCGTTCGGGGATCGCGATCTTCGAGTTCCACCGTGCTGCTTTGGTGATGGAGATCGAGATCGGTGTTTACTGCTTCTGTGCCGAGGACTATTGTGACGGCGAGGTGACCTTGCTTTGTGTGCTTCCTTGTGATGATGTGTTTCTTCTCCTTTTGCTGATAGCTTGTGGCCTACCATGTTGAGTCCGTTCAATGCTGCTCTATGCATGTGCTCCCTAGGATCTCCTGGATTTGGTCGAGTTGTGAGCAGATATGCCTGCGCTGCTACTAATGCTGCTTCAGGTGTTTTTGGTAGGATGTTCCCCTGCTCGTCGACCGATAGGAAGGACGAGTCGAGGTTTTTCGAGATACTTTGCCTGTCGGAGTACTCGAGGTTATCGTACCTTGAGCCATGTCGACGATTTTTCCTTGCGTTGCTGTGTGATGCGTCGCTTCGTGCTTTTCGAGCGGCTTCGCTGGCTGCAATGGCTGAATTTTTCCTTTTTTGTATCTCTATCTTTTCCTTTGCTAGCTGCTTTGCTTGCTGCCGTAAGGCGTAATGATACCCAAAAAGCATGTCTTTGCTGGAATTTGATGGTATTGGCGTGCCATGTTCTACGGCTTCTCTTATTATTTTCCACTCGTCGACTGATAGTCGAATTTTTTCCCTGGCTGTGAGGGATTCCACTGTTTGCCCTTCTGCTAGATGATTTGCTCCTCTATCAATATTTGCTGGGTTTATCATTGGGTTGTTATTTTCATCGAATTCTTCTGAGTTGTCACCCACAATGGCGAGCACCTGGCACTGCTTGCCGATGTTACTATTAAAGCTTGAGAAAATCGAATTGCTATCTTCAGAAAGCTCTAATCCCGTCTTCCATGTATCTGTTGACTTGTCTGCGGTATCGTCGAGGCAGATCGTGAAATCTTCGAGTTGGACTTCTACGTCAAAATTTTCCTTTTCTTCGTTGTCTTCTGTGATCTTTTCTTTTTGCACTTCCTCTGGGCTGACCGGCGAGTTCACTTCGCTGGAGGAGCCTTCAGAATATTCCATCTTTGCTGTTGTTTCGGGCTCTTCTGCCGACGGATCTTGATCTTGTTTCGTCGGATCCGAAAGGCGAGACGAACCCGATGGCCCGATGAGGATGCTCAAACTTCCAATGGTTAGTTCCACCTCTTGACTTCCGTCGACTTCTGGACTGCTGTTGGCTAAAAGCGAAAAAGCCGTCGAATTCATGATTCCAACGCCCAGAGTCCCCACGGTCGGCGCCAATTGACGAGGGGTTAACTCGACAAATGTCCTAGATGAAGGACTTAGGATCGGGGAGATAGGGCGTCGGATGAACTCGAAGGTAAAGTTAGTCGAAATAGGTATGTATCGAAAGTAAACTTGGGTGTTCAACCTTGCTTGCTTTCAATCTGCCCTACACCGTCCCCTCCTGACCCCTATATATAGGTGGCCAGGTCTCGAGGATCAGGTAGGGTCCGATACAGATTACAAATATCGACATACGGTAATAACTCGTATTCGACTATCATTACAATTGGGCCTAGCCAAACGGGCCTCAGGGGTACTCAACTAACGGGCTCTATTAACTATACCCTTGTCAACGGCTCTGCCCAAGATCCAGCCGAGGAGGGTGGAAATAGTTTCTTACCCCTAGACACGCGGGTTCTAAATGTTGATGACACGCCTAATCTCGGGGTAGTGAAGAGACCCCTTGTCCGTCTCCTCCGTGCTTGACTTTGGCACCGACTCCTTCTCCTCCTTTTCTGATGACACGTAGCTCCTCTGTGATCTCTCACACGTACACAGATCGAGGAGCGGCTGACACGTAGCACCTTCGTGATCTCTCACACGTACAAAGAGGAGCGGCTGCGGGGAGATGCTAGCCTCTAGCCGCCCTCGGGGACGATGGTGGAGTGGAAGTTTTAGGTCTTTCCTGTGTTCTTTGGATCCTTGTCCACGGCCACCACCTACCTTTATATAGGGAGTGAGTGAGAGGACAACCCCAGGTGTCCCACATCCCCAAACCCTAGGTGCCCTAGTCCAACCAGTCTGTCACTTGTTCGGTTTGGGTCCAACTCGATTGGCGCATGTTAGACGAATATGTCATTTGTCCAGCTCCAGCTCCGGGCCCCCATAGGCTCACAGTAAGCTGGACATGGTCTGAGTTGCTCTGGGACAAAGTCGCGTTTTTGCCTGAGTTACGCTCAAAGGGAAGTCGCACTCCGGCTCCGTTAGTCTGTATTGTCTTCTAGCAAAGCATGCTAAATCATAGTTACCTACGAGTAGCCTATTAACGTGACGAAGTGTTCGAGTCTCTTTGCCGCACGATATTGGTGGTAAGTCGCAAGCAAGTCGACTCTTCATGCTTGTGCCGACTTAATTCTCTTTTCTCGTCTCTATGATATACAATTCTATTTGACAAACTCTTAGTCGGACAATATCGATTAACACTTAATCGACTCGTGCATGGCCATGCTTTGAATCATATCATATGAGAGGGCCCAGAGAATATCTCTCCATTGCAGAGGGGAAAATTCCACCATGGTGTATCCATGTTACACGATTTGCTTTCGAGTCGGCCCAAACACCTCCTTTATAACTACCTGATAACGTTTGGCGGGTTCAAAGCTGACTAGTCCACAACCCGGATCATGTGATCACCTCAGGTCTAAGGATTCCATTGCTCAAGTCGGGCATATGACGACTTGCTTGTGCTGACTCGATCTTTGGGTCAGTCCGTCTTGCCGAACTCTTTGACATAGCCAGTACTAGTTGGATTGGCATCTCCATGCCCTATACCAGATGGAACCTAGTTGTCTCACCGAATTGCTCATTATTTTCGGTAGTGTGTGTCCAGCACAACCTCAAGCGACCAAGGACAAACGCTGCACAAACTGGTTAAGCACTAGGTTCCACATTCGGATCACATCGGACTGCAAGTGCAATAGTTGATACAAAGGATCTGTTACATTATAGATACAACTCGGATAGTGGAGCCTCTAGGGCATCAATCCTAATAGTTTCTCATTTACACTAGAGTCGATCACTTAGACATCTCCATGTCTAAAGCATTTAATGTCCATCGCTCTTGCGTGTGTCTTGTGCTTGAGCTGGGAAAGCGGCTTTGTCAACGGATCCACAACGTTTGCGTCCGTGTGTACCTTGCAAAGCTTGATATCACCTGACTTGATGAACCGTCGAATAAGATGGTATCGCCTAAGTATGTGCTTGTTCTTTTGGTGTGCTCTTGATTCCTTAGCCTGTGGATTGCACTGCTATTGTCTCAATACACGTCCAATGGATTGGACAAGTCTGGAACCACGTCGAGATCCATCAGGAAATTCCTGATCTACGCAACTTCCATTCCCGCCTTCGAGGCTGCAAAATACTCAGCTTTTGTTGTCGAGCCAACCGCTGTTTCTTACTTGGAACTCTTCCAGCTCACTACACCTTTGTTTAAAATGAACACATAGCCAGATTGTGAATTGCTATCATCCAAGTCGGTTTGGAACCTGGCATCCATGTAACCCTTTATGCTTCCTGGTAGAAAAATGGCATTTCAATGTAATTTTTTTTGACAATTGTAACACATCTAGTCCATGTTTACGCCTGTAAATTTTAGAGGACATTGTTTCGTTTGTGGTATGTGCTAAAAAAGACAAATTTGGTGCTCCAAAATAGTTTCTTAAGCATTGTTTTTTTAATCATAGCACATCATATATCTCTTCTACAAAGACTTTATGGACATGTCATAGATACAAGCATGTACAATATGGAAACAATTTTTAAAAAATAAAACAATTGTAAGGATTTTACTGTTCACCCGAGCTTAGAGCATCTCTAGCAGTAACCCTAAATCGCCGGGAACTGTCAAATTCTGACGGATTTACGGTTTCGGTGCTGGGCCTGCGAGCTAACGGAGCCCGTAAACGGCCCAGCCCGAAAACCAAATTCTCAGGCCCCCGAACTACGGCCCATCCGGCCCCTACTGGGAGGCGAGTTCGGTTCCGAACCCGTTCTCCTCCGCCACGAAAACCCTAGCCACCGACGCCGGCACCGCAAGCACACCCGAACTCCGGCAAAAAATTAGAACGCCCACACCGCCGGATCTGCGCCGATGTCAGTCGTAGGGAGTAGCTGCGGCCTTGGCGGCGGTCGCATGGGCGGTGGCGGGGGCGGTGGCGGTGGGAGGCGCCCACCGTCGGACCGCTCGCCGCATCCGTGTGGCGACGAAGCGCGAAAGAAGGCCGTGCGCAGCCTCGGCGCGCCGGTGGACGAACTACGGGCAGCGGCCTCCGCCAAGCCTCGCCGCGGCCATCGGCTTGGCCGACGAGGACGAGGTCCCCGTCCCCGCTCCGCCGACGCCGCCCGCCTCTCGGAGCGCGACGAGGTCCCCGTCCCACTTCTGGGCGCACGACGACGACGAGGAGCGCGTCGCGCTCAACGACGCCATCCGCCTCTCGGAGGTCGCGCTCCGCGCGAAACTGCGACGGGAGCGGGAGGAGATGGAGGCTGCCATCGCGGCGGTGGAGGCGGCCAAGCGCGCGGAGCGGGAGGCTGCCATCGCGGCGGCAGAGGCGACCGAGCTGGAGGAGAAGGACGTCATCGTCCTCGACGACTAGGCGGCGCCACGACGGCCACCGCACGCACCACGAGCTCCATTTTGGCCCGTCGGCGATGCGCACACGCGCATGAAGCCCTAGGGGAGCTCGTCCACTAATTATTTTCTAGTTTTTTGTTGTAATTTTATATGTATGCAATCGATCTGCGCACGAACTGACGAACGACTAGTAATCGTACTTATGATCTCCCGGCAAAATTTGAATTTTCACTTTTTCAGTTCGCAAGATCAGGTTCTGATTTGCACCGCGCTCTGACGAACTGAAAAATGCGAATTCAGTGCCTTAAACTCGCATTTTTCAATTTGCAATTTTTGAGTTACTGCTACAGATGCTCTTAGAAGTTCTGTCTCCCATGGAGTCGATCCTTTTCTTTTCCCACTCCTCGTGGACATACCAGACAGCTATAGATGAGGTGGAGATGCGTATTTATCATCTGGCCTTTTCCAATCCAATAATATAATGATGACATTAATCTAGGCATATCTCTTATGCTTAGCTCGTCAAGACGATGAACTGATCGACATAAGAACACGAGAGACGGGAGACAGTTGTAGCCAAAGCTAGGGAGCCATGGCGCCACCGACGAAGAAAGAGAGGGCGGCGGCGGAGGCCAGGGCGAGCTCCTCGAAGCCCGTGCCAACGGCGGCGCCCCAGGTACAGCGGCGAGTGGTGAGAGGAGGCGGGTGGACCAGCCGCCGGATTTCCTTCTACGCCTCCCGCGTCTACTTCCTGCTCATCGTTCTCCAGATCCCGCTCTTCAGGTCAGCGATAATCCTCCGATCGTCTCGCCAGCAACCATGCGGATTTCTCGAACAATTCTCCGAATCTCTCTCCCAGTTCGAAGAATAAAAGCGTAGGGATCGCAATGGCTCTGATTGCTAGCAGCACTTAGATCCATTGACTGACTAGTCGTAACTAGATCTAGGCCTGTACTTCGCGTTTGCACCTTTTGGCGGTGGCGTACTATATTTGTGGTTTAATTCTGGTGCATATTGCTTCATGTTCTTGATGTGGTTAATCTTACTAATCGATATTCGCAAAACGAAAAATCTTACTAATCAAGCTTGGCAAGCTCTACCGATGCTGGTGCGTGGAGTGATTGCCATCTGACTGAAAGACATGCTGGGTGTCAGATTAATTGTTTACTGATATGCATACGTATTGTTTTTTCCCCTGAAAAATGAAAATGCTTATGTGCTGATGAGGTAAAGAAGGGCAGTTAGCTCACATTTCATCAAGTACCCTTCGACAGGAAACTACTAGAGCAAAGCTAGTTTCTGAATGTGCAGGGTTTTTATGCTTCAACCCCCAGAATTTTAGTCTGCTAATAAAGATCAGAAGAAGGGAACCATGATTTTCTAACGAGTAATTATATTATGGAATTTGTGCTTATATTGTGTCAAAAACCATGCGTAACTGCTTCTGAGTTGATGACATTCCAGTCAGATTCACCATAATGCTAGCCTTTTTTTTTATGAATTCTGATCTTCGTCTTAGCCTTCACTTATATTGTTTAACCTGGCAACTAGCAGTAGTCTTTCACTAGTTTTTGCAACCCTGGGATCAATCTGATTTTTATAATCAGCCGTATGTTTCTCAATGATAATCTGGAACCATGATTTGTTGATAACTTCTTCAATATCCAGGTTTGCATGCAATTGTGCATATACAGCTGACAGAGATAGGTTTATTTCAGTAAATGTGTGTCCATGTGTGCCAGCTAGTAATTATATGGATCTTATAAACCATCTAGTGTTACATTGTCAAGAGGAGGCATCTCCCCTTATCCTGCCCGTGTTTGGGTCTTTGGACTTGCTGGGTTTACTATTAAATGCGAGACACTGCAGGCACAATTTCAGCATGATAACCAATGAAAAGTTGCAAAAATGCCACAGTAAAATACATACAATTGCACAAACGACATCCACAACAAAGAACCATGCGAGGTGCCATTGAGAACATGTGAAATATTTTCTTCTGTACCACGAATATGTGAGGCAGTATTAATAACAGGACAAAACACAATGTACTCCTGCACAAGAATTGCACATATGCCATGTTTGTAAAATGGCAATTCATATGATCCTACTACATTATCAACAATTCATTTACCGATTCACTGAAACAAACAAACAAACAAACATGGCTAATGTAAGTTAACTTGACGGTGCTAACGGATTTTAGGCAAATAAACCTATGTCACCACAGGAGTTCCTTGTTCTTTATGGCATATATATAGTAATGTGATTTTGCGGTGGCATTCATGTGATTTTGTCAACCAAATTATGGAACACTTCAAGGCCTACTGAATTTTAATGATGGCTACATATGCTGCACAATCACTTTTTGTGGTGCACTAGTGCAATCGACTTCCGGTTTGTGTATCATATAATCACAGATAACTACATTTTTTTTATCATGACGTAGCATAGAGTTTTCTACTACAATTCAAAATTTCAACTTCATATTCAAAATGTACTCGAAGAACAAAAAAGATAAGCTTTGTGTGAATCTTAGCTTTCACCCTATCCTTTCCCTTTTGATTATCATTTCTGTGGTGACATTTGCGCTAGATTATTTGACTTCTGCCCCTGGTAGCATGTGTGTACTTATCATCGTCATTACCAAATGCTTGTTGCATTTAAGTTCTGAATTGAAGGCCTGTAGAGGGAATGATCTCATATGTTTGCTTGTATGTCATAATTTCTTTGAGAGCTCAGTCATTATGTTTCACTTTGTAACCATAACTGCAAACTGCTTTGTAATTTACATTTTAGCCTGCTCTTTCTCCCTGAGTTCCGAGTACAGATGCTAGTAGGTAACTCCGTGATTTGTTTCAACAAGGATGACTGTCATGCTTTAGGTTGAACTTGAGTAATTTTGTGAGCAGCAACATAATATGTAGCTTTCCTTACCTTCTTGTGCTATTTCAGGATCCCTTGTAGAGCAGGCATATGCACGACACCAATTCAAATTACTTCTTCACAGTTGGTCTCAAATGAGATATTCCCACCAGCTGTTGTAAAGGCCATGCTTTTCCCTGGAGCTATAGTTAGCAACGTCACTACAAGCATGAGCATGACATTTCCAAGGTGGAGTGACTTGTTCGACATATACAATCTGACAGAAGTTAAGAATGCTTCAGCAGTAATTGATCTACAGCGTCTAGAGGTGCTTTTAACTGACGTTACAACTCTTCATCAGAAATAAGTTTGTGACAACTCTTCACAAGTTAACATTGCAAAAACTCTCTTTCCTGAATCAGATGCTTGCTGGAAGCTACTTCTGTGTTGCTGGAGCACTTGTTGGCATCATAAATCCTGGGAGGATGATCTTGTTTGGAACCCTTCTGGTTATCTGGGGTCTAGTGAAAGATGCGCTCTTCAGGAAGCCCATGAACAGTGAACAGACAGAACCAGTCTATGTCTACCCTACCATTTTGATTGCACTGGCTTGTTCATTCATGTCAATAACTTACAATATAAAGAAGAAAGCACGAAGCAGCCAGTCTGTTTCTATCTCTAAGCCACTGCAAAGTTCAGCCAAGTCAAAACTGAAGTAGATACTTTATTGTCAGTTTGTCAGAACCCTTTATGTATGTAGTTCATTTCCATCATCTGATTGCTGAACTGCTCAAGATAGATGGAATGATAGCCTGATTGTGGTTCTCATGTATCACTTTTAACACTGTAATCTTTACTATTCTCATCTGTATTGAAGGCTCAAACTCTACAATTTTGATGCAGCAGTTCCAGGTTTATTTCCACAGTAATGTTATTGATGTCTTTTTTACATTTTAATGATTACTGGCATTGTGCAAGCGTTCTAACAGATTGTTACTTATTTTGTTGCAAGTTGCAAAGAAGCGTTTCCATGGTTCTTTCACATGTGTTGCCCGCTATATCTCTGAAGCACGTGGATGTATGGCATGATATACGCGTGGAATAATTGTTGATTTTCGTTGTCAATATAAGTCTGGTTAAATCATCATATTACTATCTTCAAGAAGACTAGTTCCTGAACTTTCTTCCATTATTTCTTGTGTGAAGAATGGCTTTAGTTTAGCTGTTTGAATTGTCCAGTAACTTTGTATTTACCATATTCTCTTAATAGTCTTGAACTCTCTAATATTTTTTTTTGCGAAAAAGACCTGGCATTAAAAGAAACATCAAACAGTACAAAGCACCTCAACAAAAACAAAAATTACATTGAAATCTTTGAGATGCCCTTCGTCTTCAACCTCCAGACCGTGTCGACGGGGAGCGGCCCTGACGTTCCTCCTGGAGCGGGCCTGACGTTGTTGGTTGCGGACGGGAAGTCGCCGCGGGTCAAGAAGACCACATCCGTCCTGGAGATGAAGAAGGAATAACCGTCGATGAAGCTCTTTGGCGATCCGGATATCCCCATAGCCAGAAGAAGTCCTTGAGAATCACACCACTCCCACAAGCTTCTCGGCGTCGCCGCCGAGACGGGGCTGAAGCCGGAGAGACTTTATTGGAGAAGACGCCACTGCCTGAGCGTCGCCCTACCAAACTTTAACCCTAAAACCAGGAGAAAGAAGCCCTCCTGTGACGCAGGACGCAATCCACCCCGCCTCCATGGCCTAAAGGCCACAGAAACGAAGCAGATCGACGGCGGCGCCAGCAGGAACAATGGTGAACTGATAGGATCTAGTTGATCGTCACAAAATTCACTGACAAAAGATGGGCACATGTGATGGCTTAAATTTGCTCTGTTATAATGAAAGTTTGCTCTATTATGAGGTGGTCCACCATTCGCAGCAGTACTGCAGTCCTAGCATTTGTATGTTTATACTGTAACAACATAAAGAATCAAGATTGTATGTACAAGCGACTGTTCCCCTGTCTCTTGCTCTCTGTTAATGTCTGGTGGATAACGAGAGCAGAGGAAAAGAGATAAGCTGAGCTTAGACCCACCGAGATCCATGTGAGTTTTGTCCTTCAGGACTGCAGGCATTCTGTTATACGCTCTTGCTTGCCTTTTCTAATGGTGAAAACCAGAGCTGTAATTATTTTTATTTGCCCTCTTTAACAGCTGAAGCCTGAAGCTGATTAATAATTCGGAAGCAGGCCACGATGTCACGGAGTTAGATGGATGCACGTTAAGAGCTGAAGAGATGACCTAATTTGGTTGATCTGTAGGCAGTTTCCCAAGTCATCAATTATAGTCTTCCACCGAGCTTCTCTGTTGGTTAGATCTCACTCCTCACCAAGGATGAAAAAAGGACAGCCGCTTTAGTCCACTTCAATAATTGAGATTCCTGTCTGTCAATGTTCCTCTACCCCCTACTGTCATAATGATTGTAATTGCTAGCCTGTACAGTTAGACATAGGTAGTAGCCTCTCCCACCAATAAGATACAGGAAACAATCGGCATAAGTCTCGTAACTTTAGCTGTGCTTTTGCAGCTTACGTTCTTCCCTAACCTTCCTGCACAGAGTTTGGTGTTCACCACAGACTGCCATGGTTCAGATTTCTCTACAGAGGTCAGTTGCTACTCGCAACCTGCTTCTGCCACTTCTCGGCATTCAGCTTAGTGTTTCTTGTTTTTAGTGTATGTTTGATGTATCCATTAATACAGGGTGTCATTGTTGTGACATAATGATCCAAACTGTTTTAACAGGAGCTTGTCAATATCTCAATGCTCCATATATCATCCATGGCATCATGTGGGTGGTGCAAGCAGAAGATGGGCTTCTTGTAGATCCCAGTATTCGGGTTTTTCTTACAGTTCAAGATCGCCTTTAAATGTTCTCAAGACTAGCAGCGTTATCGACCCCTCTGACCCAAAGAAATTGGATTGGAGTTCCTCTGCTCCGAGAAGTGGACCATATGGCGCAGCCAGTCATCTACCAGGCACAATTGGAGTAATGGGGGCATCTGCCACGCTCTCTATCAGATTCTTAGAGAAGCTTGTGTATTGGAGTACCCGAGATGGAGAAGAGATACCTCCTTTTGTAATCTCCAACGATCCGCTGGTCAAGAAAGAGTTATTATCAACTGAAAGATTTCAACTTCCTTCTGACTGTGATACTGCACTTGGGAAATTAAGGAAGAAGAGACTAATCTTGGAGAAATCTGGAGCAAGCTGCATTGTAATGCCATGCCACTTCTTGCATGCCTGGCATGATGAAGTTTCACAGGGTTGCTCAGTTCCTTTCCTTCATGTCTTTGATTCTGTTTTGAAGGAACTCAAAACTGCAAGCTTTAAACCTGTTGAGTATGGAAGTAATGTTCGTATAGGAATTCTAGCTACAGAGAATACCTTCACGACCGACTGTTATCTTGATAAGCTGGAGAGCCAGGTAAGCCAACTGTTTTTTCTCTCTTTATCTGTTTCTACTCTTTCAATCAATGATGAGTTATTTAAGCTCCATAGATTTGTATACATGGAATATTTAAGAGTTTGATCTCGAAAGAATGTTTGTTTTGACTCTGTTTCTCTGCTTCTGCAATTGTGCAACATGCCTTTCTTTGAGAACTCTTACATGACAGTTCAGTTCCTATGAGTAATGGATGGTCAGATTTTTTCATGTCACTTCACATAGGGCTCGTTAGTCTCAAATTTCAGGTTCTAAAAGATTTAACTGCAGGAATTATGGTCTATATTGTAGCTTGTCAATTCCAAGTTTGCCAGTCGCATGATAGCATAGCTTATCCATTGCCTTTTTTTCATCCTAGTTAGATGCCTTGGAACATTCTAGTTGTAATACCCCTTGGTGCTTTTCTCACTCATCCAGTTTCCAGCCTACGGTTAAACTCTTTTTTGCTGAAATTTCCGCATCAGGGATTTGAGGTAGTTCGTCCAGATAGAGCTTCCATGGAGCACGTGGTGTTACCAGCTATCAGTGCATTTAGGAAGGGCGACATGGAAGGCGCGAGAAATCTGTTGCAAATATCACTCCAGCTTCTACTTGTGCAGGCTGTGAATACAATAATCCTTGCATCTGATGACTTCGTTGGTATCTTGCCGGATGATGACCCGCTGCTGAAGAAATGTATCGATCCTATGGATGCTTTGGTCAAGGAGACCATTATGTGCGCAAGAACAATGAGACCATGATATCCCGTCCAACTATTCTGTTTCCTCGTATAGTTTGACAGTGGTAAGCTGTTTGCACTTGAAACTTAAGGTCGAGAGAAGAATTTATCATGTCATTATCGCCAATAATTCAGTACAGTACATGCAATGAGATCTACCTATTCTTCGTTGCTAAGTCAAGAGATGCTAGCTTCATTTGTGAACTCAGATTTTGTTAGTTTATTCTTATGCCGAGGCATGGCTCCTCTAGAGGAACTTTCAGAGAAGAATCTAGAAATCAAAATAACTGATGTGATGGTTTGCTGGATAGAGCAGATGGCGACACTGTAGAATATAAACTGCGGGGAAGCAGCACCCTAGCTTTTCGTTTTCCGGATAGGCAGCTGCATGTTATGATGTTATACATGTGAATTCAGAGGTGAATATCAGAGCATTGATCTTTTGGATCCTAATCAGAAATAGTGTAGTTCTATCATGTTCTGCTGAACATCTTGCCACTGCTGCACCATTGCAAATTCATCTCTCATATAGCTCTTTGGATCCTAGAGAATGTTACAGCTCATCAGTTATGATATATGCCGAGGAGTTGTAACAGTGATGATGCTACCATTTGACCTGGGAAAGCTTTGTGGGCCTGCTTCTTGTATTCCATAGAATCTGGTTATTGGTGTGAAGGAGCTAGGAGAGAATGAATGTTCTGTGCAGATGTGGTATTGTTAAAAGCTGTGCATGATGAGTGAGCAAATGATTCAGGTTGTCTGCAGGCCCTGCAGCAAACAAGTGGATGAATGCTCTTTCTCTTTTCCATGCAGGAACCGGAGACAAAAAGAAACAAGCAAAACAAACACAAGGCCAACTGGGCTGCCTTTGTCCAGGGTAAGCAAGATACTATCAAGTCCAAGGCCAACCAGCCAAAACCAGTGCATGCTAAAACCATGAGATATATTCCGATGCTTCGTGACCACCTTCTCTCTCTCTTGCACACACTTTTCATTTTCCTCTTCGCAAAAGATGTGCTCACATATGCGCACACCGTTGATCTTTCAGATCAATAACTTGATGCAACATAGGGTACCTGTGTATACATCCTTTTATGCGTCCACACGAGACCAGTGAAGCTCATATTTCTTTGTGTTTGGATGACGCTTAAATCTTCATAACCCACGCACACACGCACGCACGCGGACCCACTTCCTGGCCATATGGTGGGGCCCATCTTCCCCCTCGTGGGCCTTTTTGCCTCTTTTTTGGCTCTACGGATGCGTCTTGACCTAAAATGGCTATATGTATGACCCCTTCGGCGAGATCGCAAAGGGGCTGTGGAAAACACAAAGTAAATGGATTTGCAGACTGTGAGGATAGGAAGGAGTCGCTTCCAGAGTCGCCCACGACTGGACCTTCGAATCCGTCTACACCATCTCCCTCGTCATCATCAAGAAGAGGGAGTAGTTCAACCCTGGACTATGAGATTGTGGAAGTAATTTGTATCAATCTCTCTATTGTGCTTCACAAATTAGAGTCACATGAGCTGCCTATCATAATTGTGACCATATTTTTATTAACCCTATGGTGGATATTTTGTTATTAAGATGATTTATAAGATGTAAATTGGTAGTTGTTCTTGGAGTATTGATAGATGTAAATATTACCACATTCTTGTATGCTTTGTTCTGATCAAACTAGTATGCTAGGGCATGGTTGTGTGCATTAGGCAGAGCAATGTTGTTGTATTCATAGGAAAGTGACTTAAGTTCTAGTGCTTACATAGCTTTTACCTTTGTATGATTGCCTTACTAGCTAGGGAGAATGGAATACGTATGCTTTATGTTGTCTAATGACAGAAATGATGGTCTTGTTAGAAAGGTTGCATATTTGTGTTCAACATCATGTTACAGATCTTAAGACAATACTCTGTTAGTGTTTAAATTTAGCTTGAGGAGTTGTCCCTTGTCAAAGGAGTATTAGTGAGTTGTGCTTGCATCAACTTTATGTTGGAACGTGATGTCCATATCCATGCTTATCAATGACATCTTGTTTGTTTGCATGCTATTAGTTTGTCGTTTGTGCTATCACCACAACCATGTTTTTGGGAGAGAGAGAGTTTAAGTGAAACCATGATCCTCGGTCCACTTTTAGCCATAAGAAATCCCTCCTTTAGTTTACTTGTTGTTTACTTTCAGTTCTTTAAACCAAAATGCCATTTACTAATTCCTTTTGTTTAGTTAAACTTGCGAGCTGTGAGTGCTTGACTACCACTCTAGTTAGCTGGGGCGGCAAAACTGTTGTTTACTATTGCAGGTTGCTTGAAGGGTCTAGAAAAGCGAACCACCATCTTCCCTAAAAGTGCGATATAAACCCTCGAGTCACCCTTGTGGGGAAAACTTCTCTTGCTGCATCACTCTATGCATGGAGTCCCAACGGATTGCATATAAAAGAGTAGAATTGTTGCCATCAGCAGCACGTGACCCCACTTCCTGGCCACATGGTGGGGACCATCTTCTCCCTTGTGGGCCCTTTTGCCTCTTTTTGGCTCTACGGATGCGTCTTGACCTAAAAAACACTATATGTATGACCCCTTCGGCGAGATCGCAAAGGGGCGGTGGAAAACACGAAGTATACTAAACGGATCTGCAGACTGTGAGGATAGGAGGGAGACGCTTCCAGAGTCGCCCACGACTGGACCTTCGAATCCGCCTACACCATCTCCTTCATCATCATGATGAAGAGGGAGTAGTTCAACCCTGGACTATGGGATTGTGGAAGTAACTTGTATCAATCTCTCTATTGTGCTTCACTAATTAGATTCTATGGTGGATCTTTTTTTATTGAGATGATATATGAGATGCAAATTACTAGTTGTTCTTGATGTATTGATAGATGTATATGTTACTCTATTCATATATGCTTGTTCTGATGAAACTAGTATGTTATGACTCATGTGGGGATGTGTGCATTAGGCGGAGTAATCTAGTGGTATGCATTGGAAAGTGACAAATTCTAGGTGCTGCCATGGTTTTTTACCTTCCTGTTGATTACCTCAGAAATGATTGTGCTTTATGCAATCTAGTAATAGAAAATATGGTCTCGTTTTCTCAAAGATAGTGAAATTGTGTTCAACATCATGTCATAGTTCTTAAGGCAATTTGAAATATTTCAAATTATGTTCAACATCATGTCATAGTTCTGAAGGGAATATGCCCTAGAGGAAACTAATAAATGGTTTATTTTCATATTTCATTTAGTTCATAATAAGTTTAATACTGTGTTATAACTATATGAGTTGGAGAACATTGATACACGTGTGGTATTAAACAACCAGAGTCCCTAGTAAATCTCTATTACTATCTCATTGGTCAACTGATGATCAGTTTCTAGATCACGTGACATTTATGTCTAATTGACAATGAGAATCATGCCATTAGGTAAATTCCATGATGGACATGCCCAACTTTATTATGTAACATGATCGTGTCACGATGTTCATGTTGTGATAATAAGAAATGTTGTAACCTAAATCCTTAGGACGTGAGATCATATCTAATGACTACTTCCAGCAGAAGCTTTGATTGCATCAATCGTCTCTTCCTTAACCGGGTGACTAAAAAGGTGCTTTCGGGTTTTCTAATGGAGTATGTTGAGGCGTATGCATCAAGAGAAGGATTTGTTCTTCCGCGTGACGGAAAGGTACTCTGGGCCCACTCGGTGAGATTTCATCCAATATTGAAACATGTGACTAGGTCACGGGGATGGTATATCACGGAACGAGTAAACGACAATATCGGTAACGAGATTGAACTACGTATGGTGATACCAACTCACAAGGGTATAGCTACTAAGGCCCATTATCTTCGTACCCCTAGGGCCCATACGGGTAATTGTATATTAAGAGTTAGGCCCAAATATAGATATAGTCAAAATACGAGTTGATATCGTATACAGACGTTGTAATTTGTATTGAACCCGACCAGATCCTCGAGATCTGGCCACCTATATAAAGGGGCCAGGAGGGGCCGGCCAGGGACAAATTGAGATTGAGCCAATTGATTACTAGGTTATTCTCGACACACATCAAGTTTTGCCTTGTTTGTCTGAACCTTTACCTTCGAGTTCATCCGACACCCTCTTCCCCCAATCCTAACTCATTCATCTAGGACATTTGCTGAGTTAACCCTCGTCAATTTGCGCCGACCGTGGGGAGCTTGGGCGTTGGAGTCATGAATTTGACAGCTTTTTTGCTTTCAACCAACAACAACTCGAAGATCGACGAAAACCAGACCACCTTTGGAGCCGAAGATTTTCATCCACATCAACCAACCCTTACTCCGGTCTTCATAAGCTTGGATCAGGAGATGGACCTGATGATTGGAAGCCTCAACTTTTGCGTCGGTTCCATGGGAACGATTCGCCTCTCAGATTCGACAAGATCGGATCCGTCGGTGGAAAAAACCGCACCCGCAGCAATATCAGAATCATTGGTTGGATCTTCTAGGGAGGTAAACTCGCCGGTCAGCTTTAAGCCGATGGAAAATATAGAGGACACAATTGAAGAACTCGCTGAAATCATGGAGAACCTCGACTTGAGGGAGCCAGCAGGAGATTTCATGGTCTACGACAACAACACCTCAGACAAGTCAACAGATAAATGGAAAACAGGATTGGAACTTCATGATGATGACCAAACAATCTTCTCAAGTTTCAGTAGCAAGATCAATCATCAGCACCAAGTGTTTGCTATCATAGGAGACAACTCAGAAGAATTCGATGACAACAACCCAGTACTCAACCCAGCAAATGTAACCAGAGGAGCAAACCATCTGGCAGAAGGAGATATCGCAGATTCCTTAGCAACCAGAGCAAAGGTGTGACTATCTGCCGATGACTGGAAGACAATTAAAGCAGCAGTTGACAACGGCGCAGCCATCCCAGTAGAAGCAAGTAAAGAGGTACTCTTAGGATACCACTACGCCTTACATCGACAATCAAGGCAGTTAGAAAGGGAGAGAAGCGAAATAATGAAAAGGCGGGAATCAGTAAGCACAACAAGTAAAGCTATACACGAAGCACACAGTAACACATCACATACAAATAGCAGGAGGCACAACAGGCACGGATCATGAGTCGATAATCTCGAGCACTCAGAGAGAAGAAACCTCTCAAGGAACCTTGACTCATCTTTCTTGTCAGTTGATGAGTGGGGCAATATCATGCCAAAAACACCTGAAGAAGCACTCGTAGCAGCACAAATATATCTATACACCACGCAGCCAAACCCAGAGGACCCAAGAGAACATATGCACCAGGCAGCATTGCAGGGCTTAAGATTAGTGGGAAACAAGTTGACAGCCAGAGAAGAAGAGATGCGTCGCAATGAAGGCATTCACAAACTCAGAGCACCACGCTATCACAATAGTCCTCGACACAGAAGCAGGAGCCGACAATATAGGTTACCGTCACCAAAACATTACAACAGTCCATGGTATGAAGGAACCCAAAGATCCAAGTCTCCCAAGAAAGCATACAATTACAAAGATGATGAAACGATGATGGGTGCGCCATGCTTTACTCGTAGAGTTTGCAGCACTCCCATTCCTAAAGGATTCAAACTACCCCATGATCAGCAGAAATATGATGGATCTCAGGAGCCACAGTCATGGCTCTCAGACTATCTACAAGCAGTAAGAATACTAGGGGGCTCAAAAGAGATAGCACTGCAAAGTTTGTAGCTCCACCTCACCGGCGCGGCACGATCATGGTTAGGAAAGCTACAGAGAGAAACAATTGGAAGCTGGGATGAACTCAAAAGGCAGTTCACAAGAAACTTCAATTCAACTTACAAGCGACTAGCATCAATAGAAGAAGTCAAAGCTTGCACACAGAAGCACAATAAAACACTTTGATCATACATACAATGGTGGAGCATCATTAAAAACTCCGCGGTCGACGTATCTGGCGAAAGGGCAATTTATGCTTTCACGGTTGGGCTACGACAAGCAAATCTAGTCAAAGAAATGGGACGAATCGAGCCAAAAACAGTGGCAGAATTAATGGACATAGCAAACAGATTCGTGGACGGCGAAGATGCTTGTAATAACAAAAGGACGCGGTCACCCAAAGAAGACAGAGGGAACGGATATAGCAATTGGAGGCAAAGATCCCGCAACTATGATAATTACGGCTCCCATAGTCAAGTAGCCATAGGATACAAAGAGAACAACTACCAAGGAGACGATCGCAAGAACACAGGATATCACAGCAATAGCAGAGAAGACTCTAGCAGCAATAGGCAATTTCAGCCAAGAGGATCATGGGAATACAACCAGTCACCAGATGACATGCTCAATGGGCCATGCCATATGCACTACACGTTCATCGACGACAAGAGAGTATCACGCCACGCGATGAAGGATTGCATGACATTCCTAAAACTCCAAGAAGCAGCAGTACATAAGCAAGTCGAGGCAAGAAGGCAAGGATACGACGGAAGCATGAGCGATGCACCCCCAGCGAATCAGCAAGCAACAAATGGAGCCGTGCAAGGGCAGAATCAGCCAAATCAGGGAAACAAAAATGATGGAGGTTATATCCCATCTAAAGGACACATCAGCGCAATGATACAGTTGGTACCAAAATCAAATAAAGAGCAGAAAAGCATCTCTCGACAAGTTAATCTAGCAATAACTTTGCCTCCAGCGTCCACATAATACTTACACTGGTCCGAACAGCCGATAGAATTCAATAGAGAAGACCATCCAATAACAGTACCTCGGCCAGGTAATGCGCCTCTGGTACTCAAAGCTCAAATCGGAGGGTACGATGTGGAAAGAGTGTTTATGAATGCAGGAAGTGGTATAAATCTAATATACGCAAAAATGCTCTGGGCAATGTACATATCACTGGAGTTTCTCAAACCAACAGACTGCTCCTTCCACGGAATCATACCAGGAAGCGCGAACTACCCATTGGGTCGAATAGCACTCGATGTTTGCTTCGGCAACCGCCATATTACAGAAAGGAGAAGATGGACTTCAAAGTCATGGACTGGCCCTCTCAATATCACGCGATCCTCGGACGACCCGTGTTTTCGCGTTTTATTACAGTGCCTCACTACACCTACCTGGTACTCAAAATGCCAGGACCCAATGGAATCATCATAGTAAAAGGAAGCTTTGAGCTCTTAGATATATGTGATAAAGAGTTCCACAAAATGGCGCAAACATTTGGCATGATAGCCGAATATAGACAACTCAAAGGAAAAATAGACAAGGAGACCACAACTACTACAAGGCAACCCGAAGGAAAGAAAGCGGGCAGCATCGAGCCAGAAGCGAAGAAACTTCGAGTCCAAGAGGAGGACCCAGGAAAATCTACAACGAACGAGTCGGGGACTCCCTCCACCTAGGCGAAAAAACCTTCTTAAGGCAAATATATAGTAGAGTTAGTAACATAAGGCTATTCAGCCACGAGTTATAAGGGAAAAGACCCTCTGGACCCAGAACACAGGCCACCGGTCGGGTCCCTTGGGCCACCCTCATGTATCTTTACATTCAGCATAATAAATAAAAGACAAGTTCCTCATTCTTTGAGTTTACAAGTCTATTATATCAATGATTCTATGCGGATAAGTATGCGAGAAATACTACAAACTGCGGTAAACACACAATATATGACAGCACATCGTCCTGAGTAGAGTATTCTGACAACAACGTTAGAATAACTATAACTCTCACGCTCACAGAACAAAGCAAGCAAATTACAATGAGCAAACCGCGACTACAAAGCCACTTGATCCGACGAATCAACCATAAGTGGGTTTAAATAATGGTACTCGCGGAAGAAATCAGCATCGGCTTCAAGCAACTTAGTAATAATCCTTCTCGCAGGTTCAAGTGTAGCATCCATGTGAACCCGCATCACCATAGATCTGGATCTCTGAGGAGGCGGTAAACCCCGAGAAATAGTATTAATGTTGAGCTTTGAATGCCACTTCCGCACCCAACCAAGAGCAAAATTGGCACCAACAACCAGATTAAGTTCTATAAGTCGATGAATACGTCGGCTCGTCTTAAAAACTTCGATTAGCTGGCCAAAATTCTCTGGAAGAGGATTTCTAGGAAGCATAACCAAAAACATGGTTGTCAAAGATTTTCGACATCCATCAACGGATTCTCCAATGTGACGAACCCAATCCCGCAGAAGAAAAATGTCACTACGACGACGAGCATCAACCTAGAAAGTGTTGGTATCCAAAGATACCCTCTCAAGAGCCGCGTTTCACTCGGTTACTCGATGATCCTCGGCAACACGGTCCAAGGAAATACATGGGAAGCACAAAGTCAAGATATATCGAACCAAAAGTAGCAACAAAAGACACGCGGGGGCTCCGTGCAGCTTACATTGCAGTTGCTCGCATGCTAACTCAATGATTTCAGTAATATAAATATCCCATTCTCCGAGCTGAGCAATCTTAGCCACCAAGATAGACATTTGCTCCTCCAGAGAAGATACTTTCTTCAATAAACTCAACGATTTTGCGGCTTGGTCCATGGCAGCCCTAGTCTGATGTTTTAAAGAGGACAACTGATCTTCAAGATCCGCAATCCTTGACAAATGTCATGTGCAACAATCAGGTGAAGAACGTCCAAAAGCAACCTCGGGAATTTGTGAAACTGCTACATTCGTTGGTAAAGAACTACACCCAATCTCTCGCATCTCGATCTCACATTCAAGCTGGACAAGGAAAAGGAAAAGATAACTTCAGATACAGGATGAGTGGAAGTCATAAATTACAGTACATAGTATTTACAAAAGGTAACTCTGGGCAGGACAATTGAGCACAATGTTTGGATTACAGAAAAAGGACAACAAAAGAGGGAATAAGCATGGAAAGACAAGTAGAAGTCTACGCCACCTCAACAGGAGAGGGATCTGCAGTAGCAGGAGAACTTGAAGAAGGTGCAGAAGTCGAAGGCGCTGGCGCAGGCAGAATCAAGGAAACAAGCTTGGGCACATACTTCTTCGCCTCTGCAAAGAACTCCTTCATCTCTGCTGGGCGTCAAGCATAAGAGGAGCTCACCTTTTCCGAGTCCACACTTTCGCCATGTGACTGAGTCAGAGCAATCGTTCCCTCAACACCCCGCTTCACAGAAGAAAGCTTCAGCTGAAGTATGGGATCTTCCAAGGTGTCGAAAGCCTTGACTAGTTTCCTAAGATTACCGATAGGCATCTCATCCTTCTTCTTCGGAAACAACCCGACGAACAGGCAAGGAAGCACGTGGCCAGCTAGCTGGAGGATGTTTCTAACATTCTTCTAGTTCGACTCCAGAATGCCAACAGTAACTAGCTGAGGATTTTTGGCACAGTCAAGATGGAGTTTTATTATTTCTCCATGTTGTTCTGCTATATCATGAAATTCACAATTAAAGTCAAAGCAGGCATGAAGACAGACAGAATACAACAAAAAGGAGAGAACTTACTGCCAACAGACATGAGAATACCATCGAGTCGTTTCACACCATCCTCTTCACGCTTGGCTTGCTTTTGGGAAACCTCAGCTAAAGCATTCTCAGCCTTAATTGCCCTGGATTCCGTTGCTTTAGCTGCTTTGTCAGCAGAAGCCTTGGCAGCATCAACCTTCTTAAGAGTCTGGGAAGTGGCTTTAAGCTTGGCCTCCAAAGAAGCCACACGCACAAGGGCGTTGGCTAGAGAAACTACAGATACAACGACAACATAGAAACTCGAGTTATCAGAGGCAACAAAGGGAAGAAAGCAACTGAAAAACAAAGGGAATACATATATGTACCCTTGGATTCATCGGTAGTCTTTCAAATATCGAGACATTCAGCGCCAAGAGATAGAAAATTCTGCATCAAAGGCTGCAGGACAAACACACATAAGTAAAGCTATTTACATCACAAAACAATAGAGCACATGGCGTACTCACATCACTAGAAGAAGAAGCATCCTGATGCGCCTCAAGGGAGACAGATGAAGTATGCGTCACCTTCTTATGATGTTTATGGGCCAGTGCTTTCATAATCTTCTCCAGGGTATCCTCTGGCGGAATCTCTACCATAGCCTCTTCTTGCGAGTTCTTTTCCGCAAAGGCAGAGGTTGGCAAAGAAGAACCACAGCAGCTGTCTCTTTCGGCTTATCATCATCACTAAGGAAAATTGTTCGAGTTTGAGGATAGGAGAGAGAGAAAACAAGAAAAGACTAGCAGCAAAAGGGGATAACTTACGAGTCAGCTCCAAGAAAGTCTAATATAGTACGATCCTTAGAAGTCAATTCTTCCAGCAGTACATCTTTCGGCTTAGATGAACCCGAGGAAGTCAAATCTTCTAGGCATTTCCTTTTCTTGTCAACACTCTGGACTTCAGACTCATCTGGGGGAGGTGATAGAGTGGAGTCACTCCCCTACAGAGAACCTTCAGCTCCATCCCCGTCTAGATTCTCAAAAGCCTCAAGGGCTACGGAGTCAGCAGGAGCGACTTCAGCAGCGATAGGCCCTTCCTCGGGAAGGGGAGGACGTGAAGCCAGAATTTGATGACCCTATAACCAGGCAAACACGAAGCATCAACAATATATAGTCAGGATTATATGGAGAATAAAATATTTCTTTGGGTTACAAGGAAAGTACCTTTGGCAAAGGATGAGTGGAGTCGAAGGGAATGGCTAGACAGGCAGGAACTGCTAGTTTGGCAGTAAGGGTAGTCAATGACCTAACCCTCTTATCGAGATGCCTTTTCGCTGGGTCCTTTGGAGACACTCAAGAAGGATCTAACAAGACAGAATAAGTCCACAATTTGGAAACTCTAGATTGCAGCGGTTGAATTCGTTGTTGAAGAAAGAACACCATGAGTTGTGTGCCAGTAAGCTCCTTCTTTGCTGCATTCTTCAGCTCCTGGATATGAGCCAACAATGGTTTGATGCTTTCGACTTCAGCATCGGAGGCAGAGCATTCCAGGTAGTCAATTTGGTCAAGCTTTTGCTGGCATCAAACAGGGCAAGCCCATATTCATCAGATTCAGAAGATTTTTGGTCCTTGATGTAGAGCCACTTCTGTCTCCAACCTTGAACTGATTGAGCCATCTTGAAATGAAGATATTGCGATTCCAACCACACAGAGACGATGGCACCACCAAGCTCTGGAATTTCGCCTTTGGAACCACTAGGGCGCAAGTGAAAGAGGTACTTCCACATAATCCAGTGGTGATCAATGCCCAAAAATGCTTCACACAGAGTAATGAAGCAGGCAATGTGCAGAAGAGAATTTGGCGTGAGCTGATGCAGCTGCACACCGTAAACAAACAGAAGCCCACGAAGAAATTCGTGGGCAGAAAGAGAGAAGCCATGGAGGAGGAAAGCTAAAAAAACATCACCCGGAATCCCGGTGGTGGTGCAGGGATGACCTCGGTGCCGGGGAAGATGATATTCACGGATGCTGATAAGAATCCTTCCTTTTTCACCTTCTTCAGATCCGTCTCATCGAGATCGGAAGTAGTCCAGCCCAAAGCTTGCTTCTTTGTGCCCTTCTTTGCCATTCTTGGTCGATGCGCAACTCGCTTGATGGGCACGCAATGGCGCGACACTGGGAGGTGAGAGAGAGAACAAGCTCAAGGAAGAAGAAGCAGCGGCGGCGGCGAAGCGAAGAACTGGTAAATTGTAAAAGTAAAAGGATTTCTCCTTAAATAGCTTCCACAGGAAGGAACATGGGCTACGACGTGACGTGAAAAGCAGAAGCAGCGAGCCCACTAACGGGCAGAAATTTTCAGAAATTACCAGGCTACCCATGTGCAACGGTCACCCTTTGGTCAAATCATCACAGTGAGTGTTCATGTCAATGACGTCATATTTTGATATACATTGGTTCATACACACAAGCCAAATTGAAGAGATGCAAGTCGAAGGAATTTTTGAGTCTATGATCATCTCCAAGAAACCGACCATAGCCTCGGGGGCTACTCCCATCGGGAGCGCTGATCGCGCACCCGATGAAGTATAAAGGTAAAAAAGAAAAGAGATCTCAAATTATTTTGTGCAGGTCATGATGAAAGAAGGTAAGAAAGAAGACAATACTTCTGAGCCTATATGTAAAAAAAATCGACTATAGCCTCGGGGGCTACTCCCATCGGGAGCGCTGGTCGCGCACCCGATGAAGATGGAAATTATCGATTTTGCATCGAAGATGGAAATTATCGACTACATATTGGAGCAAATTATCGACTTCATTGTCAAAGTGATAAGCACCAGATATTAAAATTCACTAATTTACTCCCATCAGGAGGGATTTGCGACTAGTTGAAGAAAGCAACCCAAAGATTTGGGGTGTTGAAACAGCCAAACAAGGCTCACGACAAAATTTTGATTCTGAAGCCGCATCATCGCGATGAAAGCTTGAATGCTGTGGTCGCAAAGATCATGAAGGTAAGACCTCAGGATCCGTCCTGCATGGCCTAGTATATGCACATGAATGCGCTCTGCTAGTAAAGTTTTCATATCTATGATGCGAAGAAAATCCCGATGGACGCACTGGGTATCCTAAGAAATACTGTAATCCATGTCTTAGTAAGTCCTAAATGCGGCAAAAGACTGGGTTACGCAAGGTATCGAATTTGAGTCTGGGGACTTGAGTTTGAAGTAGGTAACAAGTTTTTGCTCAGGCAATTAGCTGGTTTCCTGATCCGTCAGAAGCACCAGGCTTGCTCACCAAAATCCCCATGAGAAATTAAGAATATGAAATATTCAATGAGGTTAAGAAAAAAGTATAAGTTCAAGATTGATCAAGTCGAAGATTGCAAGTCGACGATATGAAGATTTGAAGATTTGAGATTCAACCCGAATCTGCAATTTTGGTGGAATCCCGGGGGCTACTGACAAGGGTATAGCTATTAAGGCCCGTTATCTTAGTACCCCTGGGGCCCGTTCGGGTAATTGTGTAATAAGAGTTAGGCCCAAATATAGATATAGTCAAAATACGAGTTGATATCATATACATACATTGTAATTTGTATTGAACCCGACTGGATCCTCATGACCTGGCCAGCTATATAAAGGGGCCAGGAGGGGCCGGCCAGGGATAGATTGAGATTGAGCCAATTGATTACTAGCTTATTCTCGACACACATCAAGTTTCGCCTTGTTTGTCTAAACCTTTACCTTCGATTCATCCGACGCCCTCTTCCCCCGATCCTAAGTCCTTCATCTAGGACATTTGCTGAGTTAACCCTTGTCACCAACGATCAAGTCTCTGATGTTGCAAGTATCACAAAAACAAAGGGAATAGGACATCGACGTTTGCTGTTCAACGACAAAAGACCTTCGTGAATGCACATGGGTCATTATGTAGATATTCAGGTCCCGTAATGATCATTCACCTAAGAGGAGTCTCGGTGATGTCTGGAGTATTCCCAAACCATAAGGGTATTACGCTTAAGGGTTCGATAACATGTAAGATGGTTTTGGCACATTCGAAATTGATAGAGTATTGATGAGAGAGAGACGTAAAAGTTCCGCAGTGATCCAAAAGTTGTTTGGAGGGTTCCGGAAGGAGTTTCAGAGCAACGAGGATTAAATAAATATGTAATTAATATTAAATATATTGTTTTATTTAATAAATAATGGTAGCCCACCTTAATTGGGCCCTTCCAGGAAGGGAGCCCACTAAGGTGGCCGGCTAGGCCTCCCAGATGGGCCCTAAGGGGCCCATGCACCTAGGGCAACCTAGGGTTAGGGTTTTGGGGCGCCCTAGGTCTGCCCCATCCCTCCCTTGTCCGCCGTCCCTAGGGGAGACTTGGTGGAGGGGTAAGCCTCCCCCATTCCCTTATATAAAGAGGCCCTTGGGAGGAGGAGAGCACAACACAGTAGATTGAGGGGAGTTCCTTTGGGAAGCTCTCCTCTCCTCTCCTCCCATGTGCCTCCCCTCTCTCCCACATCTCCCTCTCATGTGGCTCCTCGAAGGACTGCATAGGAGCGAGGTCAACTCCAACGCTGCACACCATCATCATGCGGGAATTCCGGATCTGATCCAAACCAATCTACTTCCGCAAATCTCGCCATGAATAGAGATCCAGAAGAATTCATCGTTCATCGTATGTGTATAATCCCGTGAGGTGCTGCACTTGTGGTACTCAGTCATTGCACTGGTATTATTGCACTGGTGTCATGACATCAAGTTCTACACAACCTTGAGGTCGGCTTCGTCGGCTTCATCATCAATGCGTGTGCGGGTGTGTAATTCCTGCGTTCGGTCTACAAGGGTACGACACCGATATCCAGCTATTCATTATAGAATTACTAATATATAGGTCTTGGGAAATTTGGGGTTGCGTAGATAATAAATGTTGTTATTAGCATCAAACCCCAAAAGTGGTATCAGAGCCTGATCTATGCGTAGTATGCTTGTATGGTTAGAACACATAGCAATATGTGGGCATTGCTCTTCTCGTTGTTACCCTCCCATGTGAATTTGCTTATATCTGTGGGATAGTTGGGTTGAAGAGGCCCGAGACCAACCTTACGCGTACTCTTATGCAAGACTAGTTCCGCAACTGACATATGGCCTATACTGTATAAGTGGCTTGTCGGCTGCCAGTTTCTCTAACTATAGTGGATATGGCGTCTGCAACGGAGGGCCCTTAACGGGGATTCAAAGAAACAATTAGTCAACCAATGTTGTGGCTACTTGTTCGTAGGTAAGATACGGTTCTTGTGCGAAAGCCCTAGAAGCCACGTAAAACTTGCAAAAGGAAAAAAGTAGAACCTTCTAACTTTGTTTTGTAGTGGGGCTTGTGATGTGATATGGTGGATACGGTAAGTTTCTTTGTACTAACTGCAGCTTCACGACGATGGCACCATGGACGTGGTGTCGTACCAGTGGAAAGATGGAGATCATACCGGGTCACTCGCTGTAGATCAAGCACCTCGATGAAGAACCATATCATATCACACAATATTTACATTTGATGTTATTATGTACATCTTGTTTGTGCTAGCATTTAGATACACGATGATAGCATAAGATAATGTAATCCCTAATCAATACCAAATAATTATGTTCTCCCTTACATGCACAATCACCAAGAAAGTTCTTCGATATGAAGCCGGCCGTGATGATCAGGGGCTAGACATATATAAGTTCGCATACGATGTGGGTACAAGCCATGTATGTGCCACACAATACACTAAGGTTGTTTTGGCAAGCCTAGCATGTGTAGACATAGCCTCAGGAGCATGCAGACCGAAAGGTCGAGCATGGGTCACATGGATGATGTGATTGACATAAGTTCTGTCTACCTTTCAAATTATATCGCCGACCGTGATGATTCGGGCGGTATAGTGGATGGGTTCCGTGTAATCACTAGAACATTTTAGGGATGTTCTAAATGGGAGCTCATTAGATTTTTCGCTCATATTATGAACTTAGTTTTATATCTTTGTAAATTTGTGTAGATGAACACCTATATCCATCTAAGTCCTTATATGCATGAAGAAAACTTAAAAGTGACGGGTCAAAGTTTATCGTTTTATACCAACACTTGAGGGATATCCTCAATAGTAATGAATTTCTCTACGTGATACAAGAACAAATAGGAGATGCGTTAGGGTACTTCATAATCAAGAATGATAATTGTGATTATCATGATCACGATGACAATTCTATTTGAGTCCAAAGCATCATGCTTCATACCATGGTTTTATGAAGTGTGATTGCATGGACAAGTTCCTTTCAATTAAATTTGGAAGAGAACATTTGCTTAAAGAGTCACTTGGCAACCATGATAGGATTCATGGGTGCCTCACCGACTAGGACAACTGAATGACAAATGAAATTGCGATAGATGGAGTGCAGTGTTGACTCCCTCCCATCTACAATGATTTTGTCATATGATGTGCAATGCAAGGAGAATCGTTCACCTTCCATGAATTCCTGTCTTGGTTGAGAACCGTGAAAGTAGGGCCAATAGCAGGGGAAATTGTCAAACCCAAAAAGTATATGTCATATACAAGTTATAAATGTTTCATGCTAAACACTTATAGCAGATTTTGTGTATTCGATACAAATTCTTGTTTATTTGAAAATTGGACCTTCTCCATGACTGTGGCATGGAGGGTATAGGCGTGTGATGATGGAAATCAAAAACTTGATGGCCATGAACGTGCTACCTCCACATTTATTATCAGGATTAGTGATGGAATAATTTTTTTAATCAATAATGGTGTAGGACCTTATTTGTGTGTCTTGCTTTTCATGAGACAAAGTTATGGTCACATTATGATTATGAATGTATTATTCTTGTTTATCCTTGATAATTATGTAATGAGCATTTATAAACATTAATTATCCAAGCTAAATGATGACCTCATTTTAAATGACACTACTATTTGAAAGTCATACTTTATGATTAAGTACATGTAAAAATTTCATATTGATGAAATGTATTGTCGCTAGATATTTGATCTTTATACAATACGAATCATGTTTCGTTTTGATGAAATGACTCGAACTCCGTGATATGGAGAGTACTCCTAATTGTTGAGATCATACAGATGATTGCAACATAGAAAAAGGAAAAGTATTATACATGTCAATCTATAGTATTGATATGAGTAGTGATATTTTGCATTCTTCATTAGAAATCCAAAGTGAATATTTGAATTCATGGGGTTTTGAAACCATTTGATGTGTTCAAAAGATTTTGGAAATTAAGACAGAATTATAATTAAGTCGTTTTTTAATCAAAGTGACTAGATTATAAGTTATGATAAGAATTTGTGGAAGTCTTTCTAACAAATAAATACCCAGAACACTTCAATATGTTGATGTGTGTTAAAAATCATAACTCGGTGGATATTACGTGATGTTGAATTATCTCCTATAGGTTAGAACTTATCTTTAAGAGCGGTGCATTGAAATAGCAAACACTCAATTTTAATAAATAGGAAGCCATAATACTATATGAGTTATAGTATGATTCATAGCATGATTTTGAGTCATATATGATAATTCAAAATTAATATGAATAATTCTTTGTAGTGTGTCCTTATTGTAATATGGACGCATCTTCCATGAACTAAAAATGCAAAATTGTATTGCGAAGTTTTGGTGCACTCTAGAGAAAGAGTATTCTTAGTAAGGGTGCTAAAATAAAGAAAATAAAGGACCAAAATAAAGTTATTGACTTGATCTTGATAATGTCAGAATAGCGCAATGGAATATGTTCTAAAGCAAAGGTCTGCATTAGAAAATAGAAAATTAATTATGATGATCATATTATTTTCAATTGAAGTCCTTTATTTAAGAAAATAGGATTCATGAATAATTTTGTGCCTGATTGCAAAATATAATTCATGATTTACTTGCCATGTTATTGAACAAGACATACCTATGAACTATGAAGAAAAGATGGTGGACCTAAATGAGAGAAATGACTTGGAGTCATGAAATCCTAAAGTTACATTTAAGATTGTAAAGTAAAGGTACTTGATCTTATTAAGTAAAGTGTTACTTAATATTCTCGAATAATGCGAGATTATAAGGGAGAAATGAAACTTAGAAAGAAGGACATAAAAGCTCGATTTGTCACAGAAGTGTGTTCCTGACAAATTCAATGGTTTGACTACAACATGTAGCAATGCGTAAGTCTTTTAGGTAATGAAAACCATTAGGTTATCAAAATTGCAAGTTCTTAAAATTTGTTTAAGAAAAGCAAAGTTTTGTGAACATTTTGGAAATTAATATCCCGCAACTGGAAATCTCGATTTGATGTATGATCAAAGGATTTTGGAATTTTCCAAATTATCGAGAAGACCTACAATTTACGTTAAACTAAGTGAGAGCTAAATTGAATAGTTGTCTCATCATTATATGTAGATGATATATTTTGAGTGGGAGCTATGAAAGCTTTCTCATTATATGTGACATACATATTTTTTAGTGGGAGCTTGAGACACATTATTATATGTAGATGACATATTATGAATGGACTAGTTGATATTAACAAATATTAATAAATGGTATTAATAGATAATTGAAAACATTGATATCTATTGAAATAGATTGATATGTTCAATTCATTAAGTTAGAATGTTTTCCTAGTCAAAATTCTGAAAGTCCAGAATGGAACAAGCCAGAAATGAATCTCTTGGATGACTGAATGGCTAGGTGAAACATTGAGATAAATCTCGGTACAATAATAGTGGTTGATAGATGTGCCACATTTACGTCATCTAAAAACCATGATATGTACACGACATAACGTGACCCGAGTTCTTAGTTGGAAGAACATATTCTGGAATGATTTTAGAATCATTGAACAAAGGATAAGTTTGAAGAACAAGTTCTGGAACAATCTCAGAATCGTTGAACAAAAGTTTTCCTTCAGGTTCCAGGTAGAACTAAGGACATATTTCTAAAAGAAAGTAAGCTTGGCCGTAAGTGCGAGGTTACCGGATTTGGAAATTTGCAAAACTTAAAGGCTTAGATGAATGGAAGCGTGGTTAGACATCGAAGTTGCACTCTGCACTATCGATTGAATCCATTTATGGGCTACCTGGAAGTGGCAAGTATAATGTTGTGGCTTTGAAAGTTCATCTTCTATATGAGTGTGTTTCTGGTATGCATGACAATAGAGAAAGTTCTTCTTGACTGAGCGAATGCCATTGCAAACACTAGAATACAAAGTCTCACTCTTCTACCAACATAGATACTTTAACAACATCATTTGATGATGGAATAATGTGAAACTAGTTGACAAGTTGCAAAGAATATAAAAGGTCTAAATTGTACAGATCATTGAAGAAACACTCTCTCATGAGCAAGCATGGTCAAGGACACATATGTCTGATATGGTGTCATGATTAAATGCAGCTGGATTATTTGTACTCTAGTGCAAGTGGGAGACTGAAGGAAATATGCCCTAGAGGAAAATAATAAATGGTTTATTTACATATTTCATTTAGTTCATAATAAGTTTAATACTATGATATAACTATGTTAGTTCGAGAACACTGGTACACATGTGGTATAAAACAACCAGAGTCCCTAGTAAACCTATGTTACTAGCTCATTGGTCAACTGGCTCATTGGTCAACTGATGATCAGTTTCCAGATCATGTGACATTTATGTCTAATTGACAATGAGGTTCATGCCATTAGGTAAATGCCATGCTGGACATGCCCAACTTTATTATGTAGCACGATCGTGTCACGATGTTCATGTTGTGATAATAAGAATCATTGTAACCTAAATCCTCAGACTGTGAGATCATATCTAATCAATACTTTCGGCATAAGATTTGATTGCATCAATCATCTCTTCCTTAAGGCTTCATTTACTTCTAGTATATTTGAGGGGATGGGAGGGGATTATTTTGTATCCCGGGAAATTCCCAATAAGTTTTTTAATTATCCGGGTTTAGAGGGGATAATCCCAGAATATCCACACAAATCCCCTCCATACTAGTGTATTTTTGGCTAGATTAAAACTCTCCACCATGGTAGAGTATTTTTGGGAAGAGTATTTGTGGGTATTGGAGGTTATTGGGTGAACACCAAATCCCCACTTATCCCCACCTTTATCGGGTGAAGATAATACCAGACAAGTAAACAAGGCCTAACCGGGTGACTAAAAAGGTGCTTTTGGGTTTTCCAATGGAGTATGTTGAAGCGTATGCATCAAGAGTGGGATTTGTTCTTCAGCGTGACGAAAAGGTACTATGGGCCCACTCGGTGAGATTTCATCCAGTGTTGCAACATGTGACTAGGTCACGGGGATGGAATAATAGCACGGAACGAGTAAACGGCAATATCAGTAACGTGATTGAACTAGGTATGGTGATACCAATGATCAAGTCTCGGATGTTGTAAGTATCGCAGAAACAAAGGGAATATGACATTGACATTTGCGGTTCAGCAACGAAAGATCTTCGTGAATGCGCAGGGGTCATAACGAAGATATTCCGGTCCCGTAATGATCATTCACCGGAGAGGAGTATCGGTGATGTTTGGAGTATTCCCGATTCATGAGGGTATTACGCTTAAGGATTTGATTACATGTAAGATGGTTTTGATACATTCGGAATTGACAGAGTATTAACAAGAGAGAGACGGAAAAGTTCCGCGGTGATCCAAAAGTTGTTCGGAGGGTTCCAGAAGGAGTTTTGGAGCAACGGGGATTAAAGAAGTATGTAATTAATATAAATTAATGGAATTAAAATTAATATTAAATACATATATTTAATTAATAAATAATGATAGCCCACCTTAATTCGGCTCTTCCAGGAAGGGAGCCCACTAAGGTGGCCGGCTAGGCCTCCAAGATGGGCCCTAAGGGGCCCATGCGCCTAGGGCAACCTAGGGTTAGGGTTTTGGGGTGCCCTAGGGCTGCCCCAACCCTCCCTTGGTGACCGGACGTAAGTGAGACTTGGTGGAGGGTTAAGCCTCCCGCCACCTCCTATATAAAGAGGTCCCCTTGGGAGGATGAGAGCTCAACAGAATAGATTGAGGGGAGTTCCTTTGAGGATCTCTCCTATCCTCCCCATGCGCCTCCCTCTCTCCCACGTATCCCTCTCATGTGACTCCCTGAAGGTCTGCGTAGGAGCAAGGTGAAATCCACCGCTGCACACCATCGTGCTGCGGGAATTCCGGATCCGATCCAAACTAATCTACTTCCCCAAATCTCGACAGGGATAGAGATCCGGAAGAAGTCATCATTCATCATATGTGTATAATCCCGCGAGGTGCTTCACTTGTGGTACCCATTCGTTGCACCGGTATTATCGCACTGGTGTCGTGACATCAAGTTCAACATGACCTTGAGGTCGGTTTCAGTCGGCTTCATCATCAACGTCTGTGCGGGAGCGTAATCCCCATGTTCGGTCTATGAGGGTACATCACTGATCTCTGGCTATTCATTACAGCATTTCTAATAGATAGGTCTTGGGCAATTCAGGGTTGCATAGATAATAAATTTTGTTGTTAGCATCGAACCCAACAAGTTCATCATAGTGGAGTTTCAAATTTGCTTGTCCTTTTAAATATTTCAAATACTTGAATGACAAATTTCTTAAGCCCAAGGTAATTTGCAAAACCTCTATCACTCTAATAAAAAATAATAATTCTTTATCATAGATTGGATAGTTCAAATGTCCTCCATCCAATTTTTGCTATGGTATACAATGGGAGACCAACTTTGCATGAGAACACTATTGATGCCTATCACACTAGCGCGACACTCTATTTCAAAAGATTCTGAAGATCCGATAAAACAAGTAGAGGGCCTTTCGTTGGCTACTTTGTGAGCTCATGAAAAGAATTTGTTAGTGATTTTCCCCACATGAAAGTAAATTTATTTATCAATTCACTGAGAGATCAAGCTATTGAGCTCATATATTTCACAAATTGGTGATAAAATCTGTCAAGGCCGTGGGCTCTAAGGAACATGACCAACCTATGTTAGTGTGGGCCAATTTTAAAATGCCTAAACTTTTATTTCATCTACTTCAATGATTTTAGAAGACACAACAGACCAAGAAAAAACAATTTATCGCTAGATATGTGCATTTAGGGATGTTGTCACCGAATCTTTCATTAAGAAGAATGCACAACACTTGATTTACATGGTTCACATGGTCCTAAAGAGATTGGATATACACAAGGTTGTCATCAAAATATACCATGACAAACTTTCCAATCAAAAAAGGAAAACATGATTCATGAGGCGCATAAAGGTCAAGGGTGCATTTGACACACCAAATGGCATGACTAACAATTCATAAAGACCAAGTTTTGTCTTGAAGTCAGTTTTCTACTCATCTCCTTTCCTCACCGTTATTTGCTGATATCAGCTACGAAGATCTATCTTAGAAAAGACAGTGGCACCACACAATTCATTGATCATGCCATCTAATCTTGGAATGTGACGACAATAACACATGTTAATCAAATGTATGGGTCTAAAATCCATAGACATATGCGAAATATGTCATCCCTTTTTGGGAACAAGAATGACGGGTATGAAACATGGGCTTAGCCTTTTGGGTACATAAACTTTTATAAATAGATCTTGTATTTGTCGTTTATCTCTTTAGTATTGTCCGGGTTGGTGCAGTAGGCATCTTGGTTGGGTGGATGTGTGCCCAATATGAGGTAGATGCATTAGATGCTCATAATCACAAAGTGGAGGAAGCCCGAGAGGTAGTTGATGCATGTAAAATGCATGCATGAACTTTATAGTTTATTGCCATTTATTCCAACATATTTGCATGTTATTAGATGTTATATTCATGTTTTGCATTGATTTATGGGGATTTTCCATCGATCCCCTTTATTTGGTTCATAAATCTACAGAACATGAAACACTTATTTTGTGTATTTTTAAGTTTGAGGGACCTTCCGGAACTCAAACGGAGCTAGGATTTTTCTGGCGTAACTATTTTTCCCCGGGAACAAATATGAGAAGAAGAAGTACACGAGTGGGCCTGGCTCCTGGCCCGCGCCACCTATGCTCGTTTCGCACTCGAAGCTCCGATGCCATCCGTTTTGATCTCAGATTGATGCGGTTGACCTAAACCCCCCTACATAAAGACACCCCTGAGGCGTTCTTGCGAGGAGGCAGAGAAACACGAAACCATAAAACAGAGGCTGTACCTATGAATATTGAAGGGGAAAATACTGCCAGAGCCGTCCCCAGTCACTTCTCCAACCTCTCCAACATCACCAACAACGCTACCATGATGAAGAGGGAGTAGTCCACCTCTGGACTATGGGTTTATGGCAGTATCTTGATCTCTCTCTCTCTCTCTTGTGCTATGTTGATTAGATGCCATATGAGCTGCCAAACATGATTATGGCCATATTATGTAATTCCTATGTGGTGGATCCATATTTTATTGGATGATTGATGAGATGTGAATCCTTTATCATGTTCTTGATGTATGAGTAGATGCATATTATTACCTTGTTCTTTAGTACTTTTTATGATCAAGCATGTATGCGAGAGCACGTGAGTGGGATGGTGTGTGTTAGATGGAGTAACATGGTAGTAGTAATGAATTGTGACATCAATTTCATATCTACTATGGTTTTTACCAATTCCTTTGTTACCTCACTAGGGAGAAAAAGAATACATGTGCTATAATTATTATTGAAAGCTATGAATCCTTGCTTACATTCATGGACATCGATCCATTGTAATATGTTCATAAACGGTAGCACATTTGTTGTTCTACATCATGTCAAAGTACCTAAGGTTATACTCTGTTTATTCTTAATACTAGATTGCATGGAGGTTATCCCTTTCTAGTGGAGTATAAGTAAGATGTGTAGCATCATCTTTATTATAAGACGTGATGCCCATATGAATGCGTATCAAGAAACATAATAAAATATCATCAATAATTTAGTCATCTATCTTGTGCTTAATGTCACCAAAACTTTTTTAGAGAGTAGACAAGTGAACCCATGAACCCTGGTCCATTATAAACCATAAGAATCACCGTTTACTTGCTTTTACCTCCCTTTACAATTTTAGCTAATTCTGAAAATTACAAAAATACTTTTACCTTCTGCAACCATAAAAAAGCCAAAAATAACTTTACTTTATAACATTAGTTTACTTTCTAGCTTTAATTTACTTTCTTGTTATTTACTTCTGTTATTTGTTTTATTTCGATGTTCTAATACCAAAGCCTTGTGCTTGACAACCACACGGTGGAGTTGGGGGCACAAGACAAAGAACTTGTTTTGCAGGTTGCTTGACAAGGACTGAAAAAGTTTTTCAACTGTTCCCCGAGAGTTTGATATTAAACCCTGAGTCACCCTTGTGGGGAAGATTCTCTTGCTACATCACTCTGTACTTGGAGTCCTAATGAATTGGCACACTTCCTTAGTGTCATTAGTAGTTCGTTGGGAACACATCATTAAATTCTTGCAAAGAAGATAATAAAGATGGATGAATGTTAAGTTGTTAGGGTTATAAAACTCTCCTTTGCAAATGATGACATAGTGGAGGTTGAATGGGTTCTCCCACACTTCTCTCATCTCACTTTTGGTGTCTAACAAGATTACACCATGTGAATCATTCTTCATTTCTCAACTTATTTGGCTTGTGGCTCACACTCTTTTTGTGGTGGTTCAGTCTCTCACCATCATCTCACAAGTTATGCTCTATTATCGTGCCCTTGATTGTCTTTCCATTATCCATAATTATTTGATTAGGAGTCATTAGGCGCAACACAAATGACTAGCCATTCCAAATGAAGCTATAGTAGTTGCGTCCATCATGCAAAGAACCTTCGTCAATTTTCCATGGGTGGCCAAGCAACAAGTGGCATACGATCATTGGCACAACATCACATTACACCATGTCTTCATGTGAGGGCTTATATTGAAGAAAACAAACACATGTTGGATCTTGATGTTTCCACTATCACTCAACCGTTGCACATGATAGGCATGTGGATGTCTCCAAAGAGGTATATTCAACTTTCATAGCACACTATTTGCTACATTATAGCAACTCCCACCATTCACTATGACCTTGATGGATCTTTCCATTTATTTTGGCTCTTGCTTGAAACATATTGCATCTTTGACCTTCATCTTGATGCATTTGGGTGTTAACACCTTGGAGACTACAAGTGATGGACTTGGATCATGTTTGCGCAAGAATATTGTCTTGATCTTGCATTTACCCATCTTCTTGAGCGAGAGATACTTGTTGTAAAGAATCATATTCAACTTCACTCATTGATTCACATTCTCCATTGTCATTGCTGACCATCACTTTGATGTTTGGGCATTCAAATGATTTGTCTCCTTTTCATCCACATTCGAAGTAGTGAACATTGATACTTCCTTGTACTCGATGTCTTTGATTTTTGTGTGGAAATTACTAAGAGAGATACTTGATCAATCACACATAATACATTGGAATTAGGTAGCATACCATGCATCCATGATATAGTGAAAGTCAAACAAAGATAGGAGTGAATTCATTTCATGTTTGAGAGATTTAGCTCGGGTTCATGTCCTGGGTCTACTTGGGGGACTTGAAGTTCTTGAAGAGGCATTTGTTTGTGGGATATCATTAGCTGCCTGGCCAATTATCTCTTCCTTGATAAAATTGACTTGTTCCTAGGAACATACATAGGGTTGTCACTGCACTTTTGAAGACTGCAAGAAAACAATTTCCAGGCCGTGATTGATCAAATGGAAAAAAAGACTCCAAGGGTGGAGGAAAGATCTCAGTGCCAAAAGGGTTCTTTCAATGAATGGGGTCAATTACAGGACTTGCAATGGTTGTCTTCGCTCCAACAAAATGGTCAGGAAAATGCCAAAAAGGTTGGCGAGGGGTTTTGATCATTTGGAAAGGGCATGATGTTGAAAAAAGCACTACGCATTCCCTTGTTAATTAGAAGGTGGTTTGCATTCCCAGGAAGCTAGGCAAACTAGAGGTGACTGATCTTGAGCATTTGAGTTGGGCGGAACCAATGGGCGGAACCATACCACTCTTGGACCAAATCATGGATCACGTGCAATAAGGATGACATGGTCCTTTTCCATCCCTGAAATATCATAACCATGAATGATGGGGAAATACCAGTTTAGGTAAGATAAGTGGATTGGGAATTATGATATATGCAATATTCAAAACCACAACTAGAAAAGGATGTAAAACAGAGCTCCACAATCAAAGATGGATCATGAATGCGGCACAATTATCTTCCCAGACCAAACTATGCAAGATTTTTAATCTTTGGGGGCATCTCCAAAACCTAGGGCTGACCCTAATTGTGTTGAATCCATTTCTTGAAAATTTATCTCCTCTGGTGGATACTTTGTTGCTTCTCTTACATTGTGCAGTTCATCAAAGTAGATGTTTTGCCATGCTAAATGTTGTAAAGAAATAATCATGCCGCATGCACGATATTTTACTTGGATGGTGCTTCATGCGAAAATTTGCAATGCCAAAAACCTGTCAGTCAGGGAATAGCCTTATCAGACAATAAGTCCGTGCCTCACCATTGGAAGGACTGGCCGTTCTTCCGCGAGGTTCTAAAGCTCTTCTACAACCGCCTGATCTCCCTGCTCTGCCTTCGTTTGGTGAGAAAAGCTCCTACGCCCACATCAATCATAGAGAGAAAGCTCAAAATGAGCCCGACTTTGAGTTAACAAAGCCATCAACCGGCTAGGAGTTACAATAAACACAAGAACTGCTAGGGATATCAGCTTTACAGAACCAACAAAGAAAGAAATTAAAAGACTACAACAAAAAGCAAAGCAATACTAAACTAGCTTGATCTAGGTCAAAGACGCCTTGTCTTATGTTGTACTAGAGCGACACCAAACTAGTACAATCCAAACAAACCTCCACCACATTAACACGGTAGCCTCTAAGAGAGACACCAAATTACTAAGAGGGGAGCTTGACGAAGGGCCGACAATCTAGCAGGGTTTGAGAATCTAAAGGAGGTGCGGATTTGCGGCAATACTCTAAGAAGGTGCACGATGTATAAGCGTCATCGCTGTTGGAAAAGACCGAGGTCCTACACAGCTTTCGCCCAGCCCCAAAGCACCAACCCTAGAGGTCAGTCTAATCATAGTCCAAGCAACCAACAGCTACCATAGGCTACAAGATGAAATTACGAGGATCAACTATTTCCTGACTCCGACCTAACCAAGACCCTTTAGGCTCTAGGAAGGCCGCCCCAACAAGAAGTGACACCATGTATAAGCACCTAGTATGATGTTGCTAGAGGACTACATCATCAAAGAGAAATCAATTAAGGGTGATACAGAAGACACTACGAGAGGAGCTCACTGATGTCTACGCACTTCTATTCTTGTAGACACTTGTTGGGCCTCCAAGTGCAGAGGTTTGTAGAACAGCAGCAAGTTTCCCTTAAGTGGATCACCCAAGGTTTATCGAACTCAGGGAGGTTAGAGGTCAAAGCTATCCCTCTCAAGCAACCCTGCAATTACGATACAGAAAGTCTCTTGTGTCCCCAACACACCCAATACACTTGTCAGATGTATAGGTGCACTAGTTCGGCGAAGAGATAGTGAAATACAAGTAGTAGTGATGATTATAAGTAGCAAATATGATTTGAAATAAATATCGCTGCGAGCAAACATGTAACAAAACAACAAGTAAACGGTGTGCAATGCTTGGAAACAAGGCCTAGGGATCATACTTTCACTAGTGGACACACTCCCAACAATATAACATGAATGAACAAATAAATAACTTCTCTCCACTATGGTACTCTGAATTACTCTCCTATTAAATAACACTAATCATTGCGTAGTGGCTACAGAAGCACCCCTTAAAGTTCATCAAGTACTTGACAAACACCACTCATAGAGACATCCAAATCAGATCACAATTCAAGATAGAAATCATTGCAACTTAGACCAAGTACTAACACGGTGCACACACTGTCAACTTTACACCATGAAAGGAGGAATAGATCACTCAATACTATCATAGCAATAATTACTCTCATAATCCACAAGAGATCACGATCATAGCCTAAACCAAGTACCACCATGATGCACGCACTGTCACCGTTACACCATGGCAGGAGGAATAGATTACTTTAATAATCACCACTAGAGTACACTATAATAATTAAGCATAGGAGTAGCATAATATCTGAATAATAACATCTACTTGTTCAACATGATACAAAGCTCACGATCACATAAAGATCACATCATGGGAGAGAGAGGTGAACCACATAGCTACCGGTAGAGCCCTCAGCCCCGGGGATGAACTACTCCCTCCTCATCATAGGAGACAGCAAGGTTGATGGAGATGGCGGTGAGGTCGATGGAGACGGCGGAGACGGCGATGGAGACCAATGGAGATGGCTCCGGGGGCACTTCCCCGTCCCGGCAGGGTGCCGGAACAGAGAATTCTGTCCCCCGAAATTCGTCGGCGATGACGGCGGAGCTGTGGAACTCTTTCTGGAAAATTGCCGACTCCTTTAGGGTTTTCCGTCCCGAGGCTTTATATAGGCGAAGGGGCGATGTCAGAGGGCTGCCAGGGCCTCCTCACACAGGGGTGGCACGGCCAGGGCCTGGGCCGCGCCAGCCCTATGTGAGGGAGGCCTGTGGCCCCTCTCCTTCCTCTCTTCGGATGTCTGGATGCTCCCGGGAAAAATAAGACTTCTGGCTTTTGTTTCGTCCAATTCCGAGAATATTTCCTGTGTATCACTCTGAAACACAAAAACAGCAGAAAACAGGGAACTGGCACTGTGGCAACTCGTTAATAGGTTAGTTCCGGAAAATGCATAAAAGTGCCACGAAGTGTAACGAAACAGTAGGCAAATGGTGTAAAAACAAGCATGGAGCATAAAAAATTATAGATACGTTTGAGACGTATCAAGCATCCCCAAGCTTAACTCCTGCTCGTCCTCGAGTAGGTAAGTGATAACAAAAGAAATAATTTTTGAGGTGACATGCACCTACACAATCTTGATCATATATGTAAGCATTGTGAGCTGGGATCAAAGAACTTAAAACATGGGCATGAAAGATATAATCTTGACAATAAGAACTTAGCAACCATGTTGTAAACATGCAAATGAACACAAACAAAAGATCATGAATAATGAAACAATGAAAGTCAAACGTGTGTTCAAATCATAAGGAAAAACATGCAAATGGTTTTCAGCTTGTCCTTCATGGAGAGCAAAACATAAATGCATAGGACACCTTCAAGTTTAAGAGGGCGACTAGATACAAATAATTTGAGAACAAGTGAAACCATGATCATGAATCAATCAATGAAAACTTTGGGACAATGCACATTATACTCAGAATGACAACTATGCTCTCTTAATGGTGCATAAAGGTAGAAGGTGGTGACTCAACATAAAAGTAAAAGAAGGGCCCTTCGCGGAGGGAAGCAGTGATTTAACATGTGCTAGAGCTTTTCATTTGTAAAACAGAGAGATAAAAATTGGTTTTGAGAGGTGGTTGTCTTTGTCAACGACTGGCAATGGGGTTCTTACTATCTTCCATACAAAAATAAAGCAAGTTTTTGAGAGAGAGATTGACACTTTTGTGCTCTTTTATAAAGCTTGGCACTCCTCCCCACCTTTTTTCCTTTCACAAACCATGGCTAACCGATTCCATCGGGTGCCCACCAACATTCACATTCCTTGGAGGAGTGCCTTTTTTCTTTCTTTTTCTCTTTTTCTTTTCTTTTTGGAATAAGCAATATGGAAGATAGCAAATCCGACCACTACGTCCCCATGAGCTGAAAACAGTGTCACAAAACGAGAAGTATTTTGAAGGTTTTTTCAAAGGTAGCACATGAAAATTTACTTTGGAATGGCTTACAAATACCATGCATAGGAATTTATAGTGGACACAATGGCAAACTTGGTTTTTGGGAGTTGGATGCACGAGTAGAGCTCATACTCAGTACAAAATGAGGGCTAGCAAAAGACTAGGAGCGACCAACTAAGAGAGCAATAACGGCCATAATCATGCAAAGCGACAAAGCGACATTAAAAGAAGCATAAGATGGCATCAAAAGTCAAAAACTAAATGATCATAGAGGCTATTGGCGACTTTGTAAGAGTCTAACATGTGTGAGCATGCGCCAAGTTGAAAGGACACAGATGTCGCCTAGAGGGGGGCTGAATAGGCGATATCAAATTTTACGAATGGCTTGAACAAAAGCGGAATTAAACTAGCGTTTATTTTGTCAAGCACATAAAACCTAAATAAACTAGGCTCACCTATGTGCACCAACAACTTATGCTAAGCAATACAAGTAACAAGGTGATAGCAAGATATATGACTTCAAGCACAAAGGCTATCACAATGTAAAGTGCATAAGTAAAGAGCTCGGGTATAGAAATAACCGAGGCACGCGGAGACGATGATGTATTCCCGAGTTCCTCCCTTGAAAGGGAGTACGTCTCGTTGGAGGGGTGTGGTATCGCCACAAAGGCCTAACCAACGCCACAAAGGCCTCACCCTATTCTCCGGTGTGAGCTTGCGCCACAAAGGCCTAGCTCACTCTTCCACTAAGGGGTTCCTCAAGGCGGAACCGGGCCTTTACACAAAGCTTGGGGCACACATCCACAACTTAATTGGAGGCTCCCAAGAATAGCCACAAAGGCACCACAAAGCCACAAAGCCGTCTAGGGTTCCAAGAACCCAAGAGTAATAAGCTCACAAACTTTCACTTACTCGAATCTCCGGGGAGAACTCAAACCGATGCAACTTATGCAATGGCAAGAGCACACAAGGTGCTCAAATCCTTCTCACTCAAATTTCACCAAAGCAACTAATGCTATGGAGAGATATGAGAGGAAGAACAAAGGAAATCCACAAAGAACTCCAAGATCTAAATCCACAAGAGGTTCCCCTCACTAAGAGGAGATTTTGATTGGTGGAAAGATAGATCTAGATCTCCTCTCTCTTTTCCCTCAAAAATATTCAAGAATCATGGGAGGGATTGAGAGATGGGCAAGCTTTCCAAGGTCAACAATGGTGGGAGAGAGAGAAAGAGAGGAAAAACGAGCTAGCAGCCCTTGGGGAAGAAGGGGGGCCTTTTATAGGTCCCCCCAACGAAATATGACCGTTACAGCATCCCAGGCCGGATTATCCGGCCCCCCTGGCCGGAATATCCGGCCCCATATCTGGGTGACGCTGAGCCAAGTCCTTAGCAAAAATTTCGACACGAAATTTTCGCCCCCAGGCCGGATAATCCGCCCCTCCTGGCCGGAATATCCGCCCCCCTACTGGGTGACGCCGAGCAGAAACTGCAATACGAAAACGGTGATAACTTTTTCATCCGGACTCCGTTTTCGATGATCTTGGGCTCGTTGGAATCACCACAATGAGCTCTACAACTTCATCCATAGAAACATCATAGTCCAACAAGGGAGTATAAAACCAAATGATGAAAGGTTTGACCTCTCTTTAAAGGCAAACCGGTAAAACCTCCAAACATCAAAAACGCAATAAGAGCTTCATGCGAAATCCGTTTTTGATGAGCTAGAGCTTGTCATGGAAATAACCACAAGCTCTAGAACCTCACATGGATAAAACCCAAATAAGAACCAAGAAAGATGATGCCAAGTATGCAAAGGTTTGAGCTCTCTCCGAATGATACAATTAAGTTACTCACTCGAGAGCCCCTCTTGATAGTACGGCTACCGATCCTATAACCCGGTCTCACAAATAACACCATGAGACCGGTAAGAAAGAAACCCTAACACTATCATACCTTTGCCTTGAGCATTCCACTTGAGGTGGATAAAGACGATCTTGATCTTCTCAAGTTGGACCACCTTTCTTGATTGAGCTTGCTTGGTGAAGTCTTGCGGATTGCTCCCCCATACTCTACTATGGAAGAGACTCTCTTTAAGCATATCTTCACATATCCATGATCACAATATAGATGGCAAGCTTCAAGCATATGTTCTCTTCTAGTTGCTCATCTTGAACTTGCGTTTTGACTTAATCAATCCTCGAATCAATTCTTCTTTCTCCATAATGATGGTGTCTTGAGGATACACATGAGAGCTCACTCAATCTTATTCTTCAAGACACACTTGACATAAGCTCAACTCCCTTAAGACCAATCTTTAGATCACTCCTTGAATAACACCTTGGTCAACACATAATCTTCTTCTTACAACCTTGACTCCAACAAATGGTTCAAGCATTGTCTATGGACAAGTCCTACACATATAACTCAATGCAACCATTAGTCCATAGGGATTGTCATTAATTACCCAAAACCACACATGGGGCTCGATATGATCTTTCAATCTCCCCCATTTTGGTAATTGATGACAATCTCTTTGAGAGGGTTTATATAATGAATTCAAAGAACCAAAATGGTTGTACTAACATCAAATACTACAAAAGTATGTGATGTTAGTAAAACCACCATATATAGAGCAAACTCCCCCACAATCTATGCACGTGTGAATGATCTTGATTTCATTGCATATATTGCCAACCAAGGTTGTTGGTGGAGTTTCCACTATATACTCAACCATGCAAAGCATGCAAGGCAAATGCTTAAGAACAAACCAAAGCATAAAAGCCAATTCCCTTTAAACCCTCGAAACTTCTCCCCCATTGGCATCCATTGCCAAAATGGGCGAAAAAAGCTTCGAAGGCCAATATAGTGAGAGTTCCTCCAAAACGGTGTGCATATCCGAAATAAATGAGTGAAAACACATGCACATGTACAAAGGCAAATTTTTGAAGGAAATGAAACTATATTGAGGATCAAAGATTGCAAAAAAAAAGATAACACGATGGATAAACTTCAACAAATGAAGAGAGCAATCAAACAATCCAAAGAGCAAATTGAATAAGGATATTATGATAAGATCGAAAAGGTGCTCTAAATAATATGAGGAAGCTCCCCAAGGTGTGTGCACAAAATATTCTATTTGAGTTGAGGTATAAGGTGCACACACATGGAATCATCACTCCCTCAATATTATTCAAAACAAAATGATACCAAGTGAAATTAAATACTATGCTAACCGCAAAATGGTGCTTTAAATGAAATGAGGAAGCTCCCCAAGGTATGTGCAAAAATTGGAATGTTTGTATTTGAATACAATTTGCACAACATGGAGTCCTCACTCCCTCAATAACATTTAAAACGCAACCATTTGCAAGAGATCATAGAGAAGAAATTAAGCTTATACTTGCATCAAACAAATGGTTGAGCAACAAGCAAGGGACAATATATTAAAAGGCTCAACCAAAGAAATGTGTGATAGGAATAACAAAGAATATTATAAGACTAACAAAAGGATAAGCATAGAGCATCCACATAGTCTTCAATGAATGATATTGCTTAGCATTCCATCCCAACACATAAGGTTCAAATAAGATATCAAATAATGAGATATCATCTCTCATGTGTATAAGTTTCTAAGTAGACAATATCACAAAGATAATTATCACAAAGAAACATGTACACACAAAATAGATACTAAGAATAGAACATGATATCCAAAATGAAGTCATGAAATATACCAATGAGATTTTTGCTTTTAAAGCATGGCCTAAGGCACAATTTATCTTATTGTATATTGATGAACTTCACCCACAAACATGTCAAAGACATCGCAAATATCAACAAGGGAAAGAAGATAGTTGTGATGCTTTGATAAAAACAACAAGTATCAAAATGAAGGATACCAAACGGAAGAAATAAATTTGCAATTTCATCAATATTGCACATGTGAGCTTATTGAGGAATTGATATGCAAAAAGATTGCTAAGTTGACATATATGGGATAGGAGAATCATGAGCATGATTTTTATATGTTCCCAATAATATGTTCTCATCTCAACTTGCTCACATTTGCAATAAAGGGGTTTCATTAGAATCCTTGCAAGAACCACATGATTTTCAAATAAAGATATCTATGCCAAGAAACAACCTACACAAGGTTGGACGCTAGAAAAGTATGCATAAAAAGATACTTGTTACCGAGATATTAAAGGTAGGATGTAGTAGATAGGAGTTCTTCAATAATCCTAGCTTGCCTCAAATTATCATTTAGTCACCACTTCATCCTTATTATTGAGACAAGCACCAATATATCTCCATGTACCTAAAACAAAGTTCAAGTACAAGATGGTCCCCAAACTCATTGGGTCCAAAGTAGTTAGAGACTACAACATATAGGACAAACTCCACATAAATATATGCATATATATATAAAATTGAATTTCATGCACATCTTAGCCGATTTAGGATTTGATGGAGCTTCTCCTATATATTTGATCAAAGAAAGCAAAGCATGCCATAAAGTATACATTTAGTAAATATGCATGCACATGACTTTCAAGAGCCAAAGGAGATACAATTTGGACAAAATACCAAGAAGGACAAGCGAGCACACAAAATTGTGAAGCTACAAAAGGTTGTCCAAATTATATCAAAGAATCAAATCAACATAAGATTGACTCCAAAGTTCAACTAGTGAACCAAGCAAAAGCCAATGAGCATAAAGCATAACTAAAACACACATGCTCAAAGACATATCTCATTTTAAGAGTAAGAAATAAATAATAAGGAATGAGATCACCAACTCCCAAAGAGAGCAAGGTTCAAACAAAAAAACCAAACTCTCCACACTTTTTATGATGGCACACTAAGTACCAAAAAGAAAAGATTTGTCTTCCAACAAAAACCAATACCAAATGAAATAAGCACAAAGAGTGTGTTATAACAAATATAGGAGAGCTCCCCCAAGATTAGTGCATTATTTATGATTTTGCATTTGAATACAAAATGCACACAAGTGGGATCATCACATCTACCTACATATAAATAACACAAAACAAGTTCAACGAAATCAAATGGAATAACAAAAGTCATGGAAGACAATGGGAGCTAAAACAAATACATTTTTGGCTAGAGATAAGGCAATTAAAAGCAATAGCCAATGTAAAGATGATCAATATACATGTGCCACATGATATAGTACCAATTGTCCAAGAACAAGAGGTATTTGGATTTATTTCCCGGTGGTAGTTTACATATAAATCCAAGATCATCTTCACAACAAAGAAGCATACAGAGAAGGATAAGAATTAATCACCATGCTAAAGAAGATATTCTTGATAGACTCAAATAGTTAAACAATCATGCAAAGCAATGATTAAGATAACTTGAAGCAAATGGTTTTCCAACTTTGATGTAGCATTCCACATTTTAGGAAAACCCTATCAAGAAAGTATCTCACAAACAAGATCCAAAACAAGAGCAATAAAACAATTTGGCAAATTGGAATTTGTTTGAGAAAACATGCCACATAGAAGCAAGATAATTTACAAAATCAACACTATGTGACACAACCTCAAATATACACATTATATTGGTTTGTAGTATGCACAAAGCATATTACTCCCCCATAATGTGATAAAACATTTATTTTTCACAAGAGGCAAATAAAACCCAACAAGATGATTAATGGACATTATAGAATTTGAATTTCTCATGAGAATGACATACCACATAGAAACTAGATAATCTTCAAATATCAACACTAAGTGGTATTCCTCATGTACACACATTTTTAGGATTGTGAAGTGCAAAGCATATCACTCCCCCAAAATGGGATGGTCCAATAATCTCTCACAAGAGCCAAGTAAGATAAAACGAGATGCAAAAGGCTCAAACACAAACACACATACATGGTGTGCAAACCCACAAGTACATACTTGATTAATCAAAATAAAACAAGTAGGTAGCACAACATATACCAACACATGTAATGGAACACAACCAACACATGCAAAAGGGGCGAGTAACTTTCAATGTAGATAAGTTGAGTACATGTTACCGCAAAGAGGAACATTGGATATATAATATAAACAAGATAATCAATTGACTTGACTTGAGACAATATATTGATGAAGATCCCTTAATTCTTCATGATATAGCCAAGTCTCCAATGCCCTCCAACAAACACCTATTGATCAAGTTTTGGTGTGATGGTCCCCAACCAAGTTGGGTCCTAAGAGGTTAGTCACAATAGGCTTGGCAACCCAAATGGTTCTTTTCTTGACACCACTTTGAGCACCAACAAATTTGGCAAACACATTGCCAACCTTATCCTTGCAAAGTGAATAAGCATCTTCAATTATGATAGGGTTGGATGAGTTACCACTAGTGCATGAAGAAGATAGGTGACCCTTCTCATGGCATATGTAGCAAGTTCTTTTCTTCACCTTCTTCTCACTTGATTTCTCCACAAGGGGAGCATTAGCTTGATTTTTCTTGGGAAGTGACCTTTCTTCAACTTGAGGTTGAGCAAGGGCTTGAACTTGAGGCCGCTTCCCTTGTGATAACTTTTTCATCCGGACTCCGTTTTCGATGATCTTGGGCTCGTTGGAATCACCACAATGAGCTATACAACTTCATCCATAGAAACATCATAGTCCAACAAGGGAGTATAAAACCAAATGATGAAAGGTTTGACCTCTCTTTAAAGGCAAACCGGTAAAACGTCCAAACATCAAAAACGCAATAAGAGCTTCATGCGAAATCCGTTTTTGATGAGCTAGAGCTTGTCATGGAAATAACCACAAGCTCTAGAACCTCACATGGATAAAACCCAAATAAGAACCAAGAAAGATGATGCCAAGTATGCAAAGGTTTGAGCTCTCTCCGAATGATACAATTAAGTTACTCACTCGAGAGCCCCTCTTGATAGTACGGCTACCGATCCTATAACCCGGTCTCACAAATAACACCATGAGACCGGTAAGAAAGAAACCCTAACACTATCATACCTTTGCCTTGAGCATTCCACTTGAGGTGGATAAAGACGATCTTGATCTTCTCAAGTTGGACCACCTTTCTTGATTGAGCTTGCTTGGTGAAGTCTTGCGGATTGCTCCCCCATACTCTACTATGGAAGAGACTCTCTTTAAGCATATCTTCACATATCCATGATCACAATATAGATGGCAAGCTTCAAGCATATGTTCTCTTCTAGTTGCTCATCTTGAACTTGCGTTTTGACTTAATCAATCCTCGAATCAATTCTTCTTTCTCCATAATGATGGTGTCTTGAGGATACACATGAGAGCTCACTCAATCTTATTCTTCAAGACACACTTGACATAAGCTCAACTCCCTTAAGACCAATCTTTGGATCACTCCTTGAATAACACCTTGGTCAACACATAATCTTCTTCTTACAACCTTGACTCCAACAAATGGTTCAAGCATTGTCTATGGACAAGTCCTACACATATAACTCAATGCAACCATTAGTCCATAGGGATTGTCATTAATTACCCAAAACCACACATGGGGCTCGATATGATCTTTCACAAGTCAACCCAAATAAAGCATCAAGGAGAAAACCAAAATAATGCTTCCATACAATAAAAACAACGCATGATTTTTTCAAAGGCTCATTAAGCAATCTCAGTTATTTGAGACAAGTCATGCTACAGCAAAACCACTAAGCATACTATCAAAAAGACATCAAGCACGACATGCAAAAGCCTAGGCCGCAGTCTACACAAGCTCCTTCTTGTACCACTTTTTTACATAAAGCTTTTTCTCTTTTCCAACACCATTCAAACTTTTTTAATCCAACTCTTTTGAGGAAAACCAACATGGTCCAGAGGCAAAAATACACCTTCATAAATAAATATAAGAATATATGAACGCAAATCAAGGCAAAAACGAAAACCAAAAGCAGTAGCAGAAAAAGAGAACACTCATTGAAACGATAAGAGTGAAAAACAGAGTGTTCTTGGCAAATGAAAAACGAGTTCATCTCCTCCAAAAGAAACATGATGTGATCTAAACATTTATTGCAGCAAACTAAACTAAACTAATAATAAAAACTAAAACAACTGACGCTCCAAGAAAAACACATAGTGCATGAAGCAATAAAAATATAGTGTCTTGAAAGGTGACCTGATTTTTGCCGATGAAGAAGGGGTGCCTCGGGGGCATCCCCAAGCTTTGACGCTTGTACTTCTTGGATATTTCTTGGGGTGATGCATGGGAATCCCCAAGCTTGAGCTTTTGTCCATTCTTCAACTCATCTCATCATTCTCCAATCCCTACACTTGAAAACTTCCTTCATACAAAACTAAACACAAATCTATTAGCAACATTAGTGTAAGCATAACATAGAATCAACCCTTTTTCTTCAGGTTTCAACACAAAACCTCCACATACAAAGTAAATACTACTGTAGCAACTTCTCCAAAAGTTCCGTGATCAAAAGAACTCAAAAGAAAGCGATAAAGTGGCAAACACAAATATTGGCAGAAATCTGTCAAAACTGAACAGCTGACAAAGGTCGAATTTTTGAGGGGTTTTCTGTTGCTCAAATCAAAAAGTGTTCAGCTAATGAAAGTTTGGATATAACCTGGGGCATATGCACAAGAAATTTCAGGTCCAAAAGATATACAGAGAATTTATACGAATTTTTACGGTGCAGCACCGAAAACAGTTTCAGGACAGCAACATCCCCAAATCTTACCTCACTCAAATTAGAGGCTTCTCTTGGCACAAAAACGAAATAAAAAGGATAAGGAGAGGTCATTACAGTAGTAATGACTTCCAAGACTCAAATAAAAGAAAAAGTACTGAAAATAAAACAATGGGTTATCTCCCAAGAGTGCTTTTCTTTAACGCCTTTGAGCTAGGCGCAATAATTTGCAAAGATGCTCATGTGGGCGCCATATAAGAGCGTGAGGCAAAGGCGCCATATAGGAACTTAAAGCAATAGAGAGCATCAAAAAGCAGATATGAAAGACATTTATATCTAAACCACTTCCTATGCATAGGAATCTTGTAAGAAAATAAATCAACGGGGCACATAGTAGCAAGCATGGATAGATAAAGCAAGTGCCACTTCAAGATTTGCAACATAAAGAGGGGAAACTTAATATTGTTGAGATCCATCAAACCATATTTCTCTCTCTCATAATAACTTTCAGTAGCATCATGAATAGAACTAACAATATAACTATCACATAAAGCATCTCTATCATGAGCCACATGCATAAAAGAATTAATACTCACCACAGGAACAATAGTAGTAGGAGCAAATTCAATAGAATAATTATTCTCATCACCATAATCATCATAAATAGGAGGCATATTGTAATCATAACTAATTTTATCCTCAATAGTAGGTGAACTGAAAATATTATACTCATCATCATAGTCATCATAAACTAGAGGTTTAGTATCATCACAAGCTAAAGAACAGCTATTTCGCAAAGCATATTCTTCAAACATATCATCATAAGAAGGAACATCACATATGGGAGATAAAATATTATCAGAACAAACTTTCTCCACTAAAGCTGGGGAACTAAAAATATCATGCTTAACAAAACCAGCTTCCCCAAGCTTAGACTTTTCTATAGCATTAGTAACAACGGTGTTCAAAGCATTCATACTAACAACACTATTAGCATGCAAATTAAGCTCCAAAGGTTTTTCAATTTTCTCTTCAAACACTTCATATCTAAACTCAGGAAAAAGACTACAGAATTCTTTGTTTTCCATTAAGCCTAACTAGTGAAAATAAAAACAAGAAACAAAAGATGTAATTGCAGAATCTGGCTTTTGTTTCGTCCAATTCCGAGAATATTTCCTGTGTATCACTCTGAAACACAAAAACAGCAGAAAACAGGGAACTGGCACTGTGGCAACTCGTTAATAGGTTAGTTCCGGAAAATGCATAAAAGTGCCACGAAGTGTAACGAAACAGTAGGCAAATGGTGTAAAAATAAGCATGGAGCATCAAAAATTATAGATACGTTTGAGACGTATCACTCACCCGAGCGAGAACACCGGAAGGAGTAGATTGAGGTATCACACTAGTAGGGAAAACCTCATTAGTGGCGCACCAGTATTCATATTCTGTGGCGCATGGGTGGTGCGCCACAGAATCTTCGCCACAAAAATAAGAATTTTGTGGCGCACCAGTACATGCGCCACAGAAATAAGGCATTCTGTGGCGCACCAGTTCATATGCGCCATAGAAATAAGGCATTCTGTGGCGCATGAGTCCTAGGTGCGCCACAGAAATAGGTGCGCACTGAATTAAGTTTTAGTGCGCCACAGAAATAGTACAGGTTTTATACAGAACTTGTTCTGTCTGGTGTAGATATACAGGTTTTATACAGATGTTATATACAGTACACAGAAATATTAACAGATATAATATAGCACAATTATATATCTCCATATACAACTCATTTCATATAGAATATTAACAGATTTCATATAGCTCCATATACAACTCATCATACATATATATCTCCATACAACTCATAATCCATGCAAATTAAGTGCATCATCTCAAGATACAAATGAAGTGACACCGGCCGCCGCCTACACTAGGATGAAATAGAGTACCGCTACGACGATGGTGAGCAAGAGCGAGAGCACAACGAAGGTCTTCATCTTGCTCTTGTTCGACTGGTGCTTCCTCCACTTGGCAACCGCCTCTTGTTGAGTCGGGTATCCTTTGTAGCAGTTGCCGCTGAACTTGTGCACCTGTTTCTTGCAGTCCGCCCACTCCTCGTAGACTCCTGGAACCCGCCCCTCGAACACGACGTACCACATCATCTCTATGGACACAAGGCATATTAGTATATAATGCAATGGAAAGAATTAGAGGGTTCACATGCATACATATTCACAAGAATTAAAGCAAGGAAATAATAATAAACCTAAAAGTCATATAGCATCGGTATCACATAAGTAATCAAGTTCAACAACATCGACTACAATAGTAATTGAAGCCCAACAACGACATTAGGTGGGACAAGCTAATTCTGTGGCGCACCAAGACAAGTGCGCCACAGAATGACCTAATTATGTGGCGCACCAGGGCCAGTGCGCCACAGAATTACTGCATTCTGTGGCGCACTGGTCTTGGTGCGCCACAGAATGCTCTAATTCTGTGGCGCACTGGCCCTGATGCGCCACAGAAATAGAGGAACCAATGATTGGGGCTGGCAGGGCGTGGGTCCTACCCTATTTCTGTGGTGCATGCTCTTTTGGTGCGCCACAGAAATGACATATTTTTGTGGCGCACCTGGTTTGGTGCGCCACAGAAATTATTTCTGTGGTGCACTAGTAGCTAGTGCGCCACAGAATTGCATCCCATCTATAAGGGCTTTCCTACTAGTGTCATGGCGGAGTCCATCCATATAGAGAAAGGGGATCTTCAATGGTAACACTTTCAACAAGGGAACAAATCACAGAGGTGTTTCCGTCACCATCAATGGCCAAAACCATGCGCAACTTTCGCCGAGACCCAGCCAAATCGAGAATCGGGCTGCTGCCACGAGGTCATAGAGGAGACAGAGCAAGACACTGCTACCGAACAATGAGCACAAGCGCATTTCTCTAGTCCCAAACAAAGACGCCCTCACAATGTTCATCAACTCAGGAAGCCCATGCCCTCCAGGCGGGCCTGACATGACCCATATCCAAACATCGGTGCTAGATCTGGCGGCACCATGGCAGCCGCATCACCACCGGTGCATCCACTAATGGCTAGAGAGGCGAGCCACCACCATGAAGCCAAGAAGGCCCAATCCGCACGGCAGAACCACCCCAGGATTTAGGTCACCCCGCACCCGAGCAGGACGAGCACCAGCTTCATGCATGGAGGTTCCAAAAATGGATAGACGCCCCAAAATCAAAATCATCCAGCTCGGCCTAGAACCAGCGTTCGCCTCGAGGGTGCTACATTTGACTAGAAACACGTAGCTAACAAGCCCCAAAACACCCCCACATCAATCATCAAAGCTCCTGAATGCACTGGCAGATATAATATGTATAGTATTGTATTGTGTTTGTATCAAAATCTTGTAACACTTCTCATTGTCAGTATAAGCCAGATGCCCCCCCCCCCACGTAGGGGTGTGTTCTTTTCACCCTAATACCTATTCTTTCACATGGTATCGGCCTAGTTTTTTATCTCATGTATGTGTTCCGTCGCCGCTGTTTTGTCAGCCTCCTTTGCTCTCTCTCGTCAGCATCTTTTGCTGCCGATCTCGCCAACCTCCAACCTTCCTCGTCTTTGACAACCATGTTGGCTAGCTCCCACTCTTCCGAGCCATTCCACTTTGGCCTCCTCGTCACCACCAAGCTCACTGCTGAAACCCATTTGCTCTGGCGTGCAGGCTATCTCTCTTCTTCCAAGCAACCTCCTCCATGGGTATGTTGAGGGCACCTTCCCATGCCCCTCCTCCACTCTGATTGTTACCAAAGAGGGAGGTTCCCCAAAGACTCGGCCCAACCCCACCTTTGCAGCTTGGTTTTAGTAGGATCAGGCCATACTGTCGGCCTTCCACTCATCATCCATGACGGCCGTAGGTGGCAAGATTATGTTTACTGCCACGTCCGCTAAAGCCTGGACCATCATCAATCAAACGTTTGATGCATAGTATTTTGCACGCTCTTCTCACATTCGAGCTCAACTCAACCGGGCCAAGAAACTTGACTCCTCCATGGCCATCTACTGCAGCATTGTCCAAACCCTGGCGGAAACGTTGGCCTCCATCGATCAACCACTGCGCCTCGAGGAGTTTACCAATTTTCTTCTCGATGGTCTTGATGAGGAGTATGCTTTGATTGTTGAACTGGATCGTGATCGCATTGATCGCCAGGAGGGGGCTGATCAACGGGGGATATGATCTCTTTTATGGTGCTAATTTGGTTGTTTGGAGTTCTCATAAACAGGCTACTTCATCTCGCTCTAGTACAGAGTCTGAATGTAAAGCTATTGCCAATGCTACAGCTAAGTTGATCTGGGTTGAAGCTTTACTTAAGGAACATGGTGTTCGTTAGGAGTCTCCATCTGTTTTATGGTGTGATAATAGTGGTGCTACATATCTTTCTTCCAACCCAGTTTTCCATGCATGGACGAAACATATTGAAGCGGATTTTCATTTTGTTCATGAACGAGTTGTTGAGAAGTTGTTGCAAGTCCGGTTTGTTGCTTCAAGAGATCATCCTGCCCATATCTTCACAAAACAGCTGGGACTTCCATTGTTTCAGGAGTGTAAGCGTTAACTCCACATGTTTCTCATAGTTGAGATTGAGGAAGACTGATAGAATACTTATAGTATTGTACTGTACCATTTTTGTATCAAACTCTTGTAGCACCTCTTGTTGGGTGTGTGCTTTTCTTTTTTAAGATTATGCCAATGGCATACCTTAGTTTTATAGAAGATAGAATATATGTACAAGTGCTGACTTAGAACCAAAAGGCTCTAGTCAGCAACACCACCCAGAGGAACGAATTACACCTTACAACTCAGCCATGGTTTAAAACCCCTGGCTCCCCTCTCCTAGCCCAGCTGCAATCCAGAGTTTCATATCCTCCACAATCCTAGCTTCTAGAACATCCTCATTACACTGTCTTGCCAGGTTCCCAAAAACTTTTCACCCTCAAACCCTAATACCTATTGTTTCACACTGGCCACCTCTTCAATATTTTGTGGGGGTATTTGGAAACAAGGAAAACTGCAATGACATACTTGTGTCGTCTCCTTGTTAGAAGTGTTGTCTTTGTGCCCACGTTTTTGTCCTTGACAAGTTGAACCCGACAACATCGCTGCGAGTCGTTCTCCCTTCCTAAAGACGAATAATAGCGACTTAGTCATAGGTGGTTTTATCCATCTTGTCGTGGTTACTCAGTTGTTATCTACTTTATGTACTCTAGTTGTTAGTTCATGGTTTGACCTCATTGACTTGCAATTCATGCGATACAATTATGGTTTTGTGCAGGATGGAGAGACGAGAAGGGTTAAAATTTATTTTCGGGAAAAAAAGTATCTATGATGATGGCCACATTTGAGACTCGGGCAGTGATCGGGCGCCCAGAGTGGTAATAATTCTGTGCATCTCAACAACACTTTTGCTAGTAAAGCAGGGCCATGATTGCTCCCGGAATCTCTCTATCGCGGCAACTAAAGGTTTTCGATGAAACATTCGCTTGTGGCTGCGCGAATTCGCTGTCGCCTCCGTGCTCCCTAGCTGCAGTAATAGAACGATCAATCGAATACATCACTCCGCTTTGCATATGCCGTAAAGCAACGCGCAGGCACGAGCAAGCAAGGCATCTATTTTTGGATAGATAGTGGCGACTGGAGTTGCACGCAGCTATAACAGTCTAATGATTAGGAATAATTAAATCCCTCCGCCTCAAGCACAGGAGTTCTCACTGGAAAGAGCAATGAAAAGTTGATCCACAACACAAGTGAAGCGAAACTAGAATTTTCTATTTTCTCTTCTCGAACTATTTTTGTTTACTGAAAATGGGGAATCGGATATTGGTCATCAGCCACAAACGAACACACAAGTTTATCTCTCTTTTCTCAGCGGCTGTTACCGCTCTTCCACATGACTAACCCTCTAGTTGTCGAGAGTTTTCCTTTAGGAGAAAAAAAGAAAAGAAAAAAGGAAAATCCTTGGGGCGTGTTCATGATTGTTGGCTGATCAATCTCATCCATATTTGCTCCAATACTTCTGTTTTTCAGTTTGTTTCTAGGCGTGACTGCATGCTTAACCTGATCAAAGGAAAAGAGCAAGCTGAATTAGATGAGACCATATATATAGCTCTATATGACCAGCTTGTCACTGTCATGTATAAATGTAGCATGTGGACTGGGTTGAATTGTCAGGATGAGCTTACCGTAGTATGATTTGGGCGTACTGCAGCGGAAGCACTCGGTTCTGTTTGCGTAGTTCTGCACATTGCAGTCCAGTCTGTTAATGCCAAATAAGAAACGTCGTTAGCACCCAGTACAGCACCTTTCATTAGGCATAGATAAGTAACCTTTGCAACATTGCCATGTATATTATTTTCTCAAAAGAAAAACACAAAGAAATTCCATGTGTTTGCACTGAGAAGAAATGATGAGCTAACACGTCAAGAAATTCAACTTGGCAGCTCCATCGGGATTCGATTGTTTGGGAAGAAAAGGAGCTATAGAATTTTTTTGAATAGTTTGGATCCTATAATTTGGGAATCGTGGAAAGCAGAGGGTTGTTTGTGCAGTTCATACAGCCATTAATTAACTCCACTAAGCCGATGGCGGCTGCATGCATCATGCATGCATGTATGCAGCTGCATTCCATAGAAAGCTTAATCTATCCAGGTAGGAGAATCGATTAGTTTAGAGACTAACCTTGGGCATATCCAGTCGCCGGACTTCCATCCTGCCTGGCCGGCGGCGTTGAACCCCCAGTTCTGGGCAACGGCGGCGGAGTCGGTCTTGGCGGCGCCGCATTTGAAGCAGTTCCCGCGGCTGGCGTAGTTGCTGACGCCGCAGCAGCCGCAGTACCAGTCGCCGGGCTTCACCTCCCAGCTGCCGCCCATGGCCGCGTAGTCCGCCCGCTCCGTGCCCAGCTTCGCCTCGCCGCACCGCTGGCAAGCGTCACGTTTGCAGAAGTTGAGGTACTGGCACGACCTGCAGCTCCAGTCACCCGGCTTCCTGCTCATCATCACCTTCTCCATCGCTATTGATCAGAAATGAATTCCTATATATCTACCTGTTAATCTACTGTGTCTAGTTAGCTCTGTACTAGCAATCTATTCAATCACGAGAATACGAAATCGATGTAGGAGAAGGTGATCAAGATGACGAGAGGAAGCAGGAGTGAGCTTAGCTCTAGTAGCTTAGCTTGTGTTGTGTTGGGTTGGTTTGGAGATGGGAGGTGGCGCGGGCTTTTATATAGGGTTTGGTGCAGCACTGAGAAGAGAGGAGATGGCCAGTTAGTTGGGGCCCAAGTAAAGCCGGAAGGGAAGGATGCATGCATTGTTCCTTCTTGCTGCTGCACACTGGCTGAGTGAGCTAGGGTGTGCTCTCTGCTCCCTCTAGGCTCTAGCTGTCTGCCTGGCTCATCATGCATCGCCCCTTTTTCAGTTCACATAACCAGGGGAATCTCCACGATTGATGGGTCCTCTGCAATCGCTGCAAGTTAGAGATCGTTGTGCTGTGTGAGCAGGGAGTTCCAGCCTCCTCCGGTCCGCTCGTTCATCAGGCAATCCATTGTGTTCATCTGTCATTTGATTTATGGCCATTCCTTATCGATCTCTTTCATTAGATTTTATCAAGGTATAAACGTATCGGGATGGTGTAGAGAACATAGGGAGAAAATTTTATGTTGCAATTTCTTCATATTTTCATCTGTGTTCAAATGAGAGGCGTAGCCCCAGCCTCTGCATCGATTGATGACACCAACGGACCAGAAAATGACCCCCCCCCCCCCCCCCCCCCCCCATCCATCAACGAGGATCCACAGAGATATTTTGGGGTGAAACTTGATATACAAGTAGATAGACGGTTTCATTGGTTTGGTAGTCAAATTTTCAAGTTGAAAATTGTGTTATAACTGTTTCAAATTGTAGGGATTGTACTTCATTGCTAAAAAATGAGAGATCCTACTTTGTGACTGGAACTCGTGGTTTCCTCATTGAAAGTTTGCATCCGTGAATAGAAGCTTCCTCCCCACCAAAAAAGGCAGTGACTTAATTTTACTTAACTAAGAATTAAGTTAATTCCCAGTTAGGTGACTAACATGAATCATGAAGCAATCAAATGTTCTGAGGAATTTTTCTCAATTGCAACCCATGTAGAAACTCATGAATAGCATGAGTAATAAAGCAATCCAATCTTCAGATCACTTTTCTTATTTGCTAGCTCAATTACAACACTTGATGAAACTCTTGGCTAGCATAAATCATGACACAATCCAACGGTTTAGGAGTCAACCCCAAGAATTAAGCTAATTCTCAATTGACATAGAAGCAAAACTGAAAAATATAGATTTGATTCAAACCGACTATGCGACCACCCATGTTGGATAAAAGAATTCCTCGCCGTAGCTTCTAGTCATGCACAGACCTCCATAAATAGGTCTCGATGCTCCACTCGTTGTAGAGACGACGATAAATGGAGAGTATTGGTACACCGGTAGATAACCTGTAATATAGATGAGTTTTTGTCATCAAACACTTTATCATTTCTACATAGCCATAGCGACCAAATAAAATCAATCGCTCCCACCCTAATATGGTTTTTAAACCTTGATCGATACCATTGAGCCAATTCTAAAAAATATTGGTAATACTCTGCGGCAGATACAAGGTCGAAGCTACTTGAATGACTGACTATATAAATCTGGCAAAACGACATTGGAAGAATAAGTGTTTTATTGTTTCATGTTGGTGACGGAAAAAACATTTCGTACTACCATGCTAGTTCTGCTTTGCAAGGTCATCTTTGGTGAGAATGACTCCTTTATGGAGATACCAATTAAATACCTTAATCCGTAAATGAATCTTCAGTTTGCAAGAAGGATAACTTATCTGTCTAGAGAAGATATCGCAAAACCGCAAACATTTTTTTGGCAGAACCAAATTCTCATGATCATGTTAGTTTAATAAAAAGTTGGTTTAAGTTGTTCCACATAACCCGCTTCTCATGATTGAGTAAGTTTTACACACATTTGATTCAGATTTTGTCGTAACAAACTTCGCCCGGAAGTTACAACAAATGTGAAAATTCCAAAATGGTTGGGACAAATTCATTTTTCTTTTGGAATTTTATGAACCAACTTTGGCTAAATGTAAAAAAATGAATCTTCAAGCCCGGTCTAATAGGGAAACCAGAGAAAAGTAGCCTCTTGCCACGTGAAACCTAACTGTAGTGGGACAGTAGGCTGTCGGAAGCAGTGACAACTGATCAAATCATGAGATTTAAGTCCTCCAAAACAAATTACCTGAAAAATTGTGTTTTCCCAATAAAATTCTCCTCAATTATTGTTTTGCGAAACCCTATCCTTAGTAGTTGTCTGATAATTTCTCATATATCTAGCTACATGGTCATGACTTCTTGAAATAGCATTTCGCACTGCTTTATAAATAAAGTCATATGGTCATAACTTCTCTACTAAAACATCATAAGCCAATCTTGGAAGATATTTTATTCCTCTGAATATCTGTATGTTTATGACTTTGCTATGGACTAAACTATCTACAAATAGTATAGCATCGTGTACTAGTTCAATGAAAATACTACTTACAAATGAATGCGTTTTACATGTGTATGATAGATGGTGTCGAACCCATGCACGTGACTAAAGTAACACAAAATCTCCCATAATGTTGTGCTATTCAGATTCCGTGGTTCCCCATTATGTCCTACTACTAGCAGTTATCGTAGCATAGCAAATCGTACTCCATGCATGTCCGCGAATTATTTAATCATGGAAACTGGAATACGAATAACTATGCGTTTAGTGCAAATGCATAGAAATGTGACATTCATTTTTTCGATAAAGAGAAATGTGCCGTTCACGTGTGCGCAGCTATCGAAAGTTCTGTTACACTATGACCACTGATTCTCATCATCCGTGCATTCCACCATGTGCATAAGTGCATTACATGGCACTTTTGTGATAGGACATTCGTGGAATTTACACGGGTACGTCGAGAAGAAACATCAGACGAAGTTTAAGTAATTAGGTGTTTGTGAAAAATACAGTGCTAACATCTTTCAAGAAAGGATTATTATTACCAACAAGACGGTGAAAAAAAAAATCTATGGTGGGATGATCGTGCGTAGCTAGCCATCTAGGTAGCTGCTATTCTGCATATACCAATGTAGTGTAAATTTATCTTCTGCATTCTTGGTAAAAATATGTTTTTTAAATCTAAAATCTATATATGTTTGTTGGCTTACATTTTATCTGAAGGAGTAAAAGACATGCTTAAATTTCCTTAAAATTCTAAAATACTTGTGAATTTCGTTAAGAGCCCGGTTTAAAAAAAATCGTTAAGAGAGAATCCTCATCCAAGTTCTAGGACTTATGTGACACCTTTAAAATAGTTTACAGACCAGTGATGCACTTCACTTTACTGTTAACATAAAAAGGTATTGTTGTCAATGTAGGACACAGTCAATCTACCGAGCACAAGCAATCATAGCATGATGATAATTTTTTTTTGATTTACTAACAAGGTTTGGCAAACTTGCATACTTCGTGGGGCATGATTACGGGTGCTCCTCGCCTTTGATGCCACAACATCGTCTGCCCTTGGGGCCGGCAAATGCGTGTCTTTCGCTATCAAGTTATTATAGGTTACATTGTGTGGCACCTCCATATAATATAGAAGGACAAGACTACTACTTATATCCTATCCATACTTAATATAACTCAAAGTTCAAACTTGACCCAACTCGTACATAATATTTCACACAAACACAACAGATATGAACTTAGTGAACTGGACATATTTCTGTAATTTAATGTAACTGAAAATGTTATAACGCAGTTGTTGTTTGTGCAACAACATACGTAATCTAATTGACCTATTCTTAGCTCAATTTTTTTCATGTTCGAATTTCATCACATACATAATGTACATCCATCAACGTTTTGGTTTCGTAGGAGCACGTACAAGAAATGTACGGAATAATTTTCTTGTCCTTTTGGAAATCATGTCTTAATTGTTTGAATTATGTTAGCCAAATATATTTTGTATCTTCAAGCTCTATGAATATTTGAGAGTAGCTTTAGCGTGATTGTGTGCGTATGGTAACGTGAATCAGTGTCTGCACACTCGTCTGCGAGCAGGCTGCCTGATCAGCCGGCAGTGATCGGCCGGCCGCCCATATCCATTAGCCACACGAGTACTGATGAAGAGAGGCCGAGACAGGGATGTGGTAGATATTGCACATGCATGTGGCATAGAACAACATTTGATGCTCGATGAGACGATGAGCCCGGCCCCAAATTATACCTGTGGGGACTAGCTTTATGTGATTCCCACAACTCCTTCCATATATCTCAAAGCCTTTGTAAGAAAGGGGCCCCTGACCCTGATGGGGAAGCTCCTCCTCCAGCGTCAAAATGTTGTAATGCGGGAAAGCTATGTATAGGTTAGACTATGCAAGGAAGGTCTTATGCGGGGTTTGCATATTCTCTCTACCCACAATCATGCATGCAGGTCCATCCCCAGTGTGTTGATGCCCCCCCTCCATCCTGGAATGTCCACACAAATCTCATGGATATGGATAGCTCATAATATGTGAGATGTATTTTTGCAAGCACGGTCTTGCCCACGCTCTTGCCCACGTTTGTGTGCGAGTGGGTGCACCGCCAGTATGCATGTCATATGCCGGATGTGATTTTTTTCTTAAAAAATACACCCTGTAAGGGTATATCATATTTCATAGAAGAAAAGACCACAAGAAGAACGGTACAACGCCAAATGGCTACACGATGCAAACACGACCCCATACTTATACACGGTCCACATAAGCCAAACGGCAAGGACTCGCCTTATACCATCTCTAGCCAAAATTGGCAAGGAGGTGATATACGAGCTTTCAAGCCGCGTCACAAGCCAAGAATGAAATTTCACGAGACCAACTTCAACCGGTAAGGCACAAGCCAACACACCGCACGTGTGGATTCATGTCAGATGCCATTGGAAGGAATTGGTAGAACGATAAAATGGATTAATGCAACATTGATTTTTTGATAAAGGGAATATGTTAATATTGCAAAGATACGGAACTTTGATAAATGTCTTGTTACCCTCTTCCCAATTGATACTCCAACCACGGATCCCTGTGTGATTACTGCGTAAATCCCTGTCCGAGAGCATAGGCCCTTTCCATGCGTGCCTAGGCGGCTATCTGTTGTACATTCATGCTTGTCGATGTGTCACTCTGGTTAAAGCGCTGCTGGAGCAACCCCCATTCGTTTCGCTTACCCGTTCGCCCATGTAGACGGTTGCATCTCTACATTTCTGATTTCACCATGCCGCGCGCGTGTACGTGTCCACGGAATCAGATCTTCCAGCTCCGCCTGTCGGAGGGAAGAGATAGATCCATGATTTCCATCGTTTTCTCTTTGGTTTGCCCCCACTCCATAATTTTAAAGCTTCAAACCAGCCACTTCACGCTCGATCTCGACTGCGCTCTTGTTCCCCGGCCCCCAGTGCTATATGCGTTGGATTCCTTTGCCGTCGTTGGCCGGATGAAAAGATCTTGAGATGGGTGAGAACAGATAACTAAAGGGAGTTGTTGATGCTGGATTGGACATTCCTTCGTAAGGACAGGATTCTAAAGTTCAGTTTGTATATATTGGACGTCGCTGACGATCTTGGCAGAAATATTTACTTCACATAGATCAAATAGGGGCCCTAGCAAACTTGTGAAAAGGCAAAGACAAGCTCTAACCCGTTGATGCCAGGTGAAAACTTGGCTAGCTTTTCATTCGGGGCTTCTGGGTGAGAAAGGAGTAGGTACTTTTCCAGCCATCCATCAGGTTAAACTTTTTTTATCGAATATGGTTAGCAGAAATTGATTACATGCATTATCCGTGCTTGACTCTCACTCTCGCTCTCACAAATAGGATACAGATTCATCATTGTCATCCTTAAAAACTATTCCCTCCATCTCAAAATATAAGAGGCACAGTTTTTCTGCACGGTCTTTGATTCATAAATTTGACCAACAATATATACCAAATTACATCTACGAGGGAAACCATGTAGATATGCGGCCTTTGTTCATCATAGATGTGAAGTAGCCCATGACTGGTGACATCTATGGTGGTTTCCTCTCAATACTACTATGTCCTTTTCAAGGAATAAGGCGCCCTCGTTTTACGTGTTTTTTCTTTTACCAAGATTTCCTCTGAATATATAAAGAATGTCCGTATAAAATTAGCATCATTAAAAAAGTATGTTTCAATACAAATCCAACGATACTAATTTTACACAATATAATCAAGTTTTAGTTGCTCTATTTATCGGTCAAAGTTTGCTTTGAAATACGCGTGCGCCTTATTCCTTGAAATGGAGATAGTACAAAAAAAGTCTGACCTTCATGAATATACGCGCAATCCTTAGAAAAAGTGATCCGTCATACAGCTTTACTTGACCTTTTTTTATTGTTCCGATGAGTTTGACTCTGTTTGAAGTTGCCGGGGTGTCTTCAAGCTAGTGGGCCCATGATGACAGTCCCTCAGTACAAGAGTCGTTGGCTATCTTGAATTATTTGATACTCCCTCTGTTCATTTTTATCCTACATTCTAGGTTTAGTCAAAGTCAAAGTAGATAAAGTTTAATCAAACATATTGTTAAAAATATAAAGTCTTATAATATCAAATACATATAATATAAAAATATTTTTCATGATGATTCTAACGATATCTATTTTACATTGTAATGTTTATATTTTTTCTTGTATACGTAGCCAAAGTTAACAAAGTTTGACTTTGACTAAATCTAAAATGCAGGGTAATTTAGGGTAATCTAGAATGCAGGGTAAATCTAGAATGCAAGTACATATGATCGATAATATTGAAATAAATGATTGCTCCTCCTAATTTCACCTTGTCAAGGTTGTTAATGTTATCGGATTGTGGTCTATCTGGCGTGTCCCTCTATGCGCAAACAATTATTGATGTTAGCATGGCCCTCGAGGGACCTAACTTTGCTAGACATTACCCGGTTTTCAGCAGGTTGGTGGGTCCATGATGTCATCCACTTAGTGCAAGGATGCATGCTTGAAAAATCTAGACCACTACCTTTACGCATTTCACCTAGTAACAGATTTGCTACGTCGTACTAAGTTGTTTATATTGACCGGTGTTGCCTATTTGTACCTTATACATAACAGTTTGTCAAAATGAGCTGAAACATGTGAAAATAATGCGCAGCTCAGTATTCAAAACAAACCTTGAGAGGATAATAGTCAGAAATTCACATGCCTAAAATCGCCAACTTGTGAAAAAACTATTTTCTCCAAGAGACAATATTACAGGTATATACATTGATTAATTTTTTCAAAATGGTGAGCATGGCCCCATCCTCTACATCAATTGATGCACACAACCATTTTATTGCATAGTTAAGATTTAAAAGTTGAACATCTCATGGATAATATATGGTGAACATAAAGATCAACCAGCAAAATAATAGTAAAATGAAACGTCTATGCATCATTTATTTTTCTAGAAAGCCACCAACCATCCTAGTTGTAGATATCACGTGCAACCGTCTTCAGACGGTTGCATCCAGAATCCATATGCATTCGCTGTGTCTTCAGGAGTAGATAAGACCACTCGTGGATCCACTACGTAACCATACGAATAACCTATAGAAAATGAGCATTTCCATCTTTGTTAAAAACAAGATCGTTACTATGGTTCCAAATAGCCCACATCAAAGCATAAATACCTGTTCTAATATGCGCTTTAGATTTTTTCTTCACCTTGTTTAGCCAATTTCAAAACATATTTGTAACATTAGCAAGTCGGGGTATATTGACACTAAACTGAATAGTTTTCTATATAAGTCTAGCGAAGGTACAAGTGAAAAATAAATGGTTGATAGTCTTCTTTGAGTTACATAACACATATTTCTTACAACCATTCTATTTTCTCTTGGCGATATTATCTTTGGTCGGAACCACTTTTTATAAAGAAACCACATGAAGATTTTAATCTTCGGCGGTACTTTAATCTTCCAAATGTATTTACGCAAGAAAATTGTTAAGGTTATCTCATCTTATGCATTTCGGAAGACTAAAACACATATTGTTATCTCTTGATTTTTTTTGTAAGAAATAGGGTTTGCATGCTCCTAAAATCATGGAATGATCAAAGTTAGCTAGAAAACATTTAACTAATTAAGAGAAAACCCGTACAGTGAAGAAGTCATACTTTTCTTAGTAAGAGATCATATCCTAAGTAACATAATACAATTATTGTTTATCATTTATTTCAATTTTAAACATTCCATGTGTCGGTATGGGATGCAAATTATCATCAAAATCCATACTTGTTATTAATATGTCACTATTTTTTCTTAATTGCGAGGGATTACCATATGGAAGTACACGCAAGGTTTACAACATCTTCACTGGCAGCCCCAATAGCGCCCCTAGGTTATCGGCTGCATCTTAGGCTCACACTGGCGCCCCATATAGGCCGTCGGAGAGGGAGATTTCACAGCCTTCATCATCATCATCATCGACTCCACAACGATCTCCACCACCATGACTTCATCTTCCACCATGATGTGTGAGTAATCCTCTATATGCACATGGGGTGAGGGGAATTGGATGAGATCAGTCATGTAATAATGCATAGCAGCTGGATTATTCGATGCTTGTTCTGAAGATACTTGCGTATAATTATTATTGCATCTTTGCTATACTTAATGCTTGTTACTAGGGACCGAGTAACATGATTTTTGGTACTCGAGATTTATTGTTTCATCATAGATAATGGTCTTTGTATTGATCTGTGAGGTGTTTTACCTATTGCTGTGTGAGCCTTGCGAACCCTAAGGTGACAGATGGGGAGAACGGACGGTTTCATGTTTTAGTTTGAGAATTTTGTGATCTAGGAGTGTTAATGCTTTGTTCCGGATGACTTGGTGAAAGGACATCCTTAATTTCCCTTAGTTCCCTGATAGCCCCGGTGAAATGGGAGGGCAGGACAAAAGATGTTATGCATGTTCTTTTGTAAGCACGCACAACTATATTTGATTATATTTGATTGCATGCCTACTGTCAACTGAGTTAGGACAAAGTATCTGATGCACCCTTTTACATTTTATTAATTGAGTGATCTCATACATGCAACGTCCTTGTTATACCCCGTGCCTAAGCTTTTAACCTCTGAAACTTTTACTACAAACTTTTTTGGTGAAAACTGGAACTCTACTGCTGCTATTTATTTTTGTTTATTGCTTTCTTTATAACTGCTACTTATCAAACATGTGTGGTTGAGAGTGACGTCTCAACTGCTAAAATCTCATTGGTATTCTCGTGCTCCCATCGTGTCGAACTATAAATTTGGTTACACTTCCCAATGAAGATTTCAGCGATACACTTCACTTGTGGGTTACAACTACCAGTAAGCCTCTACTGGTAGCATACATACCACAGTGGAATGCCACAAGTATGCGGGCCTCATTCACTCACCGGTCCAAAAACTACTTGTAGCGGGCTCTTCGGGCGGCATGCTACCAATGGTCAACTACTAGCAGCGCACTCCCACTACAGTACGCTACCAATAGTTGGCGTACAACCTAACATGTGGGGGTCGCTCCTCTCCACTCCAGATATAGAGAATCTCATATCTTTCTGCCTCCCTCTCACTCTCTCTTCTCTCATATGCCCTCTCACTCTCGATTTGGTGCCACCCCTCTCCTCTGCCGCTGCACCCGCCCTTGCCGCCACCGTGCCTCTCCCTCTGCTGCCCGTGTACGATCTGATTGTCCCGCTGTAAGGGCATTTCACCCTTATCTTTATTTTGGTGATGATGACACTAGTTTATGGAACTAATATAATCTCCAAGTTTCATTCTCAGATTTAGTTCCTTGTGTTGATCATGGTGATAGGAAGGAGACCCCCCTAATTGAAAAAGAAGAAAAGAGACGGCATACTCCATATTCGGTTATTCTTTGAGTAATAGGTATGCCGCACTATTAAGAGGGGATCTCAATGAACTTGTTGAGGGTGATCTACCTCCTATGAAATCCTACCTTATCACTTTTGCTAGTCCTCTCTGTTTTCTACCTATGCATGACTTTTTCGCAGCCGGAGCAAGGGCCTGAGCAGCTTCGGGTTGTACTCTGGACGGAGCACTATAGCTAGTAGGCTTCCAGCTCTGCTCCGGAGTATCGCCCAGAGCTACTCTGGGCCAGGCCGGAGCAGCGGCCGGAGCCGCTCCGAGATGTACTCCGGGCGGAGCAATGAAGCTAGGATGCTTCTGCTCTGCTCCGGAGCATCATCCAGAGCTGCTCTGAGCCAGTCCGGAGTAGCGTCCAGAACCACTCTGGGCCACTCCGGAGTGACCAGAAAGGCCTGTAATGGTTAGATACCAGATGCCTATTTAAGTGGACCTCTTCTTCTCCAAGAGATACCTTTGCAGGAAAAAGAATCTCATGCTCCTCACTTTCTCTCTCCTCCATTGTTGAGCTCCATATTTCCTTGAGATATCTCATTCCCCCCAACCAAACCTTAATTCCTTTGGGAAATCAAGAGAGAAGGCCTTGATCTACATTTCCACCAAGCCAAAAGTGATTCCTCGTCAAGTTCATCAAGTTGCTTGTTACTCTTGGGATTGTTGGGAAACCCTAGGCGTGCTAGGTCACCCGGAAGCTTCTGGGTTGTGATTTGCTTCCGGAGAGTTTGTGAAGGTTTGGAGACCACCTCAAGGTCTACCATGAGTGATTGAGCTCCTTCTCGGTCGAGGAGGATCAAGGAGAAGAAGGTGAGCCTCCATGGCATTCGGGGGTCCTCGATGGTAACCTGCACCTCTCCAACGGTGACTAGCTTCCCCCAAAAAGGAAGTGAACATCGGGATAGATCTTTGTCTCCACGTGCCTCGGTTATTCCTATCCGAGTTCTCTTACTTGTGCTTTACCTTTGTGATAGCCTTCGTTCTTGAAGTATTTCCTTGTATCTTGTTAGAGTGATTTCACCTAGTTGTTAGGCTCACCTTTGTTATCCAGATAGCCTAAAACTTTTGAAAAGAATAAGTAACATTTATAGAAACCTATTCACCCCCCCTCTAGGTTACCCTCTCTAACATTTCAATTGGTATCAGAGCCAAGGACTCTTTTTAAGGGCTTTACCGCCCCAAGAGTGATATGGGTGACAATCAAGATAACAGCCCTAGTGACGAGGGTTTAACTCGGCATGTCCTAGATTAAGGACTTAGGATCGGGGGAAGAGGGCGTATGATGAACTCGAAGGTAAAAATTCAGACAAACGAGGCGGAACTTGATGTAGGTTTGAGACAAAGCTTAATATTTCGGCTAAATCTCGATGTGTCCCTGGTCGGCCTCTCATGGCCCCTATTTATAGGTGGCTAGGTCTCGAGGAACCGGTTGGGTTCAATACAAACTCGTCGTATATGGCGGTTTACATATCAGTTTCCATATTCGAATACAATACACTTAGACTCCTATCTTGGGCCTTTGTTTCTATGGGCCTTGGTAGTCATTCCCTTGTTAGTAGCCCCTGAGATTCTATCTGAATCGTAGATTCGGGTTGAATCTCAAGTATTCAAATCTTTGACTGAGGCATAATCTTCGACTGAATAAATCTTCGGCTTCTTCACTTGTAATTTATCAATGTTTTATCTTTTCTATTTTTCATGGGGATTTTGGTGAATGAGCCTGGTGCTTCTGACGGATCAAGAAACAGTTAATTGCCTGAGAAAATACTCATTACCTACTACAAACACGAGTCCTCGGACTTGATTCGGGACCTGGCGTAATCTAGCTTGTGCCGCATTTAGGACTTACCAAAGCATGAATTCCAGTATTTCTTAGGGTACCCAGTGTGTCCACCATGATTTTTTTCATATAATAGATACAGGAAGATTACTAGCAGAGCGCATTCGTGTGCGGGTGCTAGACCATGCAGGACGGATCCTGAGGTCTTACCTTCATGATCTTTGCGACCATAGCATTTAGACGTGTTATCTTGGTGGACGTGGTCTAACAATATAAATTTATCGATAGTCTTGTTTGGCTGTTACAATACCCAACATTGTCGGGTTGCTTTATTCATCATTTCACAAATCCCTCCCGATGGGAGTGAAATGTCAAGTTCATTATTTGGTGTTTACAACCGATGTTGAAGTCGACTTTGTACTCCTTCATAGTAGTCAATATTTTGGATCATCGGGTGCACGACCAGCGCTAACGATGGGAGTAGCCCCTGAGGCTATAGTCTATTTTATTCGAGTATAGGCTCAAAGTTTCTTCGGGTTGAATCATAATCTTTGACCTCCATAAGATATTTTCACCATGTGATTTTTTTATCGGGTGCGCAATCAGTGCTCCCGATGGGAGTAGCCTCTGATACGTCTCAAACGTATCTATAATTTTTGATGCTCCATGCTTATTTTTACACCATTTGCTTAGTGTTTCGTTACACTTCGTGGCATTTTTATACATTTTCCGGAACTAACCTATTAACAAGATGCCACAGTGCCAGTTCCCTATTTTCTGCTGTTTTTGTGTTTCAGAAAAGTTACATGGGAAATATTCTCAGAATTGGACGAAACAAAAGCCGAACGTCCGGAAATTTACCGAAGCTTCCAGAGAACCGAAGAGGAGACGGAGAAGGGCCACAGGGCGGCCACACCACCAGGGGGCGCAGCTTGCCCCTGGCCCACGCCCACCTGTGGTGAGGGCCCCCTTGCCCACCTCTAGCGCCGCCCCTTCGCCTATAAAGATCCCCCGACGGGAAAAACCTAAATACCTGATCACTTTTCCAGAAACACATCGTGATCCGCCGCCGTCGTCGACCCGAGATTGGGAGGGTCCAGAAGTTCTTCCCGGCACCCTGCCAGAGAGGGGAATCGCCACCAGAGGTCTTCTTCATCGCCATGCTTGCCTCTGGCGCGATGAGTGAGTAGTCTACCTTGGACTATGGGTCCATAGTAGTAGCTAGATGGTTGTCTTCTCCACCATGTGCTTCATGTTTAGATCTCATGAGCTGCCTTACATGATCGAGATCACCGTTATGTAATTCTACATGTTGTGTTTGTTAGGATCCGATGAATATTGGTGTTATGATTGAGTTGATGTGCTGAATATTATCTTATGTTATTTCTATGTTGTTTATGATCTTGCATGCTCTCCGTTGTTAGTAGCTATCTCGGCCGAGTAGTTGCTAGTGACTCCAAGAGGGGGTATTTATGCTCGATAGTGGGTTCATGCCTCTATTTAATCTGGGGGAGTGACAGAAACCTCTAAGGTTGTAGATGTGCTGTTGCCACTAGGGGAAAACAACATTCATATGCTCAAGGGCATATGCTTTGTTTACATTACACACTTTGCTTAATGCAGTTATCTGTTGTTTGCAACTTAATACTTGTGGAGTTCTCGGATTGATTCGCCACAAGTGGATTATTAGTCATAGATGCAGTTGGATGGCAGTCTATGTATCTTCTTGTAATGCCCAGAGTAAATCTCATAGTGATCCTCTCGACATATGCACGTTGTCTTTATTCTATCAATTGCCCAACTGTAATTTGTTTACCCAGCATGTGTTATTTTACCTTATGGAGAGACACCACTAATGAACTGTGGACCCCAGTCCTATTTCCATTATATTGCTATCACGTGTTTACTTTACTCGCATACTACTATTGCTTTCCACTCGATGCGCTCATACCCTTTGTTTCAAGCAAACCGGTGAGATTGACAACCTCATCGTAAGTTGGGAACAAAGTATTTGGTTGTGTTGTGTGCAGGTTCCGCGTTGCAGCTGGCAAAGCAAAGCACTAGACGAGGCGCCCTATAAATTGTTCGGAGCTATCGCGAAGCTAGCAAGCATCACCTTCTGGAGTTTGGCTTTTTCCTACTGGACGATTAAACCTTGGTTTCTTACTGAGGGAAAAACTTGCTGCTATACTCATCATACCTTCCTCTTGGGGTTCCCAACTGGACGATGATTTACATCATCACCACCATAGCAATCAAGACTTTTTCTGGCGCCGTTGCCGGGGAAAAAGAAGACTTCTGCAAGGGGAGTTTAGCTTTACTTTATTTTTACTTGCTTTGTTTTATCAAAAATACAAAAAAATTAGTATCCTTATAGTTGTTTTTACTTGTCTGCTTTTAGTTTTGATAGAATGGCTACTCCTGAAAACACCAAGTTGTGTGATTTTACTAGCAATAACACATGCTGGGTAAACAAATTACAGTTGGGCAATTGATAGAATAAAGACAACGTGCATATGTCGAGAGGATCATTATGAGATATACTCTGGGCATTACAACAAGATACATAGACCGTCATCCAACTGCATCTATGACTAATAATCCACTTGTGGCGAATCAATCCGAGAACTCCACAAGTATTAAGTTGCAAACAACAGATAACTGCATTAAGCAAAGTGTGTAATGTAAACAAAGCATATGCCCTTGAGCATATGAATGTTGTTTTCTCCCTAATGGCAACAACACATCTACAACCTTAGAGGTTTCTGTCACTCCCCCAGATTAAATAGAGGCATGAACCCACTATCGAGCATAAATACCCCCTCTTGGAGTCACTAGCAACTACTCGGCCAAGATAGCTACTAACAACGGAGAGCATGCAAGATCATAAACAACATAGAAATAACATAAGATAATATTCAGCACATCAACTCAATCATAACACCAATATTCATCGGATCCCAACAAACACAACATGTAGAATTACATAAAGGTAGTCCCGATCATGTAGGGCAGCTCACAAGATATAAACATGAAGCACATGGTGGAGAAGACAACCATCTAGCTACTTCTATGGACCCATAGTCCAAGGTAGACTACTCACTCATCGCGCCAGAGGCAAGCATGGCGATGAAGAAGACCTCCGGTGGCGATTCCCCTCCACGGCAGGGTGCCGGGAAGAGCTTCTGGACCCTCCCGATCTCGGGTCGACGGCGGTGGTGGATCGCGATGTATTTTGGAAAAGTGATCGGGTGTTTAGGTTTTTCCCGTCGGGGGGTCTTTATAGGCGAAGGGGCGGCATCAGAAGTGGGCCAGGATGGCCTCACCACCAGGGGGCGCAGGCCAGGGGCAGGCTACGCCGCCCTGTGGTGTGGCTGCCCTGTGGCCCCTCTCCATCTCCTCTTCGGTTCTCTGGAAGCTTCGGTAAATATCTGGACGTCTGGCTTTTGTTTCGTCCAATTCTGAGAATATTTCCTGTGTAACTTTTCTGAAACACAAAAACAGCAGAAAATAGGGAACTGGCACTGTGGCATCTCGTTAATAGGTTAGGTCCGGAAAATGCATAAAAATGCCACGAAGTGTAATGAAACACTAAGCAAATGGTGTAAAAACAAGCATGGAACATCAAAAATTATGGATACGTTAGAGACGTATCAGCATCCCCAAGCTTAACTCCTGCTCGTCCTCGAGTAGGTAAGTGAGAACAAAAGAAATAATTTTTGAGGTGACATGCACCTTCATAATCTTGATCATATATGTAAGCATTGTGAGCTGGGATCAAAAGAACTTAAAACATGGGCATGAAAGATATAGTCTTGATAGAAGAAACTTAGCAACCATGTTATAACATGAAAAAGAACACAAATGAAAGATCATGAAAATGAAACAATGAAAGTCAAACGTGTGTTCAAATCATATGGAAAAACATACAAATGGTATTCAGCTTGTCCTTCATGGAGAGCAAAACATAAATGCATAGGATACCTTCAAGTTTAAGAGGGCGACTAGATACAAATATTTTGAGAACAAGTGAAACCAACAATATGAATCAATCAATGAAAACTTTGGGACAATGCACATTATACTCAGAATGACAACTATTCTCTCTTAGGCGATGCATAAAGGTAGAGGGTGGTGACTCAACATAAAAGTAAAAGAAAGGCCCTTCGCGGAGGGAAGCAGTGATTAAACATGTGCTAGAGCTTTTTATTTGTAAAACAGAGATAAAAATTGGGTTTTGAGAGGTGGTTGTTTCATGTCAACAACTGGCAATGGGGTCTTACTATCTTCCATAATAAACAAGTGAGAGTGGTTCCGAGTTCTTTGAAAATTTGGCACATTGGTGCTCTTTTATAAAGCTTTGGCACTCCTCCCCACCTTTTTTCCTTTCTCAAACCATGGCTAACCGATTCCATCGAGTGCCCACCAACATTCACATATCATGGAGGAGTGCCTTTTTTTCTTTTTTAGAATTAGATTGCAATGGTCTGACCAGCTCTCATGCAAAATTAATGATGAGCAGATGAAGCTGCCTAGTCGAGGGGTACTTAATTTAATATGGAAGATAGCAATTCCGACCACTACGTCCCCATGAGCTAAAAACAGTGGCACAAAATGAGAAGTAGTTGAAAGTTTTGAAAGGTAGCACATGAAAATTTACTTGGAATGGCTTACAAATACCACGTATAGGAATTTATAGTGGACACAATGGCAAACTTGGTTTTTAGGAGTTGGATGCACGATTAGAGCTCATACTCAGTACAAAATGAGGGCTAGCAAAAGACTGGGAGCGACCAACTAAGAGAGCAATAACAGCCATAATCATGCATAGCGACAAAGCGACATTAAAAGAAGCATAAGATGGCATCAAAAATCAAAAACTAAATGATCATAGAGGCAATGGCGACTTTGTATGAGTCTAACATGTGTGAGCATGCACCAAGTCAACCCAAATAAAGCATCAAGGAGAAAACCAAAATAATGCTTACAAATAATTAAAACAACGCATGATTTTTTCAAAGGCTCATTAAGCAATCTCAGTCATTTGAGACAAGTCATGCTACAGCAAAACCACTAAGCATACTATCAAAAAGACATCAAGCACGACATGCAAAATCCTAGGCCGCAGTCTACACAAGCTCCTTCTTGTACCACTTTTTTGCATAAAGCTTTTTCTCTTTTCCAACACCATTCGAACTTTTTTGAAACAACTCTTTTGATGAAAACCAACATGGACCAGAGGTCATAATACACCTTGATGAAAATATATAACAAGATCTGAACACAAATCAAGGCGAAAAACGAAAGCTAAACGCAGTTCTAGAAAAAGAGAACACTCGTTGAAACGATAAGAGTGAAAAACAGAGTGTTCTTGGCAAATGAAAAGGAAGGCAACTTCTCCAAAAGGAATTTGTTGGGGTCCAACCATTTATTGCAGCAAACAAAACTAAACAAAACTGAAAACTAAAACAACTGACGCTCCAAGAAAAACGCATAATGCATGAAGCAATAAAAATATAGTGTGTTGAAAGGTGACCTGATTTTTGCCGATGAAGAAGGGGTGGCTCGAGGGCATCCCCAAGCTTTGACGCTTGTACCTCTTGGATATTTTTTGGGGTGCGTGGGCATCCCCAAGCTTGAGCTTTTGTCCATTCTTCCACTCATCTCATCATTCTCCAATCGCTACACTTGAAAACTTCCTTCATACAAAACTAAACACAATTCTATTAGCAACATTAGTGTAAGCATAACATTGAATCAACCCTTTTTGCTTCAGGTTTCAACTCAAAACCACCACATATAAAGTATATAATACTGTAGCAACTTCCCCAAAAGTTCTATGATCAAAAGAACTCAAAAAGAAAGCGATAAAGCGGCAAACACAAATATTGGCAGAAATCTGTCAACACAGAACAGCTGACAAAGGTCGAATTTTTAGAGAGTTTTCTGTTGCTCAAATCAAAAAGTGTTCAACTAATGAAAGTTTGGATATAACAAAACATTGGGTTATCTCCCAAGAGTGCTTTTCTTTAACGCCTTTGAGCTAGGCGCAGAAAGTGCAAATCAAGTAATATCAAGTGATGAAGCATCAAGCTCATAATTTGCTCTAAGAATAGAGTCAAAAAGTAATTTCTTCCTCTTTCTAGGGAAGTGTTCCATACCTTTCTTGAGTGGGAATTGATATTTGATGGTGCCTTCCCTCATATCAATGATGGCACCTACAGTTCAAAGAAAGGGTCTTCCCAAAATAATAGGACATGAAGCATTGCATTCAACATCCATAACAAGAAAATCAATGGGAACAAGGTTATTATTAACCATAATAAGAACATCATTAATCCTTCCCAAAGGTTTCTTCTTAGCAACATCAGCAATAGGAACATCATAATAGCACTTTTCAAGCGGTGGTAAATCAAGCATATCATAAAAAAATTTAGGCATGATAGAAATACTAGCACCTAGATCACATAAAGCATGGCAATCAAAACCATTAACATGCATATCAATGATGGGTTCCCAACCATCTTCCAACTTCTTGGGAATAGAGGCTTTTTGCTTCAACTTTTCATCCCTAATTTTCATGAGAGCATTGGTAATATGCTTAGTAAAAGCAACATTTAAAGAACTAGCATTAGGAGTCAAAGCAAGCTTTTGCAAGAACAAAATAACTTCAGATATATTGCAGCCATCAACATCAAAATTATTAAAGGAAATAGAGCTATCATCTCCTACACTCCGAAAAATTTCAGCACTCTTTTGAGAAAAAGTTTTAGCTGTTTTAGGCTTTTTAACACTAGGAGTAGGAGTTTTCTCTACACCAATCAAAGTAAGAGGATTGCTAGCATTAGGAATAACATCATTAGAGGTAGTAATGGTACATACCTTCATATTTCTAGCCATCTCATCTTCTCTTTCCCACCTGGCATGCAATTCTGCTAGCATCCTAATATTTTCATCAATTCTAACTTGGATAGCATTAGCAGTGGCAAAAGGATCAGGCTTAGCGGAAATTCTGTTAACCAAAGAAGATTGAGCATTAGATAAAGACGAAATATCGGTTTCAGCTTTGGAAACCTTAGCTTGCAACTCAGGAATAGCCTTGTTTAAATTTTCAAGTTGATGACTAAAAGTCCTCAACAGAGCTGATTGCTCCTCCATAGTCTTGGTGAAAGCCCTGTTCTGCTCATATTGCACCTGCATAAAATTCTTGGTAGCCTTTTCAAGTTCTAAAATCCTTTCTTCACTAGGTATTTTAAGTCTACCAAGATAGCTATTATCACCATTAGAAGGAAACGGCCTATAATTGTCACTAGCAAAATTGTTCCTATAAGCATTGTTATTAAAATTATTATTTCTAATGAAGCTTACATCAACATGCTCTTCTTGAGCAACCAAAGAGGCCAAAGGAACATTATTAGGATCTAGATGAGTCCTATCATTAGAAAGCATAAGCATAATAGCATCAATCTTATCACTCAAGGAAGAGGTTTCCTCAATAGAATTTACCTTCTTACCTTGTGGAGCTCTCTCGGTGTGCCATTCAGAGTAATTTACCATCATATTGTCGAGAAGCTTGGTTGCGGCGCCCAAGGTAAGGGACATAAAAGTGCCTCCAGCAGTGATAAGTCTCCAACGTATCCATAATTTTTGATGCTCTATGCTTGTTTTTATACCATTTGCTTAGTGTTTTGTTACACTTTGTGGCATTTTTATGCATTTTCTGGAACTAACCTATTAACGAGATGCACAGTGCCAGTTCCCTGTTTTCTGTTGTTTTTGTGTTTCAGAAAAGTTACATAGGAAATATTCTCGGAATTGGACGAAACAAAAGCCAGACGTCTAGATATTTCATGGAGCTTCCAGAACACCGAAGAGGAGACGGAGCCGGACCAGAGGGTGGCCACACCACCAGGGGGCGCGGCCCACCCCTGGCCCATGCCAGCCTGTGGTGTGGGCCCCCTGGTCCACTTCTGACACCGCCCCTTCGCCTATAAAGACCCCCCGACGGGAAAAACCTAAATACCCGATCACTTTTCCAGAACACATCGCGATCCACCGCCGCCGTCGACCCGAAGATCGGGAGGGTCCAGAAGCTCTTCCCGACACCCTGCCGGAGAGGGGAATCGCCACCAGAGGTCTTCTTCATCGCCATGCTTGCCTCCGGCGCGATGAGTGAGTAGTCTACCTTGGACTATGGGTCCATAGCAGTAGCTAGATGGTTGTCTTCTCCACCATGTACTTCATGTTTAGATCTCGTGAGCTGCCTTACATGATCGAGATCACCGTTATGTAATTCTACATGTTGTGTTTGTTGGGATCCGATGAATATTGGTGTTATGATTGAGTTGATGTGCTAAATATTATCTTATGTTATCTCTATGTTGTTTATGATCTTGCATGCTCTCTGTTGTTAGTACTTATCTTGGCCGAGTAGTTGCTAGTGACTCCAAGAGGGGGTATTTATGCTCGATAGTGGGTTCATGCCTCTATTTAATCTGGGGGAGTGACAGAAACCTCTAAGGTTGTAGATGTGCTGTTGCTACTAGGGGGAAAACAACATTCATATGCTCAAGGGCATATGCTTTGTTTACATTACACACTTTGCTTAATGCAATTATCTATTGTTCGCAACTTAATACTTGTGGAGTTCTCAGATTGATTCGCCACAAGTGGATTATTAGTCATAGATGCAGTTGGATGGCGGTCTATGTATCTTGTTGTAATGCCCAGAGTAAATCTCATAGTGATCCTCTCGACATGCACGTTGTCTTTATTCTATCAATTGCCCAACTGTAATTTGTTTACCCAGCATGTGTTATTTTATCTTATGGAGAGACACCACTAGTGAATTGTGGACCCCGGTCCTATTTCCTTTATATTGTTATCACCTGTTTACTTTACTCGCACTGTTTACTTTACTCGCATACTATCATCACTTTCCACTCGATACGCTCATACCCTTTGTTTCAAGTAAACCGGTGAGATTGACAACCTCATCGTAAGTTGGGAACAAAGTAATTGGTTGTGTTGTGTGCAGGTTCCACGTTGCTACTGGTTGAAGACGCGCTAACAAGTTATCGTTAATGGTGCCCTTGTTAGAGCATCACGCAACTAGTGGGCATCACCTTCTGTCGTATTCATCCTCCTACTGGATTGATAACCTTGGTTTCATAACTGAGGGAAAACTTGCTGCTATATTCATCAAACCTTCTCTTGGGGTTTTCCAACTGGCCGGTCATTTATTACATATTCCCACGTCAACTTGGCACCGAAGTTTTCTGTCGCCGTTGCCGTGTATTAAAGAAGAAGCTTTCACACCATCATCACCGTGCCATCAACAAGTTTTCTGGTGCCGTTGCCGGGGAGGAAAGAAGACTTCTGCAAGGGGAGTTTCGCACGCACATCCTTTACTTTGTTTTCAGTTTTGCATTTACTTTATTTTTACTTGCATTGTTTTATCAAAAGCACAAAAAAATTAGAATCCTTTGTAGTTGTTTTTACTTGTCTGCTTTTAGTTTGCTAGAATGGCTACTCCTGAGAATACCAAGTTGTGTGATTTTACTAGCATGAATAATAGTGCTTTTATCTGCACTCCTATTGCGCCACCTGCTCCTGCTGCAAATTTTTATGAGATTAAGCCTGCTTTGTTGAACCTTGTTATGAAAGAGCAATTTTCTGGTGCTAGTACTGATGATGCTGCAGCTCATCTCAACAATTTTGTTGAGCTATGTGAGATGCAGAAATATAAGGATGTGGAAAGTGATATTATTAAGCTTAAGTTGTTTCCTTTTTCTTTGAGAGGAAAAGCTAAGGATTGGTTGCTGTCTTTGCCTAAAAATAGTATTGATTCATGGGCTAAGTGTAAGGATGCTTTTATTGGTAGATACTATCCTCCTGCTAAGATTATAGCTTTGCGTAGCAATATTATGAAGTTTAGTCAGTTTGATAATGAACATGTTGCTCTAGGTTGGGAAAGAATGAAATCTATGATCAAGAATTGTCCCACTCATGGACTGACTACTTGGATGATTGTTCAAACTTTTTATGCAGGACATAATTTTTCTTCAAGGAACCTACTTGATTCTGCTGCTGGAGGCACTTTTATGTCCCTTACATTGGGTGCCGCAACAAAGCTTCTCGACAATATGATGGTAAATTACTCTGAATGGCACACCGAGAGAGCTCCACAAGGTAAGAAGGTAAATTCTGTTGAGGAAACCTCTTCCTTGAGTGATAAGATTGATGTTATTATGCTTATGCTTTTAAATGATAAGACTCATGTAGATCCTAATAATTTTCCTTTGGCATCTTTGGTTGCTCAAGAAGAGCATGTTGATGTAAACTTCATTAGAAATAATAATTTTAACAATAATTCTTATAGGAACAATTTTGCTAGTAACAATTATAAGCCGTTTCCTTCTAATGGTGATAATAGCTACCTTGGTAGACCTAAAATGCCTAGTGAAGAAAGAATTTTTGAACTTGAAAAGGCTACCAAGAATTTTATACAGGCGCAATATGAGCAGAACAGGGCTTTCACCAAGACTATGGAGGAGCAATCAGCTCTGTTGAGGACTATTAGTCATCAGCTTGAAAATTTAAACAAGGCTATTCCTGAGTTGCAAGCTAAGGTTTCCAAAGCTGAAACCGATATTTCATCTTTGTCTAATGTGCAATCTTCTTTGGTTAACAGAATGTCCGCTAAGCCTGATCCTTTTGCAACTTCTAATGCTATCCAAGTTAGAATTGATGAAAATGTTAGGATGCTAGCAGAATTGTATGCCACGTGGGAAAGAGAAGATGAGATGGCTAGAAAGATGAAGGTATGTACCATTACTACCTCTAATGATGTTGCTCCTAATCCTAGCAATCCTCTTACTTTGATTGGTGTAGAGAAAACTCCGACTCCTTGTGCGAAAAAGCCCAAAACTGCAAAAACTTTTTCTACAAAAAGTGCTGAAATTTTTCGGAGTATGGGAGATGATAGCTCTATTTCTTTTAATGATTTTGATGTTGATGGCTGCAATATATCTGAAGTTATTTTGTTCTTGCAAAAGCTTGCTTTGAGTCCTAATGCTAGTTCTATTAATATTGCTTTTACAAATCATATTACAAATGCTCTCATGAAATTAGGGAGGAAAAGTTGAAACAAAAAGCTTCTATTCCCAAGAAGTTAGAAGATGGTTGGGAATCCATCATTGATATGCATGTTAATGGTTTTGATTGCCATGCTTTATGTGATCTAGGTGCTAGTATTTCTGTTATGCCTAGAAAGATTTATGATATGCTTGGTTTACCACTGCTTGAAAAGTGTTATTTTGATGTTCCTCTTGCTGATGTTGCTAAGAAGAAACCTTTGGTAAGGATTAATGATGTTCTTATTATGGTTAACAATAACCTTGTTCCCGTTAATTTTCTTGTTATGGATGTTGAATTCAATGTTTCATGTCCTATTATTTTGGGAAGACCTTTTCTTCGAACTGTAGGTGCAGTCATTGATATGAAGGAAGGCACCATCAAATATCAATTCCTACTCAAGAAAGGGATTGGAGAATGTTGAGATGAGATGAAGAATGAAAAAAAGCTCAAGCTTGGGGATGCCCATGTCACCCCAAGAAATATACAAGATATACAAGCGTCAAAGCTTGGGGATGCCCCCGAGGCACCCCTTCTTCATCGGCAAAAATCAGGTCACCTTTCAACACACTATATTTTTATTGCTTCATATTCTATGCGTTTTTCTTGGAGCGTCTTTACTTTTGCTTTCAGTTTTCTTTTGTTTTGTTTGCTGCAATAAATGTTTGGTCCCCAACAAATTTCTTTTGGAGGAGATTTACCTCGTTCTTCATTTGCCAAGAACACTCTAGTTTTCACTCTTATCGTTCAACGAGTGTTCTCTTTTTCTAGAACTGCGTTTAGCTTTCATTTTTTGCCTTGATTTTTGTTCAAATCTTGTTTTATCTTTGCATCAAGGTGTATGTAGACCACTGGTTTATGTTGGTTTTCATCAAAAGAGTTGTCTCAAAAAGGTTTGAATGGTGTTGGAAAAGAGAAAAAGTTTCATGCAAAAAAGTGGTACAAAAAGGAGCTTGTTTAGACTGCGGCTTAGACTTTTTCATGCCATGCTTGATGTCGTTTTGATAGTATGCTTAGTAGTTTTTGCTATAGCATGACTTGTCTCAAATGACTGAGATTGCTTAATGAGCCTTTGAAAAAAATCATGCGTTGTTTTTATTATATGGAAGCATTTATTTGGTTTTCTCCTTGATGCTTTATTTGGGTTGACTTGGCGCATGCTTACAACATGTATTGACTTTTACAAAGTCGCCATAAGCCTTTATGATCATTTGGTTTTTGACTTGTGATGCCATTTTATGCTTCTTTTAATGATGTTTTGTCTCTATGCATGATTATGGCCGTTATTGCTCTCTTAGTTGGTTGCTCCCAGTCTTTTGCTAGCCCTCATTTTGTACTGAGTATGAACTCTACTCGTGCATCCAACTCCCAAAAACCAAGTTATTCCAATGTGTCCACCATACATACCTATTAGCAATTTGCTATTCCAAGTACATTTGACTTGCTTTTATCTATCCTTCAAATTAAACTCTTTTTGGTGTTATGTGAAAATTAGTTAGTAAAGCTCTCATGAACCTGATGGCACACTTTACTTTTCTCGCTTTTAAAATTTTGACATTGTGGCTCTCTTATGTTGACATTATGCTTGCAAGTTGTAAGTTGGAAATTAGCCAAACCATGCCGTCATGGGGCAAGCTTTCAACATTGCACTTTCTCTTATTTGAGTTGATATCGTGATCTTTTGTTTATGGATACTCGCGATGTGAAATAAGTTGGGAATCTTGTGGAATCATGGAGTTTGTATATGTGTTAGAGAAACGCCTGGGCTGCTAATCTAAGCCATGCATCATTCATGGTGGCAATTTACAGCATGCCCATAGTGGACATTTGACGACGCATCTCAAAATAAAAAGCTATACCAATGGTAAATAAAAGAGATGCCGAGGTGTTCATTGTCTGTTTGTCCTGTCATTTTGATGTGGGCTTGTTCCATGTCATCGGGCAAGGAGGTACCCCATTGGCGGTTCTCGATGATACGTGTATACTTACAATGACAAGAGCTTGCTTGGGACTCTATGTAAAGTAGCATGAGGTTTGGGTATTCGTATTTCACGGGACACGAGGTTTTCAACTTATGATTTGTTAAGCATATGCAGCATAAGTGTACTCGCATTAACTTTAACCATTCAAGATGCTTATGATGGGGGCAATGAGAGCTCAAAGCCGGTAAGTACCATAATTTTTGAAGGTTTATAAAACTTGCAATCACTGCTTCCCTCCGCGAAGGGCCTTTCTTTTACTTTTTATGTTGAGTCTCCACCTTCTATCTTTATGCACCATTAAGAGAGCATAGTTGTCATTCTGAGTATAATGTGCATTGTCCCAAAGTTTTCATTGATTGATTCATATTGTTGGTTTCACTTGTTCTTAAATTATTTGTATCTAGTCGCCCTCTTAAACTTGAAGGTGTCCTATGCATTTATGTTTTGCTACTCCATGAGGGACAAGATGAAAACCATTTGTATGTTTTTCCTTGTGATTTGAACACACGTTTGACTTTCATTGTTTCATTTTCATGATCTTTTGTTTGTGTTCATTTTCATGTTATAACATGATTGCTAAGTTTCTTCTGTCAAGATTATATCTTTCATGCTCATGTTTTAAGTTGTTTTGATCCCGGCACACAACGCTTACATATATGATCAAGATTGTGTAGGTGCATGTCACCTCAAAAATTATTTCTTTTGTTATCACTTACCTACTCGAGGACGAGCAGGAGTTAAGCTTGGAGATGCTGATACGTCTCTAACGTATCCATAATTTTTGATGCTCCATGCTTGTTTTTACACCATTTGCTTAGTGTTTCGTTACACTTCGTGGCATTTTTATGCATTTTCTGGAACTAACCTATTAACGAGATGCCACAGTGCCAGTTCCCTGTTTTCTGCTGTTTTGTGTTTCGGAAAAGTTACACAGGAAATATTCTCGGAATTGGACGAAACAAAAGCCAGACGTCCAGATATTTCACGAAGCTTCCAGAACAGCAAACAGGAGACGAAGCCGGACCAGAGGGTGGCCACACCACCAGGGGGCGCGGCCCACCCCTGGCCCGCACCGGCCTATGGTGTGGGCCCCCTGGTCCACTTCTGACGCCGCCCCTTCGTCTATAAAGACCCCCGACGGGAAAAACCTAAATACCCGATCACTTTTCCAGAACACATCGCGATCCGCTACCGCCGTCGACCCGAAGATCGGGAGGGTCCAGAAGCTCTTCCCGGCACCCTGCCGGAAAGGGGAATCGCCACCGGAGGTCTTCCTCATCGCCATGCTTGCCTCCGGCGCGATGAGTGAGTAGTCTACCTTGGACTATGGGTCCATAGCAGTAGCTAGATGGTTGTCTTCTCCACCATGTGCTTCATGTTTAAATCTCGTGAGCTGCCTTACATGATCGAGATCACCGTTATGTAATTCTATGTTGTGTTTGTAGGGATCCGATGAATATTGGTGTTATGATTGAGTTGATGTGCTGAATATTATCTTATGTTATCTCTATGTTGTTTATGATCTTGCATGCTCTCCGTTGTTAGTAGCTATCTTGGCCGAGTAGTTGCTAGTGACTCCAAGAGGGGGTATTTATGCTCGATAGTGGGTTCATGCCTCTATTTAATCTGGAGGAGTGATAGTGACATGGATATGCCCTTCGGGTACCCGCGGATTAGTATACCGGGTCCGGCCCATTAAGGAAGTGGAGTACTACAAGGACTCGAAGGTTGACTTGGAGACGAAGAAGGAAGGTTCTAATCCATATTTGACAGGGGTTAACTCGACAAATGTCCTAGATGAAGGACTTAGGATCGGGGAGATAGGGCGTCGGATGAACTCGAAGGTAAACTCAGTCAAACAAGGTAGCTATGAAAGTAAACGTGGGAGTAAAACCTGGCTCGCTTTCAATCTGGCCTACACCGTCCCCTCCTGGCCCCTATATATAGGTGGCCAGGTCTCAAGGATCGGGTAGGGTCTGATACAGATTACAATATCGACATACGGTAAGAACTCGTATTTTGACTAGTATTACAATTGGGCCTAGCTTAACGGGCCTCAGGGGTACTCAACTGACGGGCTCTATTATCCATACCCTTGTCAGTAGCCCCCGAGATTCTACCAGAATTGTGGATTCGGGTTGAATCTCTAATCTTTAAATCTTCGACTTGATCATTTCTTTGACTTCTTCATATCTTCAAATCTTTGACTTGGTCTTTCAACTTATTTTCATTATAATACCTCGCAAGGGGTTTTGATGAGCAAGCCTGACAACTCTGATGGATCAAGAGGCTAGTTAACTGCCGGAACAGATAGTTGTCACCTACTTCAAATTCAATCCCCTTGGATTTGAATTTGGGAAACCGGTCAAATCCAATCTTTTGCCGCATTTAAGACTTACAAAGAATGAATCCCAGTGATTCTCAAGGTACCCAGTGCGTCCACCAGGATTTTTCTTCGCGTCGTAGACACGGATACATACCAGCAGAGCGCATCCATATGCGTATACCGGGCCACACAGGACGGATCCTGGGGTCTTACCTTCATGATATATTTCAACCACGGCATTCAAGTTTTGTCGCGATGACGCAACTCTAGAATTATATTTCGCAGCCTTGTTTGACTGAATCAATATACGCATCTTTTTGAGTTATCCTTAACTTTTTGTGAGTACCTCCCGATGGGAGTAGTCAATGTTTTGCTGATGATGTAGCCAAAGTTCCTTTGCTATTCTCTTTTTGTCGACTTATTTCTATCGGGTGCGCGACAGCGCTCCCGATGGGAGTAGCCCCCGAGGCTATAGCCGAAATTTTTGGGTATAGGCTCAAGAGAATATTTAAATTTTCACCATGCACTTCTCCTCGTATCATTTACTGGTTTTTCTCACTTTTTGAATGGATTTTCCTTCTATGGGGGTTGCAAGCCCCCGAGTTGAAGATGAGGGAAGCCTGTTCATTTTGACAGGATCTTGTGTTCCCTCTTTGCTTCTTTTCTCTCTTTTTATACGTACCTGTTTTCTTGATACTGTAACCCCTTGGTGCTATTTGCACTGTAAAAGTTCCGGAAATTTAATTTGGGCCTTGCCACTTCAGGGGCCCATTAGCATGTGCTTATAAATAAAGCACGTTTGACCAGGGTGAAAACCCTAATTCCTCCATCTTCCTTCGCCGCATCGTCTTGTCATCCCATCTAGGGTTTTACACCTCTGAAGCTTGTCCCCCATGGCCGATGCGAGTGATTCTCGGTTGAACATCGACGCCCCGGTGGTGAAGCGGGGTCGCGGCCGCCCGCGCGGTAGTAAAAATAAAACTACTGCTGCAGCCATGGGGGCATCATCTTCTTCTCTGGTGAAGCGACGCCCCGGTCATCCGGCTTGGAGCAAAAATAAGCCTAAGGTGTCCTCTGTCATACCAGGTCCAAGCGCTCCTTCCCCTGGTACTTCTTCTTCGTCGCCCGGGATCTACTCTTTCTTTTGTATCTGCAACGCGCAGTGCCGTGAGATTCAACGCCTGCCATCGAAATTCACGGATTTCATGGATGGGCGGGAACTGCGCGAAGCAGTTCTCCGCGAACACTCTGGTGGAGGAACTCCATATGAAGTGGAGGTGTGGTACGATGGCGCCGGTGAACAGTTCTTCAAGGGCGGCTGGTCACGATTTGCGGAGGACCATGGCCTCCATCAGGGGTTCTTCATGACCTTTGATTATCATGTTGGCACGTCGAAGTTCGACGTGAGAATCTACGACTGCACCCAGTGCCAGAAGGAGTATGAAGCCGAAGCGTAGTTTCACTAGATTTCTTGGCTATGTAATCCAGCTGTCGTGCTTATTTGTAACGAACAATCGTATCTATATTATGTGTTTTACCATGGGAACAAATCATGGTTCTGAGGTATGCATTTAATATTTTATCGGGTTCCTTTGAACCGTTTATTGTGCTGTCGAAAATATCGGGTTGCGATCAACCGTAGAGTATATCATGGATAATTACAAAACTTGTTAATATTACTTCGTACGACTCGAGGGTCCTAGCCCCCGAGTGTAAGTAAGATATTTACACATATAGTCGACTTGACCCAATGAACCCGACCTATGGCCTCATGTTCTGGATTCAGAGAGCCATAACTCGAAAAACTCCTTGGTCTCCTTATTTCGCATATGCATAGAACCGTCGTAGGTGCTCTGCATTCCACGGGTTACTCTCGTGTTGCCCCATTTTCTTGTCTTGTAGTCGATAAGCTCCTCCTGGTATCACTTCTGTCACGATGTAAGGTCCCACCCATGGGGACTCGAGTTTTCCATGGCTATCTTGCTTGAGTCGTAGAACTAGATCTCCTACCACGAAAGATCGTGAACGAACTCGACTGCTGTGGCAACTTCGCAAATTTTGCTGATACTGAGTAGCTCTGGCGAGCGCTACGTCTCTTGCCTCATCGAGTGTGTCGACATCATCCTGCAGTGCTTCTGTGGAAGTTGCCTCATTGTATGTTGCGATCCTTGGAGCTTCATGAGTTATTTCAACTAGAAGCACAGCTTCGGCGCCATGGACCAGGAAAAACGGTGTTTCTTGAGTAGCTGCGTTGGGTGTAGTTCATAGACTCCAGAGTACGGAGGGTAGCTCATCTACCCAAGCGTGCTTGGCTTTTCCAAGGGGTGCTAACAGCCGTTTCTTTATCCCATTGCATATTAAGCCATTGGCTTTTTTGACTTGTCCGTTTGTCTTCGGATGTGCTACAGATGCAAATTTTAGTTTGATTCCCAGTCCTTCGCAATAGTCCTTGAACTCCTTCGACGTGAAATTCGTACCATTATCTGTGATTATGTTGTGTGGTACTCCGAAGCGAAAGACTATAGATTTGATGAAACTTATTGTGGCTTTAGAATCTTGGGTTGTCACTGGGGCTGCTTCTACCCACTTGGTGAATTTGTCGACTGCCACCAGCATATAAACGTGCCCTCCTAGCCAAGACTTGTGCAATTTTCCTACCATGTCGAGACCCCACTGTGCAAAGGGCCAGGACAATGGTATTGGTTGTAACTCTGCTGCTGGCGCATGTGGCCGAGATGCGAACCTTTGTCATGCTTCACACTTTCAAACTATATCTTTTGTGTCTTCGATGGCTGTTAACCAATAGAATCCTGCTCGAAAGGCCTTGGCTGCGATAGCTCTGCTACTCGCGTGATATCCACATACTCCTGCATGAATATCCTTTAAGATTTCTTGTCCTTCTTGAGGAGTGACGCATCGTTGCAGGACGCCCGATATGCTTTTCTTGTATAGCTTTCCTTGTAATACGACAAAAGCCTTGGATCATCGTATTATTCTTTTTGCTTCTACCTTGTCTTCGGGTAGTGTTTTGTTTATCATGTATGCCAGATATGGCTGCATCCAAGTTTTTTCTATCATCATGACTTCTTCTGGTTCTGCTACACTTGTTTTTCCAGCCCCCGAGCCTGTCGGTTGCCCCTCCGTAGTCGAGGTTTTGCTGTTCTTTATTGATCGCTCTATGATTTCCTCCTAGAAGACTCCTTGTGGTACGGGTAAGCATTGGGACCCGATGTTTGCTAAATTGTCGGCTTCCTCGTTGTTGGCTCTGCAAACGTGCGAAACTTCGCATCCATCGAATGTTCCTTCGAGATAGTAGTATAAGTTTTTGTATGCTATCATGTTGTCGCTGATGGCGTCGCATTTGTTCATTACTTGTTGAACGACGAGGTTCGAGCCTCCAAATATTTTAAGTCGAGTTTCTCCACAAGCTTTTGCCATTTTCATTCCGTGGAGCAACGCCTCGTATTCGGCTTCATTGTTAGAAGCTTGGGGAAAACTCATCCGTAACACATATTTTAGTTTGTCGCCTTGTGGTGAAATCAGGACTACGCCTGCTCCTGCGCCTTGGATTCTTTTTGAGCTGTCGAAATACATTGTCCAAACACTCAATAAATCTGGAGGACCTGCACTTTGTAATTCCAGCCACTCTGCTGTGAAGTCTGGCAGAATTTGCTACTTGATTGCCTTTCGCTTTTCATATGTGATGTCCAGGGGTGATAATTCAATTCCCCATAAGGAGACACATCCTGTTGCCGAAGGGTTGTTCAATATATTGGAGAGTGGTGCTTCATTGACCACTATGATTGGGTGCACCGCAAAGTATTGCCATAGTTTCCGAGCTGTTGTGAAAACACTGTATGCGAGCTTTTGGTAGTGCGGGTACCTTTGCTTTGTTGGAGAGAGTACTTCACTGATGAAATAGACTGGCCTCTAAACGCCGTGAGCTTTTCCTTCTTCACTTCTTTCGACTACTAGTACTGTACTTACCACTTGATGTGTTGCTGCAATGTATAATAGTAGTGGTTCTTTTTTCGTTGGCGCGACCAACACCGGAGGTGTGGAGAGCACTTTTTTCAACTGCGCGAAGGCTACGTCCGCTTCTTCCGTCCACTCGAATTTATCATTCGATTTTTTCATGAGCACATAGAAAGGTAGTGCTTTCTCTCCTAGTCGAGCCACAAATCGACTTAGCGCCGCGACGCGCCCTGCGAGTTTCTGTACATCGTGTAGCTTTATTGGTTTTCCCATTGTTAATATTGCTTGGATATTTTCTGGGTTTGCCTCTATTCCTCTTGCTGATACTAGGAACCCCAAAAGTTGCCCTGCTGATACACCGAAGGAGCATTTTGTCGGGTTGAGCTTGAGCTTGAACTTGTTCAGGTTGTCGAAGGTTTCCGCCAGGTCGCTGATAAGAGACTCTTCCTTTCTCGTGGTGATGACCACGTCATCGATGTAAACTTGTATGTTTTGCCCTATTTGACTTCCGAGGTAGTTTTGCATCATCCTCTGGTAGGTTGCTCCTGCGTTTTTTAGGCCAAACGGCATGACTTGGTAGCAGAACATGCCATAAGGTGTTATGAAAGCTGTTTTTTCCTTGTCTTCTTCCTTCAACTTGATTTGGTTATAGCCGGAATATGCGTCCAGGAAGGAAAGCCTTTCGCACCCTACTGTTGAGTCAATTATCTGATCAATGCGAGGTAGTGGGAAGGGATCCTTTGGGCATTGCTTGTTGAGAGACGTATAGTCGACACATACTCTTTGCACATCCGTGTTTTTCTTGGGGACTATAACTGGATTAGATACCCAAGTCGACGATTTGATTTCCCGGATGAACCCTGCATTTTCTAGCCTGTGCAGTTCCGATGCTATTGCCTTCCTTTTGGGTTCATCGAATCTTCTCAATGGTTGCTTGACTGGTTTCGCTTTGGGATCGATGTTTAGTGCGTGCTCGACGAGTTCCCTGGGAACCCCTGGCATGTCTGAAGGACACCAGGAAAAGATTTCCCAGTGCTCACGGAGGAACTCGACGAGCGCGCTTTCCTATGCGGGATCCAAGTTTACTACTATGGAGGTAGTTTTGCTTGGGTCTGTAGGGTGGATCTGGATTTTCTTCGAGTCCTGCGTTGCATCGAAAGCCTGATCTGGCAGGGATCGCCCGACGTCGGGTAGTACGTTGTGGTCGGTTTCGCCTTTTAGTCTCGCATATTCTGCTGTCATGCCAAAGGTTTGTGCTAGTCTGTTGAATTCTTTGTCACAGGTGTTTGAGACTTCAAAGCTGCCCTGCACCGTGATTGTTCCTTTGGGTCCTGGGATCTTGAGTGTAAGATACGCATAATGAGGTACTGCCATAAATTTTGCAAATGCTGGGCAACCCAGGATTGCGTGATACTGTGAAGGCCAATCCATAACTTCGAATTCCAGTTTTTCTCTTCGATAATTACTGTTGTCGCCGAAATAGACGTCGAGTTCTATTTTGCCCAAAGGGTAATTTGCGGCTCCTGGTACTATCCCATGGAAAGAACAATCTGTTGGCTTTAAATTTTCCAATGATATGCACATTGCTTTCAATGTTCTGGCGTATATCAGGTTTATACCACTTCCTGCGTCCATGAATACTCTTTCGACATCATATCCTCCTATTTGAGCTTTGAGCACCATTGGTGAGTGACCTGGTCTGGGGACTTTCCTCGGGTGGTCTGCTCTGCTGAACCTAACTGGTTGATCGGGCCACTTTAGATACTCCGTAGTAGCAGGTGGTGATGTTATTGCCAGGTTGACTTGTTTTGATATGCTCTTCCTTTCTTTCTTCGACTTTGGGACTGGTTGGATCATTGCTGATATATATACTTTTGACTCCAGCTGTTTTGCAAGTCGCTGCATTTGATATCCTTGATTTATACTTTTTCCTCCCTGTCGTGCCCCTTGGCTTGAATCCATGGCGTTTTGCAACCTTAGGAAGGTTCTGCAATCCTTCATCTGATGGTTGGACACTCTCTTCCCGTCTAGGTAAGCATAATGGATGCGACAAGGACCATATAACATATCTTCTGCCGAAGGACCCGAGTACCTTGGCTTCTCATTTCTCCTGCGGTCTCTCGTAGGAAATTCGATGTTTTCATAGCCTTCTTCATTCCTTTCGTCATATCCTGCAGCTATCTGATTTCTCCTTCCATGGTTGTCGCCATTGCGGTATCTTTGCCTTTGCCTGCTTGTTTTGTCGACTTCCGGTGATCGACCCCTTTTGTTATTGTACGCGTCTTTTCCATCGCGAATCTGTTAGCTGTTTCCATTAGCTCTGATACTGTTTTTGGCCTTGCTCTTCCTATCTCTTCCACTAGGTCTGTACGGCAAAGGCCGCTCGAAAAAGCATCTATCGCTCTTTCGTCGGAGACATCTTCTGCTGAGTTTTTGATTACACTCCAGCGTTGTATATAAGAACGTAGTGTTTTGCCTTTCTGCTGTACGCATGACTTGATTTCTTCTAGCGATGCTGGGCGCTTATATGTTGAGCGAAAGTTTCTCGTGAATTGACTCTCTAATTCTCCCCAACTTCCAATGGAATCGTTGGGTAGGGTATTTAACCAGGACCGTGCTGCGCCGGTGAGGTGTAACTGCAAACTTTGCATGGTTGTTGCTCTTGTTCCTCCTAGTATCTGTACTGCTTGCAGGTAATCTGACAACCATAGGGTTGGCTCTTGCGATCCATCGTACTTCTCTTGGTCATGCGGCAACTTAAAACCTTTGGGTACCCGCGTTTTGCGAACCCTTCGGGTAAAGCATAGCGCGCCCATCTCCTTTTCGTCATCCTCGTAGTTTTCTTCCCTCCATACGTAACGTGAGTTATTTACCCTTGCTTGCGCTATTATGTTCCTTGCATCCTCCTTTATTTTTTGGCTTTTCTCGTCTTCTGAGGATTCGCTAGTTTCGTTCCGCGAAGACTTGCGCTTGACCTCTTCTTTTTTCCTTTTACTGCGGTGAGTCGACTTTTTCTCTAAAAAAAATTTCCTTTTAGCTTTTCTTCGACTAGCCCAAGGCTCCGTATCGCGGCTTGATGCATTTGCTCCCGTGAATCACTAGGTTTTGGCTGCGTGGTCAGTAGGTATGCTTGTGGTGCTATCAATGTTGCCTCTGGTGTTTCTTGTACGAATTCTTCCTCCTCTTCTGGTTGGTTCGCGCTTGGGCTTCTCGTATAGCTTTCTTCTACTACACGTGTTGTTGTCCTTCTACTATGCTTCGGGTCTTTGTGCCTCTCCATGCTGGATTCTGATGAGTTGGCATATTCGCTCCAATATCCTTCACTTGGTGTGCTGTTGTAATCTGGACTTCTCATAATCATATCTCTTTCCTGCCTTAGCTTTTTCCTGCGCTGGTGCAGCGCGTACTGGTACCCCATTAAAACTTCTCTTCTTGAATCTGCAGGTACATCAGTCCCGTGGTTGATAGCTGTCATGATCATTCTCCATTCTCCAGCCGAAACATGTACTTTCTCATTCTCTTTCTTGCTATTGCTCCTTATTTTGTCGACTTGCATGTCGACCTCCTTGTTGCTGGAGTGATTGTTTTCTTCTTCTGCTGCTTCAGTGATGATTACGCATAACTGATGTACGCTCCTGGAGGCACCGCTGCTTCTGATGGCGGTATCCCTTGATTTGTCCACTGTTTCTTCCACAATGATCCTTTGCCCGATTTCTTCGGGTTCCTCTAATTTTCCCAGCAGATCTTCTGTTGCTGCTAAGCTAACTAGCGAGTTTACCTCGCTAGAAGAGCCTACCGATGATCCAGATGCTGTTATCCTCTCTGCTTTGCACGCCGACAGAATTGGTTTCGTCGGATCCGAAAGGCGGGTTGAACCCGAAGGTCCGATGTAGAAGCTTAGACTTCTGAACGTCAATTCCTTTTCTTGACTTTTGTCAACTTCTGGGTTGCTATTGGCTAAAAACGAAAAAGCCGTCGAATTCATGATTCCAACGCCCATAGTCCCCACGGTCGGCGCCAATTGACGAGGGTTAACTCGACAAATGTCCTAGATGAAGGACTTAGGATCGGGGAGATAGGGCGTCAGATGAACTCGAAGGTAAACTCAGTCAAACAAGGTGGCTATGAAAGTAAATGTGGGAGTAAAACCTGGCTCGCTTTCAATCTGGCCTACACCGTTCCCTCCTGGCCCCTATATATAGGTGGCTAGGTCTCGAGGATCGGGTAGGGTCCGATACAGATTACAATATCGACATCCGGTAAGAACTCGTATTTCGACTAATATTACAATTGGGCCTAGCTTAATGGGCCTCAGGGGTACTCAACTGACGGGCTCTATTATCTATACCCTTGTTAGTATTCGACTAGGATCCTTGTAAAAACTTAGCCCGGTTGCATATATAAAGCCAGGCAGGGGCGCCCCTAGAGGACATCACAACTCAAGATATCTCATAGCATACAAGATAGATTAGACATAGACTAGATACAAAACTCCGCCTACGGCGGCACCATGTAAACACTATTGTGATGATATACTAGATTGCTAGCAGGATGTAGCGATCCTCCACCGCGGGGACGTGAACCTGGGTACATCGTGTGCCAATCTCGATCCCGGAATCTCTAGTCATTGCTCTTCCCCCGATCTAAGTCCTTCATCTAGGACATTTGTCGACTTAACCCTCGTCAATTGGCGCCGACCGTGGGGATCGCGACGACTGGATTTTGTCATTCGGGCGGGATCCTTCAAGTTTTCGTCAACAAGATCAGCAAATTTTGTGGCTGCCGATAGCGGCAGCAACTAGATCGCTCCTCGCCGGATCATCAGCTTCAACGCCTTCAACTCCATCAGCAACATCATGTTGGTGAGATCCGATCTGTGGTGCTGCTGGTCCAATCCGAAAAAATTTAGACGCGTCAGCGACTCGTCCGATCTGCAAGAACAAAATTTGAAGTTTACGACGGAAAGAGATCCGTCCAATCACCTACGCGGGGCAGCAAGGAAAATATCTCGACTTGATTATTACCGTACAGAAGCAGCAGTTCCAGATCGGATAGAGTCCCAGGAAAGCAATAGTCTACTGTACCATATTCAGAACACGTGCGCCCGGAATTCCGACTTCTCTACAGGCTCGAGTCTGCTTTCACGTGAATCAATGAGGCATCCAAGCAAAATCGGATCAAGTAACTTCCGTCAAGCCATGAACCAACGCACACTGAAAAAGCTACTTCACGTGGAGCATTACAAGGAAGAAAAAGAAGCAAACATGCCTAGCTCAGTCGATTAACCATCGCGTCCCCAAAGGAAAAAAAATCCTTCAAACTACAACATCTTACGCGCATGTACTCAGCGAGTCGCTAGACTGCGTTGACAACTTGAAGAAAATATTTCGACTACTCGCCGAGCTACTCGGACAATCCAAAGAAAAATATTGCGACTATCTCGTCTTCAACTTCGTCGACTACGGCTTGATACGCTCGGGGGCTCGCCGCCGCGCACTCTCGCAAAACTATCGGCAACGCTCGGGGGCTCGACATCAACTCGCCCCTGAGTGCGGAAGCTCATACTCAAGACCTACGATTTCGTCGACATCAGCAACGCGACAATCCCAACAACGCTTGGGGGCTCGACAACAACTTCGCCTCCGATCTTGATTGTGATTCTACGACAACAACTCGACTACGTCATCGTCGACTACGCCGCGCCGACCACGCCACACCTGATAAAAGCTAAGTTCTCCTCTTCCAAGAGTTGATTATTATTTATTTTCTCTGCACCCGACACTCGGGGGCTCCGCCATGAAAAATCATCCTGCATATCATTGACTTCGAAAAATTGCGAAAGCCCTAGTAGCTGACGTTTCTTGTCGAATACTTGACAATTTAGTTTATATTCGCATGAAGCTCGACTAACGGTTGGCAAGGCACAAAATCTTGGGCGTCAGGATAACGAAAAGGCTTAGCAAGTATCTTGAAATTCAAAATGCGGCAAACGCATCACATTACGTCTGACCTGAGTAGCTGATCGAGCCGCGAAGAGCATCAGGCTAACGAAAGGGTCTTATGTACGAGCAACAAAATTGCAGAAAAAATATCGAGTTTTTATTTTACATACTACATCATCATTACAATATGCAAACGCAATATTTCTTCGAGAGACAAAGTATTTCACAATTCTTCATATTTTCTGCAGGAGTCGACAAATTAATCGAAGTCATCAAAGAGCCAAACTTCTTCGAGTAGTACAACTTGAGTCTATGTCCGGATACAAGTACCCGACCATAGACTCAGGGGCTACTCCCATCGGGAGCACTGGCCGCGCGCCCGATAGAAGGACAAATTTGAGAAAGAATTCGACAAAATAGATGAAGAAGAAGAACATTTGAGCAAGTAAGAGATGAAGCAGAAGAAATTTGAGTCTATGATCGACTACAAGTATCCGACCATAGCCTCGGGGGCTACTCCCATCGGGAGCACTGGTCGCGCACCCGATGAAAAATTATTTCAAGAAGAACGAGGAAGAAAATTTCGAGTCCATGAACTCGACATTTACTCCCATCGGGAGAGCGGATTCAAGAACCCAAAGATTTTAGGAAGTCGAAGAATTGAAGTCAAAAATTGAATAAATCAAAGATTTCAGGAAGTCGAAGAATTGAAGTCAAAAATACAAGAAGTCGAAGATTGAAGAAATCGAAGATTTCAAGAAGTCAAAGTTATATGAAGTCGAAGATTGAAGCATTTGAAGATGGATGAAGATTTGAAATTTGGAGACTCAACCCGAGTATGCGACTCAAGTAGAGTCTCGGGGGCTACTGACATGGATATGCCCTTCGGGTACCCGCGGATTAGTATACCGGGTCCGGCCCATTAAGGAAGTGGAGAACTATAAGGACTCGAAAGTTGACTTGGAGACGATGAAGGAAGGTTCTAATCTGTATTCGACTAGGATCCTTGTAAAACCTTAGCCCGGTTGCATATATAAAGCCAGGCAGGGGCGCCCCTAGAGGACATCACAACTCAAGATATCTCATAGCATACAAGATAGATTAGACATAGACTAGATACAAAACTCCGCCTATGGCGGCACCATGTAAACACCATTGTGATGATATACTAGATTGCTAGCAGGATGTAGCGATCCTCCACCGCGGGGACGTGAACTTGGGTATATCGTGTGCCAATCTCGATCCCGGAATCTCTAGTCGTTGCTCTTCCCCCGATCTAAGTCCTTCATCTAGGACATTTGTCGAGTTAACCCTCGTCAGACAGAAACCTCTAAGGTTATAGATGTGCTGCTGCTACTAGGGGAAAACAACATTCATATGCTCAAGGGCATATGCTTTGTTTATATTACACACTTTGCTTAATGCAATTATCTATTGTTTGCAACTTAATACTTTTGGAGTTTTCGGATTGATTCGCCACAAGTGGATTATTAGTCATAGATGCAGTTGGATGACGGTCTATGTATCTTGTTGTAATGCCCAGAGTAAATCTCATAGTGATCCTCTCGACATGCACGTTGTCTTTATTCTATCAATTGCCCAACTGTAATTTGTTTACCCAGCATGTGTTATTTTTTCTTATGGAGAGACACCACTAGTGAACTGTGGACCCCGGTCCTATTTCCTTTATATTGTTATCACCTATTTACTTTAATCGCACTATTTACTTTACTCGCATACTATCATCACTTTCCACTCGATACGCTCATACCCTTTGTTTCAAGCAAATCGGTGAGATTGACAACCTCATCGTAAGTTCGAAAGAAAGTATTTGGTTGTGTTGTGTGCAGGTTCCACGTTGCTACTGGTTGAAGACGCGCTAACAAGTTATCGTTAACGCCGCCCTTGTTAGAGCATCATGCAACTAGTGGGCATCACCTTCAGTCGTATTCACCCTCCTACTGGATTGATAACCTTGGTTTCATAACTGAGGGAAAACTTGCTGCTATATTCATCAAACCTTCTCTTGGGGTTTTCCAACTGGCCGGTCATTTATTACATCTTCCCACGTCAACTTGGCACAGAAGTTTTCTGTCGCCGTTGCCGTGTATTAAAGAAGAAGCTTTCACACCATCATCACCGCGCCATCAAGCAGCTGAATCCAATAGGTTCCTTGAAGAAAAATTCAGTCCTGCATAAAAAGTTTGAACAATCATCCTAGTAGTCAGTCCATGAGTGGGACAATTCTTTATCATAGATTTCATTCTTTCCCAAGCTTGAGCAACATGTTCATTATCAAACTGACTAAACTTCATAATATTGCTACGCAAAGCTATAATCTTAGCAGAAGGATAGTATCTACCAATAAAAGCATCCTTACACTTAGCCCATGAATCAATACTATTTTTAGGCAAAGACAACAACCAATCCTTAGCTTTTCCTCTCAAAGAAAAAGGAAACAACTTAAGCTTAATAATATCACTCTCTACATCCTTATATTTCTGTATCTCACATAGCTCAACAAAATTGTTGAGATGAGCTGCAGCATCATCAGTACTAGCACCAGAAAATTGCTCTTTCATAACAAGGTTCAACAAAGCAGGCTTAATCTCATTAAAATTTGCAGCAGGAGCAGGTGGCGCAATAGGAGTGCAGATAAAATCACTATTATTAGTGCTTGTAAAATCACACAACTTGGTGTTCTCAGGAGTAGACATTCTAGCAAAACTAAAAGCAGACAAGTAAAAACAACTACAAAGGATACTAATTTTTTTGGGTTTTTGATAAAACGAAACAAGTAAAAATAAAGTAAAGCAAAACTTAAAACAAAGTAAAGGATGTGCGTGCGAAACTCCCCTTACAGAAGTCTTCTTTTTCCCCGGCAACGGCACCAGAAAAATCTTTGATGTGGCGGTGTGTGATAGTGTAAATCACCGTCCAGTTGGGAACCCCAAGAGGAAGGTTTGATGAGTACAGCAGCGAGTTTTCCCTCAGTAAGAAACCAAGGTTTGTCAGTCCAGGAAAAGCCAAACTCCAGAAGGTGATGCTTGCTAGCCTAGTGACACTCCAACAAGGGCGCCGTTAACGATTAACGAGTTAGTGCGTCTTCAACTAGTAGCAACATGGAACCTGCACACAACACAACCAAATACTTTGCTCCCAACTTACGATGAGGTTGTCAATCTCACCGGTTTGCTTGAAACAAAGTGTATGAGCGTATCGAGTGGAAAGTGATAATAGTATGCGTGTAAAGTAAACAGTGCGAGTAAAGTAAATAGGTGATAGCAATATAAAGGAAATAGGACCGGGGTCCACAGTTCACTAGTGGTGTCTCTCCATAAGATAAAATAACACATGCTGGGTAAACAAATTACAGTTGGGCAATTGATAGAATAAAGACAACGTGCATATGTCGAGAGGATCACTATGAGATTTACTCTGGGCATTACAACAAGATACATAGACCGTCATCCAACTGCATCTATGACTAATAATCCACTTGTGGCGAATCAATCCGAGAACTCCACAAGTATTAAGTTGCGAACAACAGATAACTGCATTAAGCAAAGTGTGTAATGTAAACAAAGCATATGCCCTTGAGCATATGAATGCTGTTTTCTCCCTAATGGCGACAGAAACCTCTAAGGTTGTAGATGTTCTGTTGCCACTAGGGGGAAAATAACATTCATATGCTCAAGGGCATATGCTTTGTTTACATTACACACTTTGCTTAATGCAGTTATCTGTTGTTCGCAACTTAATACTTGTGGACTTCTCGGATTGATTCGCCACAAGTGGATTATTAGTCATAGATGCAGTTGGATGGCGGTCTATGTATCTTGTTGTAATGCCTAGAGTAAATCTCATAGTGATCCTCTCGACATATGCACGTTGTCTTTATTCTATCAATTGCCCAACTGTAATTTGTTTACCCAGCATGTGTTATTTTACCTTATGGAGAGACACCACTAATGAACTGTGGACCCCAGTCCTATTTCCATTATATTGCTATCACGTGTTTACTTTACTCGCATACTACTATTGCTTTCCACTCGATGCGCTCATACCCTTTGTTTCAAGCAAACCGGTGAGATTGACAACCTCATCGTAAGTTGGGAACAAAGTATTTGGTTGTGTTGTGTGCAGGTTCCGCGTTGCAGCTGGCAAAGCAAAGCACTAGACGAGGCGCCCTATAAATTGTTCGGAGCTGTCGCGAAGCTAGCAAGCATCACCTTCTGGAGTTTGGCTTTTTCCTACTGGACGATTAAACCTTGGTTTCTTACTGAGGGAAAAACTTGCTGCTATATTCATCATACCTTCCTCTTGGGGTTCCCAACTGGACGGTGATTTACAGCATCACCGCCATAGCAATCAGCCTCCGAGGTTATGATGGGGTGCTTGCAGCCAATTATAGGCTCATAACTCAACTTTTCCGATTTGCATAATATATATCTGCATATGTTGACGTTTCATGACTACATTGATGATATATTTTCTTCTGTAATTGTTTAACCTTCTGACTTGACCTTCTATTTGGGCTGACTACTTCTACCAATATCTCGTTACTAGGCCATGTCTCCTATAATCTGGCCCAAAGCCTGGCTATTTCATTCATATAAGGGGAGCTCGTTGTACCCCTTAACACTACTCCTTTTACTGCTAATCACCGCTGCCACATCATCTTCCTCCTTGCGCATCTATCTTTTCTTATTCCTTCCCCTAATTCCAATTCATCTATTACCATGGCTGATGTTGTTGTTATCAATCTGGATGATGCTCCAGTCATTGTTGAGAAGCGCGGTCGTGGCCGCCCTCGAGGAAGTAAGAACAAATCCAAGATCATCGTTCCAACTTCATCATCAATAGCTCCAGCGAAGCACGGCCGTGGTCGCCAGTAGGAAGCAAAAACAAGAAATCACCTGTTGGGGATGCGAGTGCCTCCACTCATCCAGATGTAAGTTTGGCCCAACCTATCTTGCCATAAGCATCTTCTAGGAATATGTTCTGCTTCTCTGTGTTTGCTGGTGCCCAATGTCACGAACATCAGCGCCTTCCCCTGAAGTTTACTAAATTCATGGAAGACCGTGAGCTCCCTGAAGCTATCGTCCGAGAAGTCTCCATCCATCGGCCACCGTATAATTGGAAGTATATTATGATGGTAAAGGTGATGTCCACTTCAAGGGAGGTTGGCCACACTTTGCTAGAGATTATGATCTACATCAGGGCTGGATCTTGCTGTTTAACTATCACTGTGGTACTTCGAAGTTTGACGTTAAGATCTTTGATGGTACCCAATGCCAGAAGAAGTATATTCATGCATCCAAGTGAAGATGCGAGATTCCTAGGGTTATTCTACTTCATGTAATAATTATTTAGTTAACTCCTTCTGCTTGGATCGTCTGCTACCAGTGCTGGCGCCCTTTTGTCGAAATTTGTTTCTCTTGAATGTCATATATACTTGTTTCTATATGCTATCAGAGAAAAACCAAGAGAACTATGATTCTAGGGTTTTTTCCCCTTTGTATGCTTCATTTGGCGCCTTCTCATATCCATGATAAATTCTGTGCGAATCTAGCCTTTACAGTTGTGCCAATTTGCTGAACACACTACACGATGATTGCATCGCGTTTACTACGATTGTATTTTCTGAATCTCAGATTTATAATATATGTAACCTTGTGATCTCGGGGTGGAGCCCCCGAGTGCTAGTATAGGGAATAATCTCTCTTTATTTGAACATAAAAAGGTACATATGTGGACCCAGAAAACCCGACCTATGGCGTTTTGGGTTTAGAGGATCTGAACTCGATAATTATAAAATATATTGACTCGCTAATTTTGGCGTAAGAGCCTATTTGTTTTTGCCTAGATGCTTTACGCGTAGAAGCGTCGAAGTTGTTCTGTGTTCCATGGATTTCCTTCATCTTTGCCGGTCTTCTTGTCCTTCAATCGATATGCTCCTCCGGGGATTACTTCTGTAACGATGTAAGGTCCTAACCATGGCGATTTTAGCTTGCCATGGCCATCCTGTTTTAGTCGAAGTATGAGATCTCCAACCATAAAAGAGCGAGGTCGCACCCGATGGCTATGATAGTTTCACAAATTCTGTAAATATTGTGTGGATCGAGCCAACACAACTTCTCTTGCTTCATCTAGTGCGTCGACATCATCTTGGAGTGCTTCATTTGATGTGGCTTCGTTGTATGTAGATATTCTCGGGGCCTTATGAGTTATTTCGACTGGAAGCACGGCCTCTGCACCATGGACCAGAAAGAAGGGTGTTTCTTGAGTTGCTGCGTTTGGAGTGGTTCTCAGACTCCAAAGCACAGAGGGTAACTCATCTACCCAAGCATGTTTGGCTTTCTTGAGTGGCGCTAGGAGTCTTTTCTTTATGCCGTGAATATTAGTCCGTTAGCTTTTTCGACTTGCTCATTTGTCTGTGGGTGCACCACAGAGACGAAGTTTAATTTGATGCCCATGCCTTTGCGGTAATCTTTGAACTCTTTGGATGTAAAATTTGTTCCATTGTCCATGATAATGATGTGTGGTACTCCAAAGTGAAACACTATCAACTTGCTAAAGTTCACTACGGCTGTCGAATCTTGAGTTGTTACTGGGGCTGCTTCTATCCATTTGGTGAATTTATCAACTGCGACCAGCATGTAGACGTGTCCACCTGGCCAGGACTTATGCAGCTTGCCAACCATATCCAGACCCCATTGTGCAAACCTTCAAGCTAGAGGTATCGGCTGGAGTTCGGCTGCCGGGGCATGAGGCCTAGAGGCGAATCTTTGACATGCTTCGCAGCGACGAACAATGTCCTTTGCGTCCTCAACTGCTGTTTAACCAGTAAAAACCTGCTCGGAAAGCTTTGGCTGCTATTGCTCGGCTGCTTGCATGATGATGACATACTCCTGGATGGATGTCATATAACATAGCTTGCCCTTCTTGAGGTGTGATGCACCTTTGTAGTACCCCAGAAATACTCTTTTTGTAGAGCTCTCCTTTAACAATGACGAAGGCTTTAGATCGTCGAGCTATTCTCCGTGCTTCAACTATATCTTCGGGTAGCTTTTTATTTAACATGTATGCCAGATACGGTTGCATCCAAGTGACTTCAATCATCATGACCTCTTCTGGCTCTGGTTCATTACCCAATTCCACTTCCGTTATCTTAGCCCCCGAGTCTGTCATGGGTTCTGACTTTAATTTCTTAGAACCCGAAGGTTTGACACCTTGAATTGATCTTTCAATTATCTCCTCCCAAAATACCCCTGGTGGTATGGGTAGGCACTGGGACCCGATATTTGTGAGTGTGTCAGCTTCCTCGTTACTTGCTCTACTGACGTACGATACTTCGCATCCGTCAAAAGTTACTTCTAAGTAGTAATATAAATTTTGATACACAGTCATATTGTCACTTAAAGCATCACAGCGATTCATGACTTGTTGCACCACCAAGTTTGAGTCGCCAAATATTTTGAGGTTAGTTGCGCCACAAGCTTTTGCCATTCTCATACCGTGCAACAGGGCCTCGTATTCGGCTTTGTTGTTTAGCGCGTACGGGAAGCTCATCCACAGTATGTATTTCAACTTATCTCATTGTGGTGATATTAACACTACTCCTGCTCCTACGCCTTCGACTCTTTTTGACATGTCGAAGTACATTGTCCATACAATCAACAGATCTGGTGGTCCTGTATTCTGTAGCTCCAGCCACTCAGCGGTGAAATCTGGCAGGATTAGGGTTTTGATGGCCTTTCTTTTTCTCATACGTGATATCCAGTGGAGAAATTTCGATCCCCCACAAGGAGACACGCCCTGTTGCTTCTGGGTTGTTCAATATATTGGACAAAGGTGCCTCATTGACCACTATGATCGGGTGAATCGCAAAATAGTGTCATAGTTTCTGTGCTATCATGAGCACACTATATGCAAGTTTTTGATAAATGTGGGTATCGCTGCTTGGATGGTGAGAGTACTTCGCTGAGAAAATAAACCGGTCGCTGAACTCCATGAGTTTTCCCTTCCTCGCTGCGCTCAACTACTAATACGGTGCTGACCACCTGGTGTCTGGTGGCAATGTATAGTAGTAATGACTCTTTTTTATTGGGTGCGACCAGCACTGGTGGTGTGGAGAGCACTCTTTAAAGATGAGCAGATGCCTGATCTGCCTCCTCTGTCCACCCGAACTTTTTATCTGACTTTTTCATGAGTGCATAGAACGGAAGTGCTTTTTCGCCAAGCCTTGCTATGAATCGACTCAAAGCTGCGAATCGCCCTGCTAGTAGTTGTATCTCATGGAGTTTTTTGGTTTTGTCATTCTTAATATCGCTTGGATTTTCTCTGTGTTGGCTTCAATCCCTCTCACCGATACTAAAAATCCGAGGAGTTGTCCTACTGGAACACCAAAGGAACATTTAGTCAGGTTTAGTTTTAGCTTGTACTTGTCCAGATTGTCGAAGGTCTCCTGTAGATCTTTGATTAGCGTTGCCTCCTCTCTTGTGTTGATTACCATATTATCAACGTATACTTGAACATTACGTCCATTCTGTTTCCCTAGGCAATTTTGCATCATCTGCTGGTATGTTGCTACCCCGTTTTTAAGGCCAAAAGGCATGACTTGATAACAGTATACCCCATATGGCCTGATGAACATTGTTTTTTCTTTGTCTTCTTCCTTTAGCTTGATCTGGTTGTAGCCTGAATATGCGTCCAGGAAGGAAAGCTTTGCACAGCCCACTGTAGAATCGATTATTTGGTCTATGTGGGGTAGTGGAAAGGGATCCTTTGGAAAGTGCTTGTTGAGATTTGTATAGTCGACACAGACGCGTCGTACATCGGTTTTTTTCTTTGGGACAATCACTGGTTTGGATACCCAACTTGATGTTTTGATTTCCTTGATGAAGCTGGCGTTTTCAAGGCGATGAAGCTCAACTGCTATTGCTTTGCGCTTTGGTTCGTCGAATCGTCGAAGAGGTTGCTTTACCGGTCGTGCTTTTGAATCCACATTTATTGCGTGCTCGACGAGTTCCCTGGGAATCCCTGGCATGTCATATGGATACCAGGCAAAGATTTCCCAGCGCTCATGGAGGAACTTGACAAGGGCACTTTCCTATGCGGGGTCTAGGTCAACTGCTATGGATGTAGTCTTGTCTAGGTCGGTTGGGTGAACCCGAACTTTCTTGGAATCCCGTGTGGTATCAAAGGCCTGATCTGGCAGGGATCGACCTACATTGGGTAATATGTTGTGATCAGTATCGCCCTTGAGTCTTGCATATTCTACCGTCATGCCGAAGGTCTGCGCCATTTTGTGGAACTCTTTGTCGCATGTGTCTGAAACTTTGAAGCTTCCTTTGACTGTGATAATCCCATTTGGTCCTGGGAGTTTTAACACAAGATACATGTAGTGAGGAACTTCCATGAAGCGCACAAATGCTGGTCGTCCTAGGATTGCATGATATTGAGATAGCCAGTCCATTACTTCAAACTCCAACTTTTCTCATCGAAAATTGTGTTGATCGCCAAAGCAAACGTCGAGTTCAATCTTTCACAGTGGGTAATTGGCACTTCGTGGTACGATTCCATGTAAGGAACAGTCTGTTGGACGCAGGAACTCGAGGGAAATATTCATTGCCCTCAGGGTTCGTGTGTATATTAGATTTATGTCACTCCGTGCGTCCATGAAGACACTGCCTATGGCATATCCTCCAATTTGTGTCTTGATAACCATAGGCGCGTGGCCTGGTCAGGGCACTTTTATCGAGTGATCAACCTTACTGAACCCGACTGTTTGATCTGACCAGTTGAGATATTCTATGGTAGGTGGAGGCGATGTCATGGCCATATTTACCTGTTTGGATATGCTTTTCTACTCTTTCTTTGACTTTGGTACTGGCTGGATCATTGCGGCTATATGGACCTTGGATTGTATGTATCCTCCATTGCTTTGGTCACCCAAGTTTGGTTGTCCTTGGTTTGTTGCGCCGCTGTGGCTGGGCATCGGTGGTGGTGGTGGCGCATCGTATGCTATTGATCTGGGCACTCCTGCGTACCCGTGATTCTGCGCACCGTTTTGCTTGGATCCAATGGCTTCCTATAGTTTCAGGAATGTTTGGCAGTCTCTCATTAGATGATTTGAAACTCTTTTTCCGTCGATGTAAGCGTAATGCATGTGACATGGTCCGTTCAGGATATCCTAGGGTGACTGATTATAATCCCTTGATGTTCTTGGTCTGAAAGATTTACTGGGACCCGATTCTTCCCTGTTGTCAGTACGATAGCTATTTCTGCTGCACTCGTCCTCATGGTTGCCATTGCTATCTCTATACCGTGCAGCCACCTAGTTGTGTGCACCATAATTTTCATAGTTCCGCGATCTGTGTCGTTGGTTGTTGTACCTTTGAGATGATCGTCTTCCAGTGAGAGTGTTCTTTTGTTGTGGTTGGTGTCTTAACCATCCGCAAATCTGTTGGGTATATCCATTAGCTCTAACACCTTTTTTGGCTTCAAATGACCCATCTCCTCGACGAATTCCAGACAGCGCAGTCCGGAAATGAAAGCGTCGACCGGCCGCTCGTCGGAGACATATTCGGCTGAGTTTTTGATAACGCTCCAGCGCTGGATATAAGAGCGGAGCGACTCACCACTTCTCTGTACACAAGCTTTTATCTCTTCAATTGATGTTGGTCTCTTATAAGTTGACCGAAAGTTGTTTGTAAATTGCTTTTCTAACTCAATCCAGCTTCAGATAGAATCTTCGGGAAGCTTAATCAACCAAGACTGTGCCGCACCGGTGAGGTGTAATTGCAAGCTTTGCATTGCTGTTGCTTTGGAGGCCCTAAATATTTTTACGGCTTGAAGATAGTCAGACAGCCATGACTCTAGTTCTCGTGATCCGTCATGCTTTTGTTGGTCGTGTTGTAGCTTGAATCCTTTGGGTACTAGCGTTTTGCAAACCCGATAGGTAAAACATGACGCACCCATCTCTGTTTCTTCGTCCTCGTAGTTGCCTTCATCCCACTCGTAGCGAGATCTATTTACCTGTGCTTGTGTGATGATGTTCCTTGCATCTCCGTCTCGTGAGTTGCGATTTTCTTGCTGAGGTGATCTAGAGCGGTGTGGCTGTCGTGTTTCGTTGTGCGGAGATCGGGATCTTCGACTTCTCCCGCCCTGCTGTGGGCTGTTATGCTTGTGCGGAGATCTATCTTGTCGTGGGATTTCCCCCTATTGTAGTTTATCTCCGATCAACCTGAGGCCTTGTATGGCGGCTCGGTGCATGCTTTCGCGTGGATCACTAGGTGTTGGCTATGTGGTTAAGAGGTAAGCTTGTGCTGCTACTAATGCTGCTTGTTACTCTTGGGTTTGTTGGGAAACCCTAGGCGTGCTAGGTCTCCCGGAAGCTTTCGGGTTGTGGATTTGCTTCGAGAAAGTTTGTGAAGGTTTGGAGACCACCTCAAGGTCTACCATGAGTGATTGAGCTCCTTCTCGGTGGAGGAGGCTCAAGGAGAAGAAGGTGAGCCTCCGTAGCGTTCGGAGGTCCTCGTCGGTAACCCGCACCTCTCCATGGTGACTAGCTCCCCCCCCCAAGAAGTGAACTTCGGGATACATCTTCGTCTTCGCGTGCCTCAGTTATTCCTATCTGAGTTGTCTTACTTGTGCTTTACCTTTGTGATAGCCTTCGTGCTTGAAGTATTTCCTTGTATCTTGTTAGAGTGATTTCACCTAGTTGTTAGGCTCACCTTTTTTATTCGCATAGCCTAAAACTTGTGAAAAGACTAAGTAAAATATGTAGAAACCTATTCAACCCCCCTATCCTTTCACCCACCCCGCGTCGATCTTGGCCCTCCCACCAACGTTCGGCCCGCCCATGTTGACCTTGACCGGCAATGTTGACCTTGGCTTGCCCGCATCGATCTTGCTCGCCGCATTAACCTCGCCCCACCCATGTTGACCTAGCCGCCACGTCCCCCCTCTAGGTACAATCCTTTCCTCGGTTTTTTGGGTGAGTGTATTTTAGGGTCTGTTAGATTACGGTTTATGATTGTAGGTTCTATTAGATTAACTAGTTAGGAATTTGTCATCATTTTTTGCTATTTTGACTATTAAAATTTCGGATGTGATCCCGGGATGGTACAGGCAATCCATGTGATATGCACAAATACAAATCCCTTTCGGATTTGTTTGCGTCCAATGTATGTATAAGGCTCCCAATTGTGCCTATAATTATACTCTAGCACCATCTAATGAAACATGTATCCATAAGATCTTGTCATATGTCCATGCACATTGATTGCACATTTGATTTGGTCTTGTACACACTCTTTTTTCACATGTGTCTTTATATGAGGCTTCATCTATAGATACTTAACCTTTTCCAATTTAAATATGACTCATGGGGTTCTGTTTTGTTGCAACGGGTGATGATTAAAATGTTGTGGCGTCAATCTTGTAAGTGATTTTGCGATGGTGTTAGTGAGCGGCGTGATATGCCCAAATACAAATCATTTGCATCCTACTTGTCTCACTAGCTCCATCCCTGGACTTTGTTTGTCCAATGTTATGAGGCATGTCTTGATTTGGCCATGTGCATACCATTTTATTGAATTTTGGTTGAATAAACTCCTTTTATTGAATAAACTCCATCCCTGGATATCATGCAGCAAATAAATCCATGCGCTAATTGTGGTCACAAAAGTTGTCAAGATAAGTTCATCATAGTGCTTCTAGAGAACTTCGAGACTACAATGGTATGTTCATCCTACTTGTGTTTTTACACCTTGCATGCATTTTGATTGTAAATAGGTCGTTATTAAAAGATAATTATTGGTCTTATAATTTTGCTCTCATATCATCCCTTGCGACGCAAGGCAGGACTTTCTAGATCATGTCAACAAAGACATCAATCATGTGCAACAACTTGAGGTTACCTTGGTCCATGAGACAGTGCCCACCAAGACCTACAAGGTTCAAGTCTTCAACGAGGCGCACATAACCTTTTTTGGGCTAGTTGAACAAAACTTGTAGAAAAGTACATGATGGATGCCGAGATAAGGTTGAGGATCTACCTAAAAAATGCTTATGGTGAAATCTATTGCTCATACGAGATTACCAACAACTTAGACTCTTCTGGCTTCCAAGACCCTCCTATACATTTGATATGGTGAAACTAGTTAGGCTAGCTATGTAGTAACAATAATGATTTCGAGATGGTGAAACTAGCTACTGCATGTTATGCTATGTTGGATGTTGTTGTTCTGTTAATTGATATTGATGTTTTGTTATTTGATATTGCCGCTACATTCAATTACTACAGCAATTTTTTACTTTGGAAAGTATCTTGGTGGCGTGCGATACCAGACGCACGCTACCAGTGTCTTCACTTATTGTAGCGTGCACAAGCACCACACTACCAGTAGTTATTGCAAGTGGCGTGGTAGTGGTGGCAGGTGGGAGAGCGCTACCAGTAGACAAGACCAACACGTCACCAATAGGATTTTCCCTAATAGTACAAGCACTCACGTGCCTCGACTGACAACAAGCCACCGGTAGAACCAGAGTTTGCCAAGTGGTGGTCCATGGTAGAAAGCGGTGCCATCATCATCGTTGATAGTGAGTTGAGCGGCTTCTCGCTGTCTTTCTGGAGCGATGACGATGACGGAGAGGATGGCAGTGACAACGCGGATAGTGCCCCCTAGACTTTGGCACTTTGCCAACTGGCGCGGCAAGTAGATCTAGGGTTTTAGGTTCAATCAAATTTCATTCAAAAATTGTAAAAAATACTAAATTTGAACTGAATGTCTCAAATTTGTTTCAACTCTTTTATTTGAATTTTTGTTAAATTTTTTTTAGGGACGCTGGTGTGGCCAGCCCCTCCAATACAGTAGGAACTAGGAAGGCAGCGTTGCCAATCACAAATATAAGGCTCCTAAATGGAGATGCTCTTAGAAATCTGCTTTTATTAACTATCCAAAACGCTCAGTTACAGCTGAAATTAAATCTAAACTCGACATTTCTGCAATCTATAGAAACAGAGTGTTCAGCTAGAATATACGTTTCCATATTCGACGGCTAATATTTTCTCCGGCGCTCTAACTTTTAGAGATGCATATGTTGTCATTTTATTCTGTCCAAAGGGGCAGCGCAATGAGCAACTAGTCAACATGGTGTACTAGGATTGTCTGAGTCCTCGTTATCACCATATATATTCGATCGTTGACTGTATTTATATTCTAAGCAACCAACTTATTGATACACTCGGACATATACTAAGCAATGCAGACAGCACACATGGTGTGCGTATGTAAGTATGTAATGACATCAGCATTACGCATACTCCCTCCGTCCATAACAGAGGGTACTCCCAAGAAGTTTAACCGTATTTAAACAAAAGGGCATCAATATTTATCCCACCAAATTATTATTACTAGATTCACGATGAAGTATGTTTTCATCATATAGTTATTTGGTTTGAAAAATATTGTTACATTTTTTCATAAATTTTATCAAAGTTTAAAATAGTTGAAAATACACTCGGACTCGGAGTATATGGTTCCTTAATGTATTGGAGCGGTAATATTTTAAGGATGCCCCGTACGTTGGAGCGGTAATATTTTAAGGAACTCTACCACATAAATAAAAGAGTAAAATATACCCTAAACATTAATCATAGATTTGAGAAATTGGGACTATGGCTGCAGGTGGGACGACCTACGGCCGTTCCGCAAAACGCCGCACTGGTTTACATAATTTAAGTGGGATTATAATATAACTGAGGTGATGAGCTAGCTGTCAATAAAGGTAGCCGGCGCATTCACTTGTGCCCGCATATAGCGATTGCATCTTATCCACGCAGTGATCAACCCAAGCACCCTGAGCGATTATAGAACAATCAATGTTCTCGTTATGCTTATCCCTTGCTGGTCCTCGCCCACATCCCCGTGGAGCTTGACCGCCGTCAACGGCATCACAGTACGATCTTTCTTGTGGTCGATATCGTGCTCTTGGCTCCAACGGTAGGTGCTATACACGCACAGCTGCAAACTCGTCAAAGAGTCGGTGTAGGATCTGATCGGTGGGACAACAAGCTACCATCGTACCGTAGCCTAATCCGATCGGAGGGCTATGTTTGTACTGGCCGTATACACCTTACCTGTCTTACAACAGGCTAGTACTGTACCAAATCCAGATCAATCGAGGCAAAATGAGCTAAAAGAGACAATTTATGTGGGATATGTGGGATATGTGGGTATAGTGGGCAGCCCGCAAAGTCTAGCTTAACTTTTTCTCTTACCTACAGGTTTTCGCTTACAAATTTATGTGGGGCGAGCCATGCGGCACCATAGACGTCCCGCGTCCACATGGAGCCTGAATTGGGACGTACCAAGCTTTCGATGGAATGCTTGTTTGAGGACATGCAGCGGCAACGCGGCATACCGTGCGGTTCAACGTGTCTGACTGGGTGCATATTGCCGCGATCGAGGTCTGCCGGAGAGGTGAAAACCGCCTCAATCGAATTTTCCAAAGAGCTCCGCGCTGCCGCATGCAGTAGGGGCATTAGAGACGTGCACTGCGTAAGGGTTGTGCATGCCATGGTCCTCCACTATGAACTTGGGTGTGGCGAGAGGTGCAGGCCACTAAGGTGGAGGGCGGAGGCTCGATTGGCGGTAAGGCGAGGCAGAGAAGGGTTAGGATTTTGCGTGATTAATATGGATATTGGTGAGGAATTTTCGTTAATAAGGTTGATAGCGACTTGTATGGGTAGAAGGCTAAAGAACTAGGAATTATTAACTGCACCAACCTTTGCACAATAATTTTTGGCTGTAAAATGTCACATATTCACCAACATTTGATTAAAAGTAAATTGTTTAACAAATTATGATATATATAATAATTAAACGGTCTCGTTCCATTATATATATAGATCGATACAAGTACTTACATTTTGTCTTCAAAATGGATAAGCCACCAAAAGCAAACAGTACAAGTTACATAAGATTAGTACGTACTAATACAATATAGAGTATCTAATTATCTGTACTAAAGATAATTTAATTACATAAATTAAGTATACCGTGCAGCCTAACCCTAATATCATCCGGCTCGTCGGCGAGATTTGTGTACTGCTGAGAAAGGTGATGGTTCACCTAAGCCTAGACTTCTTCAAAACCAGTCGTTGATCTGCTGGTTTTCTTGATCTAATCAATGGAACTGGAGATGGAGATCCCTGTGAATTTAACAAAAACAGTCGTTGAAGGCGGCGGTGATACTCATCCTCCCTCATATACTGGTTCTCATAGATTTAGCCCCCACCTCAGCTCGAGCAACGACTGCCGCAGATGCCGTGGGTGTAGTGGAGAAATCCATTACAAGCAATTGCTTGTAGCTTCTCCCACGCGACGTCATGGAAAGTACTTGCGTCCAGTGTTCCCTGAGAAGTTCGTGTTTCTAGGTTGGGTCATCAATATGCTCGAGTACTCCTTCATCATTGGTTTTCCCCAAATGTGAAAACCTAGAACTAAAAAATCCCAAATGTGAAAATCTCAATGCTGTAGAGATTTGAAAAAAAAAATCATCTGCACGTATTGGTATCGCATTTGGTCGAGCTCAAAAGATCGCGCGGAGTGCTAACTCCTCGTCTGATGCTCGGCCCCCGCCGCCGCCCGCTGTTGCATTCGCAGACAGACTAAAGAAACCAGAAGAGATTTTGAAGAGAAAGGACGAAGTGGATGACATGGGAGAGTACGAGAGTACGAGAGGCGGAGCTACGACATCTTTTTGTTGGGTTCATTGCTTTGTAAAACTAGAATTCTCAATATAGGTATAATCACTAAACATGTGCGATTGTAAAGAGATAAATCTAATTTTATTGGGTTCATGTTAACCCAATTGCTACATGCTGGCTCTGCCAGTGGAGAGTACAGTGAGAGGGGAAACACCCACTCGACTTTAGTATTTTTTTTTAATGGGGGCAAAACCTTCGCCCCAATCTATTAATTAAGAAGAAGAGAGTTGCCCAATTAATTAACGGAAAATTGGGCAAAAACCGATACAACAACACCACAAACAACACTGAAAGCACCGACTAACAAGACAACCAACAAACTCCCTCAACCTACAACAACCATAAACCGATAACACAAAGAGCACCAAACCGCAAAGAAGACCAACTGAACAAACCCGCCAACTCAAATGGAGGCCATCAAACAAGCAGTCGCGGAAGCTTCCAGGAGACGACCTTGTTTTTTCTTTTGCTCTTGAGAGACTTCTCCACCTTTTTTATCATGTTCTCATATGCCTTCCCTGCAAAGACGCAAGCCATCTCCATGCCATACCCAGGACTAGCAGCCTTTAAACTAACAAGTCGGACAACTCTTTTGCAAAGAGAGCATCAGAGTTAGGTGCCAAGACACCCGTCTCGGCAATCTGTCACTCAAAGACACCGCATGTCCAATGTCCATAGACGGGAAGGTGACCGAAGCATCCAAACCTCCACTATCCACATGGGCGAGCGTCTGGCAAGCCTCAGACGGCGGCGGTGAGGGCGTCGTGGACACATCCACCATAGAAGGTTCCCCCACACAACTCAATAAGCTCTGGCGTCGGCGTGGTCTGCAATGGAGCCAAGATCCCATCCATGCCATCGCTCTTAGATGCAGGCTGTGGTGACGTAACAACCATGGAAGTGTTCTTCCTCAACCACAGACGACTTCTACTCACTAGGATCAAGTGGAATCAAGCTCTGCGCGGGGGCGAGCCCCGGGTCACCAGAAGAGCATGCCTTCATCGGCTCCAAAGAATCACCAACGCGTGCCATACTCACCGATTAGTGGAACGCGCTTGACTACTCTCCCACGGCCGAAGCCATGTTGACCGTCTGCTACCCAGAATGTTTAACACGGCATTTACGAATGCTAGTACTACTGCCCAGCTAGCACAGCATGTTTTTGCGCCACATACATGTCTGCCACAGCAAATATTATGGGTTGTTCTTGCTGTGCGCCGTGTTAAGTTATATGCCAGACAAAAGAAAAAAGGGAGGCCGTTTCTGTGGAGTCGTCCTAAATTCAGTCCCAATATACCAAGCTCGACCTCTCAGTTATCCAGTCCAATAGAATTCGACAGGGGCTCTTGAGTTTTAAAATTTCTGCGAATCAAAAGGAGCCTTAACTGTGCAGAGCAGAGACAATATGAATATGTGCTCCACAAATTTAAGGCGCAAAATCAGGACATAATATTTTTGGTGAGAGTAGATTAGTTGATCTTTTCCGTGATCGATCCTGACTTTGACGTGCTTGGAGAGACCTTTTGTTTTGATTCGCTGAACTCAGACATCCTGGCTAACAGGCGCAGAGAGCAATACAGATAAGAGATTTGTTCAGAAGAGCTGGCTGCACCAGTTAGACACTCGCAGATGGCAAATTCTGAGACGAGGTCAGCCACCTGTCGAATTCCTAGTAGCACTCATCGGATTCCCATATTCATGCCGGCCTATATATGCATCCACATAAAGAGAAGAGAAAAACTCTATTTTTATTTAAGGTTCATCATATGTGTGGGGCCATTCTGGCTTTGCACTTTTGCAAGGCATGGGATGCGGCTGATCGATCGTGCATGGAAAGCACAAAGCATAAGGAAGGAATAGGAAAACAGTGTGTTTATGGGGTGATATCCAAAAAGAAGATTAGCTTGTTTCTGTGGTCTTTTCGTTATTAATGACTTGGTACATCAATATAGTATAGTGGTCGACGTAGTCTATAGATCTCTCGGTAGGTGAAGTACTAGTGTACTACAGATGAGAGCAAATAGAAGTGCGGAAAAACTATAACCTCTCTTGTCTAATTATTTGTCTTAACTTTGTCTAGATTCTAATGTATCTACACACTGATAATTATCTAGACAAAGTTGAAACAATTAATTTGAATCAGAGGGAGTATAACATAAGGCATACACGTTGGTAAATTGGTAATCTCGACGTAAAATATGTACTTGTCTCCTACTCCCTCCGTTCCTTAGTTATCTTCGTGGCTTTAGTTTAAATTTAAACTACAATCATGAGAAGAAGCATGACTATTGAACCTCATTTGGCAACTAACAAAACGTGGTTGTATTAAACCCTGCATGTAGTACTACGAAGAAGCAAAGATATAGGGCTCCTCCACATATGATTAAGGGAATAATCAACGGTGCATGATGTTGCAAATAAATTCAAAAGCGCCCTCGAGACATCGACCGAGGATTGGAATGGATCGAGCGGGCAAGAAATGAGATGCCCCCGGCTTTACAGATTGGGAATGGGATGCCCCCATTTGCAAGATCGATACACCACGTTGGTGAGGCTCCAGCAGTGGGTTGAATGGACGTAGCTTAGAGCAAGAGCAATAGTATAGTCATCAGCTGGCTATAAGCCATTGTCAAGTCATCTATAGCTAGCTTATAGTCAACATGTACAATAGTTAGCTACAAGAGACTACTACTTTATGAATGTATGGCCCACTTGACAATCTCACAATTTGCCTAGGAGCACGTGCGAGTATGAGAGCCACTTCTCTTCTCTCTCCTCTCTCTCTCCTCCAACTCATCCAAAATATAATATTTTAGTTCTTATAGCCAGCTAACTAGACCTTTTTTTTTTTTGAATGTTAGCAGGAGAACTGCTAAATCCATTGATTAGAAAGAAGATGGTCGCGTGGTGTGACGGGCGCGAGCGGTCGCGTTGCTTATGCGTGCGTGCGTGTGCGCGCTCGTATACATGGAATACTGTGGTGGGTCTCTGGTTGACCTCCCCCTTGATCCCTTCTTCGCTCCATTATTGCTGCGGCATATTGTTCCCTTGATGACCCGTCGATCACCATCACAGAGATGCGTACACAATTGAGAGAGATGTAGAGAACAGCCAGCTGATATCTTTGCTTTACGGAGCTGTGGTTTACCGTTAGCAACCACTGCACGATCTAGGACAAATTGGTGTCACTACTACGACCGATATTAAGCACACGGGTTAAAACTTTCACTCGCAACGAAGATGGTCGCTGTTCCGCGCGATGAACTTGTCACTGATGTGCAAGCGTAAAGGCAATTGTCTCATGATTACGTTTTTTTTCTGAAATGGAATTGTCTCATGATTACGTGGCTCTACGGTTTCAAAATACAGAACGTTACCCGCAAAAAAAAATACAGAACATTACCTTAGTGACTTAAAAAAAAGTTGCGGAAACAGCAGGACTCTGCTGTGTATTTTTATTGATTTTTAAAATTTTACAGAGTTATATATATGTACAAGGGAAAAAGGGAAAAAGAGGAAACAAAAATAGACCTATACAAGAGAGGTCAAACAAAACTATCTACCCAGCTAGCATAAGAAGCATAATTCTTTCGTGTAGCTTTGAATTCTAACCATTTGAGTTCTGACTTGAAAATAATTCTTGTATCTGTAAAGGTTCGGCTGCACATTGATTAAAATGCAGTAATTTCTTGTAATCCAAGTTGACCAGGCACAAAGAATGAATATCTCCATGAAGAAAGGTCCATTGAAAGCAGATTTGATCTTAGAGATGCAGTCGAAAGGAGACTCGTCAAAAATGGTCAGGGAAGGGCAAATGTATTGCCAAAGGCCTTACCAAGAGGGCACTGAAACATGAGGTGAGTTCTAGACTCTGTAACTAGACCACACATGACACAAGAGTAATCCTCGAGAATTAGTGAGTTTTGCTAGATGTTCATTCGTTGTGCCTGGTTAGTGAGTTTTGCTAGATGAAAATTTTGTATGAGTTTTCATGTGATAGCACATGCAAGATGTTGCTAGGTTTTCTAGACTTTTGCTACAAGTTTTTGTTATCCTAGGATTTTTTATGTTGCTTACATGCTTTTTAAAATGCTACAAAACACATTTTTTTGTATTTGCTGGTAAATTTTGTTGCAAATGAAACTGTAGCAAAAACTTGTTTCATTACATTTGAAGAAATGTTGCAAAACTATTTTGCATGGTTATAACATCTTCCTAAAAATGCTATGAAAATTGTTGCATAATGACCGATTTGTTGCATTATTATTTTGAAATGTTGTGAAATAGTTTTACATCTGCAACTTTTTCTAAAAAATGTAGCAATATTTGTGGCAGTATTATATTGTTTTTGCTAGGGGTGAGAATTTGTCGTAGACGCATGATGCTTCAAATCCGTACTAGATGGCCGATCAGACGTTGGTGTAAACAAACGATTTTCCCCATCATAAGTCTACGGCGCATGGCCTGGGGACGTACCAACGTGATTGGAATTAACCATTTGCATTTCTGTCCACTAACAATGTTTATCGTTGGTTTAACATTGTGTTTTCGGATGTCATGAAAATAGCTATACGCTATATATGTGAACAATGTGATAAATCATTTGGCGTTAGGATAAGCACTCTTCAATTGAAAAACTTTCTGACTTAACACTACTAGCAAACACAGGAGCAAAAAAATCTTTGTATTTTTGTCCTTCATCCTACATATTTAGTATTTTTTGAAAGTCGGAGTGACAAGTGGACATAATACAGACAATATTGAGGACATATCGTTAGCCGGTTATTAGTGAAATATGACCTCATATTTGCTAGAATAATATAAATCATCTATAGTAACACTTTGACATACACACATTTTTAGATAATTCAATATTTAACTGCTCCCTCCCCTGCATAACCACTAAACTCAGCCAAAGGATTGCATGCAACTGATTGTCATGCATGGCCCTCCGAAGGGAGAATTCACGTGTAATTATTGTATGCTGCAATTTTAATTACTAGAGAGGAATGTGTATTTTCAAAGAAGAAATTCTACACTTGATATATGAGTCTAGAGAACTGAAATGAAAGAGTTGTTGTCTACATTGTCAGATATTTGCGGTACATCAAATTTATTCAGTACAAAAATGTACCATACAAACATAGAAAGACAACAAAGCAAATATACAGAAGATGCCAAATAAAAATATTTAGTTAGAAAGTCGTTAAAAATGTACTATATGCATCACACACTTAAGGACCAATCACTAATACAATAAGATTATAAAAAAAATACTAAGTTAGCTTTAGAGTGACTCCCATACCTTCGACAACTAGTTGAAGATCAATTGTGGTTTCTTAAATAAAAGACCATACTACAATTCATCTAAACTTAGATATAATTTGAATTTAATAGTGCATAGTTTAAGATTACGTGGTGGTAGAACAACCTTTGAGATAAACCACATGCGGTCTTTACTGTGATTTTTTATGTATATATAGCTAGCACGAATTACGTCACGTCCCCATTGTCAATTATGTGGACATAGAAAGTGAAATAAGAAATTGTTTGATGTGGAAACAAAAACACATATAGTTGCTCATAAATATAGACCGAACTGAGGGTGTATAATCACCAAACAGATATTTAGCCAGTTACTCAAGAAAGTTTAAACCATCCATATCATACATTTAAGGACCAAATAGTACATGATCAGTTAACGTATCAATTAACGCTTGAAGCTTAAATTTAACTTGTGTAAATCAAAGAATATAATATGGTTAGTGTAGCTCTGGTACATATTTATCAATTTACTTGAGACCAACATGCTAAACTGTACTTCTAATGTTTGTTCTTTTTTTTACGAGGATGCTATTACCTAGGTTACTCATCGGGTATTAGTATAACATGACTTCTAAAATACGTTTATTCTTGCTACATGTAAGAAAATGAAACAACTGATGATTAAGATGTTGCCCATCGGGTATTACTATTAGTGCTGTCAAACTAGCATTTTTACACCAATTTCATTTGCGTAATGCTATCAATTTTTTCTTGCTCGCTTTTGTGTAATTTTAAGTTTTTACACTGATCATAGCAGTTACGAAAAAAAACAGACCGATCAATCACAAGTCCCAGCTCTCAGCCAGCAGTAGCTGAAGTATACGTTTTTCTTCTTCTTTTCAGTCCAGATACTTTTTAACAGTTTAGTTGCCCTATAAATTAACCCTATAAGGATATACAGTACATATGTGCAGCTGGAGCGGAAGATTTAATGCTGTGCGCACTGTACACATCTGAACTGAACTAGGCCTATTGCAGGGTAAGAAGTGATGAAATCCAAATTCCTACTGAAACAGCCCCTACAGTGGCAACTGCTTGACTTAGCTCCAAGAACATGTTTGTCCTTGGAACGGGCAACTCCTTCCAGTTTGTCCTTCTGCCAGAAAAAGAATTAGGAATATAAGCGGAGTTTGTAATTGATGTTGAAACAAAGAGATGTTCAACTAGGCATGAAAGACCACAGAGTACAAACTGGACATAATCTTTGTTTTCTTAAGCTAAAGGAAAAAACCATCTTCTTCTTAGCCTCTGCAACATGAATCAATTTTATTTTCCTGACTAAAACGTACATGGTCTAATAATGTGGTCAGGGACACGGAGACCTCTGTTTAAGGATAATTTGATTTGAGCAAATTTCACAAAACGACACTATTAAGGCTAGGGTTTCACAAAGCCGCAGCCATTAGGGTAACGATTTCACAAAACCTCGACTATCAGGGCTAGAATTTCACAAAACCAGAACCGAAGGATATTTTATTTGGAAACCACAACTTTTGGGGTAAATTATTTCTGAGAACCCAAATCTCACAATTTAGTAAGTTCGACACTGTTTTTTATAACCGGGGTCCACGAGTCGGGTGCCATGTGGCACATGAAGAGATTCTCTCGGTTTTTTGCAGACCAAACAGGAACGAGACCGTACTGGAACCGAACAAAGTGTTTTCACATGTTTTGTTAATTTTGACAGAAAGTTGTCAAAATTTCAAACTTGTTGGCTAGGGCTGTCACAAAGACCTACTCTGCCACCTGGCACCTAACTTGTCGGACCATGGCACAGGTTGCCACAAACGGTATCAAACTTACAAAATCATGAGATATGGGTTATCTGAAAAAACTTACCCCAAAAGTTGTGGTTTTCTTATAAAATGTCTTTCGGTTGTGATTATGTGAGACTCTAGCCACAATAGTTTTTGTTTTGTGAAATTTGCGCTTTTTTTTGCACCCATATGAATGATGCTTACGACGAACTAGACATTAAAATGAGACTCAAACCCAAGCTGTCTATCCCACCATCAATGGTAGTAAGCCACATCGTAAGCCCCTAGGTGGCTTTGTTTTTTTATTTCTTTGCAATTTCTAGAGCAGGCATATAATGCATGTGCATTAAGTTGCGACCCAGTACTAGAACAAGCTGTCTATCCCACCATCAATGGTAGTAAGCCACATCGTAAGCCCCTAGGTGGCTTTGTTTTTTTATTTGTTTGCAATTTCTAGAGCAGGCATATAATGCATGTGCATTAAGTTGCGACCCAGTACTAGAACAAGCTTTCTGTCGAAAGGTTTGAGAATCAGTACCCCAAGTCAGCTATGACTATGCTAATATTGTCTTGTGATCGTTGATCCTGCAATAAAAAATAATAGAAAGAAAGAAAATTAGAACATATTTGATTGTGAGGAGGTTTACGAGCACAGAATATAAAGGTGGAGCCAAAGATATAAAGGTGGCAAACAACAATACCAGAGCTTTCTCCCCAAGCGCCTCACAGGCCCGCTACACAACCAAAGGAAACAATAAGCAAGCATAAAAAATTTACTGTAAGAGGCATATAGTGAGTATCATTTATCTAAGCAGAGATAGACTGCATACCTGGACATCTCCATGTTGACGGAGTTGATCTCTGACAAAAGCTACAGCTTCAGTGCTGCAGAATTGTCAGTTTATACATGTCACAATACTGAATAGATAACTAAATTGTCTTTCGAAGTTGAAAACATAACCAAGTTAAGGCTGTACAACAAAAAAAAAACTTGAAGAACAAAAAACTGGTTGTCTTACCTTTTAATGTAATCCCAAAGACCATCAGTTGCTACCAAAACAAATTCCACATCCGGTCCAAGCTCGACCAGAGATACATCGGGTGAAGAGATTATTAGATCCCCTTTAAATTTTATTCTGTACATAAGACAATGGACAAATTACAAAAGTTCAAGTATATCATATTACCATGTACCAGAAGTGATGTAAGCCACAGTAGTGCCATCTGCGGCGACATGATATTTCATGGCAAAACTTATGTTTTGGAACTGTATTATTCACCATCAAACATGGCAGTGTCATCTGTCTAATTTGTTGAAGAATACTAAGTTACAGAAATGGACGTGTCATTTGCTTATCATAGTGTGCAGCAGCCGTAGCAACAACATGACATGTATGGATTTCAGATAAATAAATGCATGGTAACAAGCATATAATTATTGAGAATCTACTACAACTCAGGATATTCAAATTGCTCATCTAATATTCTTTTTTGTGGGGGGGGAATCCATGTGGTGATCATGAAATGATCATTCCAGTTAAAACAAGAACTACAGATAGTATTATTTGTCAGACAAAAACAAATATGTTTCAGCAGAAAGCTTACTGTCCTAAGGCAACCATTCATTATGGCCTGACAAACAATGAACTATTATAAGATCTCATGCAAGGTGACTTGGCGTAATTACCAAAAGCAAACCTTCTAGCAACGGGCTGTGAACAATGAGCCATTGCATGTTCAAGATTGAAGCAAAAAAAAAGTAAATACCCCAAATAAGGAAACACTACATTTCGTTCACCGGGAAACAATGAAAAGGAAGCATAGTTATAGTTGTTAACAGTAGAGGAAAAATAGAAGGTCATTGGAAACTAGCGGTTCCTTATAGATAAGGATTTAACTGCTAATTAACAAACACTAGCAAGTATGGTATTGAGTTTTTGGAACATTATTATGCTCAAAAGAGTTTTCACAGATAACTGAAGAGAAAAACACCCCTAACACCAATGACCTATAAACTTCACAATCAAAAGGATGCATGCATCAATTGGTGCAGAGGCTGAGGGCATGAGTCCTTTTCAAAAAAGAAAAGAATAACACAAACAATCTTATTGTTTATTTAGAAAAGCTTGACTTGGTCACTTTCAGAATTCAGACGCATCTGAATCTAATTTACTTATACAAAAACAAAGAAATGAAAACATAGACAGCAACCAAATAACATAGAGCATAAATGTATTGGGCGCTTTACCGTGAAACGAATTTTTCAGTCCATCTTCCTTCTTTAACTCCTTTTACCAGCATCCTGCATAACACCATGAGATGTTAAATATAGCAGGAGCACCATAGGGAATATTGTAACAAGGAGTGTTCAATGTGTGGAGAGAGAGAAGGAAGTACAAAAGACGAACTCATTCTTCCGTGTCTTAAATCTTATGTCTCCAAAAGCTCGAGATACAGAAATGTCTCCACATATGCGTCCATCAAGAATCTACAGAAGTAATATTCAAGTTGTTAAAACAAGACTCACCATCGGAGTGAGACCAACATGTTCAAGGCTCAGCACTGAACAGAGAAAGCTCAGCTCACGACACCAAACAGAGTATGCTATGTATTCTTAACCATTTTACTATCTATAAAGCTACATGAAGATGGGACCCAATGAAAAACATGGAGAACGTGAGAGTGCTTACAACATATAGTTTTTTCAGAGACAGCATTACTTAAACAATAAGCATTGACTTACAATGTAAAGGCACTCTGTGGCAGACAGGGAATAGAGGCAAGGGGCACCAAATGAATCAAACAACACAAGTATTTACAAGAAGGGCCAAACTATAGCAATACTTTGTTGGAATATCAAGGACGCGCATGTGCAAGCATTACTGATGGAAGTAGAATGTTATAAAAGAAAGCATGCTACAATACAGTGACATGATTTGTCACCTTGTCAGTGACCAAACCTGTGACAACCAGGCATCGTTGGCCGTTGGCCGTGTGGTCCATCTATTGTAGACATAACTTCTTGAAAAAGGGTTTTATCAAAAAAAAACTTCTTGATAAAGTCTCTCAAACTTGTATTGTACTCCCAAACCACAAACGTGCAGCTGCCAACCGAATACAGGAGGTTCCTAGAATTGCTAGATTTTCTGCAGGATATTTGAATTTATTGTTGCAACATTTAAAAAATATATCGCAATTTATATGACAAAAGGAACATGTTTATTTGCATGTGAGAGGAAAAGGTTAAGAAATGCCATGGTAAGCAGTCCATATTAACAGAGCATTGTGATACTTCTGAAGGTACAAAAACAGTAGTTCAACAGAGGCTGGGGACTTGTGCTTCCATTATGTAACAAATAAAAACGGTAGTCTAGCTAAGGAAATTCAGCAGAACCATGGAAGAGAAAACACACCCATCCACCTGCTGCTCTAATCCGCTTGACCTCTTCAAGGGATGTTTTGTTGTTCCCATACGGACGATGAAAGTTGGTCAGAGATTGAGGTCTTCCTCCACGCGATACGACCTGCTAATCAACATCGAAGACCATCTTATCATCACCAAAAAATATCCACACACTTAACCATCAATCTAGAGTTTGTTTCAATGTAATAGTGCTAAACATGATAAAACAAGACGATAGACAGGTAGAGGTAGGAGGAAATGCAACTACCAAGCAGGAGTCGCCAATGTGTGAGACAACAAGGACATCGTTCCTCAGAAACAAGGCCGTGGCTGTGGCACCAGAGTCGTCTTCCATGTCCATTTGCTCAAGCCTGTGAGTAAGCAACAACACAGCTCCTAAGATGTCAAAAGTAAAAACATTCATAGCTAGTATAAGCAGTGAGTAAGAGAATGAGAGAATTCCCTATGTGCCCTTGATAAGTAGCGTAATTCCCTCTATACCACAGACAAGGAGAGTACGCCCTACATGCCACTGGTTAATGGTTTCGAATTCCTTCAATGCTACTGTGTTAACCTCCCGTTAAAAGAGCTCCATTAAGTCACATAAAAGATATCTTTTTTCCCGATGATACAGAAAAATACCTTCGATGAGAAATCATTGCTCAAAAAAATGAAAAAAATATGGCCGGGAAGAATGTGGCATAGCGTGCACAACAGTACAAGTGGTGTAGAGAGAATTAGTGTACACTGCATTGCAATACAGGAACAAAATGATCTTTTCATACATAATGGAGCCTGTACTAACAGGCGATTTATAGAATGGCATGAAGGAGACTCAAAACATTTTTCACGCATAGAACTATTATCCAGTGGTATGTACTAGGCAATAACCCCCTTTTTTGTGATGCTCCTACTTGGTAGTATAGTGAATTGAGCATGTATCATGCTGGGAGGTGGGATTCTCTCTCAGTCTCAGTTGTAGTGAACTGAGCAAAATGATCTTTCATACATGAAGGGAATGGCATGAAGCTAACTGGAAACATTTTTTAGCATAGAATTATTATCGAGTGGTATGTAGGCAATAAGCCCCATTGAATTGAGCATGTAACATGCTGTGAGGTGGGGATTCTCTCAGTTAAATGGGGTAAATGAAATCCTAGCCTGACCAGGTAGAGAGGTTGGCGTCCACAGTGGCAAAGGCACGCCTGATCGATTCCGTGATGGCTTCAAGATTCTTGGTGTTAAGCACCGCGCCTCCATCCAACGCGGCCGCGCATTCCTTGTACAGCTCGTCCCTGCAGCACCAACAAAATCCGGGGTAAGTGGCCGTGAAGCGTGCGAAATTGCAGCGGAAAGGAAGGAGATGATCGGCGCGTGCGTGCCTGAGAAACTGGACAGTGGAGAAACCAGCGTGGCCGTCGAGGACCGCGGCGAAGGAGAAGCCGTGGAGTAGGGACTCGGGGCGGAGGACGACCTCGTCCTCCATCTCCTCGCGGGCGCCCTGCAGCTTGGCGCTTCCCCACCGGATGGCCTCCAGCCCCGACGACGACGGAGAACCCGCCGCCACGCTGCCCAACGCTGTAGCTTGGCAGCGCGCAGCGGAGGCGGCAGCCCGGCCGCAGCACCGGAGCGCGCCAGCGCCGGCGCCGGCGGAGTGGGAGGCGAGCGGCAGCCGCGGCACACGCGGGCTCAGCAGCGCCATACTAGTGGTGTGATTTTTTCTCTTTCTCGGGATATTTATTCGATTATTCCTCGCATTAGATTTTCTCTCCTGGAGTTTGGAGGGATAAGAGGCGAGCGGCACCGTGGATTTCCTCTTCCACTCGAATACCAGTCACATCGCTCGCTGCTAAATCTTTTTCTCTCCAGCTCAAAAAAAAAAATCTTTTTCTCTCCTTTCTACTTCCTCCAATCAAAAAGAGTGTCAATGACTTAATATAAATTTTAAACTAAATTATACTAAATCGTCTAACACTTTTTTTCAAATAAAGACACAGCTCCATGGCAATAAAAACAAATGATTTGATAGTCAAAATTCGTAATCAAACTAAATAAACAACTTCATACAAGAAAGGTTAGCCAAGGAATATGTCTGTTGGCGGGCTATTTTTTTTTCTAGACCGTACAAATTTAGAGTGCAAAAATTCTATGTCAACAAAGGCCAGAGGGAGCAGGGTCATAATATCAAAATGATCCATAGGTGATGAACTCATAGTACAACCAACAACTTTTTTTCATTGGATAACTAGCTCCAAGCAGAAAAATAACAGGGCAAACTACTGTCTTGAAGCCATGTTGATGCAATATTTTGCTCCAGGGTTTGTGGCTGTATCTTTTGACAGAAATGGCCTTTTAGAGAACCTATAACTAAATCTAACCCCTCTTAGAAACTATAACCAAATCTGACCCCTTAGTTCGGCGCCAAATAAAAAGAAGTCGAACTTGTTCATATCGGCGCCGTCGTCACTGGCGCCGAACTTATTGTCCATGCAACAGCTCGCCCGATGTCCGTTCGGCGCCGTTCCGCCTGGCGTCGATGTACATATGCGCCCCACGATAAGTACGTTGCATGGCATGCAAAGCTAGCTTCGATTGATATACTAGATGACCCATTGCGCCAACTGGCGCAAATAATGGTATTATACCAGAGTTTAATTCATCGAGAAAGTATAGTAAGCTATACCTAAATTCGAGGTCTCTATTGACCTTAATCAGAGTACATGTAATTTAACTATTTTTATATATATTTAAACATGGAAAAGCCAACAGCTAAACCTGAGATCACCGTGTCAAAAAATTAAAAATGAGACTGTCGTAGTTAGCTATTAACTCGAACATGCTTTTATTTTCTCCAATTGATTTTATTTATATGTTTACGGTGAAGGTTGCCTCTTGATAGATATATTCTTGGTCATCAATTTAAGACTGGGCCAGAAGGTTGCGATGTGCCTTGTGCATTAGCCTTGCTAAGGGCATCAAATATATTATGATATCTGCTTTTGCAAGGGCATTAGCTAACTATTCATTTATCAACATTATTCGAAGTCGGAGAGGATTGTGAAATTAGCTCTTTCTTTCACACAAAAGATAACTGGATTTGCCAGCAACACAATAAATCATGCATATTCTCATTTTCATTACATTGGTGTGATAGCACTACTATACCTGCGGACTGTGGATGTCATTCCTTACACAACAATGCAGATGGCACTGCCATATGGTCTCAATTATATTATCTGTCAATTACTGCACAAATTACTCCTAAAATTTACACTACTATTGTGATGAACAATTCATCTCATCGTCATCTAGTCTCCTCTTCACATAATTAAATAATTCACTTTTTAAGACATATATCATTCTTCCTTTGATTATTTTTCACAAATGGATAATAACATTTGATGATTCTCTCTTTAGCATTCCATATATATAGTTCTTCAATCTATTCCTCCCTACATAATTGGTACAAACTCGGTGGCCAACCGAAAAAATACCTAGCAATATGTGGAGGAAACCACAATCCCTACTATATCCCCATCCTGGAGCTCGTTTTGAGACAACACAAGTTCTCCATTGACCGAAAGCAGCTTCTGTCCATGCTCATTCTTTTACCAGCGCAAGCGATTGTTCTCCCATTACACATCGTCATTCTATTGAAAATGTACATGTCATACAACTTTTGTCCAGCATTTGGTAGTTAACAATGAGGGGAAAAAACCAGCGACGCAGAAGGTAGAAGATATTATGCACAAAAAGTAGTCATCGTATATATAACTGTACATATGCTGAAATGTCAGAAACCTCTGAATAAAGATTATAGATAGATCCTTCAAGCATTACATGCCATGAGAATCTTCAGAAAAAGTAAGTGCATGAGCTAAGCAAGTGGGTTCTTATTTATTCTTTTTGTATCATAACCAGAGATTCGTGTATTGAATGGTTTGGGTAACAAACAGATGCATGATTTCAATTCATTCATGAGGTAACAATATTAAATATTATTGTTGGAGAACCAACTGCCACTAATAAATGGGAAATGCATATTTGATCTAGGATGCATATGCTCCCTTTATTCAAAAAAAATATTTGAAAATGTGAAAAAAATCCAAACAAAAATTTCACGCGTACATCTTGACAGACTACGTACACATGACCAAGTTTCGCGGTAAATCGATATTTGTAGTGTTGTGAGTAAAAAAGACAAAAAAATGTCTCGTGTAAACCCTTATTTTACCACCGAATTTGTCTTTTTTGCCGAGCACACGGGAAGAGTCGGATTTTCGTGAAACAACTTGGCTCATGCATAGGTTGTGAAGATGTACATACAACATTTTTATTCAATTTTTTTAAACAATTCAAAATATGTTTAAATTGCATTTAAAATAAAAGAAGCATTTGCACCCAAAACCTCTCCCCTAATAAATGGTTTATTAACAGTCATAGCCCAGAAATGGTTTTAACAAACATGCTGTACATATGCTGAAATGTCAGAAACCTCTGAATAAAGATTATAGATAGATCCTTCAAGCATTACATGCCATGAGAATCTTCAATAAAAGTAAGAGCATGTCCAGCTAAGCAAGTGGGTTCTTATTTATTCTTTTTGTATCATAATCAGGGATTCGTGTATTGAATGGTTTGGGTAACAAACAGATGCATGATTTCAATTCATTCATGAGATAACAATATTAAATATTATTGTTTTTTTGAAACATATTAAATATTATTGTTGGAGAACCTACTGCCACTAATAAATGGTTTATTAACAGTCATAGACCAGAAATGGTTTTAACAAACATGTATTCACCAACCAAGAATAGAACTATTTAACAGGAACACTAAGGAGAACCCAGTTAACTTGGAAAACTACAGGAAATATTTGCTCAGTTCATGCTCTCGGTAGCTTTGGTCATTCACTGTACTTGGTCCAAACTGAATAGAGTTTCCCTTTTCCACTGCTTGCACCTTCGTATAAGAGAACACTAACAACTTCGTATAAGAGAACACTAACGGCTCTAGGTGGATAAAACACAGAGTTGGCTCTAACGAGAGCTTCTGGAAATGAAAGAACCTCATAGGCAACAGATTTAAGCAATCCATGGAACCCTGAATTTGGTCACGGGATCCTAACGGCTCTAGGTGGGATAAAACACAGAGTTCGCTCTAGCGAGTGGCCGGGTGGAGCCGAGCCTCCATGAGCACAACTTCAGGAAATAGATTACAGGTTCTGTGTGTCCCACCCAACCAAAGGTACCAGCAGCTAAGCAGAACAATACTAACTTGGGACCATTGTAACCAAATATATAAATAGTTTGTGCAGCAGTGCTGGATAACTATATACAAAATCATATTAAGAACATGAACAACAATCGTTTCTGGCCAAGTAGATGAAAAGTACCTTCAATGACATATCATAAATTCCCTTGGTGCTAAATACAACATTAGCACCAACCTTGAGACCTTTCTCAATTTGCTCCGTTGTTATTCAGATTCTCAACAGAAAAAGTACACGGCAGATTATTCAGAATTTCAGCATCTTTAAATATCTAAGTATAAATACCAAGAAATAGAAGCCTAGTTGAGTATCTCTATCAATCTTCTATCAATAAGGCTCGTACGTCCGTTGCGGTCAATTTGCAATTTAGCCCCTCGAGAACTGCAGAACCAACCCGCAGTCCACAGTTATTTGTCATATTTTGTATTTTGACCACTGAACTTGAGTGGCGGCGGCAGCTGAGGTCCTCGCAAAGTCACGCGGCGCCGACCAACATGGAGAATCCATAGATCTTGGCGGTGCCGCCATGGCCCATCCGTGTTGCCAACTTGCCATGCCGGCGTCCACTAGCGGGAAGGGATTCATGCGGAGGGGTTGGAAACCGCGTCATCCACCGACGGGGAATGAGGTGGATGAGGGGATCCAAAGGGGGAGGAGGTCGGGGCGTCCACCGAAGCGGATGGAGGTGGATGAGGGGATTCGTAGGGGTGGAGGCTGGGGCGTCCCACGGCGGAACTGGAAGGGAGGCGGCGCCGCATCACTTCAAGTCCGGTTGCTTTTCTGATGAGCTGGGCATGCTCGGTTGTTGGTCCACTCTCTCTTGCTCACCGCCAAGCGCTGTCGACGAGGGGAGGTGGTGCGGGTGCTCAAGGGGGTGTGGGTAGGGGCAAAGGCGGCGTGGGTAGGGGGTGGTGGAGCTGTGCTCCTCGCCGATCGGCTACTATGCCACCTGCCCGAGCTCTTTGGCCGGACTTGCAGCCTCTTCGATCTGGACGTCTTGCAGAACAGCGTTGTGTCAGGAATATTCATTGCTCCCACCGATTTGGGAAATTAGAATCGTTCGGCCGAGCGAGTAGATTTGGGGATCGTTTTTAAGCCCTCTAAGCTTCTGATTACTAATGTTTGCATTAGAGAGAAGTAGTTTATTTGAACAAGTCAGCAGAGGCGCTGCACCGTCACACAGTTATTCTACAAATCTGCTGAGGAAGCAGCAGACAAGATGCACATGTCATCTTCAGCTTGCTAACTGTACAAGTTGTGCAAACATGTTCGTTCAAAGCTCTTTTAACATATCTGTAGCAATACAAGTGTAATACTCCCTCCGCATTTCAAAATATAAGATGTTTTAGGTTTGCGAAGCAAATGTATCTAGACATGTTTTAGTGTGTGTATTCGAGTGAACCTACACACTAAAAGATGTATAGATACATTTACTTCATAAAGCTTAAACATCTTATATTTAAAAACGGAGGGAGTATAAGATAGTAGTACTAATACCTGAGAAATAGAGTCAGTGGTTGATGGTCTGATGGATCCGTCCAGTGGGAATCGAACCACTGAACTGGTCAAGACATTAGTTTTCAAAAATGCTACATTCATATTCAAGCTACACGAAGTGCTTACTTCTCTGGATGATGAGTCTTACTATATTATTTTTCCTATAAATAATGCAATTTTTTTGAACACCGTAGTTAAACGTTCATGATGGTTTCATAGCATTGAATGGTGCATTTGATAGGAATGGAGAACTGCGGTGCTTGTTTTCTTCCCAAGTAATTTATTAGTCTGCTCTAGAAAAAATTACCACCAAACAAATATTTATACGTGATCGTGTAAAATTGACGAGTCCTTCTTGATTAGATGATTTCTCGAGGGATCCACGATTTTACTAAAAGCGCATCTAAATTTCTCAATTATCTGTTTAATTAAAATGGAATAAAACACCGAGATCAATCGAACATGAATACTATTGTTATGTTGCCATAACTTTATTATAAGCTTTTTATTACATATTTATTCAAAATATTATTTACATCGAATTGTGGAGAATACCAAATAGAAATCCGCAGCAACAAACTTGAACCGTTGGAGGTGAGGGAGCTCTTGTTGCATCCACGCTCCCACAGCTTGTATGAGAGGCTGAGGACGAAGAATTTAATTTTGTGTATTACCATGGATGGTGACGCGGCGGTGGGAGGAGGGCGTGCCTGGGTTCGAGGTGCTTGAAGTGGGTGAGGCGGATGGCGCAGCGGACACCTCATAGACAGAAGGAGCCCGGGTGGCATCAATGCCCTTGTCCTCTTTTTCCTTCCAGGAGCAGTCTGTCACTGTACAAAGTGCACCGCTTGGCCGGCAGCTGCTTCATTTGCAAGAAAGGATCAATACGCATTTCATCAAACAGTTCATGCGCAGGATCTGAAGGTACAAAGAAATCAAACTTGACAGGCAAGAGCAGGAACGTGGGTAGTTAACCAGAAGGTATGCAAAGCCTAGAAAAGAGAGATGGGAGCGGATGAAAAGAAGGATTGGGAGACAGTCACCTTGGCGTCATACGCACCGGAAGAGCTCGCCCTTGAGCGAGTGCTGCTGCTCCGCGTTCACGCGTGGTCCATCAACAACGCCGTGGTGCGTGGGAGAAGCACGCCGGAGGCCGACGACGAGGGTTGAGTGACAGGCCCGGGCGCGTGTCCTGGCCGCCGCAACCCAGGCAGCAGCCTTGGCTCGTCCACCCGCTGCCGCCCCAGGCAGCCGCCGTTTTCCACTTTCAAGTGATTGTGAAATCAGAAACGAGCCCCCCGGCGACCATCGAGCGGGCACGGCCGGCCACCACCTGGCTAGGCTACGGCAACGCGCCAAGTGCCCTGTGAGGAGAAGCGGGCTGAAACTGTTGAGCGTGTACCTTTTGCAGGTCGCGCGGCCGTCACCGGCGTCCATCAGTCGAGGTTGCGCTCGACCACCCGCTGCCGCCCCGTCGCGTGCGGCCGGTCACCACCTGCCCTCCTCCCGTGGCTTCTTTGTGGCGAGTGCTCCCGGAGCCGCATAGCTTGGGACGGACGGATGAAGAGCGCGACGCCGCAACCGACGAGGACGAAGATGGGGTGGCGAAGTCGGAGGCGACGAGCCTGGCGGAGCAGGGGTACACGCTCCACCTCGACTCCTCGGCTCCAGCCCGGCCGCCGTTCGCCTCCCAGCGGTGGGCCGGCGCGGATGCCGCCGGCCCCACTTGTGCGCCGCCTCCCACCAGGAGCCATCGGGGATTATGCCATCTCAACCGTACACACCAGCAAGCTGCAACTCCATCGCGCAACAAGGTCGAAGCAATCGAGAGTGAAGAAGCGCAGAAAAGTAGAGGCATTGATGCGCGAGGAGCAACGAAGAGAAAGGAGAACTGGGCGCAGAAACAGGACCGGTGTGAAGCAGATCGGGGAGACGAGGCCTAGAAGAGGATTGGGTGCACAAACAGGACCGCACCGTAAACCAAGGCCTTAACCGGCAGGGGAAATCACTCGGCCGGCCGACAGCCGGGCCCGCGATTTCAGGGACCCACACGCTGAGAGAGACTGAACGTTTCCCTCCGTAACAAAAGACCCCAACTGCCTCCACACGATAGGCCACCAAGGTACACCCATCGGCCCTACCACGTCCACGCCTGCCTCCTCACAGCGGTAAACAAGGAGATGGCAGCAGACGAGCGTAGCACCTCACCCGCGGAAATCACCTCCGTCTCACCACCAATGGACCCTACGCACCCGTGGAGACCAGCAGCAGCGTCATAGGTGCTAAAGCGGATTCGTGAAACGAGTAAAGCAAGAGATGACCGGCGAACGTCCTCCGCATAGTTCCTTCCCATCTCCCGCACAGTGTCTTTAGAGCAGCAAATCAGGAAAGGCAAAGAACTGGCACCTTTGAAGGAACTACCCAGCTCACCAAACAACGTGGCCCATAGATCCGTGGGAACCAGCCACGAGCTGAATAATGGCTATCACGAGCTGTGAAACGAGCCCATGACCTGTCCAACGAAAAGCATGGCGATGTGCAGAAGTTGACTCATCCAAAGCGAGGCGACGCACACACATACGACCAGGTTCTGTGCCTCCGCTCGCTGGCCCCGGCCACATTTGGGCCCGACAGTCATTGACTAATGGAAATGTCAAACAGGTACCAGAAGTTCTAACTGGATCGAACGGATGCTGTGAAAAGCTAGCTAGAAAAGTTACTGTCGCTGGGAAAACGAACGACCAAGATGATTTTGCCCCTGGGAGTGCCCTCTATGGCCGGGTAGCCTAGCAGCCTTTATAGGAGAGATCTCCCACACAGTGTCTTTAGAGCAGCAAATTAGGAAAGGCAAAGAACTGGCACCTTTGGAGGAACTATCCAGCTCACCGAACAACGTGGCACATAGATCCGTGGGAACCAGCCACGAGCTGAATAATGGCTATCACGAGCTGTGAAACGAGCCCATGACCTGTCCAACGAAAAGCATGGCGATGTGCAGAAGTTGACTCATCCAAAGCGAGGCGACGCACACGCAGACGACCAGGTTCTGTGCCTCCGCTCGCTGGCCCCGGCCACATTTGGGCCCGACAGTCATTGACTAATGGAAATGTCAAACAGATACCAGAAGTTCTAACTGGATCGAACGGATGTTGTGAAAAGCTAGCTAGAAAAGTTACTGTCGCTGGGAAAACGAACCCGACCAAGATGATTTTGCCCCTGGGAGTGCCCTCTATGGCCGGGTAGCCTAGCAGCCTTTATAGGAGAGATTCCAAGACATGTATACTCAGAGCACTAGCTAGCTCGCTCGCTCCAAAGGTTCCCTGTCTCGGAGAAAAAGATAGCACTAGGTGTAACTAATTATTTTCTCTTAAGTGGTGTGTTTCTCAACAAATCGCTCCAAGTGTATGGGTCTCATGCAGATCAATTTAAGATACTTACAGTTCTCTTTTTACTTCCTCTTGGCCATTTTCTTTGTTACTTGCTAAATTACACGCCATGAAATATTTATTTAAGTTGAAATAAATTAATTCAATTACACGCCGTGAAACATGAGCGAGATAAATTTTTGTGAAGTGCCTATGTAAGTTGAAATAAATTAATTCAATCTAGGCTCGATCTATTTTCAGGAGAGCTTGTCGTACGTAGACTTGGCGATGAAAAAGAAACATGAGTGAGATAGGATTTTGTGAAGTGTAAAGCTTGTATATATCATACATGTCTTCTTCGACGACAGATGGATGGTTTATCCTCTCCTACAAACACACCGGATTAATTAACAAGCCGATGATAAGAAACAAGACAACTCCAACTGTAGGGCCGAAAGAACTGAGGTTGGTGCAAGGTTTTTATCCGAAGCCCACCAACTCCAAAGTCGCAATTGCATGTCCGACTTAGCAAAGGTCATCATGCAACTCGCCGCTGCCACCACCAAATCCCTCCACATGTCCCTATAGCAGGCGGAGCATCCAAGATGAGGCCCTTGGATGCAAGTGATGCAGATGTGTCGCACTCGGCCAATCCCATGTGGGATGTAGGGTTTCCTCGGAATCTCATGGGCGAAGGAGCGGAACACTGCCTCGACGACGCCTTCAAGAAGCTCGCGGCCCCTGCAGACGTCGCTGTCGCTTGTCCGGTTGGCGACCAGCAAAGATTTTCACTGCCGATGAGTCGCTAACCACACACCCGCCTCACGAGGACCGGCTAGACCAATGCCACAAACCAATTTTTTTTATACTCAGCAAATTAATGTTTCCAGTAATACATACGAAATTTAATCAAGTCATCACATCACACATACATATCACCTAGAACTAGATTCTTGATAGAGAAAAATACAGCTAGCATGCTAGCGTGGGTTCATGTACGGGTGCTCCATTGGACCGAAGCTAGCTCTGCATGCCCAAGCTACTCGCGTGCATGCGGTATGTTGACTACTTCGGCAGTTCGGCGCCAGGACCAACCGCGCCGATCATGCAAGCTGCATTGCTGAGTGAAGGTTCGGCGCCAATGACGACGGCGCCGATATGAATAAGTTGAGCTTCACCCTAATCGGCGCCAGACTACGGGGTCAGATTTAGTTATAGTTTCTAAGAGAGGTCATATTTGGTTGAAGTTTCTTCAAAGGGTCATTTCTGTCAAAAATTACTTTGTGGCTGGCGTGAGAGTTGTATCGGTTTTATAGAAGAAGAGGCCAAGACGGCCGATACAACGCTAAAAGGCTCCACGATACAAACACGACACAACACGGACAATAACATAACCCACACCAGCCAAGCGACAAGACTCGCCTTGCATCGACTCCCGCCAAGAATGGCAAGGAGGGGATACACCGAGCTTCTAAGCCGCGTCACTGTTGGCACGCAAAACTGCCGCGCAACACCACGATAATCGCCGTGCTTTCGTGACGACGAACGGATGCTTTCCGAGCAAAGCAACAAAGACCCCCTCGCTTTCGTGGAGGAGAGACGACCGCTTTTCAGGACAAAACGGCAAAGATTGAACCAAACCCTAGGGCTGCTAGGGCATGGCAGAGAAGAACGATAAAGATAACAAAAAGTAGTACGTAAGGGTAAATTTGTTTTGTGTAGATCGATTGGTCCTTTCGTCAATCGGCCAGGTCCTGTATATATAAGGTGTTGGGCTTCGCGTTCAGTACAAACTCAAAACCGAACTGGACTCTTTCCTTGATTCGGTTATCTCGAGGGCTGCCTAAACTATTGGCTAGCATGGTCATGTACAGCCGTACAGGAAAATAATAGAATATACCGGCGAGGATGCTAATCACATCAGCTAATGGCAAACTGATCTTTCCTCCCTTCGCATGCGATTTTCCTTGTTCAGCTCAACACGTCTAAGACTGGTCAAAACTTGTCCTTGTAGTAGCCGAAAATTGAATCAAGTCTGTTCCACGTGACCGCAATCCATGAAGAATACCTGTTGCAGCACTTTCAAAATATATCAACTAATTATCTTGACTAAATATTGAATTTGGCCTATAAAATACCTAGTAGCCAAATTATGTATTTAACACATGCCCCCCTGTTTTTGGTACAATTATATTTATCAAAAACACTATAACAATACCTTAGGGCGATGTTTGATCATTTCATCGGCCATACATTTGCTTAGGGCGATGTCTAAAAAACACATCGGCCAAATCTTCTTAGGGCGATATTTTGAATAACATATCGGCCAAATTTTGCTTAGGGCGATACTTGAATAATGTATCGGCCATGATATCATCAAGTCTCCTGCCACATGCTAGGATAATACCTTTTTAAATATTTCCCATTGAGAGCCTTTGGCAATTTCTTTTCTTCTTGCAAAGATTGTACAAAATATGAATTTTAAGGAAGAATCTTTACAACTCTATATAGGTATTCCCAACTCGGCCACCATTTGCCGAATTTTTATCTTTAGTCTAATAGGTCGGACTCCTTTTAGTGCCAGAAGCAATCTTATAACAAAGTCGGCTAACAAAACTCGCTGTTTTTAAACAGCAAACGTATCTCATGAGCCGACTTATGTGTCCTGCATATTGCTTCTTGCACTTCACCCATAGCTAATCTAGATTGGTTAGAATCCAAGCAATTTTAAAAGTAAACCATCTATTATTCAGGCGATAAAACTCGTCATTCAACGAAGCGTATTCTAAAACTTGCCGCCAAATTGTCCTACCTCTTGTTTGACTTGGATATCTTAATAAATAAAAAGAGAACTCTGCAATCACCTGGCTCTAAAGTATTTGATAATTCGGTTGCTTTTTACTCATGCACCGAATCCTCTTTGCAACATACTGCTAGTTGCTGAAATGAACCAGAATCATCTACACCCTGTACCAAAAGACTTCCAACAGGGTGGAATCATTTGCAACAATAGCTAGCATCGGTCTTCCAATATGAAAAGTTTTTAATGATAACAACCTTTGCTAATATTATAACCAGATGATTGGCCTTAGATATATGCTTCATTATCAAAAAGAATCTAGAGATTCAACTATATCTAAACATCGGTCCAAATAACTATTTACTAATCTGTCAAAATATTGAAATTTGCTTTTACTTTGTTGTACTACCAGAAGCGAATTTCCAGCATCTATGTCCTTCACACCCATGTCTATCAAATTTTATAAACAAATGTAAAGCTTCATACTCAGCTTGGCTATTTGTACAAAAATATTCTGAGCGGACCGATGTTTCATAAACAAGATTGTTGGGTGAAATTAAAACAATAAAATCGGCAATACCCCTAATAGTATGCAGCGATTTGTATGCTAAGTGATATTCTATTTTCATGCAATCCTACCACTAAGAATCGGTTGTTGTACACATATACTAAAAAGTAGATAATGCGGAACTATTGTATATGCATTACTGTTTAGTAAACACATACCGAATTTTGGCTTCGAGCAAACGACGGCCTAGATATGCAATGATGTACTTCTTCCCGTCTTCTTCTTTCATGCATATCGCTCTTTCTAGAATGATAATCTTCATTACGTCTTTGTGGCCACTAAACACTAGCATCGGTCAAACATATTATCTCACCGTGTCGCAAAACAACCGATGCCTTCGTAAACGAGATGCATGGCATATTATCCTCCTTGATCAACATCCATATCAGTAGGTGCATCTCTATTATTTTCAATATTTTGAGCAGCAACTGTGTTATGTATATTTTTATTTTCCTCCATCGTGATGAGTTTCTTCCTCCAAGTCATCTTAAGAGGCACCACTGGTCTATCTCGCCTGAACAATTCATCGCGCTTCTTCAAAGTTATATCTTCTTTGATTTTAGAAGCCCGCAGTCGCTGTACCCGTCGTTTCTGAGTGTGTGTGAGTCCTGTCGGGGACCATTGAGGTCGTGGTTTAGTACCCAGTTCAACTAACTTAATCATACTGCCCCCCGAGTACCTCGGCCTGTACTGACATACCGTTGTTTTTGTTGCAAACTCTATGTATTTAGCCGAGAAAGTCTTCTGCTGATTAGATGAACCACCAGCCTTAAATCTCCTGATACCTCTCGCCTTTGGATCAGCACATGCATGGACCGACTTACTAGTACTAGTACTGGAATGTACGATTGCTTTCTCAAGATGCGTATGCACATTAGGCTCCAAATCAGCATGTATACTAGTACCTTTGGCTGCAATATTTTTGGTGCATACCTGCTTAGGTCCATCACCTGAAACACCACTTTCTGCATGGCTACTGCTACCCTTGTTGTTTTGTAAGCTCAGCTCCAAAGTAGCAGTCACCTGAACCATATCAGACCCACGTTTGTCAGCTGATTTTGAATTCCCTGATGCCACAGCATGATCAGCGTTAGACCCATTTGATCTTATTGCAGGCTGATTCACGATGGTACAATCAACCTTCGGTCCACCATGCCTTACATGCACCCATGCCAATTTCCGATTACTAGTATCATTTTTTCCATTAGCATTACGTATCGGTGATCGGCTATTGTGAGTTACAATGGCCTCACGTGATCTAGCTTCATAATTGAATCGAGTTCTTTTCTCATGCATATCTGGTTCAAATATCGGTCTTGACGAAATCCATCCTGGTTGAAAATAATCAGCTGGCCTGGCAGGATATGGTACCCATGAACTGAAGTCCCACGGAGGATACTGAGGATATATAGGAGATGGACAACTCCAATATGTTGGCTCCATTGGAAAATACCCATACTGATCATATGAGTTTCCTCGCCAATGTTTGTGCCCCCTGGGTCGAGAAGGGGACCTATGACGCTTAGCACCTCCAAGCCGACTAAACATGTTGTTGGCCTTGCGCGAAGTGTATTTGTCCAACAATTGTTTAACAGTCGGCTTTGGTTTTGGAGATAGTTTTCTCTTTCTTTCATCAACTTTCTACACTCCTACTTCTGGATTTATTGGTTTGATCATCCTCGGAGAAGCATCATCATCGACAACGATATTTTTCCCTCTTGTAGACTCGGTCTGATTTGACCGAATAAGCATTTTCTTGTTCTCAAAGTCGATCACATTAGGACAGTATGGTGATTGCATGACCTGAACATTATTTTGCTCCACCTCTTGATCTTCCAACTTCTTGTCTTCCTTCTTTTCTGGATCTTGTGCTTCTTCAGTTCCATGCTCTTTTTCAACCGAAGAAGGTTCGGCTATATTCTCTTCCTTTGGATGTTCATCAATTTCTTTGGCACGGAATTCAGAGGGCAACACGTAAGATCCCTTACATCCAGAAAAATCAAGTGTAGCTATTTCACTTTCACCATGTTCTTGCTCAGCGAAACTTGTATCTACCAGGTTGACAAACTCGGCGTGTGTGTCCGACTTAGCTTTACCAAAATTTAATTTTGCTTGAACTAAGTCGGTCGCGGCAGACGTGTCAGCCATCTTTTGTTGATTTGAATCAGCACGTGCATTGTTCAACTCAGCCTTAGCCAAATTAGCCGTACTGACCGAGTCACCCTTTTTCTGCTGGTTGGCTTCCATAGCTCTGACTTCAATAAGCTTTTTTGCAAGATTTTCACAAGATTTCAGATATAAATCAGCCCACTCCTCTGATGTTCTCCCCTCGAATCTTTCAGTATTTTTCGGCAATGACAATTGGGTGCTACCGAAATTCTGCAGTTGTTTAGGGGATGTACCACATGCTACAGTATTAGAAGAAGGCACATGATCTTCTATTGAATTTTCACTTATTCGGCCGTAAGTACTGTGAAGGTGTGCAGCCGAATAATGAGTATTTGGAGTTGCATATGGTCCTGAAAAGTTAGTAACATAAGGTGCAGCATACGATGGTTGAGAATAATTGTTCAAACAATTAGTAGTATTATGGCTAATTTCTCTGTCCATCGGCATGTGTGAAGGTGAACCAAAATATTGTAAATTATTTGCCGATGAATAAAAGGATGAAACATTATTTTGCATGCTATTGAAATTTATAACATTGGATGTTTCATATTGGTTAACTGAACCCATCACGTTATTCATCGGCATATAAACTTCTGGGGTTGCCGATGCATGAGAGTTCGTATATACATGCTGCAAATTGTCAAAATTATAACAAGTTGAAGGATGCAGATTATTTTGAATCGGCGTTTGCACATAGCCGATACAGTATTCATATTAAAGAATCTAGCAACTTCAGCATAAGAATTATTTGCATCTACAAAAGAAGAATGAGAGTTCATGTTACCGTTGTAGACTGCAGCTTCTTGATGACGCTCTTTACGTAGCAGGAACGGGCCGGAGACCGCTCGATGCTTCGTCCCCAGCGGAGTCGCCAATTGTGTTGGCACGCAAAACTGCCGCGCAACACCAGGATAATCGCCGTGCTTTCGTGACGACGAACGGATGCTTTCCGAGCAAAGCAACAAAGATCCCCTCGCTTTCGTGGAGGAGAGACGACCGCTTTTCAGGACAAAACGGCAAAGATCGAACCAAACCCTAGGGCTGCTAGGGCATGGCAGAGAAGAACGATAAAGATAACGAAAAGTAGTACGTAAGGGTAAATTTGTTTTGTGTAGATCGATTGGTCCTTTCGTCAATCGGCCAGGTCCTGTATATATAAGGTGCTAGGCTTCGCGTTCAGTACAAACTCAAAACCGAACTGGACTCTTTCCTTGATTCGGTTATCTCGAGGGCTGCCTAAACTATTGGCTAGCATGGTCATGTACAGCCGTACAGGAAAATAATAGAATATATCGGCGAGGATGCTAATCACATCAGCTAATGGCAAACTGATCTTTCCTCCCTTCACATGCGATTTTCCTTGTTCAGCTCAACACGTCTAAGACTGGTCAAAACTTGTTCTTGTAGTAGCCAAAAATTGAATCAAGTCTGTTCCACGTGACCGCAATCCATGAAGAATACCTGTTGCAGCACTTTCAAAATATATCAACTAATTATCTTGACTAAATATTGAATTTGGCCTATAAAATACCTAGTAGCCAAATTATGTATTTAACAGTCACAACCTAAGCTAAGAACTCCACGAGACCCACTCCAACTCCAATATAGCACAAGCCAACGCACCGCCCGCCCATAAGCGCCCAAGAGTGGCAAGCGGACGGCAGGGCCGAACCATACCGAATGAGACGCCGACCAAGAAGTGCCGCCGAAGGTGTACATAGCGCCCCGAAAGCCCACGCTCTCAGCAGCGGCTGACATGACTACAACTGGCGTACCAAAGACTCCACGAACCACCAAGGCGATGCCTCCAAGGAGGGAACGATGTAGCCACACTGACGCCGCCCGATCCGAAGGCTGGATCCAGGGTTTCCCCGGTGCTCGAGGCGGGAAGCACGGTCAGCGCCATGACGACGCCTCCAAGAAGGTGACTGTGCCAGCGGGCGTCGCCGTCGTCAGCTTCACGCAGGAATTTCTCCTCGGCCCTGCCATTGACCCTAGAGCCCATCGGATACGCACAGAAAAGAGTCGGCTTTGGCACACCGAAGAAGAGAGGCGGGCCAAATCTGTCGAAGGCGGAGCAGGGAGCGTTGTTCACCACCTAATCACCACCGAACGAGGGTTGAACGATGAGTATCCATCCCGCCGCTGCATGGCCGGCCACCGACACCGCCACGGTGCCCAATGATCGATGTTGTCAGGCTCCACCGCGCCAACCTACAGCCACAAGATCTAGAACAGCTGGCCTGCTTAGGCCCATTGATGGCGTGTAGATGACCGCCCAGTTGGGAACCCCAAGAGGAAGGTATGATGAGCACAGCATCAAGTCTTTCCTCAGTATGAAACCAAGTTTTATCGAACAAGTAGGAGAAAGAACCAACTTCCGAAGGTTGATGCTCGCTAGCTTCGCGACAGCTCCGGACAATTTATATATGGCGCCTCGTCCAGGGCATAGCTTTGTACTAGCAGCAACGTGGAACCTTCACATAACACAACCAAATACTTTGCCCCAACTTACAGTGAGGTTGTCAATCTCACCGGTTTGCTGTAAACAAAGGATTAAGCGTATCGAGTGGTAAAAGATAGTAGTTTGCAAGAATGTAAATAAAGCGAGTAAATGGTAAACGGTAATAACAATGTAAAAGAATGGACTGGGGTCCACAGTTCACTAGTGGTGTCTCTCCATAAGATAAATAACATGCTGGGTAAACAAATTACAGTTGGGCAATTGATAGAATAAAGCAAGCATACAAATGTCATGAGGATCACTATGAGATTCACTTGGGCATTACAACATAATATATAGACTGTAATCCAACTGCATCTATGACTAATAATCCACCCGCCGGATGTCATCCGAGCAACCTTTGGGTATTAAGTTGCAAGCAACAGATTATCGCCTTAAGTAAAGTGTGTAATGTAAACAATACAAATGTCCTTGAACACAAGATTGTTTTTTCTCCCTAGTAGCAACAGCACATCTACAACCTTAGAGGTTTTTGTCACTCCCCAAGATTACTAGAGGCTTGAACCCACTATCGAGCATAAATACTCCCTCTTGGAGTCACTAGCATCTACTCGGCCAAGATATCTACTAGCAACGGAGAGCATGCAAGATCATAAACAACATAGAGATAACATAAAGATAATAATTCAGTACATCAACTTGACAAAGTATCAATATTCATCGGATCCCAACAAACATAACATGTAGAAATTCACAACGATGATCTTGATCATGATAGGCAGCTCACAAGAACTAAACATGAAGCACATGGAGGAGATGACAACCATATAGCTACTGCTATGGACCCATAGTCCAAGGTAGACTACTCACGCATCACTCTGGAGGCAGGCATGGTGATGAAGAAGGCCTCCGGTGGTGATTCCCCTCTCCGGCAGGGTGCCGGGAAGAGCTTCTGGACCCTCCCGATCTCGCATCGACGACGGTGGCGGCTTGTAGTATGTTTCGTGGAAATTGATTGGGGCTTTAGGTTTTCCTCGCCGAGGAGAATATATAGGTGGAAGGGTGGCGTCAGGAGGTGGGCCAGAGGCCCACACCATAGCCCGGCGTGGCCAGGGGGTGGCCCGCGCCATGGCATGGTGCGGTTGCCCTCTGGCACCCCTCCGTCTCTGCTTTGGACTCTGTCTCGTATCGGGAAAAATAGGAACTTTGGCTTTTGTTTCGTCCAATTCCAAGAATATTTCCTATGTAGCTTTTCTGAAACACAAAAATAGCAGAAAATAGGGAACTGGCACTGTGGCATCTCGTTAGTAGGTTAGATCTGGAAAATGCATAAAAATGCCACGAAGTGTAACAAAACACGAAGCAAATGGTGTATAAACAAGCATGGAGCATCAAAAATTATAGATACGTTTGAGACGTATCACCCATCTAGGTTGGGAACGCCCCAAGCTCGAGGTCGCAGCCATAGGGGCACCTCCACCGCGCGAAGCCGCGCCTCCACCATCGACGAGCCACACATGTTCGCAGGGATCCTGCAGCACCTCGCCGCCACATCGTTGCCCCTCCACACGTCGCCGCTGCCAGGAGAGAGAGAGAGAGAGAGAGAGAGAGAGAGAGAGAGAGAGAGAGAACCACCTACGCGTGCGGAAGAGGGCCCTGCCGCCACCGTCACCGCCCAGGCTTCGCCTGGCGGGACCTCTGGCGGTGGAGAAGGGGAGGACGAGAGAGAGGAGAGCTGGAGGCTAGCGGCACTAGGGTTCCTCCCGGGTCGCTCGCTCTGGAGCGACAGGGGAGTCGGGGGGGAGTCAGCGGCGCTCTATCATGTTCTTAGAAAACCAGAGCATCTCCAACAGTGGCTGCATATTTTGGCGCTGCAAATGGTGCAGGAAGCGCGTTGTATACCTATACCGCATGCGGCGCTAGATTTTCCTCCACCGGAGGCGCCAAATTGCAGCGCGAGCGCCAGGACCAAAAATGCTCCTCCACCAGGCGCTCCAAACTACAGTGTGCTGTGCCGGTGCAAACAACATTCACACACTTGTATGCATTCAACAAGATCAAAATACCTGAATAAATCATCAATAAAAAGATCTAGCATAGTACAAATTCATGACATAGTTCAACAAACACACACAAATATCATAGTTCAAATCGACATAACAAAGTGCAACACACATTTGCATATAACAAATACAAACAAATCATCACTCATCCACATTTTCAAAGTCATCTTCACCTTTTGCTTCTTCTTCATCGGCACCATGAGTTGAAGGAGGTAGAGAAGAATCCATGGAGGCCACAAATCCCCCCGGTGGTGCTCCCATGGCTCTGTAGACACCCCTCGGTGGTGCTCCCATGCTGGTCATCGGTGCACTTGTCCCTCTGAAGACTCCTCCAAAGCCACCCAATCCCATGCCTCCTCCAAACATGCTCGCCGACGCTCCCACGCCCCCATAGCCGGCACCAAAGACACCCGCCGGTGCTCCCATGCCTACATAGCCTCCATAGTCAGCCGAAGGTGTGTTCATGTTGGTTGCCAACATTCTTTTTTTGGCCAACACTTCATTGCGAGCAAGGTTTATGTACTCCTTTTGCCTTTCATCCATGTTAGAGGTGTCCATAAAGAAGAGCTTCCTCTCTTCATCCACTAGGCGTTGGTGCTCCTCATTGGCACTCTTCTTCTCCTCCAATGCCAACCTCCTCTTCTCGTTGGCGGCAAGCCTCTCCTCCAAATCCTCCCTCCGCGCCTCGACTTCGTGCTCCAAGTTCCTTGCCAACATTCTATATTCATTTGCTTGCAACCTTGCGTTTGCAATCCTATCCATAGCAATTGCTATGTCATCATCTCCGACCTTCTTCCCCTTCATGTCTTTGGCGGCCTTCCTTCCAAGCATGTTCCTTCTTGTGTTGGCAACCGAGTGAGGAGCAGATATTCTCTTCTTGCCTTCCTCACTTGAATCATTATCATCAATGATTTGTTGCCTCGCCGGTTGCATTCGTGGCTATGGTTGCCGCATCCAATTTGCCACGGGTCTTCCACTTCTCCTCATTGCCTAGCACTTCATAGCAATGATTCAACATGAATGGCTTGCCAAGAATTTTGTTGCCCTTCTTGGTCTTTTTTCCTCCATCTCTATACAAGCCTTGAGCAGTGGTGTTCTACAAAGCAAATAAAAGAGAGTAGATGTGAGTCATATAGACCAACGAACAAGAGATGAGATAATCAACAAACAAATATAATTACTTACCCTATCGGTGTCATTTGTGCCACTTGGGTTAATCTCATCAACATGGGTTTGCACGCCCGCCCACTTTTGACAATCGGTGTTGATGACCGACCAACGGGATAGAAGAGAACGCATGTTGCGCTCATATCTGCTTGTGTTGTTTGCATCAAAGTACTCCTTCATCCTCATCCAATAGGTCTCCCTAGTTTGGTCGGTGCCGGTCGTTGGATCCATTCCAATTGTCAACCATGTCTTGCAAACCAACTTGTTCTCGACTATGGTGTAGTTCGCGGACCGACCGGTATGGCGCGCTCCAAACTCTTCCTCTTCGACAATTTCTTCATTCACATGTGCATGAGAGAAGGAGGATCCAACATTCATTGTGTCCATGAAAGTCACATCATCGACACTACATTGCAATGAAATTCATATCACTTTCATATTTTATATGCATATAACTAAAAAACATAAAAAGAAGATTTTTTACCTATCCGGCAATTCATCGAACACCATGTGTGAAGGGAATATGCTCGAGAGGCAATAATAAAGTGGTTATTATCATATTCCATGTTTATGATAAATGTTTATTTCTCATGCTAGAATTGTATTAATCGGAAACATTAATACTTATGTGTTTAATAAACAACCAAAAGGTTCCTAGTGAAGCCTCTCTTTTAACTAGCTCGTTGATTAACCGATGATCAAGATTTCCTGATCATGAACATTGGATGTTGTTAATAATAGGGTCATATCATTAGGAGAATGATGTGATGAACACTCACACCCATAGTACGAAAGCAATACGATCAAGTCATCAAGTTTCATTGCTACATCAAACTCATACGAAGTAGTTCTAATCCTTAGACCATGAGATCATGTTAAACACTGATACTGGAAGAGTACTTTGATGATATCAAACGTCACTCCGTAACAGGGTGATTATAAAGGTTTATTTGGGTACTCTTAAAGTGTTAGTTTAGGCTCATGGATCAAGAGTGGAATTTGTTGCGGTGACCCAGCATACCACTGCATGTTGTAGTATGCAAGTCGTTGATATAACACTTGCGGAACAACCCTCCACAAGAATTACATCCCTCAGAGTGGTACAATAGAAACATTGCGGGTCCAAATACAAACTGATAGTATTATTATTACAAACCAAAGACGTGCTAAGAAAGAAATTCCCCTCACAAGAGAACATCTCAAGTGCTTAGTGTTTATACAACAAAACGAGAGAAGATTCAAATAATTAAACACTCGAAGAACTCAACAGATTATTTTTAGACTACAACTGCTTGGTTCCTCGATCTCGAGACTATACTACTAGTTAGATTGTTCTTCACTCGGACTCTTCGTCTGAAGCGACTCTGTAGCGGATGACGTAGTCCACACCTTCAACTCCACGCGAGAGATCTGGCTCTTCATAAAAGATGTCTTCTTGGCCTCTGATGGCGTTCAGTGTCACGTCATCTAAGTCTTCACAGTCTAGCAAGGGTTTAAGAAAGTGGGGTGAGTAACGAGCGTTACCCAGCAAGTTTCTTTAGAAAGAAGTTGTGTGATATGCACTAGCTACAGCCACGGACCCAAAAGAGTCATAGGCTAATTCAAGGTTTTATCAAAGGTTTCTAAAGAGATTGCTTTTACTTTTGAAAACTATGCCCAACAGCCAACACAGGGTACTAGTGCCTTGAGAGCACCTTTCCTGCAGCGTTCGCAACTCATTCCCGGAACAAGGGGTAACATGTCACATCTTTTTACACTCTACAGAGGTGTGTCCTTGATACGTCTCAAACGTATCTATAATTTTTGATGCTCCATGCTTGTTTTACACCATTTTTTTCATGTTTTGTTTACACTTCGTGGCGTTTTTATGCGTTTTCCGGAACTAACCTACTAACGAGATGCCACAGTGCCAGTTCCCTTTTTTCTGCTGTTTTGTGTTTCAAAAAAGCTATACAGGCAATATTCTCGGAATTGGACGAAACAAAGACCCAAACTCCTATTTTTCCCGGACGAAGGACGAGGACCGAAAGAGAGCCGGAGGGAGGCCAGAGGGCACGCTCACCAGGTGGTGGCGCACCCCCCTCCTAGTCGCGCCAGGGGGTGGTGAGGCCCCCCTGGCCCTCTGACGCCGCCCCTCCGCCTATAAGGAACCCTCCGAAGGAAAACCCTAAAACAATTGGCATTTTTCCTAGAACAGTTCCGCAGTGCTGCCGCCATCGAAGACCAATTTCGGGGACAGAAGTCTCTGTTCTGGCACCCTGTCGGGACGGGGAAGTGCCCCCGGAGCCATCTCCATCAGTCTCCATCGCCATCTCCACCGTCTCCATCGACCTCACCACCATCTCCATCGCCGTTGCTGCCTCCTATGATGAGGAGGGAGTAGTTCTCCCTCGGGGCTGAGGGCTCTACCGGTAGCTATGTGGTTCACCTCTCTCTCCCATGATGTGATCTTTATGCGATCGTGAGCTTTATATCTAGTTGAATTGGTAGATGCTATTATTCAGATATTATGCTACTCCCGTGCTTTATTATTGTAATCTCTGGAGACACCTTGTATCATGATGTGAAGGTGACAGTATGTGCATTATGTGTGTCTTTTTGGCTAGTGTCTCTATGATTGTTGGTGTTTGTTGGAACCATCTAGTACGCTCACGGTGACAGTGAGGGGCAATCTAGTTTGGGGAAATGCAAACTTTGAGGAGTGCTTCGTAGCCCTACGCATGATTAGTGTTTGTTATCCATTGGAGAATAGTTTAGAGTGGCATATTGAAGTTAGTATCTATTGGTTCAATTATGTTATATTTGTTGAGAGTGTGTCCACTAGTGAAAGTATGATCCCTAGGCCTTGTTTCCAAGCATTGAATACCATTTACATTCAGTTTTGTTACATGTTTGCTCGCAGCGATATTTATTTCAGATTATATTTACTACGCATAATCATCACTACTACTTGTATTTCACTATATCTTTTCCGAACTAGTGCACCTATACATCTGACAAGTGTATTGGGTGTGTTGGGGACACAAGAGACTTTTTGTATCGTAATTGCAGGGTTGCTTGAGAGGGATAGCTTTGACCTCCTCCTCCCTGAGTTCGATAAACCTTGGGTGATCCACTTAAGGGAAACTTGCTGCTGCTCTACAAACCTCTGCACTTGGAGGCCCAACACTGTCTACAAGAACAGACGCGTGCGTAGACATCAAGCTCTTTTCTGGCGCCGTTGCTGGGGAGGTAAGGTAAAAGGTACTCACATCTTCTGGTTACTAACTCTTTTAGTTGCTGGTGAGTGCTCGAAGTTAATTCCTTTAGATTCTGCAATTATATCTTTTTGTTTCTTGTTTTTATTTTCACTAGTTAGGCTTAATGGAAAATAAAGATTTTAATAGTATCTTTTCTGAGTTTAGACTTGAAGTGTTTGAAAAACCTTTGGAGCTTTATTCGCATAGCAATGTTATTTGTATGAATTCTTTGAATACCGTTATTGCTAATGCTATAGAAAGGTCTAAGCTTGGGGAAGCAGGTTTTGCTAAGCATGATATTTTTAGTTCCCCAGCTTTAGTGAAGAAAATTCGCTCTGATGATATTTTATCTCCCATATGTGATGTTTCTAATGATGTTTGTGATCCTCGTTCCTTTAAAATACCTATGAAAATTGTTGAACATGCTTTGAATAACTGCTATCTAGGGGATGGAACTGTCCATCCCGGTGATCATTTGTTCTTTATACATGAATTATTCGAGTTGTTCAAGTGTGCAAGTATTTCTACAGGTGAAGTTAAGAGGAAGCTATTTTTCTTTATCACTGAAGGGTAGAGCGGCAGAATGGTATAAGAGGCGGCATGATGGCCGACCTATTGGCTGGGAGGAAATTGTACCTCTCTTTTATTCTAAATTCTATCCTTCTCATGAGGTTCATAAAGATAGGAATTATATTTATAATTTTCATCCTCATGATGGAGAAAGCATTGCCCAAGCATGGGGAAGATTCAAGTCACTAATGCTCAAATGTCCCATTCATGATCTTCCCCGTGATATTGTTATTAATAATTTTTATGCAAGGCTTTCAGGATATTACAAGGACTATCTAGATGCATGCTTTGATGGGTCTTTCACAAGCAAGGAGGTTGACACCAAGTGGGATCTGCTTGAAACAATTCAAAGCAATATTGAAGATTGAGATAGCAACAACGGTAAAGGATCAGGTATAAATTATGAGTATAATTGCATTAAGTCTTTCGCTGAAACTGCTGATTTTCAAGAGCTTAGTGCTAAATATGGTCTTGATCCTCAAATTATGGTTAATTTTTTTAGAGCCTTTGCTTCCCATATTAATGTTCCCAAAGGAAATGGGGATGTGTATCATGAACCTTTTAAAGACACTTGCATAGAAAGTGATATTGATATTGATGATTGCAATAAACATGCTCAAACTTCTAAAAATACTATTTTTATAAGCATATTAATTTTTGTGGAGTACTTAGACCTTGTGAACAGAGTCATGGCAAAGAAGATTATTGTATCCACCATAGGAATGAAGAGACCCAAATGTGGGATAAGGCTCTAGATGAGCTTGGTAAAAAGGTTTGTGAGCTTTATCCTTTTATTTGTGAACTTTGCCATGAAAAGGGTCATTTTAATTTTCAATGCTCAGGCCACAATAGTGACCCTTCTAATCGAATGAGTACCGCAAGTTTGTATTGTGATGACAAGATCACTCTCAGTCAGCATGATGAGCTTACTTTGTTTTTGGGATGTGAAGAGTTATCTAGAAAAACTTCTTTGGTAGATATGAGCGCTTTTAAAAATATTAGCATCCTACAGGGTTGTCGTCTTTATTGTGTTAAAGGTTGCCTTGCAAATACTTACATACAAAATGTTATAAAACATGATGTTTTTCCAAGCTATGACAGGACTAATATATGTTTCCATCTTATTAATAAAGAGGAGGAATCCTCCAAAGTTTCTTCTGTCGTTTCTGTCAGTAAACCAGATTATGTGGAGAAGCTTCCTTTCAAGCCTCTCCCTCCTAAAGAAGAGAGTAAGAGGAAGAAGAAGAAGAAGAAGAAGAAGAAGAGGAGTAAAAGGAGAGAGGAAACGGTATCTTCCCCTAAGCATGTTGCTCCTATTATAATTTTTGATGAATCTGAACTTGATGATGTTCTTATGCCTGTTACCTATGTTAGTGATCATGATTGGGAAAAACACTCTACTTTTGATATTGAAAATCTTTTTGGTACCAATTCCGAAAATGTTGATGTTAATAATTGTTGTGTCATTAGTGCTATCCATGTTCCTTCCAATGATGATATTTTTACATATGAACACGCTTTGGGAGATAGCTATTCTATTGCTTATGATGATACTAAACCTCTAGTTTATGATGGTTACAATGATGAGTATAACATTTTCAGTTCACCTACCATTGAGGAGGAAGCAAGGTATGATTACAATATGACTCCTATTTTTGATGATTACGGTGATGAGAATAATTTTGTTGAATTTGCTCCTGCTACGATTGTTCATGTGGGGAGTATTAATTCTTTTGTGCATGTGGCCCATGATAAGGATATTTTATGTGATAGTTATATTGTTAATTCTATTCATGATGCTACTGAAAATTATTATGAGAGAGGGAAACATGGTTTGATGGATCTCAACAATATTAAGTTTCCCCTCTTTTTGTTGGAATTCTTGAAGATGTACTTATTTTGCCTTCCTATGCTTGTTACTATGTGCCTCGTTGATTTATTTTCTTACAAGATTCCTATGCATAGGAAGTGGTTTAGATTTAAATGTGTTTCATATTTGCTTTTTGATGCTCTCTCTTTCTTCAAGTTCTTTTATGGCGCCTTTGCCTTAATCTCTTTTATGGCACCTACATGAGCATCTTTTCAAATTACTGCGCCTAGCTCAAAGGCGTTAAAGAAAAGCACTCTTGGGAGATAACCCATTGCTTTCTTTTCAGTACTTTTTCTTTTATTTGAGTCTTGGAAGTTATTACTACTGTAATGACCTCTCCTTATCATTTTTATTTTGTTGTTGTGCCAAGAAGAACCTCTAATTTGAGGAAGGTAAGATTTGGGGAAGTTGCTGTCCTGAAACAGATTTCGGTGCTGCACCGTAAAAATTTGTTAAAATTCTCAGGATATCTTTTTGATCTGCGATTTCTTGTGCATTTGCCCCAGGTTATTTCCAAACTTTTATTAGTTTTGCACTTTTCGATTTGAGCATCAGAAAACCCTCTGAAAAATCGATCTTTGTCAGCTGTTCTGTTTTGACAGATTTCTGCCACTATTTGTGTTTGCCTCTCGGTCGCTTTCTTATTTAGTTCTTTTGATCCGGGAACTTTTTGAGGAAGTTGCTTCAGTAGTAGATGCTTAAATATGTGGTGTGCTTAAGTTAAAATCTGAACCAAAAGAGTTGATTTATTATTATGCTTACACTAATGTTGCTAATAGAATTGTGTGAAGTTTTGTATGAAGGAAGTTTTCAAGTGTAGGGAATGGAGAGTGATGAGATGAGATGAAGAATGGACAAAAGCTCAAGCTTGGGGATGCCCATATCACCCCAAGAAATATCCAAGAAGTACATGCGTCAAAGCTTGGGGATGCCCCCGAGGCACCCCTTCTTCATCGGCAAAAATCAGGTCACCTTTCAAGACACTATATTTTTATTGCTTCATATTCTATGCGTTTTTCTTAGAGCATCTTTACTTTTGCTTTCAGTTTTATTTTGCTTTGTTTGCTGCAATAAATGGTTGGATCACATCATGTTTGTTTTGGAGGGAGATATACTTTGTTTTTCATTTGCCAAGAACACTCTATTTTTCACTCTTATCGTTCAACGAGTGTTCTCTTTTTCTACTACTGCGTTTAGCTTTCGTTTTTTGCCTTGATTTTTGTTCAGATCTTGTTTTATATTTGCATCAAGGTGTATTTATACCTCTGGTCTATGTTGGTTTTCATCAAAAGAGTTGTCTCAAAAAGGTTTGAATGGTGTTGGAAAAGAGAAAAAGTTTCATGCAAAAAGTGGTACAAAAAGGAGCTTGTTTAGACTGCGGCTTAGACTTTTGCATGCCATGCCTGATGTCATTTTGATAGTGTGCTTAGTGATTTTTTCTGTAGCATGACTTGCCTCAAATGAATGAGATTGCTTAATGAGCCTTTGAAAAATCATGCGTTGTTTTTATTATATGGAAGCATTTATTTGGTTTTCTCCTTGATGCTTTATTTGGGTTGACTTGGCGCATGCTTACAACATGTTTGACTCTAACAAGTCGCCAATAGCCTCTATGATCATTTGGTTTTTCCCTTGTGATGCCATTTTATGCTTCTTTTAATGATGTTTTGTTGCTATGCATGATTATGGCCGTTATTGCTTTCTTAGTTGGTCGCTCCCAGTCTTTTGCTAGCCCTCATTTTGTACTGAGTATGAGCTCTACTCGTGCATCCAACTACCAAAAACCAAGTTTGCCATTGTGTCCACTATAAATTCCTATGCATGGTATTTGCAAGCCATTCCAAGTAAATTTTCATGTGCTACCTTTCAAAAAAACCTTCAAAATACTTCTCATTTTGTGACACTGTTTTCAGCTCATGGGGACGTAGTGGTCGGATTTGCTATCTTCCATATTATTTTATTCCAAAAAGAAAAAAAATGCACTCCTCCATGGTATGTGAATGTTGGTGGGCACCCGATGGAATCGGTTAGCCATGGTTTGTGAAAGGAAAAAGGTGGGGAAGAGTGCCAAGCTTTATAAAAGAGCACAAAAGTGCCAATCTCTCTCTCAAAAACTTGCTTCATTTTTGTATGGAAGATAGTAAGAACCCCATTGCCAGTCGTTGACAAAGACAACCACCTCTCAAAACCAATTTTTATCGCTCTGTTTTACAAATGAAAAGCCCTAGTACATGTTTAATCCCTGCTTTCCTCTGCGAAGGGCCTTTCTTTTACTTTTATGTTGAGTCTCCACCTTCTACCTTTATGCACCGTCTAAGAGAGCATAGTTTCCATTCTGAGTTTAATGTGCATAGTCCCAAAGTTTATCATTGATTGATTCATGATTATGGTTTTGCTTGTTCTAAAATTATTTATATCTAGTCGCCCTTTTAAACTTGAAGGTGCCTATGCATTTATGCTTTGCTATTCCATGAAGGACAAGCTGAAAACCATTTGATATGTTTTTCCATATGATTTGAACACACGTTTGACTTTCAATGTTTCATTACTCATGATCTTTCGTTTGTGTTTATTTTCATGTTATAACATGGTTGCTAAGTTTTATTGTCAAGATTATGTCTCTTATGCCCATGTTTTAAGTACTTTGATCCCAGCACTCAATGCTTTACTTCATTGATCAAGATTATGATGGTGCATGTCACCTCAAAAATTATTCTTTTGTTATCACTTACCTACTCAAGGACGAGCAGGAGTTAAGCTTGGGGATGCTTGATACGTCCCAAACGTATCTATAATTTTTGATGCTCCATGCTTGTTTTACACCATTCGTTTCATGTTTTGTTTACACTTCGTGGCGTTTTTATGCGTTTTCCGGAACTAACCTACTAACGAGATGCCACAGTGTCAGTTCCCTGTTTTCTGCTATTTTTGTGTTTTAGAAAAGCTACACAGGAAATATTCTCGGAATTGGACGAAACAAAGACCCAAACTCCTATTTTTCTCGGACGAAGGACGAGGACCGAAAGAGAGCCAGAGGGCAGGCTCACCAGGTGGTGGCGCGCCCCCCCTCCTGGCCACGCCAGGGGGTGGTGAGGACCCCCTGGTGGCCCTCTGATGCTGCCCCTCCGCCTATAAAGAGCCCTCCGAAGGAAAACCCTAAAACAATTGGCATTTTTCCCAGAACAGTTCCGCAGTACCACCGCCATCGAAGACCAATTTCGGGGGACAGAAGTCTCTGTTCCGGCACCCTGTCGGGACGGGGAAGTGCTCCTGGAGCCATCTCCATCGGTCTCCATCGTCGTCTCCATCGACCTCACCGCCATCTCCATCGTCATTGCTGGCTCCTATGATGAGGAGGGAGCAATTCTCCCCCGGGGCTGAGGGCTCTATCGGTAGCTATGTGGTTCACCTCTCTCTCCTATGATGTGATCTTTATGTAATCATGAGCTTTGTATCTAGTTGAATTGGTAGATGCTATTATTCGGATATTATGCTATTCCCGTGCTTTATTATTGTAATCTTCGGAGACACCTCTTATCATGATGTGAAGGTGACAGTGTGCGCATTATGTGTGTCTTTTTGGCTAGTGTCTGTATGATTGTTGGTGTTTGTTGGAACCATCTAGTGCGCTCACGGTGACAGTGAGGGGCAATCTAGTTTGGGGAAATGCGAACTTTGAGGAGTGCTTCGTAGCCCTACGCATGATTAGTATTTGTTATCCATTGGAGAATAGTTTAGAGTGGCATAATTAAGTTAGTATCTATTGGTTCAATTATGTTATATTTGTTGAGAGTGTGTCCACTAGTGAAAGTATGATCCCTAGGCCTTGTTTCCAAGCATTGAATACCGTTTACATTCAGTTTTGTTACATGTTTACTCGCAGCAATATTTATTTTGGATTATATTTACTACGCATAATCATCACTACTACTTGTATTTCACTATCTCTTTGCCGAACTAGTGCACATATACATCTGACAAGTGTATTGGGTGTGTTGGGGACACAAGAGACTTTCTATATCGTAATTGCAGGGTTGCTTGAGAGGGATAGCTTTGACCTCCTCCTCCATGAGTTTGATAAACCTTGGGTGATCCACTTAAGGGAAACTTGCTGCTGCTCTACAAACCTCTGCACTTGGAGGCCCAACACTGTCTACAAGAACAGATGCGTGCGTGGACATCAGTCCTTCCAAAAGAGATCAAAGCCTTCCTGCACAACCGGGCGTACATTCCCGTCCACACTTCCTTGGTGTGGGGCCCAGTCATTGATCCAAGCCATTCACCGTACTTCTCCGCACAACACATGCCCACCCAATTCTGACAAGCAGGTTTAGCCCCTTATATTCACCCCCAATGATGAAGTACCTAGGTGCCCCTTGCAGACCATCATAGACACCAGTGGTCGTGGGCACTAAGGGGTCCCACCCATGTGCACGTATTCTCGCAAGACATATGGCAAATGGTAGCTGAAGTGTCCGTTGACATGCGAATGAGAGAAGATACAAGTGACTTTCCCGTCCCATTCCAAGTCTCCTGGATGACACGCTTTTTATGGCACAAGAATAACTGTGGCATTGGTTATTAACTCCTAGGGTTTACTTTCCCGTGCAAGTGGAGCCTCCACCACAACAATCTTACCGTGGTTCCACCTGCCAGCCATCCTAGGTTATCACCACTCGGGTCGATAACCACTAGTCATATTATTATGAAAATAGGTTTTCGAACCCTTCTGATAAGTTAGAGTTATCAGTCAGCGCTTTGCAAATAGTTTCCCAAATCAGTGCAACCAAGAGATATGAGCAAGATAAACTTGCCTTGTGACTGAAAGGTAGTGGAGTCGGATGCTTGGCGATGCTCCTGATCTCCTGGTTCTACAAAATACCATCATTGTCCGGTAAGGACAATGTTTATAGAAGCAAATGGATGCTATGTGCAATGATATGCAATGCATAGTGATTCATTTATTTTATTCACCTATTGGTGTGTTTTACCCAAGACTTTGCATTATTGGTGTGTTTTACCCAAGACTTCGCATTATTGGTGTGTTTTACCCAAGACTTTGCAATTTAAGAACTCAAGTCATATATTATAGCAATTTAAAATCATAAGACAATATTTGAATTTATTTGAATAGATAAAGGTTGGTTCAATTAAGAAAAGACTTAAACTTTATTTTTTTAATTATCTATATAAAATAATTAATGTTTTGAAAAGGGAAATTAAAGAATTCCAAAGTTTAAAGATTATTTGAAAAGTAAATAAGAAACTTATTTTTAATCAGATATGTAATTGATTACATTAAAAGAAAAGGTTTAATTCATGAATTCTAAATCAAAGAGTTTTGAATTGTTTTAAATTAGAAATTGTTTTATATTCAGAATTTGGATTCAGGTTTTAAATTCAAATTGTAATTGGGCTTAGGCCCATTGGTTCAGCCTAGCCCACCTGGCTGGGTTCAACCCACCCGGCCAGGTCCTGGGTCGGTCAAACCGATCTAGTCAGACCCCTCACTCGCACCCCATCTCTCTCCCGAGCTCCTCTTGCGAATCCTAATCACCGCCACCATCGCCTGCCGATTTCGGCCGCCTTTGGCGACCTCCGCCGCCGCCACCTGGTGCAAACAGTGCGACTCAACGCCCTCTACCCCTCCTCCAGTTGGATTTGGCGGTCGCCTCCTCTCCGAGGAGATCCCTTGCCCTCTCTGGCTCAGGTTCCGCCGGCTCTGGTCGCCTCCAAGCTCGATGTTGCACCGGTGACTCTCGTGATGCTTGTGGTGCACTACTGTGGTGGTTGTGGTGGCTGGACGGCACAGGTCGAAGCATCCCCGGTGGGTTCTCCCTGTGCTGCGTTGCCGCCGCCGGTGAAGTCTACCTCGGGCCGCGCGGGCACTGCCTCACCATGCCAGCCAGGTATGTACCTGGGCGCTTGGCGAGTAATTCCTTCTTCCCCTCTTCTACCTTCTTCTCCTCCATGGCCGCAGTCACTGGCCATACCAGCCATGACTTGTTGTGCCAAGCACACTGGCCTTGCTCTGTGATGTTGTTAGCTAGTGCTTGTTAGATGATTGCATTCAGTTAGCTGCTATTGATGCTCAATCATGATGTGGTTTAGCTGTGCTTGCATCCCTTTGTCAGTGTAATTTACTGACAGAGGTGTTAGTCTAAACCAAAATGTGTTGCAAAGTTCAGTTATGAACTATTGTTACTGATTCTGATTCCTAGCTGAATAGCTTAGGAAAATGATTTGCTTCAATTCACTTGGTATTACTTGTGTACTGTGAAGGTCATGATCTCTGCACTATTATCTCTGTCTATGATGTTGTGATAACAGAGATACATGTGTGTGCAAACTGAACTCATTAATTCGGTTCCTATTGTTGTTGTACTAAATGATTCCTAGCAGTAGCTAAGGAAAATGATTTAGATCTACTCACTGATTGGCTATCAGATAGATTGGCTGTGTGTTGTGTTGAGGTGCATGTCTAGTTTGGACATGTGCCCAGCAACCATTTTGTGATGGCTTGCTTTTGGTGAAACTTGCCCCCTAGATTAGGCATGTGATGCTGGTCTGAGGCCAAAAACACATATGTGAGGTGCTTTGCTTGCTTAAGTGCCCATTGCTTGTGATCTGATGCTTGTGCTGGCCAAGTTGTGTGTCTGAGGTGCATGTCCAATTGGACATGTGCCTAGCACAACTCTACCATGTATATGCTCAACTATTGCTTTGCTGAGCTTGCCAATGAAGCACAAGCTGAGGCTTATTTCATTGGTTCTATCTTTTTGGCTTTAACAAAATCTCCCAGTGATGAACTTGGCAAAGCATCACTCTGCAAGTCTGAGGGAAATCCTTCAAGACCCAACCATGCATGCAAAAGAATTTATTTAGCAGGCATCTGCTGGTATTCAGTGTAGAATACCAACCTGTGGTTGAGTATTGGATGAGATGCTCTTGATGATGATCTTCGACTGCTGCTTGCTGATGAGTGTTGGCTTGATCCTAGCTTGCCCTTCTCCTCCTGGTTTAGCTCCTAGTGCCTGCCCTTCTCCTCCTGGTCAGGGACTACTCCACCTAGCTGCCTTCTTCAGCTTCCAGGATTCAATCCATTGATTTGGTTTGTTGGATGGTGTGGTGGTGATGTGAGAACTTTGTATTCTCCTGGCTACCTTGGTCTAGCCGAATGGCTTTTGTGCTTGCCCTCAGCCGTGCACTACCTCCAGTTGCTAGTTCAGCTTGGTTGCTGCGGTGATGCCAACACCACACTCAGTTAGAATGACTGAGCTGCTTGTGAGCTACTGATACGTATCAAACGTATCTATAATTTTTGATGCTACATGCTTGTTTATACACCATTTGCTTTGTGTTTTGTTACACTTCGTGGCGTTTTTATGCATTTTCCAGAACTAACCTACTAATGAGATGCCACAGTGCCAGTTCCCTGTTTTTGCTGTTTTTGTGTTTTAGAAAAGCTACACAGGAAATATTCTCGGAATTGGACGAAACAAAAGCCAAAATTCCTATTTTTCCCGAAGCGTCACGGAGGCCAAAGCATAGACGGAGGGGTGCCAGGAGGCGGCCGCACCACCCTGTGGCGCGGGCCAGCCCCTGGCCACACCATGGCATGGTGTGGGCCCCTAGCCCACACTCTGACGCCGCCCTTCCGCCTATATATTCCCCTCAATGGGAAAACCTAAAGAGCCCCGATCAATTTCCACGAAACATACTACAAGACACCGCCATCATCGACGCGAGATCGGGAGGGTCCAGAAGCTCTTCCCGGCACCCTACTAGAGAGGGGAATCACCGCCGGAGGCCTTCTTCATCACCATGCCTGCCTCCGGAGTGATGTGTGAGTAGTCTACCTTGGACTACGGGTCCATAGTAGTAGCTAGATGGTTGTCATCTCCTCCATGTGCTTCATGTTTAGATCTTGTGAGCTGCCTATCATGATCAATATCATCGTTCTGTAATTCTACATGTTGTGTTTGTTGGGATCCAATGAATATTGATACTATGTCAAGTTGATGTGCTGAATATTATCTTTATGTTATCTCTATGTTGTTTATGATCTTGCATGCTCTCCGTTGCTAGTAGATATCTTGGCCGAGTAGATGCTAGTGACTCTAAGAGGGAGTATTTATGCTCGATAGTGGGTTCATGCCTCTAGTAATCTGGGGGAGTGACAGAAACCTCTAAGGTTGTAGATGTGTTGTTGCCACTAGGGAGAAAACAACAATCTTGTGTTCAAGGACATTTCCATTGTTTACATTATGCACTAATGCAGTTATCTGTTGTTCGCAACTTAATACTCAACGGGTGCTCGGATGACACCTCGAGAGTGGATTATTAGTCATTGATGCAGTTGGATTACGGTCTGTGTATTTTGTCGTAATGCCCAGAGTGAATCTCATAGTGATCCTCATGACATTTGTATGCTAGCTTTATTCTATCAATTGCCCAACTGTAATTTGTTTACCCAGCATGTTATTTACTTTATGGAGAGACACCACTAGTGAACTGTGGACCCTGGTCCATTCCTTTTACATTGCTATTACCGTTTACCCATTTACTTGTTTTATTTACATTCTTGCAAACTATTACCTTTTACCACTCGATACGCTTAATCCTTTGTTCGCAGCAAACCGGTGAGATTGACAACCTCACTGTGAGCTGGGACAAAGTACTTGGTTGTGTTGTGAGCAGGTTCCACATTGCTGCTGGTGCAAAGCTAAGCCCTGGACAAGTCATCTGGCGCCATTGTCCGGAGCCGTCGCAAAGCTAGCGGGCATCAACCTTCGGAAGTTTGGTTCTTTCTCCTACTGGTTTGATAAACCTTGGTTTCACAACTGAGGGAAGGCTTGTTGTTGTGCTCATCATAACCTTCTCTCGGGGTTTCCAACTGGGCGGTTATATATATATATATATATATATATACATATAGGAAGCTGATATGGGGCACCTTGGTGCCCGGGCACCATGCTTCAAATACGTACATTTTGCTTACAATTATGCATACCGAAGGGTATACATACTCAAGATACATATACCCAACTCATACATACCCAAAATATGCATACCCAAGATACATATACCCAGGATACACATACCCAATATATATATACCCAGAATACGTATATATATGTACTTTTATATACCTTAGGTATATATTCCAAAAAAATAACATACCTAAGGTATACATACCTTATTTATGTCTACTAAGTATGTGCAAAGTCATACATACCTTGGGGTATGTACAAAACATCACGTATTTTGTACGTATTGAGCATGGTGCCCGGGCACCAAGGTGCCCTGGTTATTTTACCATATATATATATATATATATATCGACGCGGATTTGCTACCACCGGTGGTAGCTACGCATAGGCCTAGAGTCGTCGGATATGGTCTTGTGATTTGTGCAGCCGTTATGCTCCGTTATCCATATCTGGTCAGAAAAATGAACAGCACGTGCAAAGACTGCAAAAAGTACGCCCCGTATGGTCAGTGGATCCCTCCACTGCGCGGTCGGGAATACTTTTCAAAATAGCCCCGATTGCATCTCGCATTCTTCACCAAACATAGCCACACCAAGAACTGAATTCACCGATTTTGCAAACCAAGAGGAGATTAGATTTCCGAATTGGGGTACTTCAAAAGAAAATTTAACCCCGAAATTATAGACATGTCCACATAGGCACGCCAGGATTCAATCAGGCAGAAAGAAATAAGATCTGAAGAAGAATCCCTTCCCTATATTATACACAAATGATAACTTCAGGTCCGAATGCATAATCCATGAGGACAACAAGATCCAGTGACATATACACAAGACACAATTAACAAATAGGAACAGTATGTGCTCAGCTGCTTTTGGCATCTCTCGGCTGTGCAGGGGCTATGATGCCAAACTCAAAATCTTTTGAGAAATTAAAAGAACCTCGTTCTAGCAAGTTACAGACTACAGCCTTTTCAATTTAAAATCGTGGTCTCGTGGATAAATCTTTGATCAAGAATAACAAAGTATTAAACACCACAAGGACGAACTCGGATTTCATGGTAGGAGAGAGAGAAGACTTATCCAATAGAGAGATGAAAATGGGATTGTTTCGAGGAAGAAAGGTCACGGGGAGCGACGGTGGTGTCTCACCATGGACATGGGATCAGGCGGAGTGCCGCTGGCTCCGCGCGATGCAGGGGCCGCCGAATCCGGTTAATCAGCGGATGGGCGCGGAGAGGCGGCCGAGAGGTTGGAGACCGCAGGGGTGCCGCATCGTGGAGAAGCATTGCCGCCACACCATGGAGGGTGGGATGCCGGGCGGCACCAGTGTGACGACCTCCAATTTGATAACAAATTCGAAGTGCCCGTTATGTAATCCATCACAATCCCAGAATCATTGTTGTGATTTACATAACGTAGTGGATATCACAGTCATAGCTACTAATAGCAAATAAAGGGAATTACATAGGTGGTCGCACAGACCAAACCTTACATTATATCATCATGCAGCGGAATAACACTTTGGGTCCATATTGTCAAGCTTCAACCGCACAGGCAAAGCAGACAGTAGGAAACGAGCCTAATTCGCAAAGTCGTCAACGATTCCTTCCTTCTTGATTTCTCTCCTTCAAGTCTGGCCAAGTTAATAGCCAGGGACAGAGCCGTGAGTACATTGCATGCACTCGCAAACCATCTTATAAATAAAAGAATAGAGAATGCATAGTTCATATAGTGGTCTAAGCTCTAGGTTCATTTGCATAAAGCAGAATTTCCTTTCAAAGATCCTTTTATCTAGAATGGTAAGAAAACATTTAGCTCTTTATAAATCTCTAGATGGAATCCCCCAAATGTCAATTCTGTTGTTCACCAAGTCACCTTCATGGCCATCACAATTCATTGTCAAGTCACCTTTCTCAAGCATTTTCAAAGTAAAACTTGATAACGGCCAAGCAGCTCCAATCCAACCGTCCATGACCGCGGACGCGGCTATTCGAATAGTTTTACACTCTGCAGAGGTCGTACACTTTACCCACACCATCCGACTACTCATCGTGTGGGCAACTTCCCCGCATAACGACATATGCCACGACAAGCAGCCGACCATTAATGTTTCACCTGCCCGCCTTAGCATAAACACTACCGCCTAGAGATGTACCCCTCAACACCGGAGTCCAAGAAGCTGTCCAGAGTGTGCAAAGTTCCCAGCCGCTTGACCCACCGGAATGCCACTAACCGAGGTAGGGTCCCACACCCGGTAGTCCATTTTCAATGAGGGCTCTTCGGCTTGTACCCCAACCACCTAAAAAGGAGGACAAGGCGAACCTAGGCCGTAGCCATAGGGTGCCCTGGAAGAGGAGTCCCTGGTCGGACTTCCATTTACATTTTATAGGGTCTACACTAAGGAGACACAAGTACTCCACTAAGCCCTGTCCCATACCAGGATAATGTGGTCGCACTGTATGATTGGTCCAGTGGTACTTCACTCATTTATCATTTTTGTCAAACCTTCATGTCACCTTCACCATGTCACCATTTTGTAAATAGTTTTCAAAGTCCCCCTTGGGAAGGTTGCCCATCTCCAAGGTTTGTATTTCAAAATCATCCTTGGGCAAGGTTGCCCCTTTCCAAGGTTTTCATTTCAAAATCTTCATGATCTCCATTGGGGTTCCCACCTAGTCATTTTCCATGAATGCCTTCAGCTCAAGCATAATCCTCATGAGGGCACAAGGATCTAGGTAGGTATATTGGATAGGCTTAGCTTGATGCTCTACTTAGCATCCACTAAGGAAAGGGTTTCTCAAAGGTAGGCTAAGTTTGATGCCCTTGATGTCATCCACAAAAAGGGTTGGATGCACTTGTCAAGAAAGACATCACTACTTATTTGCATCTTGGTAACAATCATTGTAGCATGCATTTTTATTTAAAAGCAAGTAAACATGCATTATAAAACTGGGTAATGGTATGATCAAAAGATGGCTTGCCTGGCTTGGCAATGTCATAGGCTTCTTCATCTTCATCTCGGGTTGGGTAGTCTCCATCACCATGGCTTGGTTGACTTCGGGATCCATTCTCCTTACTCTCGTTGTCGTCTAATCGTTGGAAAGCAAATAAGCATACAATCACCACACAATTCACAAACAACATCTATTTACTCAAATACACATACTGGGGTAAGGGAAGTGATCTAGGAAGTCTATGGAGAGTGGTTTCGATGATAATTGAGTTCCGATGGATGAGATGATTGAGTTGTTGTATCTAAGTAGGGTTTATTTATTTTGGATTATAAAAAATATCTCCTGCAAGTTCTTATTGACCAAAGTTCATATACTACTAGTATATATTCAAGATTATGGTTCAACTAAAGAGGCTTCATAGGATTTGGAGTATGTTTCTTTTATTGAAGCCATTTCTAGTTTGCAAAGATTTAGTGATCAAGTTTGAATCTTACAAGTAGAGTTTATGGATCCTAGTTGAATGGGATCAAAGATCAATATTTAGAAATGTGGTTGATTCGAATTGGTTTCATATCATTTCCATATTTTGAGATAGGTGTGCAAGTTTGAGTTTCTAATTACTACTATGTAGTATTAATTCTCCAAATACCTTCTACCAGATCACATGGACTAAGATCAACCTACAGATAGATAATTGGAAAGGTGGTATAACAATATATAAGAGCTCCATCAAAATTCCAATTATAGGTTTGAGTTTAATAAAATCCTATATGGCAAATGCCTATTTAACCATATGGGTAAATAGCATTTGATTTAAAAGGTTCAAAAATGAGATCTAATGGTATAGACAGATGGGTATCACTAATTGTGAATTTTCAAAGTTGGATTTATATTTTTAGGAATTTTATTCGAATTGATATGAATTTTCTAAGGTGAAAAAGCTCCTGTTTTGTTATTTTTACTGCAACCAATCTGTAAATCTAATTGTGTTGAAACCACTTTTATTGGATAGCTTATGTTCTAAGGTTTCCAGAACATTTTTATTTGCTAGATTTGGATCGGTAGATCTCCGGGAAAACTAAATATACTAAAGCATCTGAAAACAATTTCGGAAATTCGCAAAATCGGAATAACCCCTTTTTTTTTATCCGGGCCGAACACACAGACCACGCTGGGCCGGCCCGTTCGGCTGCAAGTGGCGGGTGACAGGGAAAAAAATAGGGAGCCGGCCTGCCAAGGGGCCCCACCGGTCAGAACTTAAACCGAACAGGTATCGGGCTTCTTCTTCCCCGGGCGCTACAGGAACGTAAACGAGAACGAGTACTGGGAGCAGGGCGGCGACGGGGATCTCACCTGCGGCGATGGGGAGCGGCGGCGAGGTTGTCTAGGCGGCGGAGGAGCTTCTCCTCTTCCACCTTGTCCAGCCGGAAGCTCGAGGGAGCTGCTGGAACACTGGGAACGGCTGCACGCTCCGGAGCTCGGCCTACTCCGGCGAGCTCAAACCGGCGAGCAACTAGCGAGGAGATTATGTCTAGGAGGTTCCTGGTGATGGCGGGGTTCTTTTCAGGGAAGAATGGCGGCCTTATATAGACGGGAGAGGGAGCACGAGGCGAGTGGATCTGCGGAGAGAGCGCGGCCGGTGTCGGCTAACGGAGGGACGCGGCGGTCGGTGCTTTCGGCGGAGGGCTGCAGGGTGCTGTGGGGTGCTGCTGGCGCACTCACGGGCTGCGGGGTGGTCTGGTTCAGAGGGAGCAAGTGAGGGGTCCGGGCGGTGGTTCTCCTCTGTTCTTCCTTGCCTCACGGCCGTGGTCGGGGCAGGGGATGCTGGGGCTCGACCAAGAGATGTCCCCAAGCATGGCTACAGGGTTTGGGCAGGGGTGAATAGCGTTGGCCACAGTAGAACCGATTTTCCCTGGATTTCGCCCACCACGTGTTCGATACAATGTCCGCATGAAATCAAAATTTGAATTTTGAAAATTTCCAATTGGGTTGGTCATTATATTGGATAGGGATTCCAGAAATATTTTTGTTATGAAGAGATATGAGGTTTTGCAAAAATCTTATTTCCAATTTGAGGTACGGTTTCTGTTTCAGATTCAAACTTTGGACAGATTTTGAAAGAGGTTAGGGTTTGAGTTTTTGCTGGAAACTTCTTGGTTGAGTTAGTATGTAACTTGGTGAAGCTCAACTAACTGACCAAACATGAAGGTGAGTTACAGATTTCTTAATCCAAGTGTCCAAAGTAGGGTAGTGGTTAACTTTTTCTAGATCATCTTTTCTTCTCTTTTTCTTTATTTCTCTTGCTTCTGGTTCCTTTGATCTTTGTGGTTCTTCTCTAATGCTTCTATTGGTTAAGTTTGAATTAACTAAACATTGCACCATAAATTAAAACCCACATGAAATCATAAAAGACATAGAATAGGAATCTATGCATGCATGAATTCAAACTTCAAAATTTTAGAAACTTCCTATTGGGTTGGACCTTGCATTGGATAAGGACCCTAGATAAATGTTGGTTTTGTCCTGAGATGGAGATTTGGTGTCATTTAAGATTTGAATTTCAAATGGCATATGTAACCGATTCAAACTTTGGCAGACTATTAAAGAGAGTTCCAAGTTGAGTTTTGTTTCAAACTTTATTGTATTTGATTCTTTGTAACTTGTTCTTAGTTGTGGTGGAGAGATGCATGATGGTATAGTTCAAATATTGCTTAATATATAAGGGCAAAGTAGTGTAATCAGTGATTTTGTTAAGATCACTACTTCCTCTTTTCTTACTTAGGTTTTTGTGTTGCGGTTTAGTTTCTTGATTCTTTTCTATTTGTTTGTGATGGATTGACTTAATTTTTGTTTGGCCATTGACCCAAATGGGTTTAGCACGTAACCATGCACAAAATTTAATAGTTAGAAAACTCTTTCTATTTCACAAAAACATTTTACATGTATAATTATTTGTTTTAAAACCCTTCCCATTCTCTTTTTATTTGAAGCATGGGAGCAAATGCTCAAATTCAGAAGTTTCGAAAAGGCAAGAAATTAATCTTATATGCACAATAAAAGTTTTTGTTGGCTCCAAAAACTTGGTATTTTAATAAATCCATTTATTTCTATTTCCCAAAAATTTGGGTTGTTACAATCTTCCCCCCTTAAAAAGAATCTCGTCCCGAGATTCACAAGTTAAGATTGAGATAGCTTGGGAGATGAGATTAACAGATAAGAGATGTAGGGTATATTGATTCCTATAAAGATTGGGTACACCCAAAATGTGATAAGGCCATACGGGCCAAAAACACATCTTCACCAATCACCCAGCAATGTCAACACACAATCACACTTTCAAAAACAAAAATCTTCTCGGTTTAAACCATAGGATTTCATTAATAAGGGTCTTGCAGATTACACTTCTCGCTCTTGATTCTCAAAGAAATAAACAAGCTGACTAGTCCCAACTAAGGTGACTAAGGCTTCTTCTTGGCTTGGATCCTCCCACTTGATTCAACTTGTTCTTACTAACTTTATGGCTACGAGCAACTTCGGGGTATTCCATGGCTGATTCATGATGGTTGATTTTCTTCTCTTCGTGCCTTCAGGTTGTAAGAGTTGCTTCGGGGTATTCCGGAAAGGTTTCTTCCTTCTCATGCAGATGTTGAGGTTATCTTCAATAGTACTGGGTTTTTCGATTACGGTTCGTAGATGACAGGGAAAGTTTTCAAAATGTTTCTCACATGGGGTTGGTATTTTTCAGAGTTTATGTTGGGCCAGAAAGACCAAAAACATTTTTGAGCAAACAAGTTTTCAAAGGGGTTGCTACAGGTTGCCGGATGGCATATGAGCAACACACCTCAAAACAAATCAATCATTCAAACACACAAGGCACTAAGCACACTTAATAATCGTGAGGTAAGGGCAGCTCAATGAAATCAACTGAGCATTTCCTACAAATCCTATGGGTCAAAAGGTTTGCTGGGTCTTCATTATTTTTGATCAATCTTTCTTTGCTCTTGAAGTCTTTGTCTCACAGGGTTGACTCTTGTTGGAAGATTTCTGGATCAGGTGAAGAGACTCACTTTCGATGGTAGCAGTCGTAGTTGACATCCAAGGTTGAAGCCTTGAAAAATATTGAGTCCCTCATTTTTTTATTCAAAAAGTCCTTCGGTCTTAGGTCGGTATATCATCCATAGTATATATTTGAAGTAGATGAGGAATAGAGTAAATCAAATCTTTGAAAAGACTTTGTAATCAAAGAGGTAAATAAATTCTTTGTCAAAATCTCTTGAGAGTATAAGTTGAGAGTGTAAGATATTTGAAGTGAATAAGATGAGAGTATAAGTTGGCTTTGGATACCAAAGCAAATAAATTTCTTTTGTAGAAATAAGGTTTTGTCAACATATCACTTTCTTAGCTAACGACCATGCTAACTAAGGTCTCCTAAGGTCATGATAGTCCTGATACCAAAATTGTGATATCAGAGATATCATTTTCTAACGACCATACTAACTAGGGTTTCCTAGAGTCAGCCTAGGCTCTGATACCAACTTGTGACGACCTCCAATTTGATAACAAATTCGAAGTGCCCGTTATGTAATCCATCACAATCCCAGAATCATTGTTGTGATTTACATAACGTAGTGGATATCACAGTCATAGCTACTAATAGCAAATAAAGGGAATTACATAGGTGGTCGCACAGACCAAACCTTACATTATATCATCATGCAGCGGAATAACACTTTGGGTCCATATTGTCAAGCTTCAACCGCACAGGCAAAGCAGACAGTAGGAAACGAGCCTAATTCGCAAAGTCGTCAACGATTCCTTCCTTCTTGATTTCTCTCCTTCAAGTCTGGCCAAGTTAATAGCCAGGGACAGAGCCGTGAGTACATTGCATGCACTCGCAAACCATCTTATAAATAAAAGAATAGAGAATGCATAGTTCATATAGTGGTCTAAGCTCTAGGTTCATTTGCATAAAGCAGAATTTCCTTTCAAAGATCCTTTTATCTAGAATGGTAAGAAAACATTTAGCTCTTTATAAATCTCTAGATGGAATCCCCCAAATGTCAATTCTGTTGTTCACCAAGTCACCTTCATGGCCATCACAATTCATTGTCAAGTCACCTTTCTCAAGCATTTTCAAAGTAAAACTTGATAACGGCCAAGCAGCTCCAATCCAACCGTCCATGACCGCGGACGCGGCTATTCGAATAGTTTTACACTCTGCAGAGGTCGTACACTTTACCCACACCATCCGACTACTCATCGTGTGGGCAACTTCCCCGCATAACGACATATGCCACGACAAGCAGCCGACCATTAATGTTTCACCTGCCCGCCTTAGCATAAACACTACCGCCTAGAGATGTACCCCTCAACACCGGAGTCCAAGAAGCTGTCCAGAGTGTGCAAAGTTCCCAGCCGCTTGACCCACCGGAATGCCACTAACCGAGGTAGGGTCCCACACCCGGTAGTCCATTTTCAATGAGGGCTCTTCGGCTTGTACCCCAACCACCTAAAAAGGAGGACAAGGCGAACCTAGGCCGTAGCCATAGGGTGCCCTGGAAGAGGAGTCCCTGGTCGGACTTCCATTTACATTTTATAGGGTCTACACTAAGGAGACACAAGTACTCCACTAAGCCCTGTCCCATACCAGGATAATGTGGTCGCACTGTATGATTGGTCCAGTGGTACTTCACTCATTTATCATTTTTGTCAAACCTTCATGTCACCTTCACCATGTCACCATTTTGTAAATAGTTTTCAAAGTCCCCCTTGGGAAGGTTGCCCATCTCCAAGGTTTGTATTTCAAAATCATCCTTGGGCAAGGTTGCCCCTTTCCAAGGTTTTCATTTCAAAATCTTCATGATCTCCATTGGGGTTCCCACCTAGTCATTTTCCATGAATGCCTTCAGCTCAAGCATAATCCTCATGAGGGCACAAGGATCTAGGTAGGTATATTGGATAGGCTTAGCTTGATGCTCTACTTAGCATCCACTAAGGAAAGGGTTTCTCAAAGGTAGGCTAAGTTTGATGCCCTTGATGTCATCCACAAAAAGGGTTGGATGCACTTGTCAAGAAAGACATCACTACTTATTTGCATCTTGGTAACAATCATTGTAGCATGCATTTTTATTTAAAAGCAAGTAAACATGCATTATAAAACTGGGTAATGGTATGATCAAAAGATGGCTTGCCTGGCTTGGCAATGTCATAGGCTTCTTCATCTTCATCTCGGGTTGGGTAGTCTCCATCACCATGGCTTGGTTGACTTCGGGATCCATTCTCCTTACTCTCGTTGTCGTCTAATCGTTGGAAAGCAAATAAGCATACAATCACCACACAATTCACAAACAACATCTATTTACTCAAATACACATACTGGGGTAAGGGAAGTGATCTAGGAAGTCTATGGAGAGTGGTTTCGATGATAATTGAGTTCCGATGGATGAGATGATTGAGTTGTTGTATCTAAGTAGGGTTTATTTATTTTGGATTATAAAAAATATCTCCTGCAAGTTCTTATTGACCAAAGTTCATATACTACTAGTATATATTCAAGATTATGGTTCAACTAAAGAGGCTTCATAGGATTTGGAGTATGTTTCTTTTATTGAAGCCATTTCTAGTTTGCAAAGATTTAGTGATCAAGTTTGAATCTTACAAGTAGAGTTTATGGATCCTAGTTGAATGGGATCAAAGATCAATATTTAGAAATGTGGTTGATTCGAATTGGTTTCATATCATTTCCATATTTTGAGATAGGTGTGCAAGTTTGAGTTTCTAATTACTACTATGTAGTATTAATTCTCCAAATACCTTCTACCAGATCACATGGACTAAGATCAACCTACAGATAGATAATTGGAAAGGTGGTATAACAATATATAAGAGCTCCATCAAAATTCCAATTATAGGTTTGAGTTTAATAAAATCCTATATGGCAAATGCCTATTTAACCATATGGGTAAATAGCATTTGATTTAAAAGGTTCAAAAATGAGATCTAATGGTATAGACAGATGGGTATCACTAATTGTGAATTTTCAAAGTTGGATTTATATTTTTAGGAATTTTATTCGAATTGATATGAATTTTCTAAGGTGAAAAAGCTCCTGTTTTGTTATTTTTACTGCAACCAATCTGTAAATCTAATTGTGTTGAAACCACTTTTATTGGATAGCTTATGTTCTAAGGTTTCCAGAACATTTTTATTTGCTAGATTTGGATCGGTAGATCTCCGGGAAAACTAAATATACTAAAGCATCTGAAAACAATTTCGGAAATTCGCAAAATCGGAATAACCCCTTTTTTTTTATCCGGGCCGAACACACAGACCACGCTGGGCCGGCCCGTTCGGCTGCAAGTGGCGGGTGACAGGGAAAAAAATAGGGAGCCGGCCTGCCAAGGGGCCCCACCGGTCAGAACTTAAACCGAACAGGTATCGGGCTTCTTCTTCCCCGGGCGCTACAGGAACGTAAACGAGAACGAGTACTGGGAGCAGGGCGGCGACGGGGATCTCACCTGCGGCGATGGGGAGCGGCGGCGAGGTTGTCTAGGCGGCGGAGGAGCTTCTCCTCTTCCACCTTGTCCAGCCGGAAGCTCGAGGGAGCTGCTGGAACACTGGGAACGGCTGCACGCTCCGGAGCTCGGCCTACTCCGGCGAGCTCAAACCGGCGAGCAACTAGCGAGGAGATTATGTCTAGGAGGTTCCTGGTGATGGCGGGGTTCTTTTCAGGGAAGAATGGCGGCCTTATATAGACGGGAGAGGGAGCACGAGGCGAGTGGATCTGCGGAGAGAGCGCGGCCGGTGTCGGCTAACGGAGGGACGCGGCGGTCGGTGCTTTCGGCGGAGGGCTGCAGGGTGCTGTGGGGTGCTGCTGGCGCACTCACGGGCTGCGGGGTGGTCTGGTTCAGAGGGAGCAAGTGAGGGGTCCGGGCGGTGGTTCTCCTCTGTTCTTCCTTGCCTCACGGCCGTGGTCGGGGCAGGGGATGCTGGGGCTCGACCAAGAGATGTCCCCAAGCATGGCTACAGGGTTTGGGCAGGGGTGAACAGCGTTGGCCACAGTAGAACCGATTTTCCCTGGATTTCGCCCACCACGCGTTCGATACAATGTCCGCATGAAATCAAAATTTGAATTTTTGAAAATTTCCAATTGGGTTGGTCATTATATTGGATAGGGATTCCAGAAATATTTTTGTTATGAAGAGATATGAGGTTTTGCAAAAATCTTATTTCCAATTTGAGGTACGGTTTCTGTTTCAGATTCAAACTTTGGACAGATTTTGAAAGAGGTTAGGGTTTGAGTTTTTGCTGGAAACTTCTTGGTTGAGTTAGTATGTAACTTGGTGAAGCTCAACTAACTGACCAAACATGAAGGTGAGTTACAGATTTCTTAATCCAAGTGTCCAAAGTAGGGTAGTGGTTAACTTTTTCTAGATCATCTTTTCTTCTCTTTTTCTTTATTTCTCTTGCTTCTGGTTCCTTTGATCTTTGTGGTTCTTCTCTAATGCTTCTATTGGTTAAGTTTGAATTAACTAAACATTGCACCATAAATTAAAACCCACATGAAATCATAAAAGACATAGAATAGGAATCTATGCATGCATGAATTCAAACTTCAAAATTTTAGAAACTTCCTATTGGGTTGGACCTTGCATTGGATAAGGACCCTAGATAAATGTTGGTTTTGTCCTGAGATGGAGATTTGGTGTCATTTAAGATTTGAATTTCAAATGGCATATGTAACCGATTCAAACTTTGGCAGACTATTAAAGAGAGTTCCAAGTTGAGTTTTGTTTCAAACTTTATTGTATTTGATTCTTTGTAACTTGTTCTTAGTTGTGGTGGAGAGATGCATGATGGTATAGTTCAAATATTGCTTAATATATAAGGGCAAAGTAGTGTAATCAGTGATTTTGTTAAGATCACTACTTCCTCTTTTCTTACTTAGGTTTTTGTGTTGCGGTTTAGTTTCTTGATTCTTTTCTATTTGTTTGTGATGGATTGACTTAATTTTTGTTTGGCCATTGACCCAAATGGGTTTAGCACGTAACCATGCACAAAATTTAATAGTTAGAAAACTCTTTCTATTTCACAAAAACATTTTACATGTATAATTATTTGTTTTAAAACCCTTCCCATTCTCTTTTTATTTGAAGCATGGGAGCAAATGCTCAAATTCAGAAGTTTCGAAAAGGCAAGAAATTAATCTTATATGCACAATAAAAGTTTTTGTTGGCTCCAAAAACTTGGTATTTTAATAAATCCATTTATTTCTATTTCCCAAAAATTTGGGTTGTTACAACCAGGGTCCACCGCGGCCGGGCGCGAGAAGGCAGCGCTCGAGGGGGTGCCTCCGGTCGTCGAGCAGCGGAGAGGGACGCCGGCACGCTCGCTGCAGGGAAGCGATTGGCGGTGGTGGCCGATGGGATCGTGTTGATGGTGAGAGGGTGTGTTGGCCTACTTGTGGTGGGTAGGAGGATCTAGATCAGGATTAGACCAAAGCAAAATCATCGACATGATTCGATCAAATGGTGATTGGTGACGTAATATCCAGATCAGAAAAAGGAGGTGAAGTGGATCGAAAAAAAACCACGGACGAGCTCGCGCATGAATCTGCATGTGTTCTACTTTCCCTCTTAAGCCGCCTGCTGGAGCCCCCACAACCGGGATGGCCCCGTCATTTTCTCGCCTCCGCCCCAGCCTGTGATCCTCCCAGGAGGACGGTCGCCGGCGGAGATAGGCATGGTGGGGTGCGTGCGGAGGTTTCTGACAGCGAGGAAAGTTGGGGTGCACGCAGGTGATTTTGAGCGGCGGGGGGAGAGGGGCGCAGGTGTGCCGGCGATGGGGGAGATGGCCAGAGCAGGGCCTAGGCAGTGGCGGGCGACATGTAGTGCAGCGGTGGGGAAAACCACGAGAGGGAGAGAGAGAAGCAGTGCAGCGTGCGGGTGGTGTGCGGGGTGGGTGGAAGATGGGATCGGTATGAGAGGAAAGGACAAAAAAGTGAAGATGGTGTTGTCTAACGGTGTTAGTTTAGTCTGTTTAGATGTAGGGTGAGAAATTGTCAATAGGATGATCCAACGGTTGGTTGGGGGTGCATAGCTACCACCGGTGGTAGCAGATTATTTAGGGTGAGGCTATTCTACAACTGATGATAGAATAATATTCTATACATGTCCTACCTATATAGGAGCAGATCTATTTATTTGATAGAGAGAAAAAACACCACGGTCCTGTCCTGAGCGGCCTCCTGATCCAGTGCGTCCCGATCCCTCCTCAAATTCAGCCGCTTCCGTCCTCCATCGGCCGCCGTGCCCCGTCCCTCCAGACGGCGGCCATGCCCCGTATCCCCTGCAGGTGGCCGCGCCCCATCTTCCCCGCCAGCGCGCATCCCCGGCCGTCGCGTGCTCCCTTGCCGCCACCTACCTCCCATCGCCGGACCACTCCCCGGTGTCTTCGGCCTACCCCGTCGGGCAGGTTCCCCGTAGCCGCAGGACTCTCTAGCGCCTTTGGGTACTCTAGCGCTGCCCCTATCCCAGCCACACATCCGTTGTTCATAGGCCTCCTGCCTCTGCCACGGTTGTCTGTGGTCGCGTAAGTTCCCCCGCATCTCCACCTAGCCTTGCATGGATTGAGCTGAGAGCCCCAAATCGAATAGCGTCCTGATGCTGGCCTCCTCACTTGTCTCCTGCCTGAAGTATCCGCAGATATGGCCCATCGAATTGACAGCAGTTTGGTTCCTGAAGCTTTGCCTTCCTTGCAGGTTGCAGCTGCAAGAAGCCCTCCCGACAGATGAAACATGCCCTTTTTTAGCTACTATTCTAATTGCTAGTGCTTTTGCCTCTTGGTTGTTTCAGATTAGCACCAAAACAACGCAAAGCAGAGAGAGATTCCGACCAGATGTGGTTGTTTAAAATCTAAAAAGAAGCAAGACTAATAGAGATCGAATAAGAACAGAATGTATGGTGGGGGGAAATTACAATTTTTCAATTGCAAAACTGGTTACAGTCCTTTTGAAATCAAATCATCCTGGAAGAATAGAAAAAACCAACCATGGGGAGGTGCACCGTGCACACATGTACTGTCGTGTATTTGAGCAGTGACATTTATTAGATTTTAGGGATGCTTCTTTTTCAAAAATTATTCACTGGATGTACACGCATCCCATAGAACGAGTACACTCAACCGGTGTAGGCAGTGCCAAAGGAAAAAAACATTCGACGCGTAAGTACAAAGCCGTACAAGTGGGCAGCGCGAGACACTCTTTTTAGGAAGTACAACTACAAAATATATAATAAAATCACAAATCATTTGGTTCGTGAAGTTTAGAAAAAATAGTTAGATTGAGAAGTGCAATTAGAAAATGTCTCAAAGTGCAGAAGTGCGATTTGGATAATACACATCCCGTTGGAAAGTTGCAAAAAATAAAACAATCATAATGAAGTTGGGTAGTATTTTTTTTTAACAGAGTTGGGTAGTATAAATTTTGGTATTTGGGAAATGCAAAAAAGTAATAAAATCATTTTTAATGAAGATCACACAAATTATCTGCGGAGAATACAACTTTAGTTTTTAGATATGCATAGGCCCTGGGAAGTGGTGAAAATAATAAAAATCATCTGATGGAAAGTACCCCAAGTAGCTTATGAAAGTAGAAAATAGTAAGATCAAGAAGTACACGCCAGTAATATTGGAAAGTATATACCAGCAGGACCAGGAATTATAAAAATTCAGTTTAGGGAAGTACAAACAAGGTGAAGTAAGTACACATATTGATTCTTGAGATATTTCTACTGGTTGTTAATAAATTCATTCGGAAAACATAACCGCGTCGACGCCAACTCAGCCTTGGTATCCGAAGATTTAGGCTACCATGTCAATAAACAAAAATTAGTTTAGAAAAGCACACAATAGTAAAATTGATAAATACACACCAATAAGAACGGGGAAGTAGACCCATTAAATTTAGGGAAGTACAAAATAGTATGATCGGAAAGTATAAATCAGCCCCGAGAAGTACACATATTTAGTTTAGGGTCCAGCTTTCATGTGAAGTGCTAGAAAATTGATAAAATCATCTAGAAGGAAGTACAAAACTATGCGAGTGGAAAGTACTTTAGTGAAGTGTTTGAATTAAAAAAATGAATAACATCATGAGAAGTACACCATTGTGATGCAGCAAAGTACATACTAGTAAGATCGAGAAATACACATATCTCGCTTAGGAAAGTACACACGATCTCTTATAATTTTGCATGAAAAGTGACTGTCATGATGAAAGGGTAGTACACATCAGTATGAATTTGAAGTACAAATATCTAGTCTAAGGGAGTACACATGGTCCCTCATAAATATCTATAAAAATAACTTTCCGAACATGAAGTACAACATTGTTATGACCGGAAGTATACAATAATAAGAATAAAAAGTACGAATACTCAGTTTAGGGAAGTATACGACTCCTCGTAATTTTGCATAAAAATAAGTCATGATGAAAAATACAATACAATAACAAAGGGAAGTACAATATTGTGACAGAAATAAGTACAACATGATAACAGAGGAAGTACAAGAAGATAACGGAGGGAAGTATAATACTGTGATGGTGAAACCGAAAGGACAATATTGTAATGACCGAAGTACACAACAGTAAGAACAAAAAGTACGAATACTCAGTTTAGGGAAGTATATGACCCCTTGTAATTTAGCATAAAATATAAGCCATGATGGAAAATACAATATGATAACAGAGGGAAGTACAATATTGAGACGGATATAAGTACAAGATAATAACAGAGAGAAGTACAACGTGATAACAAAGAGAAGTACAATATTGTGACGATGGAACCGAAATGACACCGTATAATAAAGTTACCGTTGTTTTACTGAAAAGTTCTAGAAACACCGTCGGGAAGTACAACAACGTATAACAAACAAGTATGAAAGACGTATCCAGCGAAGTACGAAAACTCTGTTTTCTCGGGACGGATATATATCATGCAAATCATATCGTTTTAAGCTCCGATCGCCTCTACAGTAGGCACAAATCATTTGTATGGTATAACAAAACTTTAATTCCAGTGCTTTTTGCTTTTTATGACGAATCAAATAGTATAGTTTCTCAATTTCAAAGTGTTAACTTGCGAACAATACAAATCATATGTCGTTAAAACCATATAAATTATTCTTTAACTGTAAGAAACTTGCAAAAGTATTGGGAACGAAAAAGTTGCGCATTTTCCATAGCTTTCCAACGGTATATCATTTGCACCATTCCGACAAACGGTTTAAAAATTCAATTCAAATTACCTTGCATCTTTTTTGGATATCTCTGAATTCGTTATTTTTAAAATTATTCAAAAACTGTGCGGAATTTCAAAAAAACTTAAAACATGAAAAAGTTGTGTCTGCTCCATATCTATCCAACACCATATTATTTGCACAATTCAGACAAATCGTTTAGAAAATCTGCTCAAATTACAGTTCGTCCGTTTTTGAATAGATCCAAATTCCAGTTTTTTCAAAATTGCTCAAAATGAGTAGCGAATTTGAAAAAACTTGCAGAGATAATAAAGTTGCGCAATTTCAATAGCTTTCCAATAGCGTATCATATGCATTATTCTGATTTGTGGTTCGGAAAATAAGTTAAAAATACAGTTTCAGACGTGTTTTGAATGCTTCCGATTTTCAAAATTAAACTTAAACCATTGAAAATTAGAAAAAAGTTTTAGCATGAAAAAGTTGCGGTTTTTCCGTAGCTTTCCAACGGTATATCATTTGCATAATTCCGAGAAACGATTTACAAGTTCAAATAAATAGCTACGTAGATACAAATAAGCTGTTCAAAATTTTCAAACGAGCAGTACGGTTCTGTCATACAAAGCAGTACAAACGTGTGTCGTAAGAAGTACAAAATATGTACAGAATATTATTCTGTCATCGATGACAGAATAGTCTCCATCTATATATATATATATAGGTAAAATAACTATATATATATATATATATATATATCGACGCGGATTTGCTAACCAGGTGGCTAGCTACACACGCCTAACCCCGTTATGAATCCGTTAAAGGCATCTTTCACCATACTATTTTAAAACAAAAGAGAACTGTGTTCGTTCCGATTTTCAAAAGGAAACCATGTCCGTGCAGGCCCATCGCTCACCACGTAGTGTCTGTCGCTATCCATCAATCCATCCAATCGAAGGAAAGAAAAAGTACCATCGCGGCCGCGCTCTGTACCATCCTCGACAGCAAATGAGAGGAAGACAGCGGGGCCGTCGCCGACCTCAGGTCTTTGTGCACGACCTCCATCTGGCCGCCGTGGCCGTCGAGCCCGCGGGGGGCGACTTCGCCCGTCCAGCTGCCTGGTCCTCGCCGAGGACGCGGAGGTTTCCCAGCCAAGCGCACGGATTCAACTCCACACTTTTGGAATGACCGATCTTGGAAGGAGAAAAAACCCAAAAAGATCACAAATCTTTACTGTTTAATTCTTGTATCCACAAGAATCCGAGCAAAAAAAACTCGGATATCTGTCGTAGATCACCATTCACTCAAAGCTTTGTATCCTTAATACGAACGTGATTTGGTTTCTTCACCATTCACTCAAAGCTAAATTAAAATCAGCTTTTAAACTTACATATAGTCCTCTCCTTAATACGAACGTGATTTGTTTTTCTTCACCATTGACTCAAAGCTAGCAAAATATTGTCCCTAAAATAAAGCAAACTAATTGACCGAGAGGAGAGAAGGACCACTACACATTTGAATCCAAAATTACCTGAGCTGAACACATCAGAAGCCAATTCAAGTATTTCCCAAATAGCACGGCAAACGGATATCATATATGTTAAGCTAGAAATCACAATGGGAAGGCGGCCCACTGAATCGGGGACAAACTTGTGCATAAATTCCAACAAATTAACCAACTGAATCTGACGATCGGAAACAAATCAGAGGTGAAACAAATCCAAATCGGGGAATACAATGTCAGGAGAGAAGTGGTTCTGCATCGCGAGGGGCAGGCCGACCTGGACTTGCGAGGTGGGCGTAAGATCTCAAAATCTGACTACACTGCTGCAGGAACTGCGAGGTGGGCTGCCATCGGGGATGGAACAAGTTGACCTGAGCTGCCGACGGACGAGGCCACAATAGCGGCCGCGTGCGGTAGGTCGCCTGGTCTCTAGATCAAAGTGCGGGCAGAGGCTGAGGATCTCGGCAGAGCACTTAGGCAGTCGCCGTCGCTAGAGCTGGACACCACGCGCAATGGCCTCGTCTTCGTCTTTAGTTGCGCCACCACCACAAACCACGCAGTTAACGACCGCAGGAGGACCTGAGCCTCCTTTGCCCCGCAGTGAATGCCGCCAACCGACCCCCGCCCCGCGACACTGGGGGAGGTCATGGTTGCGCCGCCGGCACCGGGGGCTTGCCGTGGTTCGGAGACGAGGGTGGAGGAGCAGTTGAGAGAGAGGGCCAGAGGGGGTGTGCGGGGATAAGGTCGCTGGGCCACCTGTTTTTGGCTTATTTTTCTGTTTCTAGTTAGCTTTTCTCTCCGTCTACCTCCGTTTAAGTCGTTTCTCTCCGTTAAAACTATCTGTGGTTGAGATGTCCTAGTGGGCTGATCCAATGGCTACCTATTGGTGTATAGCTAGCCGGGTGGCTATCCTAGTATTTTGCATATATATATATATTTCTCTCCGTTATTTTACCTATATATATATATATATATATAGCCCAGCTATTCTACAACCGGTTGTAGATTAAGGATCTACAACCAGTTTTGAACTTCCATGGTAAACACGGTTGAACTTCTCGCTATTTGTTTAGATGAACATTATTGAATTTCTCGCTATAATACATGAGACTACAATGTTTTGATTATAATTTCCTAACTGTTCATCAGATTTGAGCAAATGATATACCGTTAAAAAGCTTATCAAATTCCGAAACTTTTATGTTTTAACAGTTTTTTGAAATTTTAAATATTTTTCAGGTTATTTTTAAAAAACAATAATCGGATTTTCGCATCATTTTGTATGTGCGGACAGTAATTTGGCCACGGTTTTCACATCGTTTATTGGAATAACGCATACAATATACCGTTGGATTCGCAAGAAAATTGCCCAACTTATTGGTCTTAAGTGTTTTTTGAAATTCGGAACAGTTTAGAAGTAATTTTAAATATACGAAACATTTGTTTCGCGGATTTTTTCATATCGAGCAGTATTTTGCTCTTCATTTTTCAACCGTTTATCCGATTTATGCACATGATATATCATTGGAAAGCTGTGGATTAGGCGCAACTTTTTCATTTTGATCATTTTTTCGGATTTCCTACCATTTAAGAGCAGTTTTGAATATAGTTGATTCGGATTTCCAGATTTCTCGATTTTGCATGAATTGTTTTTGCAATTACTTCTAAACGACTAATCAGAATGAAGTAAATGATATACCGTTCGAAAGATATTAAAATTGCGCAACTTTTTTGTCAAGGTGATGTTTCCAAATTTTCCAAGGTTTAGAAATCATTTTCAAGAATAGTAAATAGTAGGAATGACGCCCATATGCGAGCGATTTAAATTTGGCATGGCTATGGTGGTTGAGTGGGGCATGACACCATGTATAAGTGAAAGTAGACTCATATCATTGTATATTAAGTATTTATATGGTTTACTTGTGCAACCGGGACATATAGAAACGATTTTAATGGGTAGGATTTCCGCTCGGAAAAAATAGAGTACTTGAACTACTTCTCACATGCAGCTGAACTGCTCTGGATGTGTAACTGAACTTATTTTATGATTAAATTGAATGTTGACAAAATTTAACTTTTTAATTTCTTGCAATCGAACTTTCCTCTTCTTCAAAGTAAACTTTCGCTTAGTATAAGCAGAAATTTCCATAATGGTAAAAAATAAATTCAACAAAAGTGAAAATTCTAGCATGTTCAAGGTGAATTGATGCGTTTAGTGCATCCAAACTTCTCAGAGTTGCTTTCCTAAACTGTCTCCTCACTGCGCCTGAACTGCCCTGAGTCATGCCTATAGGTCACTTTCTCTGAACTGCCGCGTTAGTGCACCTGAACTGTCCGAGTCAAGTTGCTGAACTGCGTCGTTGGTGCGGCTGAACTTCTTGAAGTTTCGCTAGCCTGTACTTCCCTCGTTTGTACGCCTGAACTTTCCAGAGTTGCGGTCCTGAACTTTTCGAGCTAGTGCAGCTGAACTGTTTGGAGTCGCGCACCGCGGTCGAGTTTTCTAAATTACCTCGTTAGTGCACTTGAACTTCCCAAAGTTCCGCACACCTGTACTTCCCTCGTTAGTGCGCCTGAACTTCCCACGGTAGCGTTCCTGAACTTATCGCGCTAGTGCACCTGAACTGCTTTGAGTCGTGTATCACGGTCGAGTTTTCTAAAATGCCTTGCTAGTACACCTGAACTACCTCTAGCCACCACCTGCACTTCCCTCATAAGCCCACCTGAACTGCCTCGAGTAGCACGCTTGAACTGCTTTGGTTAGCGCTCTTGAACTGTCCATAGTCATAAAAAATAATTCTAATTTAAATAAAAATTGTAGCATGTTCAAGCTGAACTGCCGTGTTTGGTGCGCCTGAACTTATACCACTCGCACTCTTGAACTTCCCGTAGTGATAAAAAATTAAATACGATTTTAATATAAATTCTAGCATGTTCAAGGTGAACTGCCGCGTTTGGTGCGTCTGAACTTCCCGCACTCGCGCTCCTGAACTGCCAATAGTGGTAAAAATGAAATCCAATTTAAATAAGAAATAACATGTTTGAGATGAACTGCCATGTTTGGTGCGCCTGAATTTCCCCCAGTCGCGCTCCTGAACTGTCTGTATTGGTAAAAATTAAATCTGATTTAAATAAAAATTCAAGCATGTTCGAGCTGAACTGCCGCATTTGGTGCGCCTGAACTTCCCACTCGTGCTCCTGAACTATCCATGGTGGTAAAAATTAAATTCGATTTAAATAAAAATTCTTGCATGTTTGAGGTGAACTGTCATGTGCCTGAACTTTCCGCACTCGCGCTCTTGAACTGCCCGTTGTGATAAAAATTAGATCCAATTTAAATAAAAATTCTAGCATGTTTGAGGTGAACTGCCTCATTTGCTGCGCCTGAACTTACCGCACTCGCGCTTCTAAACTTCTCGTGGTGGTAGAACTTAAAACCAATTTTAAATTAAAATTCTAGCATGTTCGAGCTCTCCAATAATACGTCTGTACTTCTTTGCTAAGTATCGTACATACTACGTAGTGCCATTCGCTTGGAAGAAAAACAAGCTATCAATCTGTACTCTACTTTTTGTTGTACATGTATTTTCAGACGTGGCCATGAATCATATGAACAAACAAGCATAGTCCATACATCTGACGTCTTTGTACAGAAAATACACTATCGGCTGGCTAATGAATAAGCAATAAAAAAATTGACACCAAACACGAGGAAATTTTTTCAACCGCACAATTCCTATCATCATTATCCTCTGCCTCCCGTTCGTTTCACCGCCACACATTCACTCACCTGTCTATTCTTTGAGCTAGATACAATAGCACAGCTAGCACTAGCAGCATCTGCTCCGAGCGGGGAGTGGAAGAGGAATGTGAAGGTCTGTGGAGCTTATACCAACCATCTTTGTACACGAGCGTACTTTCCGTGGATACAGACTGGGAGCACGGGATTCGGGAGGAGCTATCCCTTGCCGGTTCAATTCCTCCAGCGGCGGTGCCCAGCTAGATAGATGCGGCGGGAGGAACAGAAGCATGTGGCCGGCGACAGCACTCGTCCGGCTCTGGCGCGGAGGCGCGTGGTCGGGGGCAGCACGCACGTTCTGTCTCCGGCGGCTCGTGGCCGGCTGTGCGGGCCTAGCTCCTACCGCTGACGACAGCGAACTCACGCGAATCGACGGCGCTCGACGGCATAAACTCCAGTAGTGGCGGCGGCTAGAGACAGGGGCGGCGCGCGGGTGGCTGTCGAGGCACGCCAGCAGTGAGGAAAAGGGTAAAATTTGGGTTTCCACAACGCCTTCGGCGAGGAAGAAGACGGGCGAAATTTGGGTCTCGCAGGAGAGCCGGCCGGGAGGAAGGTCGGCGGGATTTGGGCGTCGCGCGGGGGATTTGGGTTGGCACAGGGGAAAGAAAGTGGGTAGGACACCAGAAATTTCCACCACGCATCGCGTCCTATATAGGTCGGCCCGGTGGTAGATTACTAATCTACAACCAGTTTTAGAATAGATGGACCATATATATATATATATATATAACTCCTACATCAACATCGCACCACCAGCTACTAGGCTGTGTGTGTTACTCATTCTTGGTCTGATCCTCTCCTGTGATGTTGTGCAATTGTTGTGCTGGTAACTTGGTACATAGGAGTTGTGTACCTCAGATTTTTAAATAACTGATACTAAACTTGATCATTTATACTCAATGATGCAAATGGCAAAGTATTTTGCCCTAGTTTGAGAGTAAATCCTACTAACCCTAACTTGTTTATTTTTATTTTCTTTTTGTTTATTGTTTGTTTTGCAGGTCAAGCAATAAAGGTCTAAGAACATGAAGACACTTGAAGATTAGTTTAGGATTAGATTTCTTTTCTTTTTATTGACTTGTAATTTATTTTCTTTTTCATAATCTGTAAAGACAATGTATTATTGTATCCTATTAATATAGTATGTTTTTTGTTTATAAACAATTCACTTTCAAGTTTTGTTTCCAACTCAATTAAGTTGAGTTAAATTTCTATGTATTGTTGATTTTAATTATTAACTTCCATTATTGCCATTATTCAATGATATCAAAACTCTAACATCATAACATCAACAGATCATGTCAAAGCACATAACAATCATTAATAACACCTAACCCTAATGTTATAATGACAGGAACTTTGATCACTCAGGGTTTTTTTTATTTGCGAAAAATTTATCCAGATTTTAAGATGCATGAATGCACAGAAGTCCTAAATCTACCCTTCGATGTTCCTAAACGCTGGGATATTACATTTGTCCAACCCGATAACGGGAAGATATTCTCTGGGCCCATCTTAGTGATATTGCATTGGCATCGCTTGCAAGCATGTGACTAGGTCACAAGAATGCCATATCATGGAACGAGTAAAGAGACTTGTCGGGAACGAGATCGAACTAGGTATGGTTGATACCGAATGATCGGATCTCGGACAAGTAATAATATCACGAGACAAAAGGAATTAACTACATTTGTTAATGGTTCACACGATCACTAGATTCATCGTTGAGTAAGTGGGAGTCATCATGGATTTCTAGATCCCGCTGATGCTTATTGATCAGAGAGGAGTCTCGATCATATCCATGTTATTCACGAACCGTAGGGTGACACACTTAAGGTTCGCTGACGCATTTTGAGTGGATTTGGAACTCCGACTGAATTATTGAACAGCATAGGGGTTGTTTCAGAAAAATGCCAAAACTGTTTTGGAATATCGAAATAACACAAGGGGTAATTGTTAATGTTTGGTTAATTGAATCAATTAACAAATATTAAATAAATAAAAATGTTTATTAATTCCATAAGTTTGGTTTAATTGTTATGAATGCCATGCAATTAAAAAGGGAAATAAGAGAGGGGTTATTCACTTGATGAAGGGGGTTACTCATTTGATGAGGGGGGTTACCACCACCATGAAGAGGAGAAAAAAGGGCTAGGGGATGCCGCACCCCTATGGGATGCTCCCCCTTCTCCTATATAAGGTGGCACCTCCTCCTCTCTTCCTTTCGACAATTAGTCCATTCCATCCCCTACCTTGTTGCTCCACCAATTAGGGGAACGCTTAGTAGCGCTGCCAAAATTGTTAGCCATCAACACTTGGAGAAGTGGAGGACGAGGAGTTCCGGCGGATCCCTACTTCCGTTGCCCTGCTGGACCGAGGGCATGGAGGACGTCATCGAGCCATACGTGTGACCGAGTACGGAGGCGCCGCCGGTTGTGGCGCCTTGTACACGATCTTGAGATCGTCAAGTGAACGACTACATCGATTACGTATGTCTTCATCGAGTATTCATCGGCAACATTTGTGCGGGAATGTAAAATCCCGCTTCCGATCTTCGAGGGTTAGTTAATCGTTGCTTCCATCTCGTAGAAGATCTTGGCTAGTTTTATGTTCATGCGTAGGATTTTTTTTTGTTTTCTATGCTACGAACCCATCAGTGGTACCAGAGCCATATCTATGCGTAGATGTTATGCATGATTAGAACACATGGAGATGTGGGCGTAGATGATCATGTTATTGCTATTTTTGTATTATGGATCATAGTGGCATAGTGGGATTGAAGCTGCCTGAGACTAACATTATGTGACCGCTTTCACGAGACTTGTCCCACACTTGACATGCTTTGGCGTATGTGGCTTTGCGGGTGCACGTTTCTCCCACTATAGTTATGATCTATTTTACAAAGAATTGTTAATAATATTTTATCACCGTTGTGGTTACATGTTCGTAGGTAAGAACGGTTCGTCCTAGAAAGCCCCAAACCACGTAAAATATGCAAGACAAATTAGAAACGTCTAACTTGTTTTTGCAGGGCATGTGATGTGATATGGTCAATTTGTTTATGTTACAAATTGTATGCAATGATCCTTTTGTAAGTTATAACCAACTGACAGGAGCCATATGGTTGTCTTTTCATTTTATGGCCTGCGTGCCAAATATATATATCCAAGTGATACATTTTAATAGAGGAAGACAATCAAGGTGGAGGTGCCATGGACCTTGGTGCTATGCTCGTGGAATGATGGAGATCATACCATGACACACAAGATGGAGTTCGAATGCGTGAAGGACCATATCATATCACATTATATATGCATGTGATGTTTATCCTTGTATGCATCTTATTCTGCTTAGATTTGATCGTGTTGTAGAAGATGATCTCTCTCACATAATATCAAGATAATAATGTATTCTTCCATAGTATGCATCGTTAAGAAAGTTCGTCGTTTCGAGACACAACGTGATGATCGGGTGTGATAGACTCTACGTTCACATACAATGGGTGTAAGCCAGATTTATATACGTGAATACTATGGTTCTACATGGCAAGCCTAGCATGTACAGACATGGTCTCGGAATATGAACCAAAAGGTTAAGCATGAGTCATATGGTTGATATGATGAACATGGTGATGTTCGCCTCTGATACTATACCGTTGCACGTGATGATCGGTTGCGGTATAGTGGATTTGGTTCATATAATCACTTAAGAAAACTAAGAGAGATGTTGTTTTTTAAGTGAGAGTTCACTTAGTAATTTTGAAGTAAAGAACTCAATTTATCATGAACTAAATCAAAGTGAATCTGCATAGTTTGTTGTAGTCATTGGCATCCATTTGCTACCTTGCGATTAGCTATAATTGAGATAATAGAACTATAGAATTCTGGATGTTAACTTTACGAACTGGTATCGTATTGTTTGAATGTCAATCTAAAGTTTAAAGTCTTATTGCAAACGTTTAGCAAACCTCACTTACTCGATGAAATTTAATAAGTAGTATTAAATCAAGAGTAACAATTCCAATGTTAGTATCTAAGTATTACACTTGCCTCCATGATCCTTGATATTCAAAAGTTGTTTTTAGTATCAAGGATATCTACGAGTTGAAAGAATTGTTTCGTAAACTATCATGCGTGGAAGATATTGTGATATCTGAAATAATGTTTGGTTGCAATGTGATAGGGTATAATTAGTAAGACACATGTTCTCATACAATATGAGAATTTGCGAAGATTGGAGACGCTAGGCGTCCAGATCTCCCAAAAGGTTTTGGGAACTAACATTATACTCACATTTTGTCCTAATGAGCTAGTAGCTTGATCATGAAAGTTGTCATGATAGGATGAATACAAGATGTAGGTGAAATCTTTACGACATTAAAAGATTACTAAAGAATGGAATTTGGAAGAACGTCAAATATTTGATGATGGTGATCTACTTCAAAGTATGAGTCCAAGGGTATTAGTGTTTGACTAATCATGCTTTGAACTATGTGCCATGTGAATGGCGCAACTATTGATGTTGATAGAATCTTCTAAAAATGAAAGGAAATGCTAAAAAGAATCCAAAAAATTATTTTGCGGAAAAGAAAAAGACTGGAAATGTCCAGATCAGGTATATAGAAGATATACATGTTATGGGTGTATTCATTGCTTGTTAAAACAATGTGGTTATTGGATATTTGATATTAAATAGGTGGTATGAAATGTCATACAGAACAACACAGTAGAAGAACTACATTGGCCTAATTAACTAGCAAATGAATATGGGATGATTCTCATCGAAAACAAATAAAGTGTTATTGTGTTTCGTTGGAATTAAACCTATCCTTCAAGATTTGTTTTAATAATTGTTATTTTGCTCTGGTATTATAAGAACAATGGTTGTTCAAATTATTACTGCTTTCATAAAATATGGATGAACCCTTATCTTCTTGGAGAAATCACATCCGTAACAGTGATGCTAAAAATGTCTCAAGACAAATGATTAGAAGATCACTTATGAGTTACACCACCGTTTAAATCATATTGGAAAGAAAACATGAAGGAACTCCATATTGATGGAATTTTGGAGTCTTTTGATTTTGAATCTATTGACACTTGTGAAAATTTCCTAGAGATGATTAAAACTCCGTTTGTAGGCCAAAGAAGAACGAACGACTAACTTATTGGATGTTGTACATGTTGATGTATGTTGTCCATTATGTGTAGCCATGTGGTGGATCTTTGAACTTCATTCTTAACCAAGGATTTGAGTAGATATATGTGTATATTTTACTTGATAAGGAAGACGTATGAAATATTTGAAAAATGTTCAAAGTATTTCTGGATGAAGTGGAAAATCATTGTAACAAGAGAATAAAGAATTTATGATTTGATCATAAAGGAAGATATTTGAGTTACAAGTTTAGCAAACACCTAAAAGTTGAGGAATTGTTCCATAGACTTTTATTTCTCGAAACACCATAGGAGTATGGAATGTTCGAGAGATGAAATCAAACTATGTTTGATATTGTAGGATCAAAGGTGTGGTCTACAAAACTTCCATTATATTTTAAGGATAAAACTTTGGAGACTACCGATTTTTACACTAAAAAAGAGCGCCATCATGATCCGTTGAAATGACACCATATGAGTTATGGCATGGGATAAAACCCAAGTTGTCTTTTCTAAAAATTTGGTATGCTAGGCATATGTAAAATGTTTACAACCAGAGTTGGATAAGTAAGTCTTTGTAGGTTATCCCAAAGTAACCGTTGGGTATTCCTCCAGAACACCAAAGACAAAAGTGTTTGTCACTAAAAATGTCAAGTTTCTTGAGAAGGAATTTTTCGCGAAAAGTTAAGTGGGAGGACAATAGAACTTTGATTAGGTTGTTGAACCTAATCTATATGTGCTGAGTAGCGCAGAGTCGGGAAGTGTCCCAGAAGCGGCCACAATGCCCATGGCTCACGTGCCTCAAAGGTTGTGGTCACTAAGATCTAAGTTCCTACTGAACCGCGTGAGTCGGATAATAATTAAATAGTTAGATTTGAGAATGAATCATTATTGTTTGACAATGATCAACCGACTACATGCAAAGAAGAAATAATGGGCCCTAACTCCGTAAAATGGCTAGAAGCCATAAAATTTGTGATAGGTCCATACATGAGAAACCAAGTTTCTGAACTTGAAAGACCCTTTGAAAGGCATGAAGTCTAATAAACGTATTTGGATCTATAAACAGACATGGATGTTTTGCATCTATGAAATAGTCGACATGTCGCTAAAAGTGTTTACGATTATGTTTAGGGAGTTGACTATGACAAGATTTGATCTTTCATAGCGATATTTAGTTTGGACAGATTACTGTAGCAACCACTGCATATGCCAAGTTTGGTATATGTTAGTTGAACAAACAAGACAACATTCTTCTAACAGAATGGTTACCTAGGACATGTACATGACATGGTCCAAAGGGTTTTGTAAATTCAAAGGATGCTAAAAAGGCATGTGAACTTCAATGGTTGAAGTAAGCATCATGGAGTTGGAATATTCACCATGATCAAATTGTTAAAAAGTTTAATTTCATCAGAGGCGATGAATATGCTTGCATTTGCAAGAAATTAAGTGGGAGCGCTGAGACATATTTCTAGTATATTATGTAGAAGTCATATTGTTAATTGGAAATGATGTATCCTTTATTGACATAGGTTAAGAATTTCATTAAAATTACATTTCAATAAAAGACTTAGGCAAAACCAAAATATTGGGTATCGATGTCTATATAGATAGATCGAGATGCCAATATGGTTGTGCCAAAGTACATAGATGAAATATTGAATGAAGTTCAATATGGAAACGACAAGAAAAGTTTTTACCGCATGGAAAAGGTTGAAACAAGATTCAAGTGTTTTGACAATTGATGAGTAAAGCCACATGAATGATTTGATCGATCATGTATACCGTGATATGTACATATCCAGATATGTCCTATGCTCTAAATGTTATGAGCATATACCAGAGTGATAAATTTCATAAGATGATCACTGGACAATAGTAAGGATATCCTTATGTGCTTTCGAAGGATTAAGGGTATATATTATGTATGAAGAGGTGACACATAGTTCATTGTAAAATGTTACATTGATACTAATTTTCTCACAAAATACAAATTAAGTTTATCTCAATTTTAGCTATGTGTCAAGGCAGAACAATGTAATGGAAGTAAGTTCCATGATGGATTTGGATGAGTTCTAAAGTTAAGACATTGTGATGGATTCTACAACAAAGGTTGAGTATATGGTTGCTTTAGAAGTAGCAAAAGAGGGAATTTGTGTCAAGAAGTTTGTTATCAAACTAGGTGTAGTTCCAAGCGGGCTATTACTATGAAGATCTATTGTGCGACAATAGTGTCAACATTTTTTAGCTAAAGGAACTAAGGTCTCACCAAAGGACCAAATTTATACCCAGCTATCTCATTTGAGAATGAGTGATGCGTAGAGATGCAAAGGCATGCAAATACACACGAAACTAAAAGTGTCAGATCTGGTGATCAGGTTTACCACATGCAACGCGTACGGATAACACATGAATCTCATAAGTGTTATATACGCAAGTATAAACTAGATTATTGACTCTATTGCAAGTGGGAGACTGAATGGACTATGCCCGAGAGGCAATAATAAAGTGGTTATTATCATATTCCATGTTTATGATAAATGTTTATTTCTCATGCTAGAATTGTATTAATCGAAAACATTACTACTTGTGTGTTTAATAAACAACCAAAAGGTTCCTAGTGAAGCCTCTCTTTTAACTAGCTCATTGATTAACCGATGATCATGGTTTCCTGATCATGAACATTGGATGTTGTTAATCACGGGGTAATATCATTAGGAGAATGATGTGATGAACACTCACTTCCATAGTACGAATAGCAATACGATCAAGTCATCAAGTTTTATTGCTATATCAAACTCATACGAAGTAGTTCTAATCCTTAGACCATGAGATCATGTTAATCACTGATACCAAAAGAGTACTTTGATGATATCAAATGCCACTCCGTAACAGGGTGATTATAAATGTTGATTTGGGTATTCTAAACGTGTTAGTTGAGGCTCATGGATCAAGAGTGGAATTTGTTCGACCAGATGACGGGAAGATATTCTCTAAGCCCATCTCGGTGATATTGCATTGACATCGCTTGCAAGCATGTGACTAGGTCACAAGAATACCTTATCACAAAACGAGTAAAGAGACTTGTCGAGAACAAGATCGAACTAGGTATGGTTGATACCGAATGATTGGATCTCGGACAAGTAATAATATTGCGAGACAAAAGGAATTAACTACATTCGTTAATGATTCACATGATCACAAGATTCATCATTGAGTAAGTGCAAGTCGTCATGGATTTCCAGATCCTACTGATGATTATTGATCGGAGAGGAGTCTCGATCATGTCCATGTTATTCACGAACCATAGGGTGACACACTTAAGGTTCACTGACGTGTTTTGAGTGGATTTGGAACTCCGGCTGAATTATTGAACATGGGCTGCGATGTGGCGTGAAAAGCGAAAGCGGCAAGCCCACTAACGGGCGGAAATTTTAGGAAATTACCGCGCTACCCATGTTCAATGGTCAGCCTTTGGTCAAATCATCACAGTGAGTGATTATGTTAATGACATCATACTTCTGATATGCATCGGTTTGTACATACAAGCCAAATTGAAGAGATACAAGTCAAAGAATTTTTGAGCCTATGATCGCCTCCAAGAACCCAACAATAGCCTCGGGGGCTACTCCCATCGGGAGCGCTGGTCGCGCACCGATGAAATGTAAAGATCGAGCAAAAAAGGGATTCAGAATTGTTTTGTGCAGGTTACGACAAAGGAAGGCGAGAAAGAAGAATATGCTTTTTGAGCCTAGACTCAAAATAATTCGACCATAGCCTCGGGGGCTACTCCCATCGGGAGCACTGGTCGCGCACCCGATGAAGATGGAAATATCGGCTTCACCATAGGAGTAAAATATCGACTTCATCAGCAATCTTCGAACACTTGATGATAAAATCAACAATTCACTCCCATTGGGAGGGATTTGCGACTAGTTGAAGAAAACAACCCTAAGATTTTGGGTATTGAAACATCCAAACAAGGCTCATGAAAAAATTATGATTCTCAAGCCGCGTTATTGCGATAAAAAGCTTGAATGTCGTGGTCGCAAAGATCATGAAGGTAAGACCTCAAGATCCATCCTGCATGGCCTAGTATACGCACATGAATGCGCTCTGCTAGTAAATTTCTGTATCCACTATACGAAAAAAAATCCCGGTGGACGCACTGGGTACCCTAATAAATACTAGAATCCATGTCTTTGTAAGTCCTAATTGCAGCAAAAGACTGGGTTACGCCAGGTACCGAATTCGAGTCCGGGGGCTTGAGTTTAAAGTAGGTAGCAAGTATTTGCTCAGGCAATTAGCTGGTTTCCTGATCCGTCAGAAGCACTAGGCTTGCTAACCAAAATCCCCATTAAAAATTAAGAATATAAAATATTCAATGAGATTAAGAAAGAAAAGAATATGAAGATTGATGAAGTCGAAGATATGAAGATTTGAGATTCAACCCGAATCTACAATTCTGGTAGAATCTCGGGGGCTGCTGACAAGGGTATAGCTACTAAGGCCCATTATCTTGGTACCCCTGGGCCTCGTTTGGGTGGTAGTCCAGTAGAAATTACGCCCAAACATAGTCCTAGTCGAAATACGAGATGATATCATACACAAATAGTGTAATTTGTATTGAACCCGACCTGGCCACCTATATGTAGGGGCTAGGAGAGGCTGGCTAGGGACAGATTGAGATTGAGCCAATTTTTTACTAGCTTATTCTCAACATGCATCAAATGTTGCCTTGTTCATCTGAATCTTTACCTTTGAATTCATTCGACGCCCTCTTCCCCCGATCCTAAGTAATTCATCTAGGACATTTGCCGAATTAACCCTTGTTAGGGGTTGTTTCGGAAAAATGCCGAAACTGTTTCAGAATATCGAAATAACACAAGGGGTAATTGTTAATGTTTGTTAATTGAATGAATTAACAAATAGTAAATAAATAAAAATGTTTTATTAATTCCATAAGTGTGGTTTAATTGTTAAGAATGTCATGCAATTAAAAAGGGAAATAAGAGAGGGGGTTACTCACTTGATGAAGGGGTTACTCATTTGATAAGGGGGGTTACCACCACCATGAAGAGGAGAAAAAGGGGCTAGGGGCTGCCGCACCCCTATGGGTTGCTCCCCCTTCTCCTATATAATGTGGCACCTCCTCCTCTCTTCCTTTAGACACTTAGTCCATTCTATCCCCTACCTTGTTGCTTGATGTCTACGCATGCTTCTATTCTTGTAGACAGTGTTGGGCCTCCAAGTGAAGAGGTTTGTAGAACAGCAGCAAGTTTCCCTTAAGTGAATCACCCAAGGTTTATCGAACTCAAGGAGGAAGAGGTCAAAGATATCCCTCTCAAGCAACCCTGCAATTAAGATACAAGAAGTCTCTTGTGTCCCCAACACACCCAATACACTTGTCAGGTGTATAGGTGCACTAGTTCGGCAAAGAGATAGTGTACTACAAGTAATATGGATGATTATAAGTGGTAATTGCAATCTGAAATAAAAATGTCTGCAAGCAAACATGTAGCAGAACTGGTTGTAAACGGTGTTTCAATGCTTAGAAACAAGGCCTAGGGATCATACTTTCACTAGTGGACACTCTCAACAATGATAACATAATTGAACACACAAATATCTTTTCTTCACTATGCTACCCTGAACTATACTCTGGTTGGATAACGAACACCAATTCACGGCGTCGGGCTATAAAAGCACTCCTTAAAGTTTGCATTCCCCACTCTAGATAGCCCCACATTATCACCTTGAGCGCACTAGATGGTTCCAAACAAACAACACAATTTCATAGAGACATCCAACTCAAATTATAACTCATGATAAGTATTACCGTGATCTTTAGCCTAAGAGCCACACACAATATGCACACTGTCACCTTCACATCATGGGACAAGGTGTCTCTGGAGATTACATTAATAAAAGCCCTTGAGTAGCATAATAGATGAAGAGTAACATCTACTTATTCAACTATATTACATAGCTCATGATCACGTAAAGATCACACCATGGGAGAGAGAGAGATAAACCACATAGCTACTGGTAGAGCCCTCAACCTCGGGGGAGAACTACTCCCTCCTCATCATGGGAGTCAGCAATGGTGATGAAGATGGTGGTGGAGTCGATGGAGATGGCTCCGGGGGCAATTCCCCGTCCCGGTGATACGTCCATTTTGCATCACTATTTTATATCATAATTTACTGTTATTCATTGATATATTTCAAATTTAGAGGTGATACTTATGTTGTTTCCCCTACTTTTACATGTTTGATGATTATTGGAGGACTTGCTGCGGGAGTCAGGATTCTGCTGGAAAAAGGACCGTCAAGACATCATATTTCTAAAGATCGGCAATTCGAGGAAAATACCCAGAAATTCATATATTACCAGAAGACGAAAGTAGCCAGAAGGAGAGAGCGAGAGGAGCAGCAGGGGGCCCACACCACCAGGTGGCGCGGGCCAGCCCCTGGCCATGCCACCCAGTGGTGTGGCCACCCTGGCCGACTTCTGCCATCGCCCTCTCACGTATATGGTCGGCCCCGAAAACCTAAGATAGGGGGATCAGAGATAGACTTCACCGCCTCTACGGGGCGGAAAACACCAAGAGAGAAAAAGCTCTCCGGCAGGCAGAAATCTGCTGGGGAAATTCCTTCCCGGAGAGGGAATATCATCGCCATCGCCATCGTCATCGCGCTGGACTTCATCGGGATCATCATCATCACCATCACCAGCACCTTCATCATCACCATCACCACGCCATCCCGCTGTAACATCTTGGGTTGAATCTTGTCCAATTCTTAAGGGAAACTTTCCCGGTGTTGATTACTCTTGTAGTTGATGCTATTGAGTGGAACCGTTGAATTAAGGTTTATGTTCAGATTGTTATTTACCATTATTTCACCTTTGGTCATGATCCATATGATGTCTTGTGAGTAGTTCGTTTAGTTCTTGAGGACATGGGAGAAGTCGAGATGTTAGTAGTGAAACTATGTTGAGTAATATTTAATGGTTTGATATTTATATGTTGTGGTGCTATTTCACTAGTGGTGTCATGTGAACGTTGACTACATGATACTTCACCTTTATGGGCCTAGTGGAATGCATTGTGTATTTGGCTACTAATTGTGGGGTTGCCGGAGCGACAGAAACCTAAACCCCCGTTAGGAAACCATTGCACCAGGGAGTGTAGGATCTCAGAGTTTAAGGCTGTGGTTAGATTTATCTTAATTACTTTCTTGTAGTTGCGGATGCTTGCAAGGGGTATAATCACAAGTCTGTATTAGTCCAAGTTAGGATAGTGCACTAGCATAGGTTCAACCCCATAACACTTATCAAACCAATGAAGATTACTTAGCTGCATGAAGAGAAAGCACTCAACAGAAACTCCCGTGTGTCCTCAGGAATATTTGGTAATTATAAGTTACACAACCGGCTTGTCCTTTGCTCTAGAAAGGATTGGGCCACTTGCAGCAATTATTATTACTGTCTTTTATTTACTCGTACTTTATTTACTTGCATTACCAAATACCCCTGAAAACCCGTTTGCTAGTATTTACAGTGAATCCTTGATCAAAACTGCTTGTCAACACCTTCTGCTCCTCGTTGGGTTTGACACTCTTATTTATCGAAAGTACTACGATACACCCCCTATACTTGTGGGTCATCACCCAGTAGGTTGCCGGAACAGAGACTTTTGTCCTCCGAAATTGGTCTTCGATGGCGGCGGTGATACGTCTCCAACGTATCTATAATTTTTGATGCTCCATGCTTGTTTATGAACCATTTGCTTTGTGTTTTGTTACACTTTGTGGCATTTTTATGCATTTCCCAGAACTAACCTATTAACGAGATGCCACAATGCCAGTTCCCTGTTTTATGCTGTTTTTGTGTTTCAGAAAAGTTACACAGTAAATATTCTCGGGATTGGACGAAACAAAAGCTGAAGTTCCTATTTTTTTCCCGACACGAGACGGAGTCCAAAGCAGAGACGGAGGAGGGCCAGAGGGCAGCCGCACCATGGGGTGGCTCGGCCTAACCCTTTTCCGCACCACCAGGTGGTGTGGACCCCTGGTCCACCCCCTGACATCGCCCTTCCGCCTATATATTCTCCTCGACGAGAAAAACCCTAAGGCCAAATCAATTTTCCAGAAAACATACTGCAAGCCACCGCCGTCGTCGAGTCAAGATCGGGAGGGTCCAGAAGCTCTTCCCAGCACCCTGTCGGAGAGGGGAATCACCACCGGAGGCCTTCTTCATCACCATGCCTGCCTCTAGAGTGATGTGTGAGTAGTCTACCTTGGACTACGGGTCCATAGCAGTAGCTAGATGGATGTCTTCTCCTCCATGTGCTTCATGTTTAGATCTTGTGAGCTGCCTATCATGATCAAGATCATCGTTATGTAATTCTACATGTTGTGTTTGTTGGGATCCGATGAATATTGAGTACTATGTCAAGTTGATTTGTGATTTATCATCTCTATGTTGTTTATGATCTTGCAGGCTCTCTGTTGCTAGTAGATATCTTGGCCGAGTAGATGCTAGTGACTCTAAGAGGGAGTATTTATGCTCGATAGTGGGTCCATGCCTCTGGTAACTTGGGAGAGTGACAACAACCTCTAAAGTTGTAGATGTGCTATTTCTACTAGGGAGAAAACAACAATCTTGTGTCCAAGGACATTTGTATTGTTTACTTTACACACTTTTCTTAAGGTGATCATCTGTTGCTTGCAACTTAATACCCAACGGTTGTTCGGTTGATATCCGGCGGGTGGATTATTAGTCATAGATGCAGTTGGATTACGGTCTATGTATTATGTTGTAATGCCCAAGTGAATCTCATAGTGATCCTCATGACGTGTGCATGCTTTATTTATTCTGTCAATTGCCCAACTGTAATTTGTTCACCCAGCATGTTATTTATCTTTATGGAGAGACACCTCTAGTGAACTGTGGACCCCGGTCCATTCTTTTACATTCATATTACCATTTACCTTTTACACGCATTATTTACTTTCTCGCAAACTACTATCTTTTACCACATGATACGTTTAATCCTTTGTTTACAGCAAACCACTGAGATTGACAACCTCACTGTAAGTTGGGGCAAAGTACTTTGGTTGTATTGTGTGCAGGTTCCACATTGCTGCTGGTGCAAAGCTACGCCCCAGATAAGGTGCCATATAAATTGTCTGGAGCTGTCGCCAAGCCAGCGAGCATCAACCTTCGGAAGTTGGTTCTTTCTCCTACTGGTTCGATAAACCTTGGTTTCATACTGAGGGAAGACTTGCTGCTATGCTCATCATACCTTCCTCTTGGGGTTCCCAACTGGGTGACTACATGCACTATCAAGCAATTTTTCTGGCACCGTTGCCGGGGAGAAAGAGGATTTCTGCAAGGGGAGTCTCTCGCTTTCAATCTTTTTACTTTGTTATTGTTTTGCTTTACTTTATTTTTGCTTGCATCTTTTTATCAAAAATACAAAAAAATTAGTTCCTTTATAGTTGTTATTTTTGCTTGTCTGCTTTTAGTGTTGCTAGAATGGGTACTCCTGAGAACACCAAGTTGTGTGATTTTACTAGCACCAACAACAATGATTTTATCTACACTCCTATTGTGCCACCTGCTCCTAAGGCAAATTTTTATGAGATTAAACCTGCTTTGTTGAATCTTGTTATGAAAGAGCAATTTTCTGGTGCTAGTACTGATGATGTTGCAGCTCATCTTAATAATTTTGTTGAGCTATGTGAGATGCAGAAGTATAAGGATGTAGATGGTGATATTATTAAGCTTAAGTTGTTTTCTTTCTCTTTAAGAGGAAGAGCTAAGGATTGGTTGCTATCTTTGCCTAGAAATAGCATTGATTCTTGGGTTAAGTGTAAGGATGCCTTTATTGGAAAATATTATCCTCCTGCTAAGATTATAGATTTGAGAAGTGATATTATGAAGTTTAGACAGTTTGATAATGAACATGTTTCTCAAGCTTGGGAAAGAATGAAATCTTTGATAAAGAATTGTCCCACAGATGGACTGACTACTTGGATGATTATGCAAACCTTTTATGCATGACTAAATTTTTCTTCAAGAAATCTCTTGGATTTAGCTGTTGGAGGTACTTTTATGTCCATCACCTTTGGCGCCGCAATGAAGCTTCTTGATAATATGATGGTAAATTATTCTGAGTGGCACACCGAGAGCGCTCCACAAGGTAAGAAGGTAAATTCTGTTGAAGAAACCTCTTCCTTGAGTGATAAGATTGATACTATTATGGCTATGCTTGCTAGTGATAGAGCTCATGTTGATCCTAATAATGTTCCTTTGGCCTCTTTGGTTGCTCAAGAAGAGCATGTTGATATGAACTTCATTAGAAATAATAATTTTAACAACAGTGCTTATAGGAACAATTTTGCTAGCAACAATTATAGGTCGTATCCTTCTAATAGTGATAATGGCTATCTTGGTAGACCCAGAATGCCTAGTGAAGAAAGGATTTTAGAAGTTGAAAGGGCTACTAATAATTTTATGCAAATGCAATATGAGCAGAATAAGTTGTTCACCAAAACCATGGAGGAACAATCTGGCTTGTTGAAGACTGTTAGTCATCAACTTGAGAATTTGAATAGGGATATTCCTGAGTTGCAAGCTAAGGCTTCTAAAGCTGAAACCAATATTTCATCTTTGTCTGATGCACAATCTTCTCTAATTAATAGAATGGCTGCTAAACCTGATCCCTTTGCTGTTACTAATGCCATTCAAGTTAGAATTGATGATAATGTTAGGATGTTAGCAGAATTGCATGCTAGGTTGGAAAGAGAAGATGAGATGGCTAGAAATATGAAGGTTTGTACTATTACCACCACTAGTGACGTTGTTTCAAATGCTAGCACACCTCCTACTTTGATTGGTGTAGAGAAAACTCCTACTCCTTGTGCGAAAAAGCCCAAAACTGCAAAAACTTTTTCTACTAAAAGTGCTGAAATTTTTCGGAGTATAGGAGACGATAGCTCTACTACCTTTAATGATTTTGATGTTGATGGTTGTAATATCTTTGAAGTAATTTTGTTCTTGCAAAAGCTTGCTTTAAGTCCTAATGCTAGTTCTATGAATGTTGCTTTTACAAAGCATATTACGAATGCTCTCATGCAAATTAGAGAGGAAAAGTTGAAACAAAAGGTTTCCATTCCCAAAAAGTTAGAAGATGGTTGGGAGCACATCATTGATATGAATGTGAATGATTTTGATTGTCATGCTTTATGTGATCTTGGTGCAAGCATTTCTATTATGCCTAGAAAAATTTATGATATGCTTGGTTTACCACTGCTTGAAAATTGTTATTTTGATGTTCCTCTTGCTGATGTTGCTAAGAAGAAACCTTTGGGAATGATTAATAATGTTCTTATTGTGGTTAACAATAACCTTGTTCCCATTGATTTCCTTGTTTTCGATGTTGAATGCAATGCTTCTTGTCCTATTATTTTGGGAAGACCTTTTCTTAGAATTGTTGGTGCAATTATTGATATGAAGGAAGGCATCATTAAATATCAATTCCCACTCAAAGAAAGGTATGGAACACTTCCCTAGAAAGAGAAATAAATTACTTTTTGACTCTATTCTTAGAGCAAATTATGAACTTGATGCTTCATCGCTTGAAATTACTTGATATCCACTTTATGCGCCTAGCTCAAAGGTGTTAAAGAAAAGCACTCTTGGGAGATAACTCAATGTTTTCTTTTCAGTACTTTTTCTTTTTGTTGAGTCTTGGAAGTTATTTCTACTGTAATGACCTCTCCTTATCATTTTTATTTTGTTTTTGTGCCAAGAAGAATCTCTAATTGGTGGGAGGTAAGATTTGGGGAAGTTGCTGTCCTGAAATAGATTTTTGCGCTGTACCGTAAAATTCGTGAAAATTCTCAAAACGTTTTTGATCTACGATTTCTTGTGGACATGCCCCAGGTTGTTTCCTAACTTTCATTAATTTTGCACTTTTTGATTTGAGCAACAGAAGATCCTCAGAAAAATCGATCTTTACCAGCTGTTCTGTTTTGACAGATTCTGCCACTATTTGTGTTTGCCTCTTGATTGCTTTCTTTTTGAGTTCTTTTGATCACGGAACTTTTGAGGAAGTTGCTACAGTATCTTATGCTTTAATGGGTTCTATACTTGAGTTGAAACTGAACCAAAAGGGTGGATTTACTATCGTGCTTACACTAATATTGCTAATAAGAATTGTGTGAAGTTTTGTATGAAGAAAGTTTTCAAGTGTAGGGAAAGGAGAATGATGAGATGAGATGAAGTATGGACAAAAGCTCAAGCTTGGGGATTCCCATGTCACCCCAATAATTATCCAAGAGGTACAAGCGTCAAAGCTTAGGGATGCCCCGAGGCACCCCTTGTTCATCGGCAAAAATCAGGTCATCTTTCAAGACACTATATTTTTATTGCTTCGTATTCTATGCGTTTTTCTTGGAGCGTCTTTACTTTTTCTTTCAGTTTTCTTTTGTTTTGTTTGCTGCAATAAATGGTTGTACCCAACATATTTCTTTTGGAGAAGATGCACTCCGTTTTGCATTGTCAAGAACACTCTAGTTTTTACTCTTTTCGTTCAACGAGTGTTCTCTTTTTCTAGTACTGCGTTTAGCTTTCGTTTTTCGCCTTGATTTTTGTTCAGAACTATTTATTTCTTTGAAGCAAGGTGTATTTAGACCTCTGGTATATGATGGTTTTTATCTTTAAGAGTTGATGCAAAAAGGTTGATTGGTGTTGGAAAAGAGAAAAAAGTTTCATGCCTACAGTGGTACAAATGGGAGCTTGTTTAGACTATGGCTTAGACTTTTGCATGTCATGCTTGATGTTATTTTGATAGTATGCTTAGTAGTTTTTGCTGTAGCATGACTTGTCTCAAATGACTGAGATTGCTTAATGTGCCTTTGAAAGAATCATGCGTTATTTTTATTATATGGGAGCATATTATTATAGTTTTCTCCTTTGATGCTTTATTTGGGTTGACTTGGCGCATGCTTACACCATGTTTGACTTTAACAAGTCGCCTCAAGCCTCTATGATCATTTGGTTTTTGACTTGTGATACCACTTTATGCTTTGGTTAATAATGTTTTGTCGCTATGCATGATTATGGCCGTTATTGCTCTCTTAGTTGGTCGCTCCCAGTCTTTTGCTAGCCTTCATCTGTACTGAGTATGAGCTCTACTCGTGCATCCAACTCCCAAAAAACAAGTTTATTCCAAAGAGTCCACTATAAATTCCTATGCATGGTATTTGCAAGCCATTCCAAGTAAATTTTCATGTGCTACCTTTCAAAAAAACCTTCAAAATACTTCTCATTTTATGACACTGTTTTCAGCTTATGGGGACATAGTGGTCGGATTTGCTATCTTCCATATTTTTATATTTCAAAAAATAAAATAAGAGGAAAAAAAGAAAAGAAACAAGGTACTCCTCCATGGTATGTGAAAGTTGGTGGGCACCCGATGGAATCGGTTATGTGAGGGCCCGAAAACCGCTTGTCCGAGACACCCTGTTATGCATACAATTCATGATCCCAGAAATGCTCATGAATCCACATAACCGAACTGGTAATCAAAGTACATCATCCATACAACTGAATTTAAAAATAGTCTTACAAGAATGGCATCATGGCCAAGTCTTACATCAAATGCCTTAAAGGCGAAGTTTAACACATCACACAGTGGATAACAGCTGCATCATCGTTGGGCCCAAGTCATGCCTTAAACCCTACAGGCAGCTGACCGGGAGAACGGCCTAGTTCGCGAAGTCGTCATCGTAGCCTTCATCTTCCTCATAGTCATCGAAGTCTGACCAAGTTAATAGCCAGGGACAAAGCCGTGAGTACATTGTGGAATTGTACTCGCAAACCACCTAAGATGAACAATATGCAAGAGGTATGCTAGTATGGCTTGTAACAAGGGTGGCTCTAGACTAAGTTTTCTTTTTCTAATTCTTCTCTTGTCGATATAGCATGTTAAGGAACATGTTCTACGACATCTCTATATCCTTATTAAAACATTTTTAAAACAATTTTTGGTAAAATCTCTAGGAAGGGCGACCCAATTTGTCATTTCCTTTATTCCAAACTCATTTTCCACGGTAGTACCCCCATGGGTACTCCGAACCACCTCCTCTTTCCTTTTTCCACAAAAACCTTTTTTAAAACAAAACCAACACATCTAAGTAAAGACATTCCAACTGTCCATGACCATGGACGCGGCTATTCGAATAGATTTACACTCTACAGAGGTTGTACACTTTACCCACATCATTCGATAAATCCACCAGGACTTTACCATGGACCATCATACAAGTATGCGGGATTCGGATAATCGATCAAAGCCTTTCACTTAGTCATCCTAGTATAGGCACCTACCCCACGGGCTTAACCTCTCCGGCACCATGGTAGTCCCCCTTCTCCACTGACACCATCGCCACATCAAGAGACCCGTAGTATCGCCCGGCCGTAGACCCCTATGGTGTATTGCCCCAAAATTTAGCAACCCAACTTCAAGGGATCCAACACCCTTATAGAGTTGTGAGGTAGCCCATACTAAGACAAATAAATTATGGACTAAGCCCCATCCCATTCCGGAGTAATGTGGTTGTACGGGATGGTTGGGTCCGTTCAATTACCTAGAACCATGTGTTGTTTTTCCCAAAAACTCCACCTTATCACCAAAACCTCTTTGACCAAACTTCCTGAAAGTTTCTCTTACAAATATACACTTGGTAAGGCCAAACCTTACCAAGGTTTTAAAAACATTTCCCAAAAGTTCCTGAGTGTCCCAACCTAGAGTTTTTGCTCCACTAAGCAAGGCTACAAGGGGTAACATGATGGTAAGCATCAAGCTAATACTAAATAATGGAGTAAGTAGGTAACAAGGGGTGTCATCTTAAAGATGATATCAAGTGACTAGTGGAGCCTAGTCGCCAATGAATCGCTATCAAGAGGTAATAGCAATTAAAAAAGCAATGCATCTTTGAAATAAACATAAAGGAAGACTTGCATAAATAAAATTGGGATCAAGATATGCAACAAGTAAAGGTGGCTTGCCTTGGGTGGCTTGTCCCTGGTTGTCTTCAAAGTCTTCAAAGTATTCTTCTTCCCCGAACTCATCAACGGTCGGATCTAGCGTCGCGAAAGAAAGACAAGGTACAAAATGAACATACAAGCGCACACACCATACCAACACACCACAACAAGCCATTGAGAAATGCACTCAGGAGGTTCAAATAAATAGTTTGTTACTACTCAAAGTTGCTGCAAAAAACTTTGTCAAAGTTTTAGGATTTTCAAACATTAAGGGTTCTCTTAAGCTTCAACAAAAAAATTGAATTTAAACAAAGCATGGTTCAACAATAAAATCACTATTTAAACTACACAAGGGCTAAGGATAAGGGACCGGTGGAAATAAAAAGTTAAGGTCTTGGTTAAGCTACTGCAATTTGGTCCTAACAAATTGGATGATTTAAAAGAAAACTGCAAGCATTTAAACATTTCAGATTTTTGAAACTAGGTGAACTTAACGCTATGCACCAATTAAATTACCACGAAAATAAAAGAGATCAAACTGAAAAGAGTCTAGTTCTAACAGATAGGTAACGAAATTTTGAATCTAAGGGCGTTGGTTTCACTCCATTTGGGTTTACGGTTTTGAAACTATTTGAATTTGAAGTCTGCAGTAACCAAACAAAGATTAAATCGATTACTAAAAAAAAGTCGGCGGTCCGAAACTAACTAGGCCGAGCGGCTCTGCGCGGGCCAGCCCAGTAGCAGTCCGGTGTGGCGGGAGGCTTTTTTTCTTTTAGAACCCAATAGGCGGGCCCTGCCTGTCGGTGACTGGGATAGCCAAAAGGGTATCGGCCCATCCTGGCCGCCCGAGTTAAGAGGATCAGACGGCCCAGGGTTGTCTTCCTCGCGAGACAAAGCATGCAGCGGGGGAAACCTAACTGGTACGGCGAGCGACCGGGGGCGGGCCAGGAACTCACCGGGGCATGGCGGTGGTCGACGGCGAGGTGGCGGCGAGCTCGCAGGGGTTCAGGGCAGCGTCGGGCAGCGTCTCCAGCTCCGGGGACGTCGTTTCCTGCGGCGACCCGGACCTCTCCCAGATATAGCTTGACGGCGGCGTCTCCGGTCGGTTCTGGGCAAAACGGAAGGGTGGGTTAGGATGCTGAGATGAAGGGGAAACAATTTTATGAGGAAAAGAGGCCAGGGGAAGCTCGGGTGGGCGGCCACCTCCTCGTCTCCTCGCAGCGAACTCCGACTCTCCCTCGCTCTCTGCAGCCAGAGGGAAAGGAGGGCAGCACTCTCGCGCCTGGGAGTGAGGTGTGGAGGAGAGGGGAGTGGTGTGAGGGGTCGAGGGGCTCGGGGTGGGCTTAAATAGCTGCGGGAATGGGCGGTGGCAGTAGCCAATCCTCGAGCGAGGGCAGACGTCACGGCGGTGGCGCGGGCTGACGTATGGACGCGGACGTCAGCAAGGGAGGGGCGCTAGGGTTGGCTCGGTCGCTTCCTCTCCTGGCGATGCAACAGCAGGCCTGGGAGCATGATAGGGTTGACCGACCGTTCTGTCTCCCTCCTGGTCGATGGTATACGCACAGACTAGAGGGGAGAGGTCACAAGAGGGGGGTTGTGGGTGATACGTCTCAAACGTATCTATAATTTTTGATGCTCCATGCTTGTTTATACACCATTTGCATTGTGTTTTGTTACATTTCGTGGCGTTTTTATGTATTTTCCGGAACTAACCTACTAACGAGACGCCACAGTGCCAGTTCCCTGTTTTTTGCTGTTTTTGTGTTTCAGAAAAGCTACACAGGAAATATTCTCGGAATTGGACGAAACAAAAGCCGAACCTCCTATTTTTTTCCCAAAGCGTCGCGAAGTCCGAAGATGAGACGAAGGGGGGCCAAAGGCTGGCCACACCCTAGGGCGGCGCAGCCTAGCCCTGGCCCACACTACCAGGGGGTGAGGCCGCCTGGTCCACCTCCTGATGCCGTCCTTCCACCTATATATTCCCCTCGACGGGAAAAACCTAAAGACCCGATCAATTTTCCTTGAAACATACTGCAAGCCGCCGCCGTCGTCGACGCGAGATCGGGAGGGTCTAGAAGCTCTTCCCGGCACCCTGCTAGAGAGGGCAATCACCGCCGGAGGCCTTCTCCACCACCATGGTCGCCTCTGGAGTGATGTGTGAGTAGTCTACCTTGGACTTCAGATCCATAGCAGTAGCTAGATGGTCATCTTCTCCACCATGTGCTTCATGTTTAGATCTTGTGAGCTGCCTATCATGATCAAGATCATCTTTGTGTAATTTTACATGTTGTGTTTGTTGGGATCCAATGAGTATTGGTACTATGTCAAGTTGATGTGCTGAATATTATCTTTATGTTATCTCTATGTTGTTTATGATCTTGCATGCTCTCCATTGCTAGTAGATATCTTGGCTGAGTAGATGCTATTGACTCCAAGAGGGAGTATTTATGCTCGATAGTTGGGTTCATGCCTCTAGTAATCTGGGGGAGTGACAGAAACCTCTAAGGTTGTAGATGTGTTGTTGCCACTAGGGAGAAAACAACATTCTTGTGTCCGAGGACATTTGCATTGTTTACATTACGCACTTTGCTTAAGGCGATAATCTGTTGCTTGCAACTTAATACCCAATGGTTGCTCGGACGACATCCGAAGGGTGGATTATTAGTCATAGATGCAGTTGGATTACGGTCTATGTATTTTGTTGTAATGCCCAGAGTGAATCTCATAGTTATCCACATGACATATGTACGCTATCTTTATTCTATCAATTATCCAACTGTAATTTGTTTACCCAGCATGTTGTTATTTATCTTATGGAGAGACACCACTAGTGAACTGTGGACCCCGGTCCAATTCCTTTTGCATTGCTATTACCGTTTACTATTTTACTTGCTTATTTACATTCTTGCATACTATTACCTTTTACCACTCGATACGCTTAATCCTTTGTTTACAACAAACCGGTGAGATTGACAACCTCATCGTAAGTTGGGGCAAAGTACTTGGTTGTGTTGTGTGCAGGTTCCATGTTGCTGCTGGTGAAAAGCTACACGCCGACAAGCATTTATCTAGCGCCATTGTCCGGAGTGTTGCAAAGCTAGCGGGCATCAACCTTTGGAAGTGTGGTTCTTTCTCCTACTGGTTTGATAAACCTTGGTTTCACAACTGAGGGAAACTTGCTGCTATGCTCATCATACCTTCCTCTTGGGGTTCCCAACTGGGTGCCTACTACGCACCATCAAGTATTTTTCTGGCGCCGTTGCCAGGGAGAAAGAAGATTTCTGCAGGAGGAGTCTCTCACGCCCAATCTCTTACTTTGTTATTGTTTTGCTTTATTTTATTTTGCTTGCATCGTTTTATCAAAAATACAAAAAAAATAGTGCCTTTGGTAGTTTGCATTCTGTTACTTTTACTTTTAGTTCATTATGTTGTTCCCTAAGTATGCTCTGGAGGACCTCTCAGTAGGTAGTGGTTCTATAATTGGTAAAGGTAACATCGAGGAGTTCTTTAATCATGTTAGTATGCATAAAGATGTTGAGGATAGATCTTTAGCTGAGCTTGCTCCTAGTTATGAAGTTGTTGCTTCTTATTTAGTTCACATGTTGGAAGCTAGGTTTGTTAACCTTAATCCTTTTATGTAGCAAATGTTTCTTAAGCTTCATGATATCGAAGACTCTGAAAAGAAAGATTTTATTTTGGAGACTTTGCATAGAGAATTTAGAGATGTTGTTATTGAAGCTAGGAAAGTTTTTGAGCATTTTAATATGCTTGGCTCACGTGTAGAGGTTGTTGGTACAAACAATGAAGAAATCAAAGTACCAATACCTTGCAAACTCGTAGGATTGCATGAAGCTTTGATACGTCTCCAATGTATCCATAATTTTTGATGCTCCATGCTTGTTTTTACACCATTTGCTTAGTGTTTCGTTACACTTCGTGGCATTTTTATGCATTTTCTGGAACTAACCTATTAACGAGATGCCACAGTGCCAGTTCCCTATTTTCTGCTATTTTTGTGTTTCAGAAATGTTACACAGGAAATATTCTCGGAATTGGACGAAACAAAAGCCAGTCGTCCAGATATTTCACGGAGCTTACAGAAGACCGAAGAGGAGACGGAGCCGAGCCAGAGGGCGGCCACACCATAGGGCGGCGCGGCCTAGGGTTGGCCCACGCCCCCTGGTGGTGTGGGCCCCCTGGTCCACCTCTAACGCTGCCCCTTTGCCTATAAGGACCCCCCGACGGGAAAAACCTAAATACCCGATCACTTTTCTAGAACACATCGCGATCCACCGCCGTCGTCGACCCGAAGATCGGGAGGGTCCAGAAGCTCTTCCCAGCACCCTGCCGGAGAGGGGAATCGCCACCGGAGGTCTTCTTCATCGCCATGCTTGCCTCCGGCGCGATGAGTGAGTAGTCTACCTTGGACTATGGGTCCATAGCACTAGTAGATGGTTGTCTTCTCCACCATGTGCTTCATGTTTAGATCTCGTGAGCTGCCTTACATGATCGAGATTACCGTTATGTAATTCTACATGTTGTGTTTGTTGGGATCCGATGAATATTAGTGTTATGATTGAGTTGATGTGCTGAATATTATCTTATGTTATCTCTATGTTGTTTATGATCTTACATGCTCTCCGTTGTTAGTAGCTATCTTGGCCAAGTAGTTGCTAGTGACTCCAAGAGGGGGTATTTATGCTCGATAGTTGGGTTCATGCCTCTAGTAATCTGGGGGAGTGATAGAAATTTCTAAGGTCTCGGAGTCCGAGCTTCCTATTGAGAATTCTGATGGGTGGAGGTTTGACTAGCTGGGAGACGGCCAACAGTATACTAGCTCATATGGAGGGACAGCCCACGCAGCAGGAGGGGGCGATACCGTAGTCACTCCTGTTGTATCTGTAGAGGAGGAGGATCCGATGGAGGTTCAATTTGAGAGTCAAGAGCCAGTTGAGACACCTATGGAGCAGGAAGCACCGTTTGACCACACCTACTACATGGAGAGTGTGTGTTATGAAGAGGCGGAGCCTTTTCCTACTATGACTGCTCACGAGACCAGTGTGTACTTTGAGAGCTACCTCGGACTGAATGGACTCGTGTTGAGTGATACTTCTACGATGGACACGTCTGACTTAGACAAGTTCCAGGTGGCAGGCCGTTCGTTCCCGAGACAGTGCGCCGGACTACACGTCAGCATGGGTGGACCCCAGGCATGTACTATGAGCCGTGAGACAGGACAGAATGTCAAGACCAAGGTAGAAGCGTAGCTGCATCTGTGAATGCAACTAGGGCTAGTAGTATGTTGTAATAATAAGAGAGACGGTAGTACTTTCCAGTCTCGATCTAGGAGAGTATCTCACCTTGGTGAGAAAGCGTTGTAATAAGAACCATGTATGATGACTTGTATGTGATGTATATATGTGCTTCATAATTCGTTTTCTTGCGATTTCCATTTGGATTTGGACTCCTGTTTTCCATTGTGTGACTAGTTCTGAGCATGAAGTGAAGCTCAGAAAGCATGGGCATGGTGTAATTATGAGATCTTCGCTTTATGTTACAGGACTAGAGGGGCTATGGATACGGGTTTAGCTGCCGATGCTGAGGAGCAACGCTTGGCACAAGAAGCTCAAATGAAGGCAATGAATGACCAGCAGGCAGAAATGGAAGCCAAAGCAAAGGCTGATCAAGAGAATCAAGCTCATTTACCACCACCACCATTCTGGCCTTTGGCGGAACAAAGCTTTATGCAATATATGTAGTTCATGCAAGAGACACAGAACAAATTTATGCAAGAGCTCATGGGGCATGTTGGAGCCGGAAGGGTTCCGGAGGCAAGAGGGGTAAGTCTCTCTGATTTCCTCAATGCAAAACCACTTCCTTTTGCTTCCGCGGTAGAACCAATGGATGCAGGAAGACTGGCTCATGGACACTGAAAGGAAATTGAAAGCTATGGGAGCCAATGACGAGGAGAAGGTTCGTTATGTTGTACACCTTCTATCTGGACCAGCCGCAGCATGGTGGGACAACGAAGTGACACTTCAACTTCCGGAGAAGGTATTCTCTTGGGAAGAGTTCAAAGAAAAATTTCGTACTTTTCATGTGCCAGAAAGTGTGGTTGAGCTCAAGAGGAGGGAATTTGAAGACCTCAAGCAGGGGAGTGCAACAATGATGGCTTACATCAAGGAGTTCACGAGACTCTCACGTTACGCGAGTGATGAGGTGAGTACCGACAACAAGAGGGTGAAAAGGTTCCTCAGGGGACTGGATCCATACGTGGCAATGCAGATGAAGTTGACGAAGCCGCGTAACTTCCAAGAATTGATGGACACAGCCATTACATGGGAGAATGACTATAAGTTGGTTCAGATGAGCCGACTGAAGAGGGCCAAAACGGAAGCCAAGAGAGTTCTACCAACCCGAAGTACTCCAAACCTGAGTTTCAAACCCAGGGTTAGAGCAGGAGGAGCTCCACCCAATCGGAAGACGTTCACATCAAAAAGTTAGATCCTCTGTCACAATTGTGGACTTCCAGGGCATTTCAAGAGTGAATGTATGAAGCCAAAGATTATATGCCACGCTTGTGGAAAAGAGGGGCACATTCGTCCAGATTGTCCAAATAAACCAGCTGGTGGATGGCCGGATAACCGTGGAGGCAAGTCCGGAGGAGGTGGACGACCTGCATCTGGTGGTGGCAGTAGCAGCAAAAATGGGAACGGTAAAAGAGGCCGGACTATTGGGAAGTTAAATTGTACATCTCTGGAGGAAGCTAACAACTCTGAAACGGCGGTCATAGGTACGCTCAGCATCCTTACTTATCCCGGCAAAGTTCTTTTTGATACCGGTGCCACTACATCATTCATTTCCAAAGATTTTGTTGAAAAATATGGGTTAAGGTGTCAGGCGATAGCCCATCCTATGACTGTTGTGACGGCCGGGGGTAAACTTTTAGTATCCCAATTCAAGCCAGACCAGGTCATTACGATCTGTGACTGTCCTTACTTTGCCGATCTCTATGTTCTTCCACTTAAAAACATTGAAGTTGTTCTGGGTATGGACTGGATGTCCGATCATGGAGCACATATTGATTGTGAAGAGAAGACTGTGGCAATCCGGAAGCCTGGAGGTGGGAGAATCACCTATCAAGCAGATAAGCACACCCATGTAGAGATTGGAATTCAACTCAATTCTCTGAAAGAGGCCAAGTTAGAAGATATACCAGTGGTTAATGAGTTCATGGATGTATTTCCCCAAGAATTACTAGGAATGCCACCAGATCGGGAAATAGAATTCACTATTGATCTGAAGCTAGGTACATCACCAATTTCTCAAGCACCCTACAAAATGGGTCCTAAAGAGTTGAAAGAACTGAAAGAGCAACTTGATGAGTTAGAAAGTAAGGGATTCATCCAGGAAAGTATATCACCTTGGGGATCGCCAGTCATATTTGTTGATAAAAGAGATGGAGGCAGAAGAATGTGTGGGGATTTCAGGAATCTAAACAATGTCACCATCAAGAACAAGTATCCTTTGCCAAGAATTCAAGATCTGTTTGATCAAGTTCATGGAGCTAGGGTTTTCTCAAAAATTGATCTGAGATCTGGGTATCATCAAATAAAGATCAAGCCAGAAGATGTACCAAAGACTGCATTTGTCTCAAGGTATGGCCATCATGAATACTTAGTTATTCCTTTTGGTTTGACCAATGCTCCAGCAATCTTCATGAATTTGATGAACAAGATTTTTATGCCATACTTGGACAAGTTTGTGATAGTGTTTATCGATGACATTTTGATTTACTCCAAGAATAAGGAGGATCATGCAAAACATCTCAGAATAGCATTGCAAGTGTTAAGGGAACATAAGCTGTATGCTAAATTCAGCAAGTGTGAATTTTGGCTGGATCAAGTAGAATTCCTTGGTCATGTCATTAGCAAGGAAGGGATTGCCGTGAATCCAAGCAAAGTTCAGTCGGTTTTGGATTGGCAAGCACCAACCAACGTGAAGGAGATTAGAGGTTTTTTGGGAATGGCCGGATACTATCGGAGATTTATTGAAGGATTTTCAAAGATAGCTGGGCCAATGACAAAGTTGTTAAGGAAAAACACTCCATTTGAGTGGTCTGAGAAATGTGAAGAGAGCTTTCAAGAGCTGAAAAAGAAACTCACAACAGCACCTATCCTAGCAGTACCAGAAACTGGAAAGGATTACACAGTTTACTGTGATGCATCCAAGAATGGATTGGGTTGTGTTCTGACGCAAGACCGAAAGGTAATTGCTTATGGTTCAAGACAACTCAAGCCACATGAAGTCAATTACCCAACACATGACCTTGAATTGGCAGCAGTTGTATTTGCTCTCAAGCAATGGAGGCAATTTCTCTATGGAGCCAAATGTGAGCTATTCACCGATCACAAGAGCCTTAAATACTTCTTAACTCAGAAGGAGTTGAACATGAGGCAGAAAAGATGGTTAGAGTTGATCAAGGATTATGATCTTACTATTAACTATACTCCTGGAAAGGCTAATGTGGTAGCCGATGCATTAAGCCGGAAGAGTACAGAAACACAGTTGATGGATAGAGAACTTCCAAAGGAATTGCTTAAGGACTTGGAAAGACTCGAAATACAATGTCTAGAGGTCAAATCTTTGGGGAGTATTCACACTATGAGAGTGATGGAGGAAAGACAAAGTGACTTGAAATACACGATATTCAGAAGAGAAATTGAAGATCCTTTCATCGCTGAAGAAATCCGCAGGATTGAAGAGGGTAGACCATCTGAATTCCGTCTAGGTGATTTCAATTCACTCTGGTTCCAAAACAGAATTTGTGTGCCAGATATACCGGAGATCAAAGGACTGATTCTCAAAGAGGCTCATGAGACACCATATTCAATACATCCGGGAGGTACGAAAATGTACATGGATCTCAAAGAGTTGTTCTGGTGGAATAACATGAAGCGGGATATAGCCAAGTATGTGGCTAAATGCCACACTTGTCAGAGAGTTAAGGCAGAACATCAAAGTCCAGCAGGGTTACTTCAACCTTTGGACATTCCGGAGTGGAAATGGGAGGAAATCGGAATGGGCTTTATTACCGGTTTACCTTTAACCAAGAGACACAAGGATATGATATGAGTGATAGTTGATAGACTCACCAAAAGTGCACATTTCTTGGCTGTGAATTAGAAAGATAGTGCAGAAAAGCTGGTAGAAATCTATGTTAGAGAAATCATCAGCAAGCATGGAGTGCCCAAGAAGATTGTCTCTGATAGAGGGTCTGTTTTTACATCAATATTCTGGAGAGATCTTCATACAACACTGGGATCACAATTGGATTTCAGCACAGCTTATCATCCTCAAACTGGAGGGCAAACAGAAAGAACAAATCAAATCTTAGAGGATATGCTGCGTGCATGTGCTTTAGATTTCGGAGGTTCGTGGGATGAGCACTTACCATTAGCAGAGTTCTCTTACAACAACAACTATCAAAGCAGCTTGAAAGCAGCACCATTTGAAGTATTATATGGACGCAAGTGCAGATCTCCAATATGTTGGTTTGAGCCGGGAGGCAACCATGAATTTGAAACGGATTTCATCCAAGAGAAGCAAGGCATCATTGATACCATCCGAGATCGTTTAAAGATAGCTCAGAGTAGACAAAAGAGTTATGCAGATCAAAGGAGGCGGACATGGGAACCCAAAGTTGGAGATTTGGTCTATTTGAAGGTTAGACCTATGAAAGGAATCAAGAGGTTCGGTATTAAAGGAAAGTTAAGCCCAAGATATATTGGACCATTCAAGATTCTAAGTCAGAATTGTAGTGTTGCTTTTGAATTGGAGCTTCCAGTGAAATTGAAGCAAGTTCACAACGTTTTCCATGTTTCTCAACTTCGGAAGTGTCTGAAAGCTCCTGAAGACTCTGTTACACATGATGACCTAGATCTTCAAGCAGACTTGACTTCTGAGGAGAAGCCACTAAAGATCTTAGAAGAGAACTGGAAGAGACTTCGGAACCATGCAATTAAGTTCTGTAAAGTGCAATGGAAACATCACTCTGAACGGGAAGCAACTTGGGAAAAAGAAGAAGATTTAAGACAAGCATATCCAGAACTCTTCAGGTACACAAGGTTTTAACTTCAGGACGAAGTTCTGATAAGGGGGGAAGACTGTAATATCCCAGCATTTTGGTCAAAACAAAGGGTAGATTTAGGACTTTTGTGCATTCATGCATCTTAAAAACCTGAGTAAATTTTTCGCAAATTTAAAAACCCGAGAGAGCATTGCTTCTATCTAATCACCTTTAGGGTCAGTGGTTATTAGAATGTTAAGGGCATTGCTATGATCTCTTGATTATGTGGTTTAAGTGATTTTGGGAATTTAAAATGATTACTTAAATATCTCAGAATTTGAATTCTTAAACATTAACAAGAAATAACTCAATTATAAATTGAGTTGGATAAAAGGAATTGAATAAATAATAACACAAGATGAAATATTATTTTATTGATATTAAAACTTATATACAATGTCTTTACATCTTTACATAAACTGAAAACAAGATTACATCAGAGATTAATAGAAGAAAGAAACGTAAAACTAAACTAACTACAATAGTCTTCATGATCTTCATCTTGATATTATAACCTGCAAAGCAAAGCAAAAATAAACAAAGCAAAAGATTAAGTGTTAGAGATTATTACTCTCAGACTAGGGCAAATATTCTGCCATTGCATCATTGAGTTTATGGCCAAGTGTAGCATCTGTTCTTTAAAGCCACTGGGGTACAAACCAAAAGAGCACATAGCAGTTTCACAGTACGGCCAGGGGGGTGGATCAGATCAAGTGAGTGACACACACAGCCTGGCTGCTCACAAGCAGCTTAGTCATCCGACTGAGTGAAGCTGCTGGCAGCACCACAGCTGCTAGCAAAGCCAAGTAGTCGACCTGATGGGTATCACCAGGGGAAGCAGCACTCACACGTCCAGCACTGCACCACACCAAGAACAGCACCAGTTCTTGCATAGCATCACACAAACATCTCCAGCAAAACCATGGAGTCAAACTGAAGCCCAAGATTAAGCCAGGAGGAGAAGGTCAAGGGATCAGCAGCAAGTCCAGGAGGAGAAGGACAAGCTAGGAGCTGAACCAGGAGGAGAAGGCAAGCTAGAAGCAGCCATCACCCTCAGCAAGCAAACACAGCAGAGAACAACACTTTCACTGCACAACTTCAGTCATCAGGTAGAAATGAACATCTCACAGCATCACATCATTGGAGCATGATCATGTATGAGTAGCAAGAAAGCAAAACCCTCAGAATGGCAAAGTGTTGCTTTGCCAAGCTCATCATAGGGGATTAAGTTCAAAAGCCTCAGTTTACACTTCATTGGCAGTCTAGTTCATCAATAGCAACAGCATGCCTATGACTATGTTGTGCTAGGCACATAACCAACAGGTTATGCACCTCAGACACACAACATGTTCAATATAAATATCACAATTTATCCCTGGACATATTTGCAAGCAAATCTACTCACAAGCTGGTGAGTGGCCTCAGACCAGCATCACTGACCTGTTAACTTGGTAAGTTTCACCAGCTGAATTTATTTCCACACTGGTTGCTGGGCACATGACTCACAAGTCATGCACCTCAACACAACCAATTGATCAAATATTGATCAAGTCATTACAAAGCATCATAGACTTATCTGTAAGAGGGGCAAGTTTCACCAAATAATCCTAGCAACAGAAAAGGGGGCTGCTGGGCACATGTCCAAAGAGGACATGCACCTCAACACAATCCCACAGCATCCATTTGGCTCTCCACTGTAACCATGATCTTTAAATCATTTTCCTAGATACAAAAGCTAGGAATCATATTTTAATCAAGTTAATCATCATAGAAGCTTGCATTACTGCAAGGCAGTTTGTCACTTCATTACCATAAGTAATTAAATGACAGCAGCAGGCACAGCAACACAATCATTTGGTAAATAATTTAGCAAACCATGTTTCAGAGCTAACTGAAAGATTCAGTTTAGCAAGTCTTCATCAAACTTCAACTGAATCTTGCAATTGAGCAAGGTTCAGAATAACACTTCTGTCAGTAAGTGTACTGACAGAGAATTTGAGAAGCAGGTAGTCCAGCACATATTAAAGCACGACCACACTTAACTGAAATAAGCTTGCATCAAGCAGCAACATCACAGAGCAGGATCTGTGAGCTAGGCTCACTGATCTTGACCAGTTTGGTCAGAGACCATGGCCAGTAAGAGAAGTAGAAGATGGAGAGGAGAAGGAGAAGCTCACCAGACGCCCAGGTGCATACCTGGCCGGCATGGCGAGGCAGTGCCCGCGCGGCCGACTCGGCGCGGCCGAGGGAGGACTTCACCGAGTTGCACCGAGAGCACCACAGCTTGGCGTTTCCACCGGCGAAGCTCACGGAGCTCAAGCACTTGAGCATGCTCAGTAGCTCAGCAAGCTCCAGCAGCGAGGCACCGCATCGGAGTGCTCGGAGTCGGTAGATCCCGAGGTGGAAGATCAACCCGATCTCCTCGGAGAGGAGGCGACCAGCAATTCCGCTTGGTGGAGCTGGTAGAGGGCACGGAGTAGAGCATCTCGCCCAAGGTGGCGGCAATAGTGGTCACCGGAGTCGGCCGGGGAAGCCAGGCGACGGCGGCGGCGATCCTGGTCACCAGAGTGATCGAGGGGGGGAGAGGAGAGCGAGTGGGGCTGGGCTGGGTCGGTTGACCGACCCAGACCCGAGCCGGGTCGGCTTAGCCGTGCCTGAGTGGGCCGGTTGGGCCAGTTGGGCCAAACGGGCCTTGGCCAATTGTCTAAAAACAAAATTCCAAATTCAAATTTAAATGTTATTTCTTTTTTTGAATTTAAATCAAACTCAAAAATTCAATTAACATTGATAAAACAATTTCTTATTCTTTAATAAAATAAATACCAAAACAAATTCAAATCTCTAAATTAATCTTTAAAACTTATTTTAAAAGATTTTAAATTCTATTTTCAAAAATCTTAATTATTATTTATATTAAAATTGAATTTCCTCTTTCAAAATTAAACCCTTTTCCTTTTCAAATAATTTCAACAAAACATTATAAGTTAAAATATGATTTCAAACCTTAATTAATCGCCTTAACACATTATTAGGGTAAAACACACAAATAGAATTCTGTGTTTTATAAAAATCCTTTAACCCTACCAAGTCTTGGGTAAAACACACAAATAAGAAAATGAAGACAAAGAATCACCATGCATTGCATATCATCGTGCATAGCATCCATGTATTTCTTGAAACATTGTCCTTACCGGACAATGCTTGGATTTCTGTAGAACAAGGAGATCAGGAGCATCGCCAAGTATCCGACTCCATTACCTTTCAGTCTCAAGGCAAGTTTATCTTGCTCATATCTCTTGAGTGCACTGGTTTTGAAACTTCTTGCAAAGTGTTGACTTCAAACTCTAACATTCCAAAAAGGGCTGGAAAACCTATTTTCATAAGTAATATGATTAGGGGTTATCGACCTGTGGTGATAACCTAGGAGGGCTGGCAGGTGGAACCACGGTAAGATTGTGGTGGTGGAGGTTCCACTTGCACGGGAAAGTTAACCTAGGACTAATTACCAATGCCACAGTTATTCCGGCGCCGTAAAAACCGTGTCATCCAAGAGACTTGGAATGGGACGGGAAAGTCAACTGTATCTTCTCTCGTTCGCATGTCAACGGACACTCAGCTACCGTTCCTCGTATGTCTTGCGAGAATACGTGCACATGGGTGGGACCCCTTAGTGCCCACGGCCACTGGTGTCTATGATGGTCCGCAAGGGGCGTCTAGGTACTTCATCGTTGGGGGTGAATATCAGGGGCACAACCTGCTTGCGTGAATTGGGTGGGCATGCATTGTGCAGAGAAGGCAGTGATTGGCTTGGATCAATGACTGGGCCCCACACCATGGAAGTGTGGACGGGAATGTATGCCCGGTTGTGCAGCAAGGCTTTGATCTCTTTTGGAAGGACACACCTCTGCAGAGTGTAAAAAGATGTGACATGTTACCCCTTGTTCCGGGAAGGAACTGCGAACGCGACAGGAAAGGTGCTCTCAAGGCACTACTACCTGTGTTGGCTGTTGGGCATAGTTTTCTAAAGTAAAAGCAATCTTTCAAGAAAACCTTGACAAAACCTTGCATAAGCCAACAACTCTTTTGGGTCTGTGGATGTAGATAGTGCATATCACACCACTTCTTTCTAAAGAAACTTGCTGGGTAACGCTCGTTACTCACCCCAATCTCTTAAACCCTTGCTAGACTGTGAAGAGCTCGACGAAGCCACTCTGAACGCAATCGAAGGCCAGCAGGACATCTTCTATGAGGAGCCAGATCTCTCTCGCGGCGTTGAATGCGTGGATTACCTCATTTGCTACGGAGCATCCTCAGGCGAGGAGTCAGAGTGAAGGAGTACTAACTAATAGAGTAGTGTTGTAGCCGAGGAACCGAGCAATTGTAGAATATGAATAAGTTGTTGAGTTCTTCTCATGTTTAATTACTTAAGCTTTCCAGTTGTTGTAAACACTAAGCACGTGAGGTGTTCTCTCATGGGGAGCATTTCCTTATCATCACGCTTTGGTCTGTAATAAAATAATGACCAGTTTGTATTTGGGCCCGCAATGTTTCTGTTGTACCATTCTGAGGGATGTAATAATTGTGGAGGCTTGTTCCACAAGTGTTATATCAACAACTTGCATACTACAACATGCAGTGGTATGTTGGGTCACCGCACATGCTCTCTGTTGTTAGTAGCTATCTTGGCCGAGTAGTTGCTAGTGACTCCAAGAGGGGGTATTTATGCTCGATAGTGGGTTCATGCCTCTATTTAATCTGGGGGAGTGCCAGAAACCTCTAAGGTTGTAGATGTACTGTTGCTACTAGGGGGAAAACAACATTCATATGCTTGAGAGCATATGCTTTGTTTACAATACACACTTTGCTTAATGCAGTTATCTGTTGTTCGCAACTTAATACTTGTGGAGTTCTCGGATTGATTCGCCACAAATGGATTATTAGTCATAGATGCAGTTGGATGGCGGTCTATGTATCTTGTTGTAATGCCTAAAGTAAATCTCATAGTGATCCTCTCGACATATGCACGTTGTCTTTATTCTATCAATTGCCCAACTGTAATTTGTTTACCCAGCATGTATTATTTTATCTTATGGAGAGACACCGCTAGTGAACTGTGGACCCCGGTCCTATTTCCTTTATATTGCTATCACCTGTTTACTTTACTCGCACTGTTTACTTTACTCGCATATTACTATTGCTTTCCACTCGATACGCTCATACCCTTTGTTTCAAGCAAACCGGTGAGATTGACAACCTCATCGTAAGTTGGGAACAAAGTATTTGGTTGTGTTGTGTGCAGGATCCAAGTTGCTACTGGTTGAAGACGCGCTAACAAGTTATCGTTAACGGCGCCCTTGTTAGAGCATAATGCAACTAGTGGGCATCACCTTCAGTCGTATTAACATCCTCCTACTAGACGATTAAACCTTGGTTTCTTACTGAGGGAAAAACTTGCTGCTATATTCATCAAACCTTGCTCTTGGGGTTTCCAACTAGCCGGTCATTTACTTCATCAACTACACGCCAACAAATTCTCTGGCACTATTCATCACCGCGCCATCAACAAGTTTTTCTGGCGCCGTTGCCGGGGAGGAAAGAAGACTTCTGCAAGGGGAGTTTTGCACGCACATCCTTTACTTTGTTTTAAGTTTGCTTTACTTTATTTTTACTTGCATCGTTTTATCAAAAACCCAAAAAAATTAGTATCCTTGATAGTTGTTTTTACTTGTCTGCTTTTAGTTTTGCTAGAATGGCTACTCTCGAGAACACCAAGTTGTGTGATTTTACTAGCACTAATAATAGTGATTTTATCTGCACTCCTATTGCGCCTCCTGCTCCTGCTGCGAATTTTTATGAGATTAAGCCTACTTTGTTGAACCTTGTTATGAAAGAGCAATTCTCTGGTGCTAGTACTGATGATGCTGCAGCTCATCTCAACAATTTTGTTGAGCTATGTGAGATGCAGAAATATAAGGATGTTGAAAGTGATATTATTAAGCTTAAGTTGTTTCCTTTTTCTTTGAGAGGAAAAGCTAAGGATTGGTTGCTGTCTTTGCCTAAAAGTAGTATTGATTCATGGGCTAAGTGTAAGGATGCTTTTATTGGTAGATACTATCCTCCTGCTAAGATTATAGCTTTGCGTAGCAATATTATGAAGTTTAGTCAGTTTGATAATGAACATGTTGCTCAAGCTTGGGAAAGAATGAAATCTATGATAAAGAATTGTCCCACTCATGGACTGACTACTTGGATGATTGTTCAAACTTTTTATGCAGGACTAAAATTTTCTTCAAGGAACCTACTGGATTCAGCTGCTGGAGGCACTTTTATGTCCCTTACCTTGGGCGCCGCAACAAAGCTTCTTGACAATATGATGGTAAATTACTCTGAATGGCACACCGAGAGAGCTCCACAAGGTAAGAAGGTAAATTCTGTTGAGGAAACCTCTTCCTTGAGTGATAAGATTAATGCTATTATGCTTATGCTTTCAAATGATAGGACTCATGTTGATCCTAATAATGTTCCTTTAGCCTCTTTGGTTGCTCAAGAAGAGCATGTTGATGTAAACTTCATTTGAAATAATAATTTTAACAACAATGCTTATAGGTACAATTTTGCTAGTAACAATTATAGGCCGTATCCTTCTACCAATGGTAATGGTTATGGTAACTCTTATGGTAATTCCTCCAACAACACTAGGGCCGCGCCCTCCGAGCTTGAGGTAATGCTCAAGAACTTTATCGGTAAGCAAAATGCTTTTAACAAGTCTGTTGAGGAAAAGTTAGGCAAAATTGATATTCTTGCTTCTAAAGTTGATAGCCTTGCTCATGATGTTGAACTTCTGAAATTAAAAGTGTTGCCTAATGATGTGAAAGAGAACAATCCTTTTGCTACTGCTAATGCTATCCAAGTTAGAATTGATGAAAATGTTAGGATGCTAGCAGAATTGCATGCCAGGTGGGAAAGAGAAGATGAGATGGCTAGAAAGATGAAGGTATGTACCATTACTACCTCTAATGATGTTAGTCCTAATGCTAGCAATCCTCTTATGTTGATTGGTGTAGAGAAAACTCCCACTCCTTGTGTTAAAAAGCCTAAAACTGCCAAAACTTTTTCTCAAAAGAGTGCTGAAATTTTTCGGAGTGTGGGAGATGATAGCTCTATTTCCTTTAATGATTTTGATGTTGATGGCTGCAATATATCTGAAGTTATTTTGTTCTTGCAAAAGCTTGCTTTAACTCCTAGTGCTAGTTCTTTAAATGTTGTTTTTACTAAGCATATTACCAATGCTCTTATGAAAATTAGGGATGAAAAGTTAAAGCAAAAAGCTTCTATTCCCAAGAAGTTAGAAGATGGTTGGGAACCCATCATTGATATGCATGTTAATGGTTTTGATTGCCATGCTTTATGTGATCTAGGTGCTAGTATTTCTATCATGCCTAGAAAAATTTATGACATGCTTGATTTACCACCGCTTGAAAAGTGTTATTATGATGTTCCTATTGCTGATGTTCCTAAGAAGAAACATTTGGGAAGGATTAATGATGTTCTTATTGTTGTTAACAATAACCTTGTTCCCGTTGATTTTCTTGTAATGGATGTTGAATGCAATGCTTCATGTCCTATTATTTTGGGAAGACCCTTTCTTCGAACTGTAGGTAACATCATTGATATGAGGGAAGGCACCATCAAATATCAATTTCCACTCAATAAAGGTATGAAACACTTCCTTAGAAAGAGGAAGAAATTACTTTTTGACTCTATTCTTAGAGCAAATTATGAGCTTGATGCTTTATCACTTGATATTACTTGATTCGCACTTTCTGCGCCTAGCTCAAAGGCGTTAAAGAAAAGCACTCTTGGGAGATAACCCAATGTTTTTACATTCAGTTATTTTTCTTTTATTTGAGTCTTGGAAGTTATTACTACTGTAATGACCTCTCCTTATAATTTTTATTTCATTTTTGTGCCAAGAGAAGCCTCTAATTTGAGTGAGGTAAGATTTGGGGATGTTGCTGTCCTGAAACAGTTTTTGGTGCTGCACCGTAAAAATTCGTGAACATTCTCAGTATATCTTTTCGACCTGCGATTTCTTGTGCATATGACCCAGGTTATATCCAAACTTTCATTAGTTGAACACTTTTTGATTTGAGCAACATAAAACCCTCTAAAAATTCGACCTTTGTCAGCTATTCTGTTTTGACAGATTTCTGCCAATATTCGTGTTTGCCGCTTTATCGCTTTCTTTTTTAGTTCTTTTGTTCACGGAACTTTTGGGGAAGTTGCTACAGTAGTATATACATTATATGTGGTGGTTTTGAGTTGAAACCTGAAGCAAAAAGGGGTTGATTCAATGTTATGCTTACACTAATGTTGCTAATAGATTTGCGTTTAGTTTTGTATGAAGGAAGTTTTCAAGTGTAGGGATTGGAGAATGATGAGATGAGTTGAAGAATGGACAAAAGCTCAAGCTTGGGGATGCCCACGCACCCCAAGAAATATCCAGGAGGTACAAGCGTCAAAGCTTGGGGATGCCCCTGAGGCACCCCTTCTTCATCGGCAAAAATCAGGTCACCTTTCAATACGCTATATTTTTATTGCTTCATGCATTATGCGTTTTTCTTGGAGCATCAATTGTTTTTAGTTTTCAGTTTTATTTAGTTTTGTTTGCTGCAATAAATGGTTGGACCCCAACAAATTTCTTTTGGAGAAGTTGCCTTGCTTTTCATTTGCCAAGAACACTCCATTTTTCACTCTTATCGTTTCAACGAGTGTTCTCTTTTTCTAGAACTGCGTTTAGCTTTCGATTTTCGCCTTGATTTGTGTTCAGATCTTGTTATATCTTTACATCAAGGTGTATTTTTGCCTCTGGTCTATATTGGTTTTCATCAAAAGAGTTGGTTATAAAAAGTTTGAATGGTGTTGGAAAAGAGAAAAAGCTTTATGCAAAAAAAAAGTGGTACAAGAAGGAGCTTGTGTAGACTGCGGCCTAGGCTTTTGCATGTCATGCTTAATGTCTTTTTGATAGTATGCTTACTGGTTTTGCTGTAGCATGACTTGTCTCAAATGACTGAGATTGCTTAATGAGCCTTTGAAAAAATCATGCGTTGTTTTAATTATTTGGAAGCATTATTTTGGTTTTCTCCTTGATGCTTTATTTGGGTTGACTTGGTACATGCTCACACATGTTAGACTCATACAAAGTCACCATTGCCTCTATGATCATTTAGTTTTTGACTTTTGATGCCATCTTATGCTTCTTTTAATGTCGCTTTGTCGCTATGCATGATTATGGCCATTATTGCTCTCTTAGTTGGTCGCTCCCAGTCTTTTGCTAGCCCTCACTTTGTACTGAGTATGAGCTCTACTCGTGCATCCAACTCCTAAAAACCAAGTTGTTCCAAAGTGTCCACCATACATACCTATTAGCAATTTTCTATTCCGAAGTACATTTGACTTGCTTTTATCTATCCTTCAAATTAAACTCTTTTTGGTGTTATGCGAAAATTGGTCAGTAAAGCTCTCACGAACCGGATGGCACACTTTACTTTTCTCGTTTTAAAATTTTGACATTGTGGCTCTCTTATGTTGAGTTCTCATTCTTGCAAGTTGTAAGTTGGGAATTAGCCCAGCCATGCCGTCATGGGGCAAGCTTTCAACATTGCACTATCTTTCATTTGAGTTGATATCGTGATCTTTTGTTTATGGATACTCGAGGTGTGAAATGAATTGGGAATCCTGCGGGATCATGGAGTTTGTATACGTGTTAGAGAAACGCCTGGGCCGCTAATCTAAGCCATGCATAATTCATGGTGGAAATTTACAGCATGCCCATAGTGAACATTCGACGACGCATCTCACAATAAAAAGCTATACCAATGGTAAATAAAAGAGATGCCGAGGTGTTCATTGTCTGTTTGTCTTGTCATTTTGATGTGGGCTTGTTCCATATCATCGGGCACGGAGGAACCCCATTGGCGGTTCTCTATGATACGTGTATACTTACAATGACAAGAGCTTGCTTGGGACTCTAAGTAAAGTAGCACGAGGTTTGGGTATTCGTATTTCACGGGACACGAGGTTTTCAACTTATGATTTGTCAAGCATATGCAGCATAAGTGTACTCGCATTAACTTTAACCATTCAAGATGCTTATGATGGAGGCAATGAGAGCTCAAAGACGGTAAGTACCATAATTTTTAAAGGTTTATAAAACTTGCAATCACTGCTTCCCTCTGCGAAGGGCCTTTCTTTTACTTTTATATTGAGTCTCCACCTTCTATCTTTATGCACCATTAAGAGAGCATAGTTATCATTCTGAGTATAATGTGCATTGTCCCAAAGTTTCCATTGATTGATTCATATTGTTGGTTTCACTTGTTCTTAAATTACTTGTATCTAGTCGCCCTCTTAAACTTGAAGGTGTCCTATGCATTTATGTTTTGCTCTCTCATGAAGGACAAACTGAAAACCATTTGCTATGTTTTTCCATATGGTTTGAACACACGTTTGACTTTCAATGTTTCATTTTCATGCTCTTTTGTTTGTGTTCATTTTCATGTTATAACATGGTTGCTAAGTTTCTTCTATCAAGATTATATCTTTCATGCCCATGTTTTAAGTTCTTTGATCCCAGCGCACAACGCTTACATATATGGTCAAGATTGTGTAGGTGCATGTCACCTCAAAAATTATTTCTTTTGTTATCACTTACCTACTCGAGGACGAGCAGGAGTTAAGCTTGGGGATGCTGATACGTCTCCAACGTATCCATAATTTTTTATGCTCCATACTTGTTTTTACACCATTTGCTTAGTGTTTCGTTACACTTCGTGGCATTTTTATGCATTTTCTGGAACTAACCTATTAACGAGATGCCACAGTGCCAGTTCCCTGTTTTCTGCTGTTTTTATGTTTCAGAAATGTTACACAGGAAATATTCTCGGAATTGGACGAAACAAAAGCCAGTCGTCCAGATATTTCACGGAGCTTCCAGAAGACCGAAGAGGAGACGGAGCCGAGCCAGAGGGCGGCCACACCATAGGGCGGCGCGGCCTAGGGTTGGCCCATGCCCCCTGGTGGTGTGGGCCCCCTGGTCCACCTCTGACGCTGCCCCTTCGCCTATAAGGACCCGCCGACGGGAAAAACCTAAATACCCGATCACTTTTCTAGAACACATCACGATCCACTGCCGTCGTCGACCCAAAGATCGGGAGGGTCCAGAAGCTCTTCCCGGCAACCTGCCGGAGAGGGGAATCGCCACCGGAGGTCTTCTTCATCGCCATGCTTGCCTCCGGCGCGATGAGTGAGTAGTCTACCTTGGACTATGGGTCCATAGCAGTAGCTAGATGGTTGTCTTCTCCACCATGTGCTTCATGTTTAGATCTCGTGAGCTGCCTTACATGATCGAGATTACCGTTATGTAATTCTACATGTTGTGTTTGTTGGGATCCGATGAATATTGGTGTTATGATTGAGTTGATGTGCTGAATTTTATCTTATGTTATCTCTATGTTGTTTATGATCTTGCATGCTCTCCGTTGTTAGTAGCTATCTTGGCCGAGTAGTTGCTAGTGACTCCAAGAGGGGGTATTTATGCTCGATAGTGGGTTCATGCCTCTATTTAATCTGGGGGAGTGACAGAAACCTCTAAGGTTGTAGATGTGCTATTGCTACTAGGGGGAAAACAACATTCATATGCTCAAGGACATATGTTTTGTTTACATTACACACTTTGCTTAATACAGTTATCTATTGTTCGCAACTTAATACTTGTGGAGTTCTCGGATTGATTCGCCACAAGTGGATTATTAGTCATAGATGCAGTTGGATGGCGGTCTATGTATCTTGTTGTAATGCCCAGAGTAAATCTCATACTGATCCTCTCGACATATGCACGTTGTCTTTATTCTATCAATTGCCCAACTGTAATTTGTTTACCCAACATGTATTATTTTATCTTATGGAGAGACACCGCTAGTGAACTGTGGACCCCGGTCCTATTTACTTTATATTGCTATCACCTGTTTACTTTACTCGCACTGTTTACTTTACTCGCATATTACTATTGCTTTCCACTCGATACGCTCATACCCTTTGTTTCAAGCAAACCGGTGAGATTGACAACCTCATCGTAAGTTCGGAACAAAGTATTTGGTTGTGTTGTGTGCAGGTTCCACATTGCTACTGGTTGAAGACGCGCTAACAAGTTATCGTTAATTGCGCCCTTGTTAGAGCATCATGCAACTAGTGGGCATCACCTTCAGTCGTATTGACATCCTCCTACTGGACGATTAAACCTTGGTTTCTTACTGAGGGAAAAACTTGCTGCTATATTCATCAAACCTTGCTCTTGGCGTTTCCAACTGGCCGGTCATTTACTTCATCAACTACACGCCAACAAATTCTCTGGCACTATTCATCACCGCGCCATCAAGCTTTGGAAAAGAATTTTGATTGGATTTGTCCTGAAAACCCTTTTGATGAAAGTGGTGAACCAAAGAGTGTTCATATGGGATCTTCAAAAACTCATTTGGATACAATACAATGCCTTGTTGAAAAGACTTCTGCAATTGATCTTAATGCCTCATTCGAAAATACTTGATTTCCACTTTCTGCGCCTAGCTCAAAGGCGTTAAAGAAAAGCACTCTTGGGAGATAACCCAATGTTTTCTTTTCAGTAATTTTTCTTTTATTTGAGTCTTGGAAGTTACTACTACTGTAATGACTGCTCCTTATCATTTTTATTTCGTTGTTGTGCCAAGAATAACCTCTAATTTGAGGGAGGTAAGATTTGGGGAAGTTGATGTCCTGAAACAAATTTCTGCACTGTACCGAAAAAATTTGTGAACATTCTCAGAATATCTTTTTGATCTGCGATTTCTTGTGCATATGCCCCAGGTTATATCCAAACTTTCATTAGTTTTGCACTGTTAGATTTGAGCAACAGAAAACCCTAAAAAAAATCAATCTTTGTCAGCTGTTCTGTTTTGACAGATTTCTGCCACTATTTATGTTTGCCCCTCGATCGCTTTCGTTTTTAGTTCTTTTGATCACAGAACTTTTGAGGAAGTTGCTACAGTAGTATATGCTTTATATGTGGTGTGTTTGAGTTGAAATCTGAACCAAAAGAGATGATTTACTATTATGCTTATGCTAACGTTGCTAATAGAATTGTGTGAAGTTTTGTATGAAGGAAGTTTTCAAGTGTAGGGAATGGAGAGTGATGAGATGAGATGAAGTATGGTAAAAAGCTCAAGCTTGGGGATGACCATGTCACCCCAAGAAATATCCAAGAGGTAAAAGCGTCAAAGCTTGGGGATGCCCCTGAGGCACCCCTTCTTCATCGATAAAAATCAGGTCACCTTTCAACACACTATATTTTTATTGCTTCATATTCTATGCATTTTTCTTGGAGCGTCTTTACTTTTGCTTTCAGTTTTCTTTTGTTTTGTTTTCTGTAATAAATGGTTGTCCCCCAACAAATTTCTTTTGGAGAAGACGTACTCCCTTTTTCATTGCCAAGAACACTCTATTTTTCACTCTTATCGTTCAACGAGTGTTCTCTTTTTCTAGAACTACGTTTAGCTTTCGTTTTTCGCCTTGATTTTTGTTCAGATCTTGTTATATCTTTGAATAAAGGTGTATTTAGACCACTGGTCTATGTTGGTTTTCATCAAAAGAGTTGTCTCAAAAAGGTTTGAATGGTGTTGAAAAAGAGAAAAAAGTTTCATGCCAAAAGTGGTACAAAAGGGAGCTTGTTTAGACTGCGGCTTAGACTTCTACATGCCATGCTTGATGTTGTTTTGATAGTATGCTTAGTAGTTTTTGTTGTAGCATGACTTGTCTCAAATGACCGAGATTGCTTAATGAGCCTTTGAAAAAATCATGCATTGTTTTTATTATATGGAAGCATTTTATTGTGGTTTTCTCCTTGATGCTTTATTTGGGTTGACTTGGTGCATGCTTACAACATGTTTGACTCTAAAAATTCGCCATATAGCCTCTATGATTATTTGGTTTTTGACTTGTGATACCACTTTATGCTTCGGTTAATGATGTTTTGTCGCTATGCATGATTATGGCCGTTATTGCTCTCTTAGTTGGTCGCTCCCAGTCTTTTGCTAGCCTTCATTTTGTACTGAGTATGAGCTCTACTCGTGCATCCAACTCCCAGAAACCAAGTTTTTCCAATGTGTGTACTATAAATTCCTATGCATGGTATTTGCAAGGCATTCCAAGTAAATTTTCATGTGCTACCTTTCAAAAAAACCTTCAAAATACTTCTCATTTTGTGACACTGTTTTCAGCTCATGGGACGTAGTGGTCGGATTTGCTATCTTCTATATTGTTTTATTCCAAAAAGAAAAAAAAGGCACTCCTCTATGGTACGTGAAAGTTGGTGGGCACCCGATGGAATCGGTTAGCCATGGTTTGTTGAAGGAAAAGTGGGGAGGAATGCCAAGCTTTATAAAAGAGCACCAAAGTGCCAATCTCTCTCTCAAAAACTTGCTTTGTATGGAAGATAGTAAGAACCCCATTGCCAGTCATTGACAAAGACAACCACCTGTCAAAACCAATTTTTATCTCTCTGTTTTACAAATGAAAAGCTCTAGCACATGTTTAATCACTGCTTCCCTCTATGAAGGGCCTTTCTTTTACTTTTATGTTGAGCCTCCACCTTCTACCTTTATGCACCGTCTAAGAGGGCATAGTTGCCATTCAGAGTTTAATGTGCATAGTCCCAAAATTTATCATTGATTGATTCATGATTATGGTTTTGCTTGTTCTCAAATTATTTGTATCTAGTCGCCCTCTTAATTTTGAAGTTGAATGCATTTATGTTTTGCTATTCCATGAAGGACAAGCTGAAAACAACTTTACTATGTTTTTCCATATGATTTGAACACCCACTTGACTTTGAATGTTTCATTATTCATGATCTTTCGTTTGTGTTACTCTTCATGTTATAACATGGTTGCTAAGTTTTATTGCCAAGATTATGTCTCTTATGCCCATGTTTTAAGTTCTTTGATCTCAGCACTCAATGCTTTACCTCTTTGATAAAGATTGTGATGGTGCATGTCACCTCAAAAATTATTCATTTGTTATCACTTACCTACTCGAGGACGAGCAGGAGTTAAGCTTGGGGATGCTTGATACGTCTCAAACGTATCTATAATTTTTGATGTTGCATGCTTGTTTATACACCATTTGCTTTGTGTTTTGTTACACTTCGTGACGTTTTTATGCATTTTTCGAAACTAACCTACTAACGAGACGCCATAGTGCCAGTTCCCTGTTTTCTGCTGTTTTTGTGTTTTAGAAAAGCTACACAGGAAATATTCTTAGAATTGGACGAAACAAAAGCCGAACCTCCTAGTTTTTCCCGAAGCGTCGTGAAGTCCAAAGATGAGACGGAGGGGGGCCAGAGGCTGGCCACACCCTAGGGTGGCGCGGCCTAGCCCTGGCCCATGCCACTAGGGGGTGAGGCCGCCTGGTCCACCTCCTAACGTCGCCCTTCCGCCTATATATTCCCCTCGATGGGAAAAACCTAAAGAACCGATCAATTTTCCTCGAAACATACTGCAAGCCACCACCGTCGTCGATGCGAGATCGGGAGGGTCCAGAAGCTCTTCCCGGCACCCTGCCGGAGAGGGGAATCACCGCCGGAGGCCTTCTCCACCACTATGGTCGCCTCCGGAGTGATGTGTGAGTAGTCTACCTTGGATTACGAGTCCATAGCAGTAGCTAGATGGTCGTCTCCACCACGTGCTTCATGTTTAGATCTTGTGAGCTGCCTATCATGATCAAGATCATCTTTGTGTAATTCTACATGTTGTGTTTGTTGGGATCTGATGAGTATTGGTACTATGTCAAGTTGATGTGCTGAATATTATCTTTATGTTATCTCTTTGTTGTTTATGGTCTTGCATGCTCTCCGTTGCTAGTAGATATCTTGGCCGAGTAGATGCTAGTGACTCCAAGAGGGAGTATTTATGCTCGATAGTTGGGTTCATGCCTCTAGTAATCTGGGGGAGTGACAGAAACCTCTAAGGTTGTAGATGTGCTGTTGCCACTAGGGAGAAAACAACATTCTTGTGTCCGAGGACATTTGCATTGTTTACATTACGCAATTTGCTTAAGGAGATAATCTATTGCTTGCAACTTAATACCCAATGGTTGCTCAGACGACATCCGGAGGGTGGATTATTAGTCATAGATGCAGTTGGATTACGGTCTATGTATTTTGTCGTAATGCCCAAAGTGAATCTCATAGTTATCCACATGACATATGTACGCTATCTTTATTCTATCAATTGCCCAACTGTAATTTGTTTACCTAGCATGTTGTTATTTATCTTATGGAGAGACACCACTAGTGAACTGTGGACCCCGGTCTAATTCCTTTTACATTGCTATTACCGTTCACTATTTTACTTGCTTATTTACATTCTTGCATACTATTACCTTTTACCACTCGATATGCTTAATCCTTTGTTTACAGCAAACCGGTGAGATTGACAACCTCATCGTAAGTTGGGGCAAAGTACTTGGTTGTGTTGTGTGCAGGTTCCACGTTGCTGCTGGTGAAAAGCTACACATTGACAAGCATTTATCTGGCACCATTGTCCGGAGTGTCGCAAAGCTAGCGGGCATCAACCTTCGGAAGTGTGATTCTTTCTCCTACTGGTTCGATAAACCTTGGTTTCACAACTGAGGGAAACTTGCTGCTGTGCTCATCATACCTTCTTCTTGGGGTTCCCAACTGGGTGCCTACTATGCACCATCAGTGGGCTGGGCTTTTGGTGAGAAGAAAATCATAGAGAGGGAAAATGAGAGAGATGGGCAGGCCCTGTTTGAAAAACAATCAAACTTGGCCCAAAGTTTGAAACCAAGATGGTTTTTGAGAGAATTTGAGGAGAGAAGAATTTGGTGGCTAGGTGTTTTTCTTCATTTCTTTGATGAGAGGATCAAAGAACTTAGTTTCAAAGTTTTTAGAGCACTCAAGATGACTTTGCATATGAATAAGGACTATTCATATGTGAATTTGCAAAGAAGAGGTTCAAATAAAAAAATCCTTTGAAAAGAAAAAGTTGGGGTAGAATCAATTTGGAGATAGGGTGCTTTATGAATTTTTCGAGAAAACAAGGTATTAGCCTTTTCAAGATTTGTGGGGACATGATTTGGAGATAAAATAGGTAGGGATTTGGAATTGACCAAAAAGAAGTTTTTGCACATAGAAGGTGAGTATGTGGGCAAAATTTTGGTGAAGATAAAAGGCGGGTGATAAGAGGATCCAAGGTAGTGTGGGCATTTTGCGTTTCTTTCCAAGATTTATGAATTAGAGATTTTATGGGGGAGCGTTTTAGTGGTGAAGCTTGATCAACAAGGATTAATGTGAAGTCCAAAGTAAAGATAAAACTTGAGTACACAACTAGTGATCATCACAAAGTGAGCACAACAAGTAAGAACTTAAGACAAGGTCACAAACAGAGCTATCATGCAGCAGGGGAAATAAAGTTTTTGTTGGCTCCAAAATTTACACAACTCAAAACCACCACATAAATCTAGGGATACAAAAGTGGGTTGTTACAGGTTAGCCATGTTTTGTGAAAGGAAAAGTGGGGAGGAGTGCCAAGCTTTATAAAAGAGCACAAATGTTCCAAGCTCTCTCAAAACTTGCTTAGTATGAAAGATAGTAAGAACCCATTGTCAGTCGTTGACAAGAACAACCACCTCTCAAAACAAATTTTTATCTCTATTTTACAAAATGAAAAGCTCTAGCACATGTTTAATCCCTGCTTCCCTCTGTAAAGGGCCTTTCTTTTACTTTTATGTTGACTATTCACCTTCTAACTTTATGCAACATCTAAGAGAGCATAGTTGTCATTCTGAGTATAATGTGCATAGTCCCAAAATTTATTATTGATTGATTCATGATTATTGTTTTGCTTGTTCTTAAATTATTTGTATCTAGTCACCCTCTTAAACTTGAAGGTGTCCTATGCATTTATGTTTTGCTACTCCATGAAGGACAAGCTGAAAACCACTTTGCTATGTTTTTCTATATGCTTGAAACACACACTTGACTTTCAATGCATTATTACTCATGATCTTTTGTTTGTGCGACTTTTCATGTTATAACATGATTGCTAAATTTTATTATCAAGATTATGTCTTTTATGCCCATGTTTAGAGTACTTTGATCTCAGCACTCAATGCTTTACATCGTTTGATCAAGATTGTGTTGGTGCATGTCACCTCAAAAATTATTGTTTTGTTATCACTTACCTACTCGTCGACGAGCAGGAGTTAAGCTTGGGGATGGTTGATACGTCTCCAACGTATCTATAATTTTTGATGCTCCATGCTTGTTTATGCACCATTTGCTTTGTGTTTTGTTACATTTCGTGGCTTTTTTATGCATTTTCTAGAACTAACCTATTAACGAGATGCCACAGTGTCAGTTCCCTGTTTTCTGCTGTTTTTGTGTTTCAGAAAAGTTACACAGGAAATATTCTCAGAATTCGACGAAACAAAAGCCAAAGTTCCTATTTTTCCCGACACGAGACGGAGTCCAAAGCAGAGATGGAGGGGGGCCAGAGGGCAGCCGCACCATGGGGTGGCGCGGCCTACCCCTGGCCCGCGCCACCAGGTGGTGTGGACCCCTGGTCCACCCCCTGACATCGCCCTTCCGCCTATATATTCTCCTCGACGAGAAAACCCTAAGGCCCGATCAATTTTCCAGAAAACATACTGCAAGCCGCCCCGTCGTCGACGCGAGATCAGGAGGGTCCAGAAGCTCTTCCCGGCACCCTGCCGAAGAGGGGAATCACCACCGGAGGCCTTCTTCATCACTATGCCTGCCTCTAGAGTGATGTGTGAGTAGTCTACCTTGGACTACGGGTCCATAGCAGTAGCTAGATGGATGTCTTCTCCTCCATGTGCTTCATGTTTAGATCTTGTGAGCTGCCTATCATGATCAAGATTATCGTTATGTAATTCTACGTGTTGTGTTTGTTGGGATCCGATGAATATTGAGTACTATGTCAAGTTGATTTGTGATTTATCATCTCTATGTTGTTTATGATCTTGCATGCTCTCCGTTGCTAGTAGATATCTTGGCCGAGTAGATGCTAGTGACTCAAAGAGGGAGTATTTATGCTCGATAGTGGGTTCATGCCTCTGGTAACTTGGGGGGTGACAACAACCTCTAAAGTTGTAGACGTGTTGTTTCTACTAGGAAGAAAACAACAATCTTGTGTCCTGATGGCGCGGTCTTGATGTAGGTGATTCTTCTTCTTCAGTCGTCGGTAACGGTACCAGAAAACTTGTGATGTTTTGCTGGCGTGTAGATGATAATGTAAATGACCGGCCAGTTGGAAACCCCAAGAGAAGGTTTGATGAATATAGCAGCAAGTTTTCCCTCAGTTATGAAACCAAGGTTATCAATCCAGTAGGAAAAAGCCAAACGACTGAAGATGATGCTTGCTAGCCTAGTGACACTCCAACAAGGGCGCCGTTAACGATTTCTTGTTAGCGTGTCTTCAACTAGTAGCAACGTGGAACCTGCACACAACACAACCAAATACTTTGTTCCCAACTTACGATGAGGTTGTCAATCTCACCGGTTTGCTTGAAACAAAGGGTATAAGCGTATCGAGTGGAAAGCAATAGTAGTATGTGAGTAAAGTAAACAGTGCGAGTAAAGTAAACAGGTGATAGCAATATATAGGAAATAGGATCGGGGTCCACAGTTCACTAGTGGTGTCTCTCCATAAGATAAAATAACACATGCTGGGTAAACAAATTACAGTTGGGCAATTGATAGAATAAAGACAACGTGATATGTCAAGAGGATTGATGTCTACGCACTTCTATTCTTGTAGACACTTGTTGGGCCTCCAAGTGCAGAGGTTTGTAGAACAGCAGCAAGTTTCCCTTAAGTGGATCACCCAAGGTTTATCGAACTCAGGGAGGTTAGAGGTCAAAGCTATCCCTCTCAAGCAACCCTGCAATTACGATATAGAAAGTTTCTTGTGTCCCCAACACACCCAATACACTTGTCAGATGTATAGGTGCACTAGTTCGGCGAAGCGATAGTGAAATACAAGTAGTAGTGATGATTATAAGTAGCAAACGTGATGTGAAATAAATATCGCTGCGAGCAAACAAGTAACAAAACAGCAAGTAAACAGTGTGCAATGCTTGGAAACAAGGCCTAGGGATCATACTTTCACTAGTGGACACACTCCCAACAATATAACATGAATGAACAAATAAACAACTTCTCTCCACTATGGTACTCTGAATTACTCTCCTATTGAATAACACTAATCATTGTGTAGTGGCTACAGAAGCACCCCTTAAAGTTCATCAAGTACTTGACAAACACCACTCATAGAGACATCCAAATCAGATCACAATTCAAGATAGAAATCATTGCGACTTAGACCAAGTACTAACACGGTGCACACACTGTCAACTTTACACCATGAAAGGAGGAATAGATCACTCAATACTATCATAGTAATAATTACTCTCATAATCCACAAGAGATCACGATCATAGCCTAAACCAAGTACCACCATGATGCACGCACTATCACCGTTACACCATGGCAGGAGGAATAGATTACTTTAATAACATCACTAGAGTACACTATAATAATTAAGCATAGGAGTAGCATAATATCTGAATAATAACATCTACTTGTTCAACATGATACAAAGCTCACGATCACATAGAGATCACATCATGGGAGAGAGAGGTGAACCACATAGCTACCGGTAGAGCCCTCAGCCCCGTGGATGAACTACTCCCTCCTCATCATAGGAGACAGTAAGGTTGATGGAGATGGCGGTGAGGTCGATGGAGACGGCGGAGACGGCGATGGAGACCGATGGAGATGGCTCCGGGGGCACTTCCCCGTCCCGGCAGGGTGCCGGAACAGAGACTTCTGTCCCCCGAAATTCGTCGGCGATGGCGGCGGAGCTGCGGAACTCTTTCTGGAAAATTGCCGACTCCCTTAGGGTTTTCCGTCCCGAGGCTTCTTATAGGCGAAGGGGCGATGTCAGAGGAGGGCCAGGGCCTCCTCACACATGGCTGGCGCGGCCAGGGGTCTGGCCGCGCCACCTGTGTGTGTGGGGCCCCTGTGGCCCACCTCCTACTCCTCTTCGGATCTCTGGAAGCTTCCGGGTAAAATAAGACTTCAAGATGTGGTTTCGTCCAATTCCGAGAATATTTCCTGTGTATCACTCTGAAACACAAAAACAGCAGAAAATAGGGAACTGGCACTGTGGCAACTCGTTAATAGGTTAGTTCTGGAAAATGCATAAAAGTGCCACTAAGTGTAACGAAACAATAGGCAAATGGTGTAAAAACAAGCATGGAGCATCAAAAATTATAGATACGTTTGAGACGTATCAGCATCCCCAAGCTTAACTCCTGCTCGTCCTCAAGTAGGTAAGTGATAACAAAAGAAATAATTTTTGAGGTGACATGCACCTATACAATCTTGATCATATATGTAAGCATTGGTGAGCTGGGATCAATAGAACTTAAAACATGGGCATGAAGATATAATCATGACAATAAGAACTTAGCAACCATGTTGTAAACATGCAAATGAACACAAACAAAAGATCATGAAAATGAAACAATGAAAGTCAAACATGTGTTCAAATCATAAGGAAAAACATACAAATAGTTTTCAGCTTGTCCTTCAAAGAGAGCAAAACATAAATGCATAGGACACCTTCAAGTTTAAGAGGGCGACTAGATACAAATAATTTGAGAACAAGTGAAACCATGATCATGAATCAATCAATGAAAACTTTGGGACAATGCACATTATACTCAGAATGACAACTATGCTCTCCTAATGGTGCATAAAGAAAGAAGATGGTGACTCAACATAAAAGTAAAAGAAAGGCCCTTCGCAGAGGGAAGCAGTGATTTAAACATGTGCTAGAGCTTTTCATTTGTAAAACAGAGAGATAAAACTTGATTTTGAGAGGTGGTTGTCTTTGTCAACGACTGGCAATGGGGTTCTTACTATCTTCCATACAAAAATTGAAGCAAGTTTTTGAGAGAGAGAGATTGGCACTTTTGTGCTCTTTTATAAAGCCTGGCACTCCTCCCCACCTTTTTTCCTTTCTCAAACCATGGCTAACCGATTCCATCGGGTGCCCACCAACATTCACATTCCATGGAGGAGTGCCTTTTTTCTTTTCTTTTTTCCTTTTTTTTTCTTTTTGGAATAAGCAATATGGAAGATAGCAAATCCGACCACTACGTCCCCATGAGCTGAAAACAGTGTCACAAAACGAGAAGTGTTTTGAAGGTTTTTGAAAGGTAGCACATGAAAATTTTACTTTGGAATGGCTTACAAATACCATGCATAGGAATTTATAGTGGACACAATGGCAAACTTGGTTTTTAGGAGTTGGATGCACGAGTAGAGCTCATACTCAGTACAAAATGAGGGCTAGCAAAAGACTGGGAGCGACCAACTAAGAGAGCAATAACGGCCATAATCATGCAAAGCGACAAAGCGACATTAAAAGAAGCATAAGATGGCATCAAAAGTCAAAAACTAAATGATCATGAAGGCTAATGGCGACTTTGTAAGAGTCTAACATGTGTGAGCATGCGCCAAGTCAACCCAAATAAAGCATCAAGGAGAAAACCAAAATAATGCTTCCATACAATAAAAACAACGCATGATTTTTTCAAAGGCTCATTAAGCAATCTCAGTTATTTGAGACAAGTCATGCTACAGCAAAACCACTAAGCATACTATCAAAAATACATCAAGCATGACATGAAAAAGCCTAAGCCGCAGTCTACACAAGCTCCTTCTTGTACCACTATTTTGCACCAAGCTTTTTCTCTTTTCCAACACCATTTGAAATTTTTATAAACACCTCTTTTGATGAAAACCAATAAAGATCAGAGGCAAAAATACACCTTGATGAAAAGATATGACAAAATCTGAATGCAAATCAAGGCGAAAACGAAAACCAAAGCAGTAGCAGAAAAAGAGAACACTCATTGAAACGATAAGAGTGAAAAACAGAGTGCTCTTGGCAAATGAAAAACGGGTTCATCTCCCTCCAAAACAACATGATGTGATCTAACCATTTATTGCAGCAAACAAACAAACTAAACATACTAAGAAAACTAAAACAACTGACGCTCCAAGAAAAACACATAGTGCATGAAGCAATAAAAATATAGTGTTTTGAAAGGTGACCTGATTTTTGCCGATGAAGAAGGGGTGCCTTGGGGGCATCCCCAAGCTTTGACGCTTGTACTTCTTGGATATTTCTTGGGGTGATGCATGGGCATCCCCAAGCTTGAGCTTTTGTCCATTCTTCAACTCATCTCATCATTCTCCAATCCCTACACTTGAAAACTTCCTTCATACAAAACTAAACACAATTCTATTAGCAACATTAGTGTAAGCATAAAATATATTCAACCTCTTTTAGCTTCAGGTTTCAACTCAAAACCACCACATATAAAGCATATACTACTGTAGCAACTTCCCCAAAAGTTCCGTGATAAAAAGAACTCAAAAGAAAGCGATAAAGCGGCAAATACAAATATTGGCAGAAATTTGTCAAAACAGAACAGCTGACAAAGGCCGAATTTTTTAGGGATTTTCTGTTGCTCAAATCAAAAAGTGTTCCACTAACAAAAGTTTGGATATAACCTGGGGCATATGCACAAGAAATCGCAGGTCCAAAAGATAAACATAGAATTTTCACGAATTTTTACGGTGTAGCACCGAAAACAGTTTCAGGACAGCAACATCCCCAAATCTTTACCTCACTCAAATTAGAGGCTTCTCTTGGCACAAAAACGAAATAAACAAGATAAGGAGCGGTTATTACAGTAGTAATAACTTCCAAGACTCAAATAAAAGAAAAAGTACTGAAAGTAAAAACATTGGGTTATCTCCCAAGAGTGCTTTTCTTTAACGCCTTTGAGCTAGGCGCAGTAATTTGCAAAGATGCTCATGTGGGCGCCATATAAAAGCTTGAGGCAAAGGCGCCATATAGGAACTTAAAGCAATAGAGAGCATCAAAAAACAAATGTGAAAGACATTTATATCTGAACCACTTCCTATGCATAGGAATCTTGTAAGAAAATAAATCAACGAGGCACATAGTAGCAAGCATGGATAGATAAAACAAGTGCCACTTCAAGATTTGCAACATAAAGAGGGGAAACTCAATATTGTTGAGATCCATCAAACCATGTTTCCCTCTCTCATAATAACTTTCAGTAGCATCATGAATAGAACTAACAATATAACTATCACATAAAACATCCCTATCATGAGCCACATGCATAAAAGAATTAATACTCACCACAGGAACAATAGTAGTAGGAGCAGATTCAACAGAATAATTATTCTCATCACCATAATCATCATAAATAGGAGGCATATTGTAATCATAACTAATTTTATCCTCAATAGTAGGTGAACTGAAAATATTATACTCATCATCATAGCCATCATACACTAGAGATTTAGTATCATCACAAGCTAAAGAACAGCTATTTCGCAAAGCATATTCTTCAAACATATCATCATAAGAAGGAACATCACATATGGGAGATAAAATATCATCAGAGCAAATTTTCTCCACTAAAGCTAGGGAACTAAAAATATCATGCTTAACAAAACCAGCTTCCCCAAGCTTAGACTTTTCTATAGCATTAGCAATAACGGTGTTCAAAGCAATCATACTAACATCACTATTAGCATGCAAATTAAGCTCCAAAGGTTTTTCAATTTTCTCTTCAAATCTAAAATCAGGAAAAAGACTAAAGAACTCTTTATTTTCCATTAAGCCTAACTAGTGAAAATAAAAACAAGAAACAAAAAGATATAATTGCAGAATCTAAAGGAAATAACTCCGAGCACTCACACAGGAGGGTGCGAGTACCTTTTACCTTACCTCCCCGGAAACGGCGCCAGAAAAGAGCTTGATGTCTACGCACTTCTATTCTTTAGACACTTGTTGGGCCTCCAAGTGTAGAGGTTTGTAGAACAGCAGCAAGTTTCCCTTAAGTGGATCACCCAAGGTTTATCGAACTCAGGGAGGTTAGAGGTCAAAGCTATCCCTCTCAAGCAACCCTGCAATTACGATACAGAAAGTCTCTTGTGTCCCCAACACACCCAATACACTTGTCACATGTATAGGTGCACTAGTTCGGCGAAGAGATAGTGAAATACAAGTAGTAGTGATGATTATAAGTAGCAAACGTGATGTGAAATAAATATCGCTGCGAGCAAACAAGTAACAAAACAGCAAGTAAACAGTGTGCAATGCTTGGAAACAAGGCCTAGGGATCATACTTTCACTAGTGGACACACTCCCAACAATATAACATGAATGAACAAATAAACAACTTCTCTCCACTATGGTACTCTGAATTACTCTCCTATTGAATAACACTAATCATTGTGTAGTGGCTACAGAAGCACCCCTTAAAGTTCATCAAGTACTTGACAAACACCACTCATAGAGACATCCAAATCAGATCACAATTCAAGATAGAAATCATTGCGACTTAGACCAAGTACTAACACGGTGCACACACTGTCAACTTTACACCATGAAAGGAGGAATAGATCACTCAATACTATCATAGTAATAATTACTCTCATAATCCACAAGAGATCACGATCATAGCCTAAACCAAGTACCACCATGATGCACGCACTGTCACCGTTACACCATGGCAGGAGGAATAGATTACTTTAATAACATCACTAGAGTACACTATAATAATTAAGCATAGGAGTAGCATAATATCTGAATAATAACATCTACTTGTTCAACATGATACAAAGCTCACGATCACATAGAGATCACATCATGGGAGAGAGAGGTGAACCACATAGCTACCGGTAGAGCCCTCAGCCCCGGGGATGAACTACTCCCTCCTCATCATAGGAGACAGTAAGGTTGATGGAGATGGCGGTGAGGTCGATGGAGACGGCGGAGACGGCGATGGAGACCGATGGAGATGGCTCCGGGGGCACTTCCCCGTCCCGGCAGGGTGCCGGAACAGAGACTTCTGTCCCCCGAAATTCGTCGGCGATGGCGGCGGAGCTGCGGAACTCTTTCTGGAAAATTGCCGACTCCCTTAGGGTTTTCCGTCCCGAGGCTTCTTATAGGTGAAGGGGCGATGTCAGAGGAGGGCCAGGGCCTCCTCACACATGGCTGGCGCGGCCAGGGGTCTGGCCGCGCCACCTGTGTGTGTGGGGCCCCTGTGGCCCACCTCCTACTCCTCTTCGGATCTCTGGAAGCTTCCGGGTAAAATAAGACTTCAGGATGTGGTTTCGTCCAATTCCGAGAATATTTCCTGTGTATCACTCTGAAACACAAAAACAGCAGAAAACAGGGAACTGGCACTATGGCAACTCGTTAATAGGTTAGTTCTGGAAAATGCATAAAAGTGCCACTAAGTGTAACGAAACAATAGACAAATGGTGTAAAAACAAGCATGGAGCATCAAAAATTATAGATACGTTTGAGACGTATCAAGGATCACTATGAGATTTACTCTGGGCATTACAACATGATACATAGACTGCCATCCAACTGCATCTATGACTAATAATCCACTTGTGGCGAATCAATCCGAGAACTCCACAAGTATTAAGTTGCGAACAACAGATATCTGCATTAAGCAAAGTGTGTAATGTAAACAAAGCATATTCCCTCGAGCACATGAATGTTGTTTTCCCCCTAGTAGCAACAGCACATCTACAACCTTAGAGGTTTCTGTCACTCCCCCAGATTAAATAGAGGCATGAACCCACTATCGAGCATAAATACCCCCTCTTGGAGTCACTAGCAACTACTTGGCCAAGATAGCTACTAACAACGGAGAGCATGCAAGATCATAAACAACATAGAGATAACATAAGATAAAATTCAGTACATCAACTCAATCATAACACTAATATTCATCGGATCCCAACAAACACAGCATGTAGAATTACATAACGGTAATCTCGATCATGTAAGGCAGCTCACGAGATCTAAACATGAAGCACATGGTGGAGAAGACAACCATCTAGCTACTGCTATGGACCCATAGTCCAAGGTAGACTACTCACTCATCGCGCCGGAGGCAAGCATGGCGATGAAGAAGACCTCCGGTGGCGATTCCCCTCTCCTATAGGGTGCCGGGAAGAGCTTCTGGACCCTCCTGATCTCGGGTCGACGATGGCGGCGGATCGCGATGTGTTTCTGGAAAAGTGATCGGGTGTTTAGGTTTTTCCCATCGGGGGGTCTTTATAGGCGAAGGGGCAGCGTCAGAAGTGCACCAGGGGGCCCACACCATAGGTGGGCGTGGGCCAGGGGCATGCTGCGCCCCCTGGTGGTGTGGCCGCCCTCTGGCTCGGCTCCGTCCCCTCTTCGGTTCTCTGGAAGCTTCATTAAATATCTGGACGGCTGGCTTTTGTTTCGTCCAATTCCGAGAATATTTCCTGTGTAACTTTTCTGAAACACAAAAATAGCAAAAAACAGGGAACTGGCACTGTGGCATCTCGTTAATAGGTTAGTTCCGGAAAATGCATAAAAATGCCACGAAGTGTAACAAAACACTAAGCAAATGGTGTAAAAACAAGCGTGAAGCATCAAAAATTATGGATACATTGGAGACGTATCAGCATCCCCAAGCTTAACTCCTGCTCGTCCTCGAGTAGGTAAGTGATAACAAAAGAAATAATTTTTGAGGTGACATGCACCTACACAATATTGATCAAATATGTAAGCGTTGTGCGCTGGGATCAGAAGAACTTAAAACATGGGCATGAAAGATATAATCTTGATAGAAGAAACTTAGCAACCATGTTATAACATGAAAAAGAACACAAACAAAAGATCATGAAAATGAAACAATGAAAGTCAAACGTGCGTTCAAATCATAAGGAAAAACATACAAATGGTTTTCAGCTTGTCCTTCATGAGAGAGCAAAACATAAATGCATAGGACACCTTCAAGTTTAAGAGGGCGACTAGATACAAGTAATTTGAGAACAAGTGAAACCAACATCATGAATCAATCAATGAAAACTTTGGGACAATGCACATTATACTCGGAATGACAACTATGCTCTCTTAGACGGTGCATAAAGGTAGAAGGTGGAGACTCAACATAAAAGTAAAAGAAAGGCCCTTCGCGGAGGGAAGCAGTGATTGCAAGTTTTATAAACCTTCAAAAATTATGGTACTTACTGGCTTTGAGCTCTCATTGCCCCCATCATAGGCATCTTGAATGGTTAAAGTTAATGCGAAAACACTTATGGTGCATATGCTTGACAAATCATAAGTTAAAAACCTCGTGTCCTGTGAAGTACGAATACCCAAACCTCATGCTACTCGACTTAGAGTCCCAAGCAAGCTCTTGTCATTGTAAATATATGTGTATCATCGAGAACCGCCAATGGGGTACCTCCTGCCCGATGACATGGAACAAGCCCACATTAAAATGACAAGACAAACAGACAATGAACACCTCGACATCTCTTTTATTTACCATTGGTATAACTTTTTATTGTGAGATGCGTCGTCGAATGTCCACTATGGGCATGCTGTAAATTTCCACCATGAATGATGCATGGCTTAGATTAGCGGCCCATGCGTTTCCCTAACACATATAAAAACTCCATGATCCCGCAAGATTCCCAACTTATTTCACATCGCGAGTATCCATAAACAAAAGATCACGATATCAACTCAAATGAAAGATAGTGCAATGTTGAAAGCTTGCCCCATGACGGCATGGTTGGGCTAATTTCCAACTTACAACTTGCAAGAATAACAACTCAACATAAGAGAGCCACAATGTCAAATTTTTAAAACGAGAAAAGTAAAGTGTGCCATCAGGTTCGTGAGAGCTTTACTGACCAATTTTCGCATAACACCAAAAAGAGTTTAATTTGAAGGATAGATAAAAGCAAGTCAAATGTACTTTGGAATAGCAAATTGCTAATAGGTATGTATGGTGGACACATTGGAACAACTTGGTTTTTAGGAGTTGGATGCACGAGTAGAGCTCATACTCAGTACAAAATGAGGGCTAGCAAAAGACTGGGAGCGACCAACTAAGAGAGCAATAATGGCCATAATCATGCAAAGTGACAAAGCGACATTAAAAGAAGCATAAGATGGCATCAAAAGTCAAAAACTAAATGATCATAGAGGCAATGGCGACTTTGTATGAGTCTAACATGTGTGAGCATGCGCCAAGTCAACCCAAATAAAGCATCAAGGAGAAAACCAAAATAATGCTTCCAAATAATTAAAACAACGCATGATTTTCCCAAAGGCTCATTAAGCAATCTCAGTCATTTGAGACAAGTCATGCTACAACAAAACCACTAAGCATTCTATCAAAAATATATCAAGCACGACATGCAAAAGCCTAGGCCGCAGTCTACACAAGCTCCTTCTTCTATCACTTTTTTGCATAAAGCTTTTTTTTCTTTTCCAACACCATTCGAACTTTTTATAACCAACTCTTTTGATGAAAACCAACATGGACCAGAGGCAAAAATACACCTTGATGCAAAGATATAACAAGATCTGAACACAAATCAAGGCAAAAATCGAAAGCTAAACGCAGTTCTAGAAAAAGAGAACACTCACGGAAATCTATTTTTCACTCTTATCGCTCAACGAGTGTTCTTGGCAAATGAAAAACAAGGAAACTTCTCCAAAAGAAATTTGTTGGGGTCCAACCATTTATTGCAGCAAACAAAACTAAACAAAACTGAAAACTAAAAATAACTGACGCTCCAAGAAAAAGCATAATGCATGAAGCAATAAAAATATAGTGCTTTGAAAGGTGACCTGATTTTTGCCGATGAAGAAAGGGTGCCTCGGGGGCATCCCCAAGATTTGACACTTGTACCTCTTGGATATTTCTTGGGGTGCGTGGGCATCCCCAAGCTTGAGATTTTGTCCATTCTTCAACTCATCTCATCATTCTCCAATCCCTACACTTGAAAACTTCCTTCATACAAAACTAAACACAAATCTGTTAGCAACATTAGTGTAAGCATAACATTGAATCAACCCCTTTTGCTTCAGGTTTCAACTCAAAACCACCACATATAAAGTATATACTACTGTAGCAACTTCCCCAAAAGTTCCGTGATCAAAAGAACTCAAAAAGAAAGCGATAAAGCGGCAAACACAAATATTGGCAGAAAGCCGTCAAAATAGAACAGCTGACAAAGGTCGAATTTTTAGAGGGTTTACTGTTGCTCAAATCAAAAAGTGTTCAACTAATTAAAGTTTGGATATAATCTGGGGCATATGCACAAGAAATCGCAGGTCCAAAAGATATACAGAGAATTTTCACGAATGTTTACGGTGCAGCACCGAAAACTGTTTCAGGACAGCAACATCCCCAAATCTTACCTCACTCAAATTAGAGGCTTCTCTTGGCACAAAAACGAAATAAAAATTATAAGGAGAGGTCATTACAGTAGTAATAACTTCCAAGACTCAAATAAAAGAAAAATAACTGAAAGTAAAAACATTGGGTTATCTCCCAAGAGTGCTTTTCTTTAACGCCTTTGAGCTAGGCGCAGAAAATGCGAATCAAGTAATATCAAGTGCTGAAGCATCAAGCTCATAATTTGCTCTAAGAATAGAGTCGAAAAGTAATTTCTTCCTCTTTCTAGGGAAATGTTCCATACCTTTCTTAAGTGGGAATTGATATTTGATGGTGCCTTCCCTCATATCAATGATGGCACCTACAGTTCGAAGAAAAGGTCTTCCCAAAATAATAGGACATAAAGCATTGCATTCAACATCCATGACAAGAAAATCAACGGGAACAAGGTTATTGTTAACCACAATAAGAACATCATTAATCCTTCCCAAAGGTTTCTTCTTAGCAACATCAGCAATAGGAACATCATAATAACACTTTTCAAGCGGTGGTAAATCAAGCATGTCATAAATCTTTCTAGGCATAATAGAAATACTAGCACCTAGATCACATAAAGCATGGCAATCAAAACCATTAACATGCATATCAATGATGGGTTCCCAATCATCTTCTAACTTCTTGGGAACAGAAGCTTTTTGCTTCAACTTTTCATCCCTAATTTTCATAAGAGCATTGGTAATATGCTTAGTAAAAGCAACATTTAAAGAACTAGCATTAGGAGTCAAAGCAAGCTTTTGCAAGAACAAATTAACTTCAGATATATTGCAGCCATCAACATCAAAATCATTAAAGGAAATAGAGCTATCATCTCCTACACTCCGAAAAATTTCAGCACTCTTTTGAGAAAAAGTTTTGGCAGTTTTAGGCTTTTTAACACAAGGAGTGGGAGTTTTCTCTATACCAATCAAAGTAAGAGGATTGCTAGTATTAGGAACAACATCATTAGAGGTAGTAATGGTACATACCTTCATCTTTCTAGCCATCTCATCTTATCTTTCCCACCTAGCATGCAATTCTGCTAGCATCCTAATATTTTCATCAATTCTAACTTGGATAGCATTAGCAGTGGAAAAAGGATCAGGCTTAGCGGACATTCTGTTAATCAAAGAAGATTGCACATTAGACAAAGATGAAATATCGGTTTCAGCTTTGGAAACCTTAGCTTGCAACTCAGGAATAGCCTTGTTTAAATTTTCAAGTTGATGACTAATAGTCCTCAACAGAGCTGATTGCTCCTCCATGGTCTTGGTGAAAGCCTTGTTCTGCTCATATTGCACCTGCATAAAATTCTTGGTAGCCTTTTCAAGTTTAAAAATTCTTTTTTCACTAGGCATTTTAGGTCTACCAAGGTAGCTATTATCACCATTAGAAGGAAACAGCTTATAATTGTTACTAGCAAAATTGTTCCTATAAGCATTGTTGTTAAAATTATTGTTTCTAATGAAGTTTAGATCAACATGCTCTTCTTGAGCAACCAAAGAGGCCAAAGGAACATTATTAGGATCAACATGAGTCCTATCATTAGAAAGCATAAGCATTATAGCATCAATCTTATCACTCAAGGAAGAGGTTTCCTCGACAGAATTTACCTTCTTACCTTGTGGAGCTCTCTCGGTGTGCCATTCGGAGTAATTTACCATCATACTGTCGAGAAGCTTTGTTGCGGCGCCCAAGGTAAGGGACATAAAAGTGCCTCCAGCTGCTGAATCCAATAGGTTCGTTGAAGAAAAATTCAGTCCTGCATAAAAAGTTTGGACAATCATCCAAGTAGTCAGTCCATGAGTGGGACAATTCTTGATCATAGATTTCATTCTTTCCCAAGCCTGAGCAACATGTTCATTATCAAACTGACTAAACTTCATAATATTGCTACGCAAAGCTATAATCTTAGCAGGAGGATAGTATCTACCAATAAAAGCATCCTTACACTTAGCCCATGAATCAATACTATTTTTAGGCAAAGCAGCAACCAATCCTTAGCTTTTCCTCTCAAAGAAAAAGGAAACAACTTAAGCTTAATAATAACACTCTCTACATTCTCATAGTTTTGCATCTCACATAGCTCAACAAAATTGTTGAGATGAGCTGCAGCATCATCAGTACTAGCACCAGAAAATTGCTCTTTCATAACAAGGTTCAACAAAGCAGGCTTAATCTCATAAAAATTTGCAGCAGGAGCAGGTGGCGCAATAGGAGTGCAGATAAAATCACTATTATTAGTGCTAGTAAAATCACACAACTTGGTGTTCTCAGGAGTAGCCATACTAGCAAAACTAAAAGTAGACAAGTAAAAACAACTATCAAGGATACTATTTTTTGTGTTTTTGATAAAATGAAACAAGTAAAAATAAAGTAAAGCAAAACTTAAAACAAAGTAAAGGATGTGCGTGCAAAACTCCCCTTGCAGAAGTCTTCTTTTTCCCCGGCAACGGCGCCAAAAAACTTGTTGATGGCGCGGTCTTAATGTAGGTGATTCTTCTTCTTCAGTCCTCGGTAATGGTACCAGAAAACTTGTGATGTTTTGTTGGCGTGTAGATGATAATGTAAATGACCGGCCAGTTGGAAACCCCAAGAGAAGGTTTGATCAATATAGCAACAAGTTTTCCCTCAGTTATGAAACCAAGGTTATCAATCCAGTAGGAAAAAGCCAAACGACTGAAGGTGATGCTTGCTAGCCTAGTGAAACTCCAACAAGGGCGCCGTTAACGATTTCTTGTTAGCGTGTCTTCAACTAGTAGCAACGTGGAACCTGCACACAACACAACCAAATACTTTGTTCCCAACTTACGATGAGGTTGTCAATCTCACCGGTTTGCTTGAAACAAAGGGTATGAGCGTATCGAGTGGAAAGCAATAGTAGTATGCGAGTAAAGTAAACAGTGCGAGTAAAGTAAACAGGTGATAGCAATATATAGGAAATAGGACCGGGGTCCATAGTTCACTAGTGGTGTCTCTCCATAAGATAAAATTACACATGCTGGGTAAACAAATTATAGTTGGGCAATTGATAGAATAAAGACATCGTGATATGTCAAGAGGATCACTATGAGATTTACTCTGGGCATTACAACAAGATACATAGACCGCCATCCAACTGCATCTATGACTAATAATCCACTTGTGGCGAATCAATCCGAGAACTCCACAAGTATTAAGTTGCGAACAACAGATATCTGCATTAAGCAAAGTGTGTAATGTAAACAAAGCATATGCCCTCGAGCACATGAATGTTGTTTTCCCCCTAGTAGCAACAGCACATCTACAACCTTAGAGGTTTCTGTCACTCCCCCAGATTAAATAGAGGCATGAACCCAATATCGAGCATAAATACCCCCTCTTGGAGTCACTAGCAACTACATGGCCAAGATAGCTACTAATAACGGAGAGCATGCAAGATCATAAACAACATAGAGATAACATAAGATAAAATTCAGTACATCAACTCAATCATAACACCAATATTCATCGGATCCCAACAAACACAGCATGTAGAATTACATAACGGTAATCTCGATCATGTAAGGCAGCTCACGAGATCTAAACATGAAGCACATTGTGGAGAAGACAACCATCTAGCTACTGCTATGGACCCATAGTCCAAGGTAGACTACTCACTCATCGCACCGGAGGCAAGCATGGCGATGAAGAAGACCTCCGGTGGCGATTCCCCTCTCCGGCAGGGTGCCGGGAAGAGCTTCTGGACCCTCCCGATCTCGGGTCGACGACGGCGGCGGATCGCAATGTGTTTCTGAAAAAGTGATCGGGTGTTTAGGTTTTTCCCGTCGGGGGGTCTTGCTACTCGTGTGATGACGCCAGAAAAGACTGTGGCGTTTAGTTGACGTGGGAGCAGTAAGTCCTTGTGCGTGGTGATGACCAGCCCGTTGGGAACCCCAAGAGGAAGGTATGATGAGTGTAGCGGCTAGTTTTCCCTCAGTTAAGAAACCAAGGTATATCTAACAGGAGAAGAGAGACGGTGACGACTGAAGGTGTTTGTGGAACCTGCACACACACAAACAAGTACTTTGTTCCCAACTTGCGATGAGGTTGTCAATCTCACCGGTTTGCTTGAAACAAAGGTTATGAGTGTATCGAGTGGAAACCAGTAGTAATATGCGAGTAAAGTAAACAGTGCGGGAATAGTAAACAGGTGATTGCAATATGATTAAAATAGGACCGGGGTCCACAGTTCACTAGTGGTGTCTCTCCATAGAAAATAACATGCTGGGTAAACAAATTACAGTTGGGCAATTGATAGAATAAAGATAACGTGGTATGTCAAGAAGATCACTATGAGATTTACTCTGGACATTACAACAAAATACATAGACCGCCATCCAACTGCATCTATGACTAATAATCCACCCCCGGGGATATCATCCGAACACCCTAGAAGTATTAAGTTGCGAACAACAGATAATTGCATTAAGCAAAGTGTGTAATGTAAACAAAGCATATGCCCTTGAGCATATGAATGTTGTTTTCTCCCTAGTAGCAACAGCACATCTACCACCTTAGAGGTTTCTGTCACTCCCCCTGGTGAAATAGAGACATGAACCCACTATCGAGCATAAATACCCCCTCTTGGAGTCACTAGCAACTACTCGGCCAAGATAGCTACTAACAACGGAGAGCATGCAAGATCATAAACAACATAGAGATAACAAAAGATATAATTCAGTACAGCAACTTAATCATAAACACCAATATTCATCGGATCCCAACAAACCAGCATCATAGGATTACATAACGGTGATCTCAATCATGTATGGCAGCTCATGAGATCTAAACATGAAGCACATGGTGGAGAAGACAACCAGCTAGCTACTGCTATGGACCCATAGTCCAAGGTAGACTACTCACTCATCGCTCCGGAGGCAAGCATGGCGATGAAGAAGACCTCCGGTGGCGATTCCCCTCTCCGGCAGGGTGCCAGGAAGAGCTTCTGGACCCTCCCGATCTTCGGGTCGACGGCGGCGGTGGATCGCGATGTATTCTGGAAAACTGATCGGGCCCTTAGGTTTTTCTCGTCAGGGGGTATATATAGGCGAAGGGGCGATGTCAGAGGGGAGACCATGGCCCCTCACGTGGGCCCGGCGCGGCCAGGGGGGTGGCCGCGCTGCCCCTGTGTGTGGGGGCCACGTGGCCCCCCTCCGTCAGGTCTTCGGATGTTTGGGAGCTTCCCCGTGAAATATGACTTCAGGAACTTGTTTTGTCCAATTCCGAGAATATTTCCTGTGTATCACTTCTGAAACACAAAAATAGCAGAAAACAGGAAACTGGCACTGTGGCACTTCGTTAATAGGTTAGTTCCGGAAAATGTATAAAAGTGCCACTAAGTGTAACGAAACAATATGCAAATGGTGTAAAAACAAGCATGGAGCATCAAAAATTATAGATACGTTTGGGACGTATCAAGCATCCCCAAGCTTAACTCCTGCTCGTCCTCGAGTAGGTAAGTGATAACAAAAGAATAATTTTTTAGGTGACATGCACCTACACAATCTTGATCATATATGTAAGCATTGGTGAGCTGGGATCAATAGAACTTAAAACATGGGCATGAAAGATATAATCATGACAATAAGAACTTAGCAACCATGTTGTAAACATGTAAATGAACACAAACAAAAGATCATGATAATAAAACAATGAAAGTCAAACGTGTGTTCAAATCATAAGGAAAAACATACAAATGGTTTTCAGCTTGTCCTTCAAAGAGAGCAAAACATAAATGCATAGGACACCTCAAAGTTTAAAAGGGCGACTAGATACAAATAATTTAAGAACAAGTGAAACCAACAATATGAGTCAATCAATGAACCTTGGGACAATGCATATCACACTAAGAATGACAACTATGCTCTCTTAATGGTGCATAAAGAAAGAAGGTGGTGACTCAACATAAAAGTAAAAGAAAGGCCCTTCGTAGAGGGAAGCAGTGATTTAAACATGTGCTAGAGCTTTTCATTTGTAAAACAGAGATAAAACTTGATTTTGAGAGGTGGTTGTCTTTGTCAACGACTGGCAATGGGGTTCTTACTATCTTCCATACAAAAATAAAGCAAGTTTTTGAGAGAGAGATTGGCACTTCGTGCTCTTTTTATAAAACTTGGCACTCCTCCCCACCTTTTCCTTTTACATACCATGGCTAACCGATTCCATCGGGTGCCCACCAACATTCACATTCATTGGAGGAGTGCCTTCTTTCTTTCTTTTCTTTTTTTTTCTTTTTGGAATAAGCAATATGGAAGATAGCAAATCCGACCACTACGTCCCCATGAGCTGAAAACAGTGTCACAAAACGAGAAGTATTTTGAAGGTTTTTGAAAGGTAGCACACGAAAATTTTACTTTGGAATGGCTTACAAATACCATGCATAGGAATTTATAGTGGACACAATGGCAAACTTGGCCTTTAGGAGTTGGATGCACGAGTAGAGCTCATACTCAGTACAAGGCGAGGGCTAGCAAAAGACTGGGAGCGACCAACTAAGAGAGCAGTAATGGCCATAATCATGCAAAGCGACAAAGCGACATTAAAAGAAGCATACGATGGCATCAAAAGTCAAAAACTAAATGATCATGAAGGCTAATGGCGACTTTGTAAGAGTCTAACATGTGTGAGCATGCGCCAAGTCAACCTAAATAAAGCATCAAGGAGAAAACCAAAATAATGCTTCCATACAATAAAAACAACGCATGATTTTTCAAAGGCTCATTAAGCAATCTCAGTTATTTGAGACAAGTCATGCTACAGCAAAACTACTAAGCATACTATCAAAAAGACATCAAGCATGACATGAAAAAGCCTAAGCCGCAGTCTACACAAGCTCCTTCTTGTATCACTATTTTGCACAAAGCTTTTTCTCTTTTCCAACACCATTTGAAATTTTTATAAACACCTCTTTTGATGAAAACCAATGAAGATCAGAGGCAAAAATACACCTTGATGAAAAGATATGACAAGTTCTGAACGCATATCAAGGCGAAAACGAAAACCAAAAGCAGTAGCAGAAAAAGTAGAACGCTCGATTTTTAATAAGAGTGAAAACTAGAGCGTTCCTTGCAAATGAAAATGAGTACATCTCCTCCAAAGGAAATTTGTTGGGGTCCAACCATTTATTGCAGCAAACAAACAAACTAAACTAACTAAGAAAACTAAAACAACTGACACTCCAAGAAAAACACATAGTGCATGAAGCAATAAAAATATAGTGTTTTGAAAGGTGACCTGATTTTTGCCAATGAAGAAGGGGTGCCTCGGGGGCATCCCCAAGCTTTGACGCTTGTACTTCTTGGATATTTCTTGGGGTGATGCATGGGCATCCCCAAGCTTGAGCTTTTGTCCATTCTTCAACTCATCTCATCATTCTCCAATCCCTACACTTGAAAACTTCCTTCATACAAAACTAAACACAATTCTATTAGCAACATTAGTGTAAGCATAAAATATATTCAACCTCTTTTAGCTTCAGGTTTCAACCCAAAACCACCACATATAAAGTATATACTACTGTAGCAACTTCCACAAGAGTTCCATGATCAAAAAGAACTCAAAAGAAAGCGATAAAGTGGCAAAAACAAATATTGGCAGAAATCTGTCAAAACTGGACAGCTGATAATGGACGAATTTTTGAGGGATTTTCCGTTGCTCAAATCAAAAAGTGTTCAACTAAGAAAAGTTTGGATATAACCTGGGGCATATGCACAAGAAATCGCAGGTCCAAAAGATATACAGAGGATTTTTAGGAATTTTTACGGTGCAGCACCGAAAACAGTTTCAGGACAGCAATAACCCCAAATCTTTACCTCACTCAAATTAGAGGCTTCTCTTGGCACAAAAACGAAATAAACAAGATAAGGAGCGTTCATTACAGTAGTAATGACTTCCAAGACTCAAATAAAAGAAAAAGTACTGAAAATTAAACAATGGGTTATCTTCCAAGAGTGCTTTTCTTTAACGCCTTTGAGCTAGGCGCAGAAAATTGCGAATCAAGTAATATCAATAGATGAAGAATCAAGATCATAATTTGCTCTAAGAATAGAGTCAAAAAGTAATTTCTTTCTTTTCCTAGGGAAGTGTTCCATACCTTTCTTTAGTGGAAATTGATATTTGATAGTGCCTTCCCTCATATCAATGATGGCACCTACAGTTCGAAGAAAGGGTCTTCCCAAAATAATAGGACATGAAGCATGGCATTCAACGTCCATAACAAGAAAATCAACGGGAACAAGGTTATTGTTAACCACAATAAGAACATCATTAATCCTTCCCAGAGGTTTCTTCTTAGCAACATCAGCAATAGGAACATCAAAATAACACTTTTCAAGCGGTGGTAAATCAAGCATGTCATAAATCTTTCTAGGCATAATAGAAATACTAGCACCTAGATCACATAAAGCATGGCAATCATAACCATTAACATGCATATCAATGATGGGTTCCCAACCATCTTCTAACTTCTTGGGAACAGAGGCTTTTTGCTTCAACTTTTCATCCCTAATCTTTATAAGAGCATTGGTAATATGCTTAGTAAAAGCAATATTTAAAGAACTAGCATTGGGAGTCAAAGCAAGCTTTTGCAAGAACAAAATAACTTCAGATATATTGCAGCCATCAACATCAAAATCATTAAAGGAAATAGAGCTATCATCTCCCACACTCCGAAAAATTTCAGCACTCTTTTGAGAAAAAGTTTTGGCAGTTTTAAGCTTTTTAACACAAGGAGTGGGAGTTTTCTCTACACCAATCAAAGTAAGAGGGTTGCTATCAGTAGGAGCAACATCATTAGAGGTAGTAATAGTACATACCTTCATCTCTCTAGCCATCTCATCTTCTCTTTCCCACCTGGCATGCAATTCCGCTAACAATCTAATATTTTTATCAATTCCAACTTGGGTAGCATTAACAGCAGCAAAAGGATCAGGCTTAGCGGACATTCTATTAACTAAAGAAGATTGCACATTAGACAATAATGAGATATCGGTTTCAGCTTTGGAAGCCTTAGCTTGTAATTCAGGAACAGCCTTGTTTAAATTTTCAAGTTGATGACTTATAGTCCTCAACAGAGCTGATTGCTCCTCCATAGTCTTGGTGAAAGCCTTGTTCTGCTCATATTGCATCTGCATAAAATTCTTGGTAGCCTTTTCAAGTTCAAAAGTTCTTTCTTCACTAGGCATTTTAGATCTACCAAGATAGCTATTATCACCATTAGAAGGAAACGGTCTATAATTGTTACTAGCAAAATTGTTCCTATAAGCATTGTTGTTAAAATTGTTATTTCTAATGAAATTCACATCAACTTGCTCTTCTTGAGCAACCAGAGAGGCCAAAGGAACATTATTAGGATCAACATGAGTCCTATCATTAGCAAGCATAGCCATAATGGTATCAATCTTATCACTTGAGGAAGAGGTTTCCTCAACAGAATTTACCTTCTTACCTTGTGGAGCTCTCTCGGTGTGCCATTCGGAATAATTTACCATCATGTTGTCGAGTAGCTTTGATGCGGCGCCCAAGGTGAGGGACATAAAAGTGCCTCCAGCAGCTGAATCAAGTAGGTTCCTTGAAGAAAAATTCAGCCCTGCATAAAAAGTTTGGATAATCATCCAAGTAGTCAGTCCATGAGTGGGGCAATTCTTTACCATAGATTTCATTCTTTCCCAAGCTTGAGCAACATGTTCATTATCAAACTGTGTAAACTTCATAATATTGCTGCGCAAAGCTATAATCTTAGCAGGAGGATAGTATCTACCAATAAAAGCATCCTTACACTTAGCCCATGAATCAATACTATTCTTAGTCAAAGACAGCAACCAATCTTTAGCTTTTCCACTCAAAGAAAAAGGAAACAACTTGAGCTTAATAATATCACTATCAACATCCTTATATTTCTGCATCTCACATAGCTCAACAAAATTGTTGAGATGAGCTGCAGCATCTTCAGTACTAGCACCAGAAAATTGCTCTCTCATAACAAGGTTCAATAAAGCAGGCTTAATCTCATAAAAGGTGGTAGCAGGAACAGGTGGTGCAATAGGAGTGCAGATAAAATCACTATTGTTCGTGCTAGCAAAGTCACACAACTTGGTGTTTTCAGGAGTACCCATTTCAGCAAAACGAAAGTAAACAAGTAAAAACAACTACCAAGGATTCTAATTTTTTTTGGTTTTTGATATAAAAAGCAATGCAGGTAAAATAAATAAAGTAAAGCAAAACAAATAACAAAGTAAAGAATGTGTGTGTGAAGAACTCCCCTCGCAGAAGTCTTCTCTCTTCCCCGGCAACGGCGCCAGAAAAGAAGCTGCTACTCGTGTGATGACGCCAGAAAAGACTGTGGCGTTTAGTTGACGTGGGAGCAGTAAGTCCTTGTGCGTGGTGATGACCAGCCCGTTGGGAACCCCAAGAGGAAGGTATGATGAGTGTAGCGGCTAGTTTTCCCTCAGTTAAGAAACCAAGGTATATCGAACAGGAGAAGAGAGACGGTGACGACTGAAGGTGTTTGTGGAACCTGCACACACACAAACAAGTACTTTGTTCCCAACTTGCGATGAGGTTGTCAATCTCACCGGTTTGCTTGAAACAAAGGTTATGAGTGTATCGAGTGGAAACCAGTAGTAATATGCGAGTAAAGTAAACAGTGCGGGAATAGTAAACAGGTGATTGCAATATGATTAAAATAGGACCGGGGTCCACAGTTCACTAGTGGTGTCTCTCCATAGAAAATAACATGCTGGGTAAACAAATTACAGTTGGGCAATTGATAGAATAAAGATAACGTGATATGTCAAGAAGATCACTATGAGATTTACTCTGGGCATTACAACAAAATACATAGACCGCCATCCAACTGCATCTATGACTAATAATCCACCCCCGGGGATATCATCCGAACACCCTAGAAGTATTAAGTTGCGAACAACAGATAATTGCATTAAGCAAAGTGTGTAATGTAAACAAAGCATATGCCCTTGAGCATATGAATGTTGTTTTCTCCCTAGTAGCAACAGCACATCTACCACCTTAGAGGTTTCTGTCACTCCCCCAGGTGAAATAGAGACATGAACCCACTATCGAGCATAAATACCCCCTCTTGGAGTCACTAGCAACTACTCGGCCAAGATAGCTACTAACAATGGAGAGCATGCAAGACCATAAACAACATAGAGATAACAAAAGATATAATTCAGTACAGCAACTTAATCATAAACACCAATATTCATCGGATCCCAACAAACCAACATCATAGGATTACATAACGGTGATCTCAATCATGTATGGCAGCTCATGAGATCTAAACATGAAGCACATGGTGGAGAAGACAACTAGCTAGCTACTGCTATGGACCCATAGTCCAAGGTAGACTACTCACTCATCGCTCCGGAGGCAAGCATGGCGATGAAGAAGACCTCCGGTGGCGATTCCCCTCTCCGGCAGGGTGCCGGGAAGAGCTTCTGGACCCTCCCGATCTTCGGGTCGACGGCGGCGGCGGATCGCGATGTATTCTGGAAAACTGATTGGGCCCTTAGGTTTTTCTCGTCAGGGGGTATATATAGGCGAAGGGGCGATGTCAGAGGGGAGACCACGGCCCCTCACGTGGGCCTGGCGCGGCCAGGGGGGTGGCCGCGCCGCCCCTGTGTGTGGGGGCCATGTGGCCCCCCTCCGTCAGGTCTTCGGATGTTTGGGAGCTTCCCCGTGAAATATGACTTTAGGAACTTGTTTCGTCCAATTCCGAGAATATTTCCTGTGTATCACTTCTGAAACACAAAAACAGCAGAAAACAGGAAACTGGCACTGTGGCACTTCGTTAATAGGTTAGTTCCGGAAAATGTATAAAAGTGCCACTAAGTGTAACGAAACAATATGCAAATGGTGTAAAAACAAGCATGGAGCATCAAAAATTATAGATACGTTTGGGACGTATCAGGTCTTTATAGGCGAAGGGGCAGCATCAGAAGTGGACCAGGGGGCCCACACCATAGGTGGGCGCGGGCCAGGGGCAGGCCGCGCCCCCTGGTGGTGTAGCCGCCCTCTGGCTCGGTTCCGTCTCCTCTTCGGTTCTCTGGAAGCTTCGTTAAATATCTGGATGTCTGGCTTTTGTTTCATCCAATTCCGAGAATATTTCCTATGTAACTTTTTTGAAACACAAAAACAGCAGAAAACAGGGAACTGGCACTGTGGCATCTCGTTAATAGGCTAGTTCCGGAAAATGCATAAAAATGCCACGAAGTGTAACGAAACACTAAGCAAATGGTGTAAAAACAAGAATGGAGCATCAAAAATTATGGATACGTTGGAGACGTATCATGTCCAAGGACATTCGTATTGTTTGCTTTACACACTTTGCTTAAGGCGATAATCTGTTGCTTGCAACTTAATACCCCATGGTTGTTCGGATGATATCCGGCGGGTGGATTATTAGTCATAGATACAGTTGGATTATGGTCTATGTATTATGTTGTAATGGCCAAGTGAATCTTATTGTGATCCTCATGACGTGTGCATGCTTTCTTTATTCTGTCAATTGCCCAACTGTAATTTATTCACTCAGCATGTTATTTATCTTTATGGAGAGACACCTCTAGTGAACTGTGGACCCCGGTCCATTCTTTTACATTCATATTATGGTTTACCTTTTACACGCATTATTTACTTTCTCGCAAACTACTATCTTTTACCACACACATTTAATCCTTTGTTTACAGCAAACCGGTGAGATTGACAACCTCACTGTAAGTTGGGGGGAAAGTACTTTGGTTGTGTTGTGTGCTGGTTCCACGTTGCTGCTGGTGCTAAGCTACGCCCCAGATAAGGCGCCATATATAAATTGTCTAGAGCTGTCGCCAAGCCAGCGAGCATCAACCTTCGAAAGTTGGTTCTTTCTCCTACTGGTTCGATAAACCTTGGTTTCATACTGAGGGAAGACTTGTTGTTGTGCTCATCATACCTTCCTCTTGAGGTTCCCAACTAGGTGCCTACACGCACTATCAGGCGGCGCTGCAGAACTTTTCATAGATGGAGGCCGATTAATTTAGGTTTTCCCCGAGGAAAGCAATTTATAGGCGGAAGGGCAATGATAGAGGGCACCCGAGGGGCCCACACCATACGGTGGCGCGACCAGAGGTGGGATCATGCCACCCTATGGTGTGGCTGCCTCCCGGCTCTTCTCCGTCTCCCCTTTGGACTACGTGTACATGATAGAAAAATAGGAACTTTGGGCTTTGTTTCGTCTAATTCTGAGAATATTTCCTTTGGTAAAAACCTGGAATAGAAAAATAGCAAAAAACGAGAACTGGCACTATGGCATCTTGTTAATAGGTTAGCTCCAAAAAATGCATTAAAATGCCACGAAGTGTAAACAAAACATATAACAATTGGTGTAAAACAAGCATGGAGCATCAAAAATTATAGATATGTTTGCAACATATCAGCATCCCCAAGCTTAACTCCTGCTCGTCCTCGAGTAGGTAATTGATAACAAAAATAATTTTTGAGGTGACATGCAGCCAACACAATCTTGATCAAGTTATTGTAAAAGCATTGCAAGCTGAGATCAAAGTACTCTAAACATGGGCATAAAAGATATAATTCTAACAATAGAGCTTAGCAACCATGTTACAACATAAAAAGCAACACAAACAAAAGATCATGAATAATAATGCATTGAAAGTTATTTGTTCGTTTTGAGCATAGAGAAATCATAGCAAAGTGGTATTCAGCTTGTCCTTCATGGAATAGCAAAACATAAATGCATAGGACACCTTCAAAGTTCAAAGGGTGACTAGATACAAATAATTTGAGAACAAGCAATACCATAATCATGAATCAATCAATAATAAATTTTGGGACTATGCACATTATACTCAGAATGACAACTATGCTCTCTTAATTGATGCATAAGGATAGAAGATGAAGACTCAACATAAAAGTAAAAAAAGAAAGGCCCTTCGCAGAGGGAAGTAGGGATTTCAAGTTTTATAAAGCTTCCAAAAATTATGGTAATTATTAGCTTTGAGCTCTTATTGCCCCTATCATTGGCATCTTGAGTGGTTAAGGTTAATGTGAGAGCAAATATGAGTTATATGCTTGACAAACCATAAGTTGAAAATCTCATGTCCCTTGAATACGAGTACCTAAACCGCATGCTACTCGACTTAGGTCCCAAGCAAGTTCTTGTCATTGTAAGCATACATGTATCATCAAGAACGCCAACGGGGTACCTCCTGCCCGATGATATGGAAGCTTTCCCATATCAAAATGACAGGACACACAAACAATGAACACCTCGACATCTCTTTTATTTACCATTGGGTACAGCTTTTTATTTTGAGATGCATCGTCGAATGTCCACTATGGTTATGCTGTAAATTTCCACCATGAATGATGCATGGTTTAGATTAGCGGCTCAGGCGTTTCTCTAACACATATACAAACTCCATGAGCTCACAAGTTTCCAACTTATTTCACACTTCTAGGCATCCATAAACAAAAGATCATGATATCAACTAATAGGAATAAGTGCAATGTTGAAAATGTGCCCCATGAAAGCATGGTTGTGCTGACTCTCAACTTACAATTTGCAAGCATATAAACTTCATAAGAGAATCACAATGGTCAAGTTTATTAAGTGCAAGAAAGTAAACTGTGCCATCAAGTTCGTGAGAGCTTTACTAACTAATTTTCTCATAACAAAAAATTTAATTTGGAAGATAGATAAAAGCATGATGAATATACTTGGAATAGCAAAAAGCTAATAGGTAGATATGGTGGACACATTGGCAAACTTTGGTTTTTGGGAGTTGGATGCACGAGTAGAGCTCGTACTCAGTACAGGTGAAGGCTAGCAAGAGACTGGGAGCGACCAACTAAGGGAGCAATAACGGCCATAATCATGCATAGTGACAAAACAATATTAATCAAAGCATAAAGTGATATTACAAGTCAAAAACTAAACGATCATAGAGGCTTGAGGTGACTGGTTCATAGTCATAACATGGTGTAAGCATGCGCCAAGTCAACCCAAATAAAGCATCAAAGGAGAATACCACAATATTATGCTTTTGTATGATAAAAACAACACACGATTCTTTCAATGGCACATTAAGCACTCTCAGTAATTTGAGACAAGTCATGCTACAACAATAACTACTAAGTATATAATCAAAATAATATCTAACATGACATGCTAAAGTCTAAGCCACAGTCTAAACAAGCTTCCTTTTGCACCACTATAAGCATGAAACATTTTACTCTTTTCCAACACCAATCAACTTATTTGAAACAACTCTCAAAGATAAAAATCAATAAAGACTAGAGGGCTAAGCACACCTAACTAAAAAGAACTAACAAGTTCTGAACAAAAATAAAGGCAAAAAACGAAGGCTAAACACAGTACTGGCAAAAGAGAACACTCGCAGAACAATAAGAGTGAAAACTAGAGTGTTCTAGGCAATGATAATGGAGCGTGTCTCTCTCCAAAAAAATATGCTGGGATCCAACCATTTATTACAGCAAACAAAACAAAAGAAAACTGAAAACAAAAATAAAGACGCTCCAAGAACAACATATAGCATATGAAGCAATAAAAATATAGTGTCTTGAAAGATGACCTGATATTTTTGTTGATGAAGAAGGGGGTGCCTTGGGCATCCCCAAGCTTTGACGCTTGTACTTCTTGGATATTTCTTGGGGTGACATGGGCATCCCCAAGATTGAGCTTTTGTCCATCCTTCATCTCATCACATCATTCTCCTTTCCCTACACTTGAAAACTTCCTTCAGACAAAACTTCACACAATTCTCATTAGCAACATTAGTGTATGCAAGATAGTAGATCCACTTTTGGTTCAGTTCCAACTCAAGTACAACATCTATTATCTACTTTAGCAACTTCTTTTAAAAGCTCTTCCGATCAAAAGAACTCAAAAAGAAAGAGATTAAGAGGCAAATGCAAATAGTGGCAGAAATCTATTAAAACAGAACAGCAGGTAAAGATGGATTTTTTTGAAAATCTTATGTTGCTCAAATTGAAAAGTGCAAAACTAACGAAAGTTAGATAATAACTTGGGTCATGTGCACAAAAAATTGCAGATCAAAATACTATCCTGAGATTTTTCACGATGTTTTACAGCGAAGCACAGAAATCTGTTTTTGGACAACAACTTCCCCAAATCTTACTTCCTTCCTATTACAGGCTATTCTTGGGACAAAAACGACATAAAAAGGATAAGGAGAGGTTGCTACAGAGGTAACAACTTCCAAGACTCAAAGAAACAAAAATAAACTAAAAGCAAAAAATATAATGGGTTGTCTCCCAAAAGCTCTTTCTTTATAGCCATTAAGATAGGCATAGTGATTTTAAAAGATGCTCACGTAAGAAATAAGAGTTGAAGCAAAAGAGAGTATCAAAAAGCAAATACGAAACACTTATAAGTCTAACCCACTTCCTATGCAAAGGAATTTTGTAAGAAAACAAATTATTGAAGCAAGAGGCTACTAGCATAGGAAGGCAAAAGAAGTGCAACATCAAAAATTTCATCATAAAGAGAGGAGACTTAATATTATTGAGATGCATAAAACCATGTTTCCCTCTCTCATAATAACTTTCAGTAGCATCATGAATAAAATTAACAATATAACTATCACATAAAATATTCGTATCATGAGCCATATGCATAAAATAATTATTGTATTACTCTCCATATAAGCATAGTCATTCTTATTAATCGTAGTGGGAGCAAATTCAATAAAATATCTATCATTATTATTATCATCACCATATTTATCAAATATAGGAGGCATATTGTAATCATAATTAATTTTCTCCTCAATAGTAGGTGGACTGAAAATATCATATTCATCATTGTTATCATCATATATTGGAGGTATAGTATCATCAAAGTAAATTTTATCCTCCGTGCTTGGGGGACTAAAAAGATCATTTCCATAAAAACTAGCTTCCCCAAGCTTTGACTTTTCCATAGCATTAGCAATAATGGTGTTCAAAGAATTCATACTAATAACATTGCTATTAGCATGCAAATAAAGTTCCATAGGTTTTTTTAATTTCCTCTTCAAACACTTCATGTCCTAACTAAAGATAAATACTATAAAGCTCTCTATTTTTGTTGTTGTTTTCCATTAAGCCTAACTAGTGAAAATAAAACAAGAAACAAAAAGATATAATTGCAGAATCTAAAGGAAATAACTTCGAGCACTCACACACCAGCAACAGTACTAGAAGATAGCTTAGTAGCCAGATGATGTGAGTACCTTTTACATTACCTCCCCGGCAACGGCGCCAGAAAAGAGCTTGATGTCTAAGCACGCTTCTATTCTTGTAGACAGTGTCGGGCCTCCAAGTGCAGATGTTTGTAGAACAACAGTAAGTTTCCCTTAAGTGAATCACCCAAGGTTTATCGAACTTAGGGAGGAAGAGGTCAAAGATATCCCTCTCAAGCAACCCTACAATTAAGATACAAGAAGTCTCTTGTGTCCCCAACACACCCAATACACTTGTCAGGTGTATAGGTGCACTAGTTTGGCGAAGAGATAGTGAAATACAAGTAATATGGATGATTATAAGTGGTAATTGCAATCTGAAATAAAAATGTCTGCAAGCAAACATGTAGCAGAACTGGTTGTAAACGGTGTTTCAATGCTTAGAAACAAGGCCTAGGGATCATACTTTCACTAGTGGACAATCTCAACAATGATAACATAATTGAACACACAAATATCTTTTCTTCACTATGCTACCCTGAACTACACTCTGGTTGGATAACGAACGACAATTCATGGTGTAGGGCTATAAAAGCACTCCTTAAAGTTTGCATTTCCCACTCTAGATAGCCGCACACTATCATCTTGAGTGCACTAGATGGTTCTAGACAAACAACACAATTTCATATAGGCATCCAACTCAAATTATAACTCATGATAAGTATTACTGTAATATTTAGCCTAAGAGCCACACACAATGCGCACACTGTCACCTTCACATCGTGGGACAAGGTGTCTCCGGAGATTACATTAATAAAAGCACTCGAGTAGCATAATAGATGAAGAGTAACATCTACTTATTCAACTAGATTACAAAGCTCATGATCACATAAAGATAACACCATGGGAGAGAGAGAGATAAACCACATGGCTACCGGTAGAGCCCTCAGCCTCGGGGGAGAACTACTCCCTCCTCATCATGCGAGTCAGCAACAACGATGAAGATGGTGATGGAGTCGATGGAGATGGCTCCGGGGGCAATTCCCCGTCCTGCTAGGGTGCCGGAACAGAGACTTCTGTCCTCCGAAATTGGTCTTCGATGGCGGCGGCGCTGCGGAACTTTTCGTGGATGGAGGCCGATTAATTTAGGTTTTTCTCGAGGAAGGCAATTTATAGGCGGAAGGGCAATGTGAGAGGGCACCCAAGGGGCCCACACCATACGATGGCGCGGCCATAGGTGGGCCCGTGCCACCCTATGGTGTGGCCACCTCCCGGCTCTTCTCTGTCTCCCCTTTGGACTCCGTGTATGTGACAGAAAAATAGGAAATTCAGGCTTTGTTTTGTCCAATTCTGAGAATATTTACTTTGGTAAAAACCTGGAATAAAAAAACAGCAGAAAACGGGAACTGGCACTGTGGCATCTTGTTAATAGATTAGTTCCAGAAAATGCATAAAAATGCCACGAAGTATAAACAAAACATATAGAAATTGGTGTAAAACAAGCATGGAGCATCAAAAATTAAAGATACGTTTGCAACGTATCATTGCTCCACCAATTAGGCGAACGCTTAGAGAAGCGATGCCAAAATTGTTAGTCACCAACACTTGGAGAAGTGGAGGAGGAGTTCTGGCGGATCCCTACTTCCGCTGCCCCGCTGATACGTCCAAAACGTATCTACTTTCTCAAACACTTTTGCTATTGTTTCTCCTCTAATTTTTCTGTTTTGAATACAACTAACACGGACTAACGATGTTTTCAGCAGAATTGCTCTGGTGTCTTGTTTTTGTGCAGAAATCCAACTTTCAGTAAAAATTCGAGAAAAATCATCAAAAATCCTATTTCACCAGAAGACCCACGAAGCCAGAAGACAAGACGGAGGGGAGGCTCGAGGGCCCCACACACACAGGGGGCGCGGCCCAGCCCTGGCCGCGCCCACCTGGTGTGAGGGCGCCTCGGCAGTCCTCTCAACCCCTCCTTTTGCCTACATATACCCCCTGACTCGATTATATCGGAGGGACGGCTTTTTTCCCAGATAGACTTCCGCTGCGCCGCCGCCATCAGAAACCGCGATTCGGAACCAGAAACTCCGTTCTGGCACCCTGCCGGGACGGGGATTTGGAGGAGATCTTCATCACCATCATCACCGACGCTCCTCCATCGACCATCCATGACTCCCCCATCCATGTGTGAGTAATTCCCCCGCTGTAGGTGAGGGGATGGTAGGGATTGGATGAGATTGTTCATGTAATTTGATATGAGATTGTTAGGGCATAATGCCTAGTATCTTTATTTAGTGCCTATGATATTGTTGCAACTTGTTGTGCTTAATGCTTGTCACTTTGGGCCCGAGTGCTATGATTTTAGATCTGAACATGTTATTATTTCTATGATGATACTTGTTGTTTATGGTCTTACCTACAAGTTGTATACACATATTGTTGTCCGGAACCCGAGGCCCCAAAGTGACAGAAATTGGGATAACCGGAGGGGATGGCTATGATGTGAGGATCACATGTGTTCACCGAGTGTTAATGCTTTGCTCCGGTACTTTATTAAAAGGAGTACCTTAATTACCAGTAGTTTCCCTTGAGGCCCTGCTGCAACAGGCTAGTAGGACAAAAGATGTCATGCAAGTTTCTCCTTGTGAGCACGTACGACTATATACGGAACACATGCCTATGATTGTTTGTACTAGGATGCTTTGTCATTATTTATCTGCAATGCCTATGTCTCATTGATTTCATGAATTATCTTATCCATGCAATGCCCGTAATCCATCCCTATGCCTATAGTATTTGTTCCTACTGTTTACTACTGTTACTATTACCGCTGCTATTTTACTACTGTTGTTACTATTTCACTACTATCATCACTATAAAACTGTTGCTTCTGATAAACCACTGCGAGCAAGACTGTTTCTAGGTGCAGCTGAATTGACAACTCATCTGTTAAGGCTTACATATATTCTTTGGCTCCCCTTGTGTCGAATCAATAAATTTGGGCTTTACTTCCCTCGAAGACTGTTGCGATCCCCTATACTTGTGGGTCATCAAGACTATTTTCTGGCGCCGTTGCCGGGGACCATAGCTTTATTTGTAAGTTCACTTGGTATTCATATTGTTCGCTGCAATCCTTTCATCATGCGTAAACCTCGTGATGGAAAAGTTCCTATATTGCCATCCACTACAAGAAGAGGTATGACTCTCAACACCTCTGTTGCTCTTGATTCGCCATCTGTTATGAGTAAGTTGCTTACACCACCACACCCACATGCTACTGCTACTACTTCTGCTGAGATTGAAAATGCCACTGATAATTTAGATGATGCTTCTACTGTGCTTGATGAGAGTGGTTCACTAGGTTCCTTTTTAGATGCTACTATTGCTAGAGCTAAGTTGGGAAACACCACTGTTACACCTGTTAGTTCACCTGAGTCTAGGGAATGCCCTAGTGATGATTATGATGATGATGCTTATATTGAGCTTAATGATGATTTTATTGCTGAAGCACGTGCTGCTCGTAATGCTAGTAATGTTAGAGAATTTCTTGCAAGACGTTCTGTTAGATATAATTTGTCTCCTGATCCTAAGTTTGCTGCTTCTCCCATAAATATTAGAGATAAGGATTATGATTTCTCTTTAGATTTATCTTACATATCTATTGTTGAAAAAACTCCTTTTTGTGGTACTAAAGATGAGAGTGCTATGGAGCACATGAATGAGCTTTCTACTTTGAGTAATTTGTTTTCTAATGATATTAAGCTCCGCACTTACTTTGTTGCTAAGATTTTTCCTTTCTCGTTGAAAGATGCAGCTAAAACTTGGTTTAATAGCTTGTCTCCTAGATCTCTTAATAGTCCTATTGCTTTGGTTAATGCTTTCTTTCAGAAATATTTTCCTGCTAGTGCTCAACATGCTGCTGTGCAAAAAATCTTTGATTTTGAACAAGGAAAAGGAGAGATATTGCCTGAATCTTGAACAAGGTTTTGTTCTTTAATTAGAGCTTTGCCTAAAGAACCATTGCCTAAAAATGAACTCCTTGATATATTTTATAATGGACTAACAGATGAATCTAAGTCATATTTGGATAGTTGTGCTGGTTGTGTTTTCAGGGAAAGAACTCCGGCTGATGCTGAAGAATTAATGGCTAAAATAAGCCGGAATCATGATGATTGGACTTTAGTTGAGCCAACACCAGCACCAACCCCTGCGCCATCTACAGAGCCTACGCCAAAGAAGAGAGGGATGATTGAATTAAATGATGAAGTTATGAAGGAAGCTAAGAAATCTCTTAAGGAGAAAGGTATTAAGGCCGAAGATGTAAAGAATTTACCTCCTATAGAAGAATTATGTAAGCCCATCCCTCACTCATCTACTATTGAGGTACACTCTCTCCAACGCTTTGATGAAAGAGATATTCCTTATTCTAAACCTCCTGATCAATACTTAGATGAGTTCGATAATTTTATTGTTAAGCAAGAAAATTTTAATAGAATGGTGCATAATCATCTGTTGGAAAATTCTAGAGCAATTAACAAGTTGCAGGATATTGTGGAGAGAACCGCCAATGATGTGAAGATACTTGTTAAACATTTTCAAATGGTTCAAACACAAATTGATCAGCTTACCAAGGTGCAAAAAGACTTACTAGTTAATGCTGCAAGAGAGAATCAAGCATGTGAAATACGCACAAGAAGTGGTGCTACTACTCAAGATCCATTATATCCTGAAGGACATCCTAAGAGGGTCGAGCAAGATTCTCAACGTACTTCAAGTGATGATATTCCTTCTAAGGAGAAGAAGAAGAAGAAGAAGAAGAAGAAGAAGCATAAAACAACTACAGAATTATCTAATGTAGGTAAAGATCCTAACAGTGTTTCTATTTCTGATGCTGAAACTGAACCAGGTGATGCTTCCGATAAAGAAGAAGCTGAAGAAGAACCAGAGAAGATTGTTAAGAATGCAAAGTACACCAAAGAAGACTTCATTGCCAACAAGCATGGTAATGAGAGAGAACCTTGGGTGCAGAAACCAATGCCTTTTCCTGGTAAGAAACACAAGTCCAAGGAAGAAGAACACTACAACAGGTTTTGTGAATGGATGAGACCTTTATTTTTGCAAATTCCTTTGACTGATGCTATTAGAATACCTCCTTATGCAAAATATATGAAAGATATTGTTACTAACAAAAGGAAAATTCCTAATGAGGAAATTTCTACCTTACTTGCTAATTATTCTTTTGACGGTAAAGTTCCAGAGAAGCTTGGAGATCTAGGTATACCAACTATTCCTTGCTCCATTAAAAATAACTATGTTAGAACTGCTTTATGTGATTTAGGAGCCGGAGTTAGTGTCATGCCTTTTTCTCTTTATAAGAGACTTGATCTAGAAAAATTAGTATCAACTGATATATCTTTGCAAATGGCTGATAAGTCTACTACTATTCCTATTGGTATATGTGAAAATGTTCCTGTTCAAGTTGCTAACAGTTGTTTGATATTAACTGACTTTGTTGTGTTGGAAATGCTTGAAGATGATAATATGTCTATTATTCTTGGGAGACCTTTTCTAAACACCGCAGGTGCTGTTATTAATTGCAATCAAGGAAAAGTAACTTTCAATGTCAATGATAAAGAGTACACGGTTTATTTTCCCAAGAAGATTGATAGAAAGAACGCTCTAAATTCCGTCAAGAATGTTGAGACCATCAGAGTTGGTCAAATTATTTGTTCAGAGCGAAAGCCCAAAGAAGAATATAAAATTGTTATGATTGGGACTATGCCTATCAGAGTTGAGGTAACATAAGCATTAAGTGAAGTGCAAAGTTTTGCCTCATATAAAGTTAGTTTGGGAACAAGACTTGATCAACCTTGTTAACAAAGTGATTTTATATGAATGAAACTTCCTTTTCACCGCATCCACTCCACCTCACTTATATTTACTTTCACCAATTTTATTCCTTTAGTTTAGTTACATGATTAAGAGTATCTCAGAGCTGCTGCATACTTGGTTTTGATTTGCTTGAAATCGTTTCATCTTTGTTTTTCTGAGTTTTTATCGATATGCCAATTTCTGAAAAATCCTCGAAAACAAAGTTTCTCGAAAAATTCCAAAAAATTCTTTATAAATTTTTATGTCAAAAATGGGGCAGAGAGGCACCTGGGAGACACCAGGAGGGGATGCCATGCCACCTCACACAGAGGGGGCGCGGCCCAGCCTGGGGCGCGCCCGCCTGGTGTGAGGAGGCCCCACCTGGCCTCTCACTTATCTCTTCCTCCCCTGCTCTTTCTCTCTCCCGAAAACAATGACACACCCAACTCAAACCCGAGTTCTTGCTGTTCTTCACCTCGATTTTTCGATCTCCTTGCTCAGCTCAACATTCTGCTGAGATTTGGAGCAATTGTTCTCCGGTATGTGACTCCTCCGCTTGTCCAAGTAGAATTTCTTTTGGTAGATTATTTCTTGAGTATTTTAGCATTGTAGGTGGCAGGATAAATGAGCATGCATGCTTGTTCTATAGCTTAGAATTGTTATTTTGATGCATGGTAGCTCTCTAGTAACTCCCTATAGTAGTTCCCTACATTTGCTTGTCTCAAAGTCATATTTTATGAGGTTTGTTAAAAAAATTCAGAAGGAAATGGACAACTTCACATTTGGAGAAGTGTTTGAAAGTGATGCACCAAGGTCATCAAGGCCTTCAAGATCCACTACTCGATATAGGATGTCCTATAATGAAGATCTCATGTCACCAAACCTTGAGGGAGATGATGGAGATGCACATCCATCGACCTTCCCTTGTACTAATTTTTTGAGTGATGCAGGGATTCTTGATGATTTCTTGTTGCTCGTTAACAGGGTTGGATTGACTGCTTACATGATGGATGAAAGTAATCAATATGCTATTCTCACAAAGATTTTCGTTGAAAGTTTTAAATTCACTAATGCTCATTACAATCCTTCCATTGCATTCAAGATTTATGATAGACCTATCACCATGTCTTTGGAAAGATTTTGTAACATTCTAGGTATACCCATGTTTGGGACGGCAAGGAAGATGCTACAGCAGCCCGCTGATTTAGTGGAGCTTTACCGAGGAATAACTAACGATGATGACCGCACCGCACAACGTGGCAAGATAAGAAACATTCAACTTCCGGCTATTAGATATTTTACTTACTATCTTGCCACTAGTGTACTTGGTAGAGGAAACACTAGCAATATGTAACGACCCGGAAAATACCCCTATTAGATAATTGCTTGTTCTTTTGTTTTTGCGTCATCATGATGACATGCATCATCATGCATCTTATAACATTGCACCTTTTTTTTAACCTTGAATATTATTTTTGGTACAATCCTATTTTTGTTTTGTGCTCGTATGGTTTTATAACAAACCCTCCTAATCTTTTCTTATTTTAAATAATAAATAAACTTTAGTATTTGCACACTTTGAAAATTATTTTAAATCAGAATCAAGTTTTAACAAAAAAATTGTATTGCCAAACTTTCCCTATCTCTATCTCACTTTGTTCCCTTGATATGTTCCAAACAAAATTCTAAACTTTGCTTTAACTAATGCTTCCAAGGATTCATGCAACCTTCCTCCTCTCTCTTTTCGTTTCAAATGCAACCTTTAAAATAGTTTGCAAACTTGTTTCAGTTTGTTTTCAAAACTTGCAGGTATTTGTCTAATTTATAAAAACCTCTCTCTCTATTCTTTTGTAAAACAAAAGAAAACCTATCTAAAATATCTACCCAGCCCAGCCAATTCTTTTTCTCCTCCCAGCTGATCTTTCCCTATCGCTATCCTCTTCCTCCGTACAGGAGCACGAGCACCCCGTGCCTGCTCTGCTATTTTTTTTCCCACCGAGGCAGTCCCAGCTAAACCTAGTCCGCCTCGCGCCGCCGCCGCTCCACTTCTGTTCTCCTCCACCTTCCTCTCAACAAACTCAACCGATACCAACACGCCATGGAGCCTGGAGACCCTACCTGAGTGCTGGAGTTGAACCACCACAACGAGCCCGTCGTCCCTGCATCACACGGAGCCGGAGCCAAGGATTCGGCGCAAGTACATCGTCTCTGCCGCGAGCGCGTGCTCTGCTTCCTCTCTAGCGTCGCCGTCCCTCCCCAGGCTCGTCTGTGTCGAGCACGTTGGTGAGCAACCCCGCCGATTCAGCCCTTCCCTTTTTTTCCTTCTCCGTCTGCATATCCCGGGCGTCGTTGTCGCGCACGCGTGCAGCCGTCATGGACGAGCAGGTCGAACTCCCGACAGAGTTGTGCTGCTTCTTGCCGCTCCAGCACACCTCGCGCGCTAGCCAGCAACGCGCACGCATCAGCTCGAACTCAGCAGCTAGCTGTTTTCCCATCGATCGATTCAGCTGAGTACTGTTCGGTCGTTTCCTAGCCATCTAGCTAGCTAGTATCATTTTAATCACCACCAGACTAGCTCCGCGTCCGTGGCTTCCAGTCTCCAAATTCAGTTCCTTTTCTTTTTCAGCTAGCTAGTTTTGCTTAGCCCAATCGATCCGTCAGCTTGTTTCCCCAGCTAAAGTCACCTATGGTTCTGCTAAAAAACGTTTTGCACTCTAACTTTGTACAACACGGTAGCACTACTGAAGTGTTGAGCACATTGCTGTATCACCAGTTCACCTGGGATCGTTGCCTGGGCGCGCATCAGTAGCACCAGTGTTCAGGTTTCAGGCCAAGGTTTCAGTTTCAGTTTACAGTCTTGTAGTCTCTTGTAGTCTGTTTCAGTCAGCTCTTTCCTTGTTCCATCCAATTAAAACCTCCTCTTTTAAAACCTGTTTTAAACAAATAATATGAGTTTTGAAACCAGAAAACTGTGAGGATTTCGAATCTGACATCTGTTTATATTTTTAAACAACTTCAAAATCTGAACAAATAAATCATGTAAAGAGTTCAGAAAAATGAATTCGATTCAGTTATGCCTCCTGGTTACTTTGGACTAATTTAAAATGTTGCCAATTAATTAAATGTTTTCCCAAACAATTTATACTTGCTAAGTTCTATTCCACTTCTATAACTCCAAAGTTAATAAAGTTTGTATCTATTTGTATTGGCAAAAAGCAACTAGTCTGAATGCTAAATCTCCATGCATCATAGCTCCTTGCACACTTCGGCCAAAATAGAGTTAGCAAATAAACTTAACTAAATGTGTGGGCTTTAATTGTCTTGCCTTTCTATTTAAATGCCCCACTTAATTTTACTATGCATGGACCCTCTTGCACTATTAACCTGCCATGCATCATACTTGATTGCGCATATCACATGCTTATGGTTGTTTACTTCTCTTGTATGCTTGGGTGTATTTGCTTCTTCCCGATAGACGCTGAGTACGAGGTGAGCGCGCAGGAGTTCTACTACCCTTCGGAGGATCACGCTAGTGCTTCTACTTCTGATTTGACAGGCGAGCCCTTTTCTCTCTACCCATTTAATACTTTTGCTCTCGCTAGCTCCATATTCTAGCCTTGTGTCACGATGCTTTGTTCGAGTTGCGTATCCTATCCACCTGTTTATCCAAAGCAAAGCCATAGAACCTTCCATATATCCTATTAACCGTGTGCTTGTTGTTCGAGTTGGCCTTGCGAGTCGTAGGCATCTTCAGGTTGTTGGAGTTGTTTTATCATATTGGGTTGGGAAGTTATCACATGCTCTACTTTATGGATATATGTTGTTGGAGATAATCATGGCTTACTATATTGTTAATACTTAAAATTGAATTAAGCAGAGGCATCGGTGAGTCATTTTGCCAGTTTTACGACGGCTCACTTGTGTCCCCTAGGACCCCGAGATCGCATGAACTGTTCTGAGACTGAGCGCTCTAACCAGACGTGGGTACGTTTACGGGCCTCCCCTCGATCACTGCCGGAATCTACACACTTGTCCAGTGGCCACAACTAGTTCGCGGTGTTTCCATTTGGTTCTTATCGGGTGTGCAGCTTGTATCTTTTGGTTCGATTTACTTTGGGGAAGCCGTGTGTGCCTTGTAACCCCTTGTTCTGCACGTCCGTCTAGGCGCGGTACGTTCGTTTATCGAGTGCTGAAGTTGGGATCATCCTGCGGGCACTGTTCCCTTCTAAAGTCGTACACGCATCAGCTAAGTCCGTCTCGGAGATTTGACCGGGCTCTTGATACGGGTTAAACTTAGTCAGGTGGCTTCCTGGACTTGTTTGTAGTGAAGGAGAGTGCGAGTCGTGACTATCCTGATGGCGCACCCGTTTTTATTAAGGGTGCGAGATTTGCCGGAAGGATTGAACGAACGTTTGGGTACATTTGGGCACCCCTGCAGGGTTAAATCTTTTCGAAAAGCCGTGTCCGCGGTTATGGACGACTTGGAGCTGTACTACTCGATCATAGAACAACTTGCACCTGCTATTTCAATACTAATAAACTTGTGTAGTAAGCTAGCACAACTACAACAATAAACCTGCAATAAAACTTGGTAACCGTGTGAGTGCCCTTGATACTTGCTTCTTTGTTTGGTCACGAGGAGGTGATTCATCGGCTGGGTTATGTTTGGTGTTAGTTTCTAGTTGGTTACTTTTATGCGCTCTCTTATCTTATTCTATTTAGACGGAAGTTGTAGTGTCTCTGTAGTAAAGTTCTTTTGTTGCCGCTAAGTCCACCATATAGCCTGTAGGCGAGCACAGCTGATTCCAGTCTCGCGAGTACGTGCCTCGGTACTCACCCTCGTTTTTTTTCCTTTTTCTCTTTCTCCCTCCTTGTTCGGCAACCATTGGCCCGGCGATCTTCACAGGTATGGGAGCGACGACGTTAGCAAGGTTACCCTTCTGGCTTGGCCTGGGCAGGGTTTGGACGCCATCGTTTATCTTCAGGCCTCTTAGGCCCATTTGTATTCTTATCCGTACTCGGATGCTATTTGTTTTTTTTTGTATGATTTGGATCTTTGTATGTATATTTGGATATTTTGACTCATGGAGTCTTTGTGGTTATTATATATTCTTTTGTGGGTTCCATCGTGAACTTGTGTAACTGTTGCTACCTTGATTCCACCCGCATCACGTGCATGTTGTGACGTGCACGAGGCGCTTGGTGGTGCGTTTCCAAAGCGACATCGTGTAGATTGTGGCATGTTCGCTATCATCTGCAAGGTGCCGGTTTTGGGGCGTTACACAATATCTCCAATTATCATTTAGCTTTTCTAGCTACCGCTCTTGATGTGAGTAGGGAGTATAATCTCGGTGCTATTATTGCTCGTCGCCTAGCTGCTAGGGGACCTATTTATGGAGGTATTATTGTTGCGCGCATTGTTGCTGCTCTTGAACTTCCTATTGCTCCTCATGATATATTGTTGACTCCACAGAGGCTTGATCTTGCTGCCATGAAGCTCCATCATTTTGTCACTGCTAACTCACGTGCAGGGAAATTAGTTTACAGGATGTTATTCACCGATGGAGAGGAAAGGGAAGTGCCTTTGCCACAACCCAGTTTGTTTAATATTGATAGCAGGCCATGGTCACGCACGAAGGAGGAGTTGGACGAGCAGCTTAGGGTGCTCGGCTTCAATGTGTAGCATGGCATCGTGCACCAGGAGGAAGAGGAGGAGCCGGCCTATCACTTCACCACGTACCACTCCGGGGCGTCCTCGAGCTCATATCAGGACGATGGTGCTTCTTCGTCACACTACGGAGGCGCCACCTCATGGCCGAGTTGGCCGAGTTGGAATTGATCTCCACTTAGGCCAAAAGCCTAAGCTTGGGGGGAGGTACGCCGACGATTCACTCATCTACATATCATATTTTGTCGGTCCTTTGTATATCCATGTTTCGCTTTCTCTAGTGTTCTCGTTCTTATTTTTGCTTTCCAAAACACAAAAAGACTAAAAATATTTCTGTTGTTTCTCTTTGTTTGTCTTTTTAGTTTGCTACCTTTGTTTTGCTTTACTTGCTATTTTCGGTTTACTGTTTGAAAAATCCAAAAATATTTTGCTTTGTTTGCGTTTTCCTTTTGTTCTTGTTTCAAAAATCGAAAACCCAAAAATATTTGTTGTTCTTCTTCGGTTTTGTAAAGTTTGTTGCAGAGTTCAGTCTCGCGTTACTCCATTGGAGCTTGGTATTCACTTTATATTATTCAAGCCACACAAGTGAAGAGCAATAATGACGATATATGACAATCAGAGATGTGGTAAGAGGCTGGTATGAACTCTATTTGTTTTCATTTTTGTACATATACTCATCTATGTGGACATGCTTAGCCGGTTCATGTAAGGTATATGTTATCTAATGGATGCTTTGTAGTTCTTGCTCTCATATGATTAGTTCCAATTTACTAATAGTTTGTAGCATGTCATATAGACGCTTGCATGCATTGTTTTATTCATAATATGGTATGTTATTGTGGTATCCTCCTCTGAAAGCTTCATTTGAATCGACTTGGCACATGCTCAAGCATGCACATGACTGAACAAAAAGTCAATTAAGCCTCGATGATTTACTTTGCCTCAGAGTTCTTGTATCATTTTTATGCCTATATTAATTTTGTTTTGTCGCAAGCATGATTATGACAGTTATTGCTCTCTCGATTGTCGCTTCCCAGTCTTTTGCTAGCCTTCACTTGTACTGAGTATGAGCTCTACTCGTGCATCCAATTACCAAAAACCAAGTTTACCAAAGAGTCCACTATAAATTCCTATGCATGGTATTTGCAAGCCATTCCAAGTAAATTTTCATGTGCTACCTTTCAAAACTTTCAACTACTTCTCATTTTGTGCAACTGTTTTTAGCTCATGTGGACGTAGTGGTCGGAATTGCTATCTTCCATATTAAATTAAGTACCCCTCGACTAGGCAGCTTCATCTGCTCATCATTAATTTTGCATGAGAGCTGGTCAGACCATTATAATCTAATTCTAAAAGAAAGAAAAAAAAGGCACTCCTCCAAGGTATGTGAATGTTGGTGGGCACCCGATGGAATCGGTTAGCCATGGTTTGAGAAAGAAAAAAAGGTGGGGAGGAGTGCCAAAGCTTTATAAAAGAGCACCAATGTGCCAAAATTTCAAAGAACTCGGAACCGCTCTCACTTGTTTACTATGGAAGATAGCAAGTCCCCATTGCCAGTCGTTGACATGAAACAACCACCTCTCAAAATAAATTTTTATCTCTGTTTTACAAATAAAAAGCTCTAGCACATGTTAAATTCCTGCTTCCCTCTGCGAAGGGCCTTTCTTTTACTTTTATGTTGAGTCATCATCTTCTAACTTTTAAGCACTTCTTGAGAGCATAGCTGTTATTCTTAGTGTAATGTGCTTGTCCCAGAACACGGTTAATTGTGGTATAACTTTGATGCTTGTATCTTTGATATTTTTACTTCTAGTCTTCCTTTGGACTTCAGAGGTGCCTCAGCATTTATGTTTTGCTCCACAAATAAAGGCAAGCTGGATACCACTCTTTCATATCATTTATGCATATTACAATCTTGTAGCTTCTTATGTACATGTTACTTGTTATTAGTGCATTGGCACTCTTTCATAGCTTGCTTGACTATGAGGTGACATTAGTTGCATATTTCTAATTATGAATTGCCTGAGTACTTGATCACATAGTTAGTATATATACATCATATGAAGCAAATGTGTTCATGAAAGTTTCTTTTATCGCTCTTAGTTGTTAACTGAATTGCTTGAGGACAAGCAAATAGCTAAGCTTGGGGGAGTTGATACGTCCAAAACGTATCTACTTTCCCGAACACTTTTGCTATTGTTTCTCCTCTAATTTTTGTGTTTTGAATACAACTAACACGGACTAACGCTGTTTTCAGCAGAATTGCTCTGGTGTCTTGTTTTTGTGCAGAAATCCAACTTTCAGTAAAAATTCGGGAAAAATCATCAAAAATCCTATTTCACCAGAAGACCCACTGCTACTCGTGTGATGGCGCCAGAAAAGACTGTGGCGTTTAGTTGACGTGGGAGCAGTAAGTCCTTGTGCGTGGTGATGACCAGCCCGTTGGGAACCCCAAGAGGAAGGTATGATGAGTGTAGCGGCTAGTTTTCCCTCAGTTAAGAAACCAAGGTTTAATGTCGATCTTGAAGAAGAGAGACGGTGACGACTGAAGGTGTTTGTGGAACCTGCACACACACAAACAAATACTTTGTCCCCAACTTGCGATGAGGTTGTCAATCTCACCGGTTTGCTTGAAACAAAGGTTATGAGTGTATCGAGTGGAAAACAGTAGTAATATGCGAGTAAAGTAAACAGTGCGGGAAAAGTAAACAGGTGATTGCAATATGATTAAAATAGGACCGGGGTCCACAGTTCACAAGTGGTGTCTCTCCATAGATAAAATAACATGCTGGGTAAACAAATTACAGTTGGGCAATTGATAGAATAAAGATAACGTGATATGTCAAGAAGATCACTATGAGATTCACTCTGGGCATTACAACAAAATACATAGACCGCCATCCAACTGCATCTATGACTAATAATCCACCCCCGGGGATATCATCCGAACACCCTAGAAGTATTAAGTTGCGAACAACAGATAATTGCATTAAGCAAAGTGTGTAATGTAAACAAAGCATATGCCCTTGAGCATATGAATGTTGTTTTCTCCCTAGTAGCAACAGCACATCTACCACCTTAGAGGTTTCTGTCACTCCCCCAGGTGAAATAGAGACATGAACCCACTATCGAGCATAAATACCCCCTCTTGGAGTCACTAGCAACTACTCGGCCAAGATAGCTACTAACAACGGAGAGCATGCAAGATCATAAACAACATAGAGATAACAAAAGATATAATTCAGTACAACAACTTAATCATAAACACCAATATTCATCGGATCCCAACAAACCAACATCATAGAATTACATAACGGTGATCTCAATCATGTAAGGCAGCTCATGAGATCTAAACATGAAGCACATGGTGGAGAAGACAACCATCTAGCTACTGCTATGGACCCATAGTCCAAGGTAGACTACTCACTCATCGCTCCGGAGGCAAGCATGGCGATGAAGAAGACCTCCGGTGGCGATTCCCCTCTCCGGCAGGGTGCCGGGAAGAGCTTCTAGACCCTCCCGATCTTCGGGTCGACGGCGGCGGCGGATCGCGATGTATTCTGGAAAACTGATCGGGGCTTAGGTTTTTCTCGTCAGGGGGTATATATAGGCGAAGGGGCGATGTCAGAGGAGGGACCACGCCCCCTCACACGGGGCTGGCGCGGCCAGGGGGGTGGCCGCGCCGCCCCTGTGTCTGGGGCCCACGTGGCCCCCCTCCGTCAGGTCTTCGGATGTTTGGGAGCTTCCCCGTGAAATATGACTTCAGGAACTTGTTTCGTCCAATTCCGAGAATATTTCCTGTGTATCACTTCTGAAACACAAAAACAGGAAACTGGCACTGTGGCACTTCGTTAATAGGTTAGTTCCGGAAAATGTATAAGAATGCCACTAAGTGTAACGAAACAATATACAAATGGTGTAAAAACAAGCATGGAGCATCAAAAATTATAGATACGTTTGGGACGTATCAAGCATCCCCAAGCTTAACTCCTGCTCGTCCTCGAGTAGGTAAGTGATAACAAAAGAATAATTTTTGAGGTGACATGCACCTACACAATCTTGATCATATATGTAAGCATTGGTGAGCTGGGATCAATAGAACTTAAAACATGGGCATGAAAGATATAATCATGACAATAAGAACTTAGCAACCATGTTGTAAACATGTAAATGAACACAAACAAAAGATCATGATAATGAAACAATGAAAGTCAAACGTGTGTTCAAATCATAAGGAAAAACATACAAATAGTTTTCAGCTTGTCCTTCAAAGAGAGCAAAACATAAATGCATAGGACACCTCAAAGTTTAAGAGGGCGACTAGATACAAATAATTTAAGAACAAGTGAAACCAACAATATGAGTCAATCAATGACCTTTGGGACAATGCATATCACACTAAGAATGACAACTATGCTCTCTTAATGGTGCATAAAGAAAGAAGGTGGTGACTCAACATAAAAGTAAAAGAAGGGCCCTTCGCAGAGGGAAGCAGTGATTGCAAGTTTTATAACCTTCAAAAATTATGGTACTTACCGGCTTTGAGCTCTCATTGCCCCCATCATAAGCATCTTGAATGGTTAAAGTTAATGCGAGAACAGTTATGATGCATATGCTTGACAAATCATAAGTTGAAGACCTCGTGTCCCGTGAATACGAGTACCCAAACCATGCTAATTTACTTAGAGTCCCAAGCAAGGCTCTTGTCATTGTAAGTATATGCATATCATTGAGAACCGCCAATGGGGTACCTCCGTGCCCGATGACATGGAACAAGCCCACACCAAAATGACAGGACAAGCAGACAATGAACACCTCGACATCTCTTTTATTTGCTATATTGTTTAGCTTTTTATTGTGAGATGCGTCGTCGAATGTTCACCATGGGTATGCTGCAAATTTCCACCATGAATTATGCATGGCTTAGATTGGCGGCCCGGCGTTTCCCTAACACATATAAAAACTCCATGATCCTCACAAGATTCCCAATTCATTTCACACAGCGGGCATCCATAAACAAAAGATCACGATATCAACTCAAAAAGAAGTGCAATGTTGAAAGCTTGCCCCATGACAGCATGGCTGGGCTAGAATCCAACTTACAACTTGCAAGCATAACAACTCAGCATAAAAGACCACAATGTCAAATTTTAAGAACAGGAAAAGTAAAGTGTGCCTTCCGGTTTGTGAGAGCTTTACTGACCGAATTTCGCATAACACTGGTAAGAGTTTAATTTGAAGAGAATATAAAAGCAAATCAAATTTACTTGGAATAGCAAATTGCTAGTAGGTATGTATGGTGGACACAATGGCAAACTTTGGCTTTTAGGAGTTGGATGCACGAGTAGAGCTCATACTCAGTACAAGGCGAGGGCTAGCAAAAGACTGGGAGCGACCAACTAAGAGAGCAGTAATGGCCATAATCATGCAAAGCGACAAAGCGACATTAAAAGAAGCATACGATGGCATCAAAAGTCAAAAACTAAATGATCATGAAGGCTAATGGCGACTTTGTAAGAGTCTAACATGTGTGAGCATGCGCCAAGTCAACCCAAATAAAGCATCAAGGAGAAAACCAAAATAATGCTTCCATATAATAAAAACAACGCATGATTTTTTCAAAGGCTCATTAAGCAATCTCAGTTATTTGAGACAAGTCATGCTACAGCAAAACCACGAAGCATACTATCAAAAATACATCAAGCATGACATGAAAAAGCCTAAGCCGCAGTCTACACAAGCTCCTTCTTGTACCACTATTTTGCACAAAGCTTTTTCTCTTTTCCAACACCATTTAAAACTTTTATAAACACCTCTTTTGATGAAAACCAATGAAGATCAGAGGCAAAAATACACCTTGATGAAAAGATATGACAAGATCTGAACGCATATCAAGGCGAAAACGAAAACCAAAAGCAGTAGCAGAAAAAGTAGAACGCTCGATTTTTAATAAGAGTGAAAACTAGAGCGTTCTTTGCAAATGAAAACGAGTACATCTCCTCCAAAGGAAAATTTGTTGGGGTCCAACCATTTATTGCAGCAAACAAACAAACTAAACCAACTAACAAAACTAAAACAACTGACGCTCCAAGAAAAACACATAGTGCATGAAGCAATAAAAATATAGTGTTTTGAAAGGTTACCTGATTTTTGCCGATGAAGAAGGGGTGCCTCGGGGGCATCCCCAAGCTTTGACGCTTGTACTTCTTGGATATTTCTTGGGGTGATGCATGGGCATCCTCAAGCTTGAGCTTTTGTCCATTCTTCAACTCATCTCATCATTCTCCAATCCCTACACTTGAAAACTTCCTTCATACAAAACTAAACACAATTCTATTAGCAACATTAGTGTAAGCATAAAATATATTCAACCTCTTTTAGCTTTAGGTTTCAACCCAAAACCACCACATATAAAGTATATACTACTGTAGCAACTTCCACAAGAGTTCCATGATCAAAAAGAACTCAAAAGAAAGCGATAAAGTGGCAAAAACAAATATTGGCAGAAATCTATCAAAACTGGACAGCTGATAAAGGACGAATTTTTGAGGGATTTTCCGTTGCTCAAATAAAAAAGTGTTCAACTAAGAAAAGTTTGTATATAACCTGGGGCATATGCACAAGAAATCGAAGGTCCAAAAGATAAACAGAGAATGTTTACGAATTTTTACGGTGCAGCACCGAAAACAGTTTCAGGACAGCAATAACCCCAAATCTTTACCTCACTCAAATTAGAGGCTTCTCTTGGCACAAAAACGAAATAAACAAGATAAGGAGCGGTCATTACAGTAGTAATGACTTCCAAGACTCAAATAAAAGAAAAAGTACTGAAAAGAAAACATTGGGTTATCTCCCAAGAGTGCTTTTCTTTAACGCCTTTGAGCTAGGCGCAGAAAATTGCGAATCAAGTAATATCAATAGATGAAGCATCAAGCTCATAATTTGCTCTAAGAATAGAGTCAAAAAGTAATTTCTTTCTTTTCCTAGGGAAGTGTTCCATACCTTTCTTTAATGGGAATTGATACTTGATAGTGCCTTCCCTCATATCAATGATAGCACCTACAGTTCGAAGAAAATGTCTTCCCAAAATAATAGGACATGAAGCATGGCATTCAACGTCCATAACAAGAAAATCAACGGGAACAAGGTTATTGTTAACCACAATAAGAACATCATTAATCCTCCCCAAAGGTTTCTTCTTAGCAACATCAGCAATAGGAACATCAAAATAACACTTTTCAAGTGGTGGTAAATCGAGCATGTCATAAATCTTTCTAGGCATAATAGAAATACTAGCACCTAGATCACATAAAGCATGGCAATCATAACCATTAACATGCATATCAATGATGGGTTCCCAACCATCTTCTAACTTCTTGGGAACAGAGGCTTTTTGCTTCAACTTTTCATCCCTAATCTTTATGAGAGCATTGATAATATGCTTAGTAAAAGCAATATTTAAAGAACTAGCATTGGGAGTCAAAGCAAGCTTTTGCAAGAACAAAATAACTTCAGATATATTGCAGCCATCAACATCAAAATCATTAAAAGAAATAGAGCTATCATCTCCCACACTCCGAAAAATTTCAGCACTCTTTTGAGAAAAAGTTTTGGCAGTTTTAGGTTTTTTAACACAAGGAGTGGGAGTTTTCTCTATACCAATCAAAGTAAGAGGATTGCTATCAGTAGGAGCAACATCATTAGAGGTAGTAATAGTACATACCTTCATCTCTCTAGCCATCTCATCTTCTCTTTCCCACCTAGCATGCAATTCCGCTAACAATCTAATATTTTTATCAATTCCAACTTGGGTAGCATTAGCGGCAGCAACAATATTGTTCACATTCACATCATTAGGAAACACTTTTAATTTCAGAAGTTCAACATCATGAGCAAGGCTATCAACTTTAGAAGCAAGAATATCAATTTTGCCTAACTTTTCCTCAACAGACTTGTTAAAAGCAGTTTGCTTACCGATGAAGTCCTTGAGCATTACCTCAAGCTCGGAGGGCGCGGCCCTAGTGTTGTTGTAGGAATTACCATAAGAGTTACCATAACCATTACCATTGGTAGAAGGATACAGCCTATAATTGTTACTAGCAAAATTGTTCCTATAGGCATTGTTGTTAAAATTATTATTTCTAATGAAATTCACATCAAATTGCTCTTCTTGAGCAACCAAAGAGGCCAAAGGAACATTATTAGGATCAACATGAGTCCTATCATTAGCAAGCATAGCCATAATGGTATCAATCTTATCATTCAAGGAAGAGGTTTCCTCAACAGAATTTACCTTCTTACCTTGTGGAGCTCTCTCGGTGTGCCATTCAGAATAATTTACCATCATGTTGTCGAGTAGCTTTGATGCGGCGCCCAAGGTAAGGGACATAAAAGTGCCTCTAGCAGCTGAATCAAGTAGGTTCCTCAAAGAAAAATTCAGTCCTGCATAAAAAGTTTGGATAATCATCCAAGTAGTCAGTCCATGAGTGGGGCAATTCTTTACCATAGATTTCATTCTTTCCCAAGCTTGAGCAACATGTTCATTATCAAACTGAGTAAACTTCATAATATTGCTGCGCAAAGCTATAATCTTAGCAGGAGGATAGTATCTACCAATAAAAGCATCCTTACACTTAGCCCATGAATCAATACTATTCTTAGTCAAAGACAGCAACCAATCTTTAGCTTTTCCTCTCAAAGAAAAAGGAAACAACTTGAGCTTAATAATATCACTATCAACATCCTTATATTTCTGCATCTCACATAGCTCAACAAAATTGTTGAGATGAGCTGCAACATCTTCAGTACTAGCACCATAAAATTGCTCTTTCATAACAAGGTTCAATAAAGCAGGCTTAATCTCATAAAAAGTGGTAGCAGGAACAGTTGGTGCAATAGGAGTGCAGATAAAATCACTATTGTTCGTGCTAGCAAAGTCACACAACTTGGTATTTTTAGGAGTACCCATTTCAGCAAAACAAAAGTAAACAAGTAAAAACAGCTACCAAGGATTTTTTTTTTTGGGTTTTTGATATAAAAAGCAGTGCAGGTAAAATAAAGTAAAGCAAAACAAATAACAAAGTAAAGAATGTGTGTGCGAAGAACTCCCCTCGCAGAAGTCTTCTCTCTTCCCCGGCAACGGCGCCAGAAAAGAAGCTGCTACTCGTGTGATGGCGCCAGAAAAGACTGTGGCGTTTAGTTGACGTGGGAGCAGTAAGTCCTTGTGCGTGGTGATGACCAGCCCGTTGGGAACCCCAAGAGGAAGGTATGATGAGTGTAGCGGCTAGTTTTCCCTCAGTTAAGAAACCAAGGTTTAATGTCGATCTTGAAGAAGAGAGACGGTGACGACTGAAGGTGTTTGTGGAACCTGCACACACACAAACAAATACTTTGTCCCCAACTTGCGATGAGGTTGTCAATCTCACCGGTTTGCTTGAAACAAAGGTTATGAGTGTATCGAGTGGAAAACAGTAGTAATATGCGAGTAAAGTAAACAGTGCGGGAAAAGTAAACAGGTGATTGCAATATGATTAAAATAGGACTGGGGTCCACAGTTCACAAGTGGTGTCTCTCCATAGATAAAATAACATGCTGGGTAAACAAATTACAGTTGGGCAATTGATAGAATAAAGATAACATGATATGTCAAGAAGATCACTATGAGATTCACTCTGGGCATTACAACAAAATACATAGACCACCATCCAACTGCATCTATGACTAATAATCCACCCCCGGGGATATCATCCGAACACCCTAGAAGTATTAAGTTGCGAACAACAGATAATTGCATTAAGCAAAGTGTGTAATGTAAACAAAGCATATGCCCTTGAGCATATGAATGTTGTTTTCTCCCTAGTAGCAACAGCACATCTACCACCTTAGAGGTTTCTGTCACTCCCGCAGGTGAAATAGAGACATGAACCCACTATCGAGCATAAATACCCCCTCTTGGAGTCACTAGCAACTACTCGGCCAAGATAGCTACTAACAACGGAGAGCATGCAAGATCATAAACAACATAGAGATAACAAAAGATATAATTCAGTACAGCAACTTAATCATAAACACCAATATTCATCGGATCCCAACAAACCAACATCATAGAATTACATAACGGTGATCTCAATCATGTAAGGCAGCTCATGAGATCTAAACATGAAGCACATGGTGGAGAAGACAACCATCTAGCTACTGCTATGGACCCATAGTCCAAGGTAGACTACTCACTCATCGCTCCGGAGGCAAGCATGGCGATGAAGAAGACCTCCGGTGGCGATTCCCCTCTCCGGCAGGGTGCCGGGAAGAGCTTCTGGACCCTCCCGATCTTCGGGTCAACGACGGCGGCGGATCGCGATGTATTCTGGAAAACTGATCGGGGCTTAGGTTTTTCTCGTCAGGGGGTATATATAGGCGAAGGGGCGATGTCAGAGGAGGGACCACGCCCCCTCACACGGGGCTAGCGCGGCCAGGGGGTGGCCGCGCCGCCCCTGTGTCTGGGGCCCACGTGGCCCCCCTCCGTCAGGTCTTCGGATGTTTGGGAGCTTCCCCGTGAAATATGACTTCAGGAACTTGTTTCGTCCAATTCCGAGAATATTTCCTGTGTATCACTTCTGAAACACAAAAACAGCAGAAAACAGGAAACTGGCACTGTGGCACTTCGTTAATAGGTTAGTTCCGGAAAATGTATAAGAATGCCACTAAGTGTAACGAAACAATATACAAATGGTGTAAAAACAAGCATGGAGCATCAAAAATTATAGATACGTTTGGGACGTATCACCCACGGAGCCAGAAGACGAGATGGAGGGGAGGCTCGAGGGCCCCACACACACACAGGGGGCGCGGCCCAGGCCTGGCCGCGCCCACCTGGTGTGAGGGCGCCTCGGCAGTCCTCTCGACCCCTCCTTTCGCCTACATATACCCCCTAACTCGATTATATCGGAGGGACGGCGTTTTTCCCAGATAGACTTCCGCTGCGCCGTTGTCATCAGAAACCGCGATTCGGAACCAGAAACTCCGTTCTGGCTCCCTGCCGGGACGGGGATTTGGAGGAGATCTTCATCACCATCATCACCGACGCTCCTCCATCGACCATCCATGACTCCCCCATCCATGTGTGAGTAATTCCCCCACTGTAGGTGAGGGGATGGTAGGGATTGGATGATATTGTTCATGTAATTTGATATGAGATTGTTAGGGCATAGTGCCTAGTATCTTTATTTAGTGCCTATGACATTGTTGCAACTTGTTATGCTTAATGCTTGTCACTTTGGGCCCGAGTGCCATGATTTCAGATCTGAACATGTTATTATTTCTATGATGATACTTGTTGTTTATGGTCTTACCTACAAGTTGTATACACATATTGTTGTCCGGAACCCGAGGCCCCAAAGTGATAGAAATTGGGATAACCGGAGGGGATGGCTATGATGTGAGGATCACATGTGTTCACCGAGTGTTAATGCTTTGCTCCGGTAATTTATTAAAAGGAGTACATTAATTACCATTAGTTTCCCTTGAGGCCCTGCTGCAATAGGCTGGTAGGACAAAAGATGTCGTGCAAGTTTCTCCTTGTGAGCACGTACGACTATATACGGAACACATGCCTATGATTGTTTATACTAGGATGCTTTATCATTATTTATCTGCAATGCCTATGTCTCATTGATTTCATGAATTATCTTATCCATGCAACGCCCGTAATCCATCCCTATGCCTACAATATTTGTTCCTACTGTTTACTACTGTTACTATTACCGCTGTTATTTTACTACTGCATTACTGTTTCACTACTATCATCACTATAAAACTGTTGCTTCTGATAAACCACTGCGAGCAAGACTGTTTCCAGGCGCAGCTGAATTGACAACTCATCTGTTAAGGCTTACATATATTCTTTGGCTCCCCTTGTGTCGAATCAATAAATTTGGGCTTTACTTCCCTCGAAGACTGTTGCGATCCCCTATACTTGTGGGTCATCACCCGCTAGACCGATGACATGGAGGACATCACCGAACCATATGTGTGACCAAGTACAGAGGCGCTACCAGTTGTGGCGCCTTGTACACGATCTTGAGATCGTCAAGTGAACGACTACATCGACTACGTACGTCTTCAGCGAGTCTTCATCGGCAATGTTTGTGCGGGAATGTAAAATCCTGCTTTTGATCTTAGATGGTTAGTTAATCGGTGCTTCCATCTCATAGAAGATCTTGGCTAGTTTTGTGTTCATGTGTAGGATTTTTTTTGTTTTCGATGCTACGAACCCACCAATGTGCACGCAGGAAGGGTCGGTGGATGGCGCCGGCACCGTCGATGGAGGATGCATGTTCACTGGCACTGGCGTTGGAGGTTGTTGCATGCATCGAGAAGCGGGCACCTTCCCCTTCTTCGGTGCGGTTGCCTTCCTCTTGGGCACCGACGCGGTTGGACTCACCTCCACGGCGGCAGCGCTTGTGTGGAAGTTCAGGCACGGCGACACGAAGAGGGCATGGGCAGCGGCGGAGTTGCTCCCAATGTTTGTGTCATCGCTAGGGTTTGGCGCATGCGGCAGCGCCCCGACGACGGTGGCGGTGGGTGGAATAGGGTAGGGAGGGGTAGGTGGGGTTCCGGATTTGCACCGGCGGCCGTGCGGAGGTGGCAATTTGGCGTTGAGTGCGGTGACCCAGCATACCACTGCATGTGTAGTATGCAAGTCGTTGACATAACACTAATGAAACACTGTCTCACTAGTATTACATCCATCAGAGTGGTACAACAGAAACATCGCAGGTCCAAGGTATGTCTATAGGATTACAATATTCAGCATACAGAAGATCTTCAGAACCTCCTCAACAGGTAGAGGTTTAGTCCTGGCAACTACAATCGAGAAAGTATACAACAAAGACTAAACTAAAGCTACAACTAATGCAGTTGGCTAGCTACAGAAATAACCTAGCTACTTAGGTTCTAGGATTAGGGAAATATCTCCCTTCTATTCCTATTCTAGTTTTCCACCAATCTATGGTATAGTTGTTGACTCCAATGATAACCCTGACATTGGTAGAATGCTTCATCTTCATCTTTAGTGTATTGAGGTTGCCTCCTTAAGTTTCCTCCAATCTAAGCAAGGGTTACAAGGGAGTGGGGTGAGTAACGAGCGTTACCCAGTAAATCAATATAGTGAATAAGGTGTTTGATGCACTATCTACAGCCTTAGACCAAATAGTCGTTCGGCAATGCAGGTTTTTGTAAACATTTCTTGAAGAGGTTGTTTTTATTCTGAACAACTATGTTTGTCAGCCTTCACAGGTTGATTAGATCTTAGGTAGAGCTGCTTTCCTGCCGCATTCGCAGTTCCTTTAGTTTCCCAGAACAAGGGGTGACAAGCCACTGTTTGATACACTCTACAGAGGTGCGTTACTTTACCCATGAGAGATCTTATCTTTGTTGCACAACCAAGTTGCAGGCTTGTCCACACTTCCTTGGTATGGGGCCTAGTCTAAGATCCAAGCCAATCACTGCCCTTCTCCGCACAACGCATGCCCACCCAATTCTGAACAAGCAGGTTGAGCCCCTGATATTCACCCCTCATGATGAAGTACCTAGGCGCCTCTTGCAGACCATCATAGACACTAGTGGTCGTGGGCACTAAGGGGTCCCACCCATGTGCACATATTCTCGCAAGACATGTGGCGTACAGTAGCTGAAGTGCCTGTTGACAAGCGAACGAGAGAAGATCCAGCTGACTTCCCTAGATCCATTATAGATCTCATGGTTAATGCGCATTGTACGGTGCAAGAATCACTGACGATATTGGTTGTTAAGTCCTAGGGTTTACTTTCCCATGCAAATGGAACCTCCACCACAACAATCATACCGTGGTTCCATCTGCCTGCCATCCTAGGTTATCACCACTCGGGTCGATAACCAGCTAATCATATTAATTATGAAAAGAGAACCTTCTGCTTTTAGATGCAGTAGTAATACCACAGGTATATTTGCAAGTAATTTGATAAAAATAATCAAGAGGCATGAGCAAGAGTGAACTTGCCTTTTGACTGCAAGCTTATGCAAGTCAAGGTCTTCGATATATAAGAAATCCAAATATTGAAATAGCACCATCATCTGGTAAAGATGATGTTAAAATAACTGCAGCATGATATGCATCATATATGCTATGCATCGCTCTAAGCGTAAGCTAACCCTGATGGTTTGTTATTATTGAGTTGTGGTGACTTTCTTGTGATGTGTTGCACTTTTAAGTTCAATTACACACACAAGGTTGTTACGGGTTTTAGATTAGTTGACTACCTCCATCAGCAATAGAATAAAGCTTAAAACACGAGTTATTGCAAAAGACTGGTATAGCAATAGCTGATGACTTGAAAGTAACACTTTTAAGTGGTATCTTTTTATTAGCAATCAAGTAGTTGAGTATGGACAAGCAAAGTTGAAATAATTCTTATTTGATAAGAATACTCAGTTGGTCTTAGGGTTGACAACAATCTTAAAACACAATTAGAAATTATTGATGTTAAAGCTCAACGGAATGGTTGATATTTACTTTCAAGGTATCTTGAAAGAATAACATTTGAAGAACATGTTTCTTAATGAATAGAAGTACTATACATAAGTTTTAGTGTTCTAGGGTTTATCGTGATTTTATCATAATCAAAGAGTAGTTATTAGATGGAACATATCAAGGAAACAAACGAAGGTTTATTCAATATTGGAAGTGTTTTAGTGAAGCGGGTTGTGATTAGCACTTAATTACTTGGTTATGGGGAAGTGGTGCTAAAATAGACAATTCATGGTTGATTCTTGGGTTGTTAATACTCTTAACATGCATAGGTCATTGCTTGCATCTAGGCATATGAATTGGTATGAGGCTTATTTGATTTGTTCTTTAAAAGAATAACTTTTAAAGAACAAATACCTTATTGGACATTTTTATTACATAAAGGAATGGTGATTAGGTGATGCCGGGAAGGTAACATTTTTTAAGTTGCAACAAAGGTGTTGCAAACAATTAGTTGGCTATGGTATACCATATTGAAAGAGAACATCAAATCTAACCATTCATGGTTAAATTAAGATGCATGGCAAGACTAGCACACCAAGGTAGTTATTAATGTTAGTTTTAAAAAGTAGTGGTAGAACTTAAGTTATATGTACTTCCAATGAATAACTTTTGAAGAACATATCCCTTAATGGGTTGTAGAATTGAAAGTTCATTGTAGGTTTCTATTAGTATTCAAAAATAATTTGGAAAGCCTCGTTATTTCTGTTCCTAGGTTTTTAGGGTTTGAATCCAATTTTAAGTGATTATAATTGATTTAATAGTTTTTAGATTTTCCTTTAAGTGAAACAATTGTTTAAATAACAATGTTAGAGTTAAGACATAATTCTTATTCAAGTTTATGATTTTCCCCAAATTTTAACATTTAAATTTGTTTAGGAAAAATAATTTTAGGGTTTAAATCCTAACAGTAAAGTTTAGAATTTACATTTTGTGAATAATAAAATATTAACTTAAATAACATTCTTGATGTTGTCAAAATTTTATTTGGTATTTCGAAATTTTGTTTGAATTATGCAGGTTAGGTTTGAATTCAAAATTCAAATAGTACTTTAACAAGTTTTCAAATTTGGTTCAAAATTATTTCACGAAAGTATGTAATGTTATAAAGTAAATGGATAGATTTTATTTTTCTGAACAATTTGATATATTATTTGTATTTTTCTGATTTAAAATGAATTAGATATGATTTTCCAAAGATTCTAACATTTTCTGGAATTTTAGTTATCACAGGAGAACTTTTTGTACTGAAACAGATTCTAGCCCTAGACAATGACTGGTAGGGTCGGTTGCCAGGTCACCTGCCATGAGGGCATGACCGAGTCAAACATTTGACTCAGTCAATGATGATGCCAGCACGGCGGCTGCGCGCTGGCGATCACCGAAGACCACGATTCATGCCCCCCGAGGATGCACGGTTATGCTAGATCGAACGACAGGAGCAAGGCAAGCCAAATGGTGGTCGCGCCGCCACTAGTTGGTCATCGGAGCTTGCTCCGGCGAGCTTTGCTACGGCGGTGACTCTGGCCAACACGCAATGGAATGCTATAGATGGTTACCTGATGCAATAACGGTATCAACAGATGCGAAATCTCACCACAAAGCTCATGGTGTGGTCGATGCAACTCGTGGTGGTCAGAGACGAGCGCTTGATGAGCTTTCTCATCGGACTCCAGCGAGAGGAAAATCTCTGATTCCCAGTACTCCCTCCTTCCCTGCTAGATTCCTTCGAGTTGGATGATCCCAAGGACATGAAGAAACACCTGAGACACTCCATGGTCGACGAGGTGCCCGGAAACAGCGGCATCTAGCGGAACTCCGGCGAGCATCTACGGTTTGTGGAGAGTACAGAGAGAGTTAGAGAGCGATTGAGAGAGCAGAGAGGCATTAGGGTTCGCCGGTGGAGCTCTAGACGGTTTTATAGTGAGCGGCGGGGTTGTTTGCGTCATATCCTCGCCCGCAACGATCGGGATACAGCAGTGGCGACGTTGCTCTAATTGAGCACTAATCTCTTCGTTTACCCATGCCAGTAGACTCGAGGGGATTGATACGTTGACGTGGCGGTCAATGATGACAAGGTGGTCACGGAAGGCGGCGCGTCGAGGTGGCCTCGTCGGCGGTGCTCTATCGAGCATGTAGGGAAGGCGAGGAAGAAGATGACACCTTTCCCCCTGTCCCATACCCGAAGCGGTATCGGGCTGGTGGGCTGGTCACTGGGCCGAGTTGGATGGGCTTCGGCCAGGTAACTTCCTCTCCCCTATTTTTTCTGTCAAGTTTTCTTTTCTAATTTTCTGTTTCAGCTTTCTAATTTGAATTCAAACTTATTTGTAGGAATTTGAATTTGGAAAATCTTATCAAATATGAATATGACACTACTGATCCAACACACAATATTAGATAGATTTTATATGTGCACTTGCACATAAGATATTATACATATCTTTGGGATTTTTATTGTGAATCTTGATTAGATAATTCCAAGTAGCCTTGGTGGAGTATTCAAAATATTTTGCATCTTATCTTATAAGGAAACAAAGAAATAGTATTTAACCACAATTTGCCTTCCTATTAAGGAAATGGTGAAAGGTATGATTCTATGCTTAACCCAATTTTTCTAATGGCATGGGAATGTCCCAAATATCCCAACATCATTAATAGTTTCTTGCTACTTTATTTGAAGATATTTAATACCTCTCTCTTACAAGTAAGAACTATCCAACTAAGGGCAAGATTTGCAATAACATGTGAGTTGATCACTAAATCAAGATTTTGGTTGATCTTAGAAGAACTATGGTTTGGACATACTTACTTGGTTTAGAGATAATACATAATTCTAGGGTTTTACTCATGATCACAAAGTGATGCATAAGTTGGAGTATGTATAATAGAAATGGTTCCAATTGGATAATTGAATAGATATAGAGTTGGATGGTGTTACAGCTCTCTTAGTAGAAAATAATGATCACACCCAAGATAGGTTTAGTGTGGTATAGACTCAACCTAAATAGGGACCTAGGGTTTGGGCTTGTGATTTCACCACCCATATCTAGTTGCTTGTTCAACTGGAACTTGTGCACAGATCAAGGTTTCCATATGGTTTCCATAAGAATGGATGTCTCCTGAGTGAGATATACATAAGTTAGGTTCCTACTCCACTGTGATTTTTAGGATGATATCTGCTTATCACATTAGGTTACATAGATAACCTAACTATCTTCATTAGCAAGCATAATCATGTACTTGGCATGATCATATTATTTACTTCATCAACTCCCATAATAAATCCATTTTATTTCCTTCATCAACTCCCTCTATCAAGTATTTATTCTTGGTTGTACCTATCTGCTAAGATTAAGGATATAATCTCCCCTTTGTGTTATTCATACAAGATCTACTCCACTTCATAACTCCATAAGTCTAGGTATTGGTTATACTTCCTAAGGATGGTTCCAATCTCCTAATGGTTTACAACTCACCTAAAGTTGTTATTACTCTTCTAATTAATTTGGTATTAGGTTAAGCTCTCCTACTTCTCAATTACCAAATTATCTTGGGGTTCTATCCCATAAGATGAGAATATAACTAAATGGATTTGGTTTTTCTCTTCTAGTTCAGAAGATGGTAGAATCAACTACTCTACCAGGCCCAGGGCGGAGGTTGTAGGGGAAGGAGGGAGCTGCGTGAGAGCGGAGGTGAGGGCGCCGGCGAGTCAGCGCCATCGCGAGGGCTGGAAGAGGCGGCGGCTAGAAGAGGGGGCGGCAGCTAGGGTTTAGAGACCGACTCCTTTGGGAGTCGGCAATAAAGATTATGTTTATTGCTTATCATAAAACGAAGGGGTACATGTGTTTATATAATAGGCTAGCTACTCAAAACCCTAGATAACTTGGGCTAAGCCCTTAATCCGGTCCACTATTGGGCCTACTGGAGCCCGACCATAACATTTCTCCCCGCCTTCTCAAACAGCTTGTCCTTGAGCTGAACATCTGGAAATTGCTGGCGGAACTCATCCCGGAACGGCGTCGGCCTTGGAGACGGCCGCGTCGGCCAGCCTAGCCGCGACATCATCAGTCGCAACGTCGTCTACGGTCTCCAAGTAGAACAGGCGGGGGGCAAACGTGGCCCTTTACGTAGAGCTCGTCGCAGTTGAAGCACAGCCCTTTACGACGGCGCTCGAGCTGTTCGGCCATGGTCAGCCAACGGAACGGCCGCGTCGCTGTTGGATCGGAGCGCCCCACAGAAGTCAAGGCCGTGAGCGCCTGGCCTGATGGTGTCGGCGGAGAGCGGGCGGGCGGCCAAACATCGCTGGCCGGGAAGGCCTGCTGCATGGCCAGCGCGCGTTGCTCGAAAGCGCGGGCGTAGTACATGGCCGACTGCAGGTCTTGCGGTTCGCACATCTCCACATCGATGCGAATGTGGTCCGGCAGGCCGCCGACGAACATCTTGGCACGCTGGCGAGCCGTGACGCCAGGCGCATGGCACGCCAAGGTCTGGAAGCGGTCGGCGAAGTCCTGCACCGATGAGGTGAAGGGTAGGCGGCCTAGCTCAGCCAATTGGCTCCCGCGTATCGGGGGGCCAAACCGGAGGAGGCAGAGGTCGCGGAATCGCTCCCATGGAGGCATCCCGCCCTCGTCCTGCTCGAGGGCGTAGTACCATGTCTGGGCGGTGCCGCAGAGGTGGTAGGAGGCGATCCATGTGCGGTCGGACGCCAGTGTGCGCTGCCCACGGAAGAACTGCTCGCACTGGTTGAGCCAGTTGAGGGGGTCCACCGAGCCGTCGTAGGTGGCGAACTCGAGTTTGGCGTAGCGGGGAGGCGTCGGGGCAGCGCCGCCATGAACGTACGGCTCAGCGCGGGCCGCAGGGAGGGTGTGAAGCCTGAGGAGGTGGCGTCCGAGTGATGAGGCCGCGGCTGATCCCCGGTCGTCGTATAGACCGGTGGAGGCGACGACTCGGTGAGCCACGCCGGAAGTGGTGATGGCGACGAGGGGAAGCGGACGTGTTGAATCGGGACACCGGTCGAGGCGGTGGGGGCCGGGCCGGTGGTGATCGGCGGCTGCCACAGCAGCCACAGCAGGGGCGCGGGTGGTTGATGCTGCAGCGGTGCGATCGGGAACGCCGGGATCCATGGCAGACCGGTGACGGCGGCCGGCTGCTGCGGTGTAGGCGGCCCTTGGGATCCGATCAGGAACAGCCTGATCCCTTGGACGACGGTGACGAGGTCGTTGAGGATCCCGCTCATCTGCTCGGGCGTGTAGACGACGGCAGACGACGCGGGGGCGGATGTCGTGGTGGGGAAGAGCGGTCCGGGGGGCAGTGGCGTGAGCGCCCCCGAGGTTGCCGTCGACGGCGGCGCGGAGGTCCCGGACACGGGGGCAACGATGGTGGAGGGCGGTGGAGACAACATAATCGAACGAGAGCAAGCTGATACCAAATTGGTAGAATCAACTACTCTACTAGGCCTAGGGCGGAGGTTGTAGGGGAAGGAGGGGGATGCGTGAGAGCGGAGGCGAGGGCGCCGGTGAGTCGGCGCCGTCGCGAGAGCTGGAAGAGGCGGCGGCTAGAAGAGGGGGCGGCGGCTAGGGTTTAGAGACCGACTCCTTTGGGAGTCGGCAATAAAGATTATGTTTATTGCTTATCATAAAACGAAGGGGTACATGTGTTTATATAATAGGCTAGCTACTCGAAACCCTAGATAACTTGGGCTAAGCCCTTAATCCGGTCCACTATTGGGCCTACTAGAGCCCGACCATAACAGAAGAGAAATAGATTTGAATGTTTGAGAATAAAATATAGATAAGACATTGAAAATAAGACTTGTGTGGAATTACTTTACGGTTCATATGGTTCATTGATTTAAGTTCAATGAATACCATGATAGTCTTAGTAGTAATAGGTATGGTTCATAATATGTTATGGTGATACCATTGTTGTACCTCACTTTACTCTCCTATAACTTATGTTGTTCTCTCTGCCCAAAACAAGGTTTTAGCAAGGTCATGTTGAAGTTTATCGTGCTCTAGTTGATGAGCTACTTCACTTCCATCAACTCAAGTGAAACTCCAATCACTTTGATATGTTTTATTTAAAAGCGCGAAAATTACCCGGATTTTCTTATGCATGAAGGCAATGCACACATCTATTGTCTCAATTTTATGACCTCTAATCCTGGGATATTACATGGAGCGGCGCAACATGGAATGAACTTTCTTGGTGTTTTTCCTTCACGCGTGAGTGGAGAGATGAAGCGCGCTGCAGCAGGCGCCCAAAGTATACCGCCTAGGATAGGGCAAAACACCCTGCGTCCGATTTTTTTTACAGCGCCACGCGATTTGGAGCGCCTGGTGGAGGAATGATTTTTGCCTCCGGCGGTTAATATAGCACGGAGACGATATATCGCCACTAGTGGAGATGATCTTTTGCCGATTTTTTAGAGTGCTAGTCGGGTCTCAGAGGCCGAGAGTCCAACGATGTTTCGTGGTGTTCCTCTTCTTTGCACTGCTCCTACGACTATATTAAGAGCTGGAAAAGGGCTGCGCCGCCAACATCTGTCTCATCAATAAGACCCTTGTTTGTAGTGGGAGCTTGGGTTGGAGCGGTGGCGATAGGTGTCTTCCTCTTCTTTGTCTTCCAGGGTGGAGACAATGAAGAAGTGCATGTTGATATTGTTGTCAAAGATTCCATGAGGTAGCGGCAAGATTGATACTGCAAGTTGGAGATCTCCACACGGTGGCCTTGGCTCTCCACCGTGACCTTTGGTTGAAGATACGACCTCTCCAAATGCCATCGATGGCGTACATTGAACCTCTAGTTCGAAGGCCCTTCGTGGGATCCTCATCAATATTATCGTGCTTGTTGCACCAAGTCGTCTCGTCCCTGGTGGTACAGATGGTGGCGGGCGATATTATCCTGTTTCTAGTGGTGGAGGGAAAGGGCCCGGTTCCCTTTCATGTGAGCTCTTTAGGATATTTTTGTAAATTTACAAAGGCTACTTTTATTTATTTCTTTGATGTTGCCTTTTGTAAATTGCTTCCCACCAAAGTTAATATGATGCAGATAGGCCCTTTGGGTCCATTCCTTTCTTCGAAAAAGATGCATAAAGAAAAAATTGCTGGTGGCATGGGACCCACCACACCCCCATCAGAGCAGTTGACCGACCACTTCTTAGCGGGGAGTGCCGATATCGCGCCAATGGGGAGGGATCTAGCTGAAATCGACTAAATTTGGCGGCTTGGCTAGGGGAATTACGTGGGTGGCTATGTGGTTTATCGGTGGGTTTTGGCCAATTCCTGGCCTATAAATACCCCCAAACCCAAGATATATAAATCGGGCGCTGTAATATACAGTGGGATGTATTTTTTTAAGGGGTCGTCCGATTACATGGGCTCTGTTTGGGCTCAAAATTAGGCCAGACCGAAACTATAAAACCGCCAGAAGTTTAAAGGCTCGAACAATTTATGAATCTGTTAGAGTTGCTCTTAGATTTTGGCCGCACATAAAATTTACATTGAAATAAAACATTCAGGCTGTCCCAAAAAAGAGGCAAGGGTGAGTTTGGGAGGGCTCCACTCCATTCCACTTCACTCCATCTCTAAACTCCACTCCACCTAACATGCTTTGGAGTAGTAAAATATGTTTGGGAGGGGGGGGGGGTAACTTGAGATCCCGATTAATGGGAGGGTGCAGAGGGTTGGAGGGGAGAAGGGAGGGTGGAGAAGGCATGGTGTGGGAGAGAGGAAGGGCTCGGAGGCAAGAGTTGTTGTATAGGGGGGCTATAATACTAGAAATTGGGGTGGCGGGTGCCCTAGTGCTTGGACTTCATCAACAGAGACACGAACAAGGAATAAAAGGGATAGCACTTTGAAGGCTCTTTTTTTAGGTTAGTCCGGTGGCGTCTGCCTGCAAATAATCTCATCCCTGCTCAGATAAAGATTCAAGAGGGCGTGGGAGGCGAAGTGAAGCAGGCAGAGCACCTCTTCACTTGCCCCACGAAAATGAACTAACGCGTTCCTCAACTTTATTCCACCTGATCCGTGGATTTATGTTTTTAGAACAGCTCCGGCTGCTCCACACCGATGGATTGGTGGGTGGATCCCTCCCAAACACACCCTTGCTAGGGAGCCCCTATTTGGCGCTCCTTGCATCGGTTCCCGGAGCGACACCTGAAGGTGCTCCGAGGTGGGCCAGCTCAATACGATAGGCCTTTTTTCTTTTTTTCTTTTCGCCTTCTGTTTTTTCTATAAAATTTGTTCAAATTTTAAATCTATTCAAATTCAAGTTTCTATTCAAATTTGAAATCAGTACAAATTTGAAAAAAAAAATCAAATTTGAAAATCTATTTAAATAAGAAATATGATTTGAAAATCTGTTCAAATTTGAAATCTATTCAAATTTGATATAGTTCAAATTCAAATTTTGTTTCAAATTCAAAATTCTATGCAAATTTGAGATATGTTTAATTTGAAATCTGTTCAAATTTAAATTTTGTTTAAACTTGAAATTTGTTCAAATTAGAATTATTTCAGAATTTGAAACAAAAATGATTTTTTTAAAGAGATAGAAAAATAAAAAAGAAAACCATCCAAAAAAACTGGAAAGAACGCAACCCATAAAAAAATAGAAAAAGCCAATAAAACAGCGGTAGACTGACCAAAAAGTTTTAAAACATAAGAAGTGAGTCTAGCTCACATGGTTAGGGAAGTGGATGTACAACCCAATCACCCAGGTTCAAGTTCCCACTGACACATATTTGGGTTCTTATTATTAAAAAAACACTGTAGGGGCTTTTCCTACCGTATTCCTTTCAAAAAAAGTTTTAAACTTTCCCAAAACCAAAAATAAACCAATGTCTAAATTTGTTTTGCTGAGAGCGTCAAATAGGAATTTCCCCTGCTATACAATCAGCGAGGATCGAAAGGAGTATTTTTTTAGTGGTGTGGATTGGATGGAGTACTCCATACTATCGAAAATAAGTATCAGTAATTTAGTATAAATTATATATTATATTATATTAATATAAAATCGTCGATATTTTTTTAAGATAAAAAATCACCGACACTTATTTCTAATCGGAGGAGGGAGTAGATTGGATGGGCTGGCCCAGTTTAGTGTGCTTGGGCCGGTGCCACCTTAATCCCGCCGCCGGAAGATGGCAGCGCCGTGGACCGTGCGGTCGCCGGCAAAAGAAACGGAAATCGGCCGCGGCAACCGGAGAGGATCTAAACTCCACCACCAGCGCCGACGCTCGTGCAGTGGCCGGCACGATGAGGGAGCGAGACGCGCTGCCGCAGCTGCCGCTCGCCCTCCACCCGCCGCATCTGATCCCTCCGGCGCCCACCCCCGACCACCGCGCTCTCTCCTTCCTCAACGAGCTCGGCGGCCTCTCCTGGGTCGCCTACGCCGCCGGCTCCTTCCTCGTCGTCTCCCACCTGCCCTCCCCTCCCCGTACCAGCGGAAGCGGCCCCACGGACGACGAATCCCCATTCTTCCGCCAAGTCATCGACCTCCAAGCCCCCGTGTCCGCCGTCGCCTGGTGCGGCCACGGGGGAGGCGAGCTCGCCGCCGCGTCTGCCAACTCCGTCTCCATCTTCCAGCCCGCGCCCTCGTCTTCTGCAGGTCCGTTCATCCGACAATTATCCAGTTTTCGTCGTTAGCTAATTGCCACACGGCTCATAGTGTGGAGATTGGAACTGGCAGGTTCGTTCAGCTGGCTCCTGAGATGGGCCATCACCGAGACGTTCACGGTCACCGCCGTTGCCTGGACGGGCTCTGGCGACGGCATTGTGCTGGTCGGCGAGGGCGTTTCCATGTGGGCCAAGACGCAGTCATCCTGGCAGCTCTCTTGGAGGTCCACGCCGCAGGTGCCGCAGTCCCTCGTTTCTGCTACCTACTCTACCCATGGCCCTGTCGTGGCCGCTGCAGTTGCTGCTCCTTCTGAGGGCAATGCGCCTGTTCTGGTCTTTCTGAATGATGCCAAACTGGGGCTCGACACAGCTGAGCTTCCGCATCCTCAGCCTGTTTCTATGATACAGTGGAGACCTTTGACAGTATGTGTTGATGATCAGTCCAAAGCGAGGAGAGAAATCCTCATGACTTGCTGCTTCGATGGAACTGCCCGGCTATGGACTGAAGCTGAGGTGATCAGGTCGAAAAAGCAGCGTGCACTGCGAAGATATTTCTGTGTCATTGCAGTACTCGAGTTGAACCATGTTTTAAATGGAGTGCTTGGAGTTGATATAACTATCAGATGGGTGGTAGAAACAGGAAGTGTTGTTTCACGAGAGGATGAAGGTAAATTCAAGTTGTTCTCGGGTGATCCCTGGCAGAGCCAGGTTGGCAAATGTGAGTGGCTGGTAACCGTTGGTCCTGGGCATTGTACCAACTTTTGGGCTGTTCATTGTCTTGATGATGTATGTCCACCAAGGTACCCACGGATTACACTATGGAAACAGAGCAAACCACATGAGGAGTCTGCTGTTAACTTGGGTCCCCTGAAATCTGTGTCACAGTCATTTTTTGTTGAGGCTGTCGTATCGAGAAGGATATGTTCTGGCCCACCTACAACATGCTATTTGCTTCGTTTGCTGCCTGATAGTTCATTCATTTCATCCCGCCTGTCTTTTAGCCTATCATCAGATACTGGGAGCCATATTTCAAGTGATTCTTCTAACAGCATCTCGTGTTGTTCACCCAAAACTATTAATCAAGTTGGACATAAGGGTAGCATCATAGAGGTGTCTATTCATCCATATAGCTGCGAAATAGAGCTAGCTGTTTCTATGGATTCTAGCAGAATGCTATTTCTCTGGTCTCTTTCAACCTTGTCAACTCTCTTACCGACCTTGCATGCCTCCACTTATCCTTTATGGAGGCTCCTATGCAAATTTGATCTGCGTGACATTTCTGCAGATGTGCAATACTCATGTCTGTGTTGGGCTCCATCTGTTCTCTGTGATAAAAGGTTTCTTTTCCTGGGAGGTGAGAATGGAGCCGATTGTTTTGTTGTTAGAATCCCAAAGGAAGGAGATGTTTTTTCATGTCACAAGATGTTCACGGTTCCTTTCCTTCGAGGGAGTAACACAGAAGGGCCACCTGACAGCATTCACACAATACCTTTAGCTTCTAACTGCAGCAAACCTTTTTTCAGCAACAGCTTCCTAGTAGTATGTGTATGGAGGAAGAGTTTCCAAGCTTTATCATGGAAAATAGTCCTGCATTCAGAAAATCATCATGAAGAAGAGGGGTGTTTGTGTGATCTTTCTGCAAGCTCACTTTCCGCTGCAGATCAAGGGAGGCATGTTACTTACATCCACGGTGAAAAGTTGCCAGCCATTATTTATGAAGGTTCTTCAGTTTTCCCTACTGGCCTGGATGGAGAATATCCTACCTGCATTTCTGTTATGTCGCTGAACAATACTGTATTACCTCTACAACAGCATGTACCTTCTGGAAGTTTTCCAGGTTTTCATATTGCTACTGGGTACTCTGATGGCACTGTAAAACTTTGGAAGATGTCTGGTGCAGATAGCCCGGAGCAGACTGAGAGAGAGAGCAACAGATGGGAGCTAGTTGGCTTCTTCAGTGCTCATCGAGGACCAATTAGTGCAATTTCACTATCCAGATGTGGCAGAGTTGCTACTGTTGGCAGAAATGTTCAGAAGAATAGTACCTCCATTCATATCTGGGAAGCAGTAAAACTCATGGGAGATGGTTGTTTTCTCCTGGAAGATGCACTAATGATTCAAAGCCCTGTTGTTGGTTTAAATTGGCTATCTTCAGGCGACGGTAGATTCTTACTTGCAGTCTGTTTTCATAACGAGTTGCATATTTATTCTCAAAGGCACCCCTCCTTTGAGAATGTGCTGCACACTCTGAATTCTGAAGAGAAGCATATTTGGAGTTGTATTGCATTAGCCCATTCTCATCATGATGTTGCTGGCTTCCATTGGGGGCCAAAGTCGACAATTGTGCTTGTTCATAAAAATCATCTTTCACTCTTCAGTTCATGGTTAGTAAGAGGAGCAAATGAATATATTACTCGGAAAGGTTTCTGTTCTGCTACAGATGTGCATGAAGAGTTGCCATGTATTGTGCATTTTAATGGAACTATCTTTGGTAAACTTGGGTTGTCAGAAAATCACAGCAACATGGAGACTATTGAGAACAACTGTACACTGTTACCAGACCAACCCAATATTTATTGTCCTAATGGTTTGTGGAGCTTGTTGGATATATCTGGTATTCTGAGTGGACCTTTGCCATCATATCACCCAAGAGCACTTATCCAGTATCTTTATTCAGGTGTCGAACTATTCTTAATTTATCTCTAATGTTCGCATCTGGATTCTATATTCGTTGCACAAGGCCTTGCAAAACAAAACTATTACAGGCTTCTTTTTAACTCTCTAGATTGTAACAGGAAATGTGTTGACTGCAGTTAATTTATGATTTTGGTCTGTGGAGTGTGCAGCGCTGTTATACAGAATATTTGTAGTCAAGAGAATCTTCACCATTTATCATGAATAACTGTTGTGGCTCTTAAACCCAGTTATGCATTAGTTGGTATGCCAAAATGATAGAATAAAATTGCATTAAATGTTTAAAGCCTATTGGAATGCTAATTAGGCCTGATTGTGTCACTTGCATTAATTCCATCCAGTTAAAGAACCATTTCAATTAAAAGCTGGGACTCTCTGGTTTGCCAGACACTGACCTTACTGTGGCTGGTTCCTAGCAGTCCTTTGTACCCTTCAATCTACGAATCTACTAGAATACCTCTTCTGATACCGGAATAAAATGGTTACATTAGTGATACTACTGCAGTTCATATAAGTGAAAATATCTACAGAACATTTCTATTTTCATATTATACTTTCAGTATTTTGTATTAAGTATGTTAGTGCAAATGCAAATTAGATCTAGCTAGCTTTAGTTTTACAAGTTTCATTTCAAGTTTTATGTGGTTAAATTGAGAAGGATAAAGTGTATAACATTATGGTAAACATTCTTTGGCTCTTGGTTTGCAGTGTTTTGAGCTATGCCTTCGTCCAACTGGGGTTGTAATATGCTCAATTCTACAGTTAAAAACTCGATGATATAGTTTGCAGTTGCTAACTCATGGCATTTTCTGTCTTAAGCATTTGCCCTGGTAGAAGTCCATGTTATTTCTTTCACAGTATTTATAGTAATCTTGCTTAATTTGTTTTCTACAGAATTGCAATGTCTTTTGTAACTTCATGTAAATTAGGTCATGTTATCAGCTAATTATTGTTGTTTGTGCACAGGTGAATGGAAACGTGCAGATGGCGTTCTGCAGCATCTTGTTCAATCCATGAAAACGTGTAAAACTTTAGACACCATGTTGAACTGCAGTTCGTGCAGTAAACCCTGCCATAATATCCCTGACATTCCTTTGCCGCAGTACTTTATCGATACACCATCAATTGACATTTCTAGCAAAGGGTTACTGTGGGGTGACAATGGAAGTAGCACAGCCTTTAATTTGCTGTCACCATCAAATTCGTTTTCTTACATGGCGAGTGATTTAGGTGTCAACACTACCACTAGTGCAACTCAAAAGTCGGAGATAAACCAGCTCCTTGATAATAGCTTTGGCATGTTGGCGATAAGTGACAGTGAGAAAATACAGATACTTACAGTTTCTGATCTCTTGGCGGAAATTACTGATCAGAACAGTGCTTCTCCCTATAAAAGCCTTGATGAAGCAGGACGAAGGTAAGGCTTTCAATGTATGGATTCTGTTCGCATATATTTCTATTACTACAATCTAGACTCTAGGACTCTAGTGACTGTAAATACTTGACAAGATGTTGCCAACCCCATTATTTTATGATTTTGTTGTTGTAAAATCTACATTGATTGATGCTTGTATTTCTCTTAAGGTTCTGGATTGCCGTGCAGTTCCAGCGCCTATATGTGCTTCGGAGATCTGGAGATTCATCAAGTGCTGAAGGGTGCCATGTTGATTCTGCTTCCATTGCATGGGCGTTCCAATCTGATTGTCAGGATGATCTACTTAATTACGTTCTTCCTGCAGAATCAACTTGGTCAGAGATGCAAAACCTTGGTACAGGATTATGGTATACCAATGTGTCCCAGCTAAGGACCAGGGTATGGAAGTACCTTTCTCGACAACCAGATGTTTCGGAACTAGTATTATGTTCTCATAAGTCTCGCTAACAGCAAATGCCATTAGTTGACTAACACAGCTATGATTGGCGATAGAAAATTTGCAGTATCAAATATATCATATTGTCAACCACTGAAAGGTCTGTATACCAGTTTGCAGTGTGTCTCCTTCTCACATCACTTAAAAAGCTCTGACAACAAAACAACCAGTTTAAATTATATGCAACAAAACCATTTAAACTAAAAGTATTAAAGTACTTAATGTAAATAACTTAGTTTCCTCCAAAAATTCAAACAAGAACGGAGTACGATGCGTACTGTATAGAAGCCCAACTGAGCGTGGTTACAGAGCTGAGGGCATGGTGTAGGACTGTAGACTGACCACGACAACAGAGGGGTGTGATACATGCTCGGGAGGCCCTCAACCTCAATCGAGGGCGTCAAACGGAAACGGTTGAGCCCTTGAGCGATGAAGACTTGCTGAGGCAATATGTCAGTAACAAAGCCTGGTTATTCACCTAGAACTGATTATGGTGTCAAGTTTGAGTTGGCATAGATTCTTTCTGGCCACTAAGTATCCTACAGTAGATGGTTCCTTAATTTTTCTGCAAATAATGTATTCAGTTTTGCGGTTTGCATTTGAACCCACATCCTCTTTTTGACTAAGGCGTCAAACTTGGAACGATTGATGTCTGATGTTCTCTACTGCTGAGACCATTGTCATCGTTGTGGTGTTGTGTGTCCAGATTTTAGGTACCCCCTCCGATCGGAAATAAGTGTCTTTGCTTTTGTACTAACTTAGTACAAAGTTTGCACTAAGTCACCGACACTTATTTCCAATCGGAGGGAGTTAAGTATGAACACATCTTCTGTCCATCTTTTTGTGCCCTATGTATGGACACCATAATGAATGTTGTTTACATTTGCTGTTATTGGATAATCGCCTGTGCTGATTAAGTATGATATGTCTGCAATTGTAGATGGAGAAGTTGGCAAGGTTGCAGTATCTTAAAAGCAAGGATCCCAAGGACTGTGCTCTCCTTTATATAGCATTAAACAGAATGAAAGTGTTAGTTGGCCTATTCAAGGTCAGCAGAAATGAAAAGGATAGACGTCTGTATGAATTTCTCTGCAGGAACTTTGAGGTATGTGCGTTGTATAGCGATGCAATATTTGGGATACATGGTTATTCTTAAGAGTATCATTTACATAATCTATTAATACTATAGTCTCATGCTGAAATCCTTTAGAGAGTAATAGTTGCTAGTCCTGATTTCCCAAGTTTTTGCTAGACACTTCATATCTGTATCACGGTACTGGCAGTGCCATCTTTTTATAACAAATGCAAATGAAGCATGACTGGAAGGAATTTCATGCACCAATGCTTCGTGTTAAGTATATATATCATTACGTCATACTTATTCAGATAAATCTATCTAGGAAGAAAAAAACAAAGCCGCTGCTCTTAAAAATGCTTATGTACTATTGGGAAGGCATCAATGGGAGCTTGCTATAGCATTTTTCCTGCTTGGAGGTGATGCTTCCACAGCTCTCAGTGTTTGTGCGAAGAATCTTCAAGATGAACAGCTTGCTCTTGTAATTTGTCGGCTTGTTGAGGGATCTGGAGGGCCCTTGGAGCGTAACCTTATTTCAAATGTGCTGCTCCCTGGTGCAGTTGAGAAAGGAGATCACTGGCTCTCAAGCCTGCTTGAAGTATGTTATATGTCTGCCCTTTTCTTTGTTTTTCCATTTTTTAATTCAAAATATTTTATAACGAGTCTAAAATGGATCTTAAGCTTCTTAACTAGATTTCATCTAAACTTTCACTCTTCAGTGGATGCTAGGGAACTATTCTCAGTCTGTCAGGAAATTATTTGGCTGCCATCCCAAGTTACTGTTTGATGAAGCCAACACTCGTGGTGGTCAAAACGTGTTTGCAGACCCAGAATTGGGTCAGTATTGTGCAATCCTTGCAACGAAACATAGTTTCAGAAACAGTGTTGGCGAAGCTCTATCTGCAAAGTTATCAAAGCTTTCATTTGCACTGGCTGCGTGTGCCTTAAACAGATGTGGACTACCTGTAAGCACGATCATCATCGCTTGTTGATATCTGGGTATTATTTCTTGTGTTATGCATTATTCTTAGTCTTGCTCTTTTTTCTTGCTCATTAGCTTGAAGCACTTGAATGTCTATCTTATAAATCAAGCATAGATTACAAGGACAGCACCAGCTCGCCACATGGTGCAGATGACAAGATTCTTGATGGAATACTAAACCCATTTGATGCTTCTTCCAATTGGCTTTCATCAATGGTCGTTAGTGATTTTGAATCAAATCAAAGAGTAATCATGGCTTCAAAATATTTGTCGCGCATGCTAAGAAATCGCTCTCTCTGTTCACAATGCAGTCTACCACTAAATAAAGACAAGGTTCACAGCAGTCATGGCATCGGAGAACTTAAATGCGATGTTACTGCTGCAATTTCAGTATTTGATAAAAGGTTCTCACTCCAATTTTCTGATATAGCTGAGAAGGTAACCACAGGAGATAGCAGGTTTCATCTTTTGTTCTTTTTACTCTATTTGTCGTACAGACCATCCTAAATTCTACTCTCTGTTACATTGCAGATCCTTGCCTTTTGTTGTAATGATGGTCTACTATTTCTTGCATACATTTTGTTATTGGGTCATAGAACACCAGATGGTGGAAATAATAGTCATGGTGTTGAAGGTTTCTCTCTCCATCCAAGTGACTATCTTTTGTTGGTGTCATGCAAGGAGAGTTGTAAATTTCTTACTCGATATGTTGTCTCCTGCTGCTTCATCTCTTGCGTTCTTAATACAGACTTTACCAAAGTTACTGCATGCACACCTAAGGAGAACATTAAATACGCTATAGGAAGTTTATTACATTTTATGAGTATTAGCAGGCTACTCCTGAAACAGGGCCACAGTAGAACCTCTGCACTGGATAATACATCAGCTCTATCCACTGTTATGGATCTCCTTGAGTACAACATAGACTTTTCCGTTTCTTGGCTGTGCCGTGACATCAAAGCATTACTTATCATGATCAATCCAGTGTTGGGCGCTTCTGTCAATGAAGAGTCCTTCCAAGTACTATTAGATCAGTTGATGCAAGCTGCATACCATACAAGTCATGGTATATCATTTAACACAGATGCGGTAATGCCTAATGGTCCATTGGACATGATGAGACAACCGGAAACAAGTGAGGATACAAGTCTTTCAATTGATGAGAAATGGCATTTGATACGCGTGTCCTTGTGGATTGGACTGTCATCCTTCATGGAACATCATTTAACAGAGTTCATTGGAAAAGAAAGACTTGAACTTGAAGCTAGTACAAGTGATGTGGAATTTAAGGGTCTCAGCTCTTCAGTTGCTGCAAAGTTTGTTATTGATTCGCTGCATTTTATGTCATCTTCATTAGTAAAACTTCATGCATCATTTTTCAGACAGAAGTTAGCGAAGAATGTACATCCGAGTGTGCTTTTCTGGTTAGAATATATGTCGTCTCAGCAAAGGTCCGATAAGACTAGCCACGACCAGCTGGCGCATATCGTACAGCGTGTAAAGACTGAGAACATGGAGGTGCTGTTTAATGTTTTATGGGAAATATCTGCTAACCCTGTTGATATTTGCACTGCTTTTGTGAATGAAGAAGTCAATTGCTTTCCATTAAACAGCACAACACTCAGTAGATCTTGGAAGGATATTATCGGAAGTACAAAAGTTGACTGTGAGAACAATTTTACTCAAAAAAATGCAGTAGAAAATAAACACAGCATTAGCTCCGAGAACAGTGAGAAAGGGCGTGAATTTATTGACAAGGCTTCTTCTGATGTGGAAACTCTTGAACCAAAAAGGAAATACTTGATCGCAGACCAAGATTTTCAGAGCCCAAGGGAACTTATAAGGAGAAATGGGGAACTCCTTGAGGTATTACTATTGACAGTATGGATTCATCTTCTCATGTCATTCGTCTACCTTATTTTAATCTGTTGTAATGGTGTAGGCAATTTGTCTCAACTCAATCAATGAACAGCAAGCTGCTATTGCTACCAACCGAAAGGTATATTTTTAACCATTCACCTTTCCATAATTATTTGTGCATTTTTTTAATTTTTTTCCTATATGGGTTTCTTCTCTTATAATCCCCCCGTTCACTATTTTAAGTTGTTTTAGATATTTCAATGCGGACTAGGTACGGACCGAAATGTGAGAACCTACACACTAAACGCATCTAGATACATGCATTTTCGAAAAAACCTAAAATGTCTTGTAATAGTCAACTGTGGAAGTATTAAATTGTGAAATGTGCTAATGTTAAGATATGATAGAAACTTTGAAAGGGACCGTGCTGCTTTAACTTTTGTGGTTCAGACAATGAGGCAAATAGTAGTTGTTTTCTTTTCCCTATAATTAAAACGGACTTACTGCCAAGTTCTGGGAGGACAGCTGGATCGACGGCCGCTCTGTTAGTGAGGTAGCTTCGCAACTTTACGCTTGCATCCTCAAGTGGCGGTGCAAAGCGAGAACAGTTGCCGATGGACTCCACGCACACGCCTGGGCGCGAAACATCCATGACAACCTGGGAATTCAAGAACTGGGGCATTACCTGATGCTTTGGCGGCGGCTGGAGCAAGTCATTCTCATTCCTCACTGACCAACCAGACTAGCTAATCTGGAAGTGGAATTCAAGCGGCAACTACTCGGCACGCTCCTGCTACCTTGCCACGTTCGAGGGCTCCCACAGATGTGATGCCTGGAAGCTGATTTGGAAAACATGGGCGCCACCGCGCGTCAACTTTTTCAATTGGCTGGCCAACAAGAACCGTTGCCGGACCGCTGACAGACTTCGCCGTCGCCGCCGACCACACAAACAGCGATGTGTTCTCTGTGACCAAGAACCAGAGACGATGCATCACCTGCTGATCACATTGCCCTTTCTCTCGGCAGATCTGTTAGAGACGCTTTCCTGGCTGCGGATGACTTGCAGACCACCTGACAATGATGCTTCGCTCAATGACTGGTGGATCACCGCCCGACAAGCCACTCCCAAAACAATGCGCAAAGGACTAGCCTCGGCAACCTTGCTGACTCCCTGGATGCTCTGGAAGCAACGCAATGCTTGCGTGTTTGAGGGAGAGCAACACCAGCTGATGCGAAAGATCAAATCTGAAGCCATGCTATGGCTAGAGCAGGAGTACCTGGACTACATGTTGTCCTCCCACCAACCTGGGATGTTCATTAAATCGCTGTTATCAAACTTTACTTAGCTTCCTCGGAGGCTTGTATCAGTAAACTCGTCTATTTAATGAAAAGAAACGCACAGTCTTTGCGCTTTCTCGGAAAAAAGACAAAAATTATACAGATGACACAGAAAAATGGTCTTTTTATGGATGTTTTTACGTCTGCCATCTCTTTTGTCCTGACTCGAAGATAATATCTGTACCAATATAAAAAAGTTAGGGTTTGAAACAAGCCATCAAATCTCATATCACAGAAATTAAGTTGAGTATATGATATTGTGTTCTGATTGCACATTTAATCTCTTAATAACACAATACTAATTACCCTTTTTAACCTCTCTTTTCAAATTATGATGACTTCCACAACTTATTTATCATTTCTTAGTCATGACTCTTGACGCTGTGATTACTGACCTTATGTGACTCAACATACAATGTATTGTTATACAATATTGTGGTTGTATCGTTTTTTCTTTTTTTCATAAATTTTGTGCCAAGTTCACAGTTTTTTAGTATAGTCCGGCAGGAGGATCAAATTTGGTTACATTATACCTTGAGGGACGTATGTTATATATATTACCATGTTAATATGTGTTTTCAAAAAACATTGGATAAAGTATAATGGTTTGGCTGGCCAGAAAAAAAAACAGCTTTTATGGAGTTAAGACTAGGAATTTTGAATTGGATACTAGAGAATCAAGGTAATATGCTTGCGTCTTGAAATGAGGTACTTTGTAAATAAGTTGAATGAAATATAGATTGTGTTTTCTCACATATACATGTTTGTTGTGTGAAATTTACATCTTCAAATTCATTGTAAGAACTGTGCTGCAAGTGTCTTAACTAGTCCCAAGATATTCGACATCCGTTTATAATGTTGTATGTGGGCTATTTGTCTCCTTAAGTCATGTGTAGTTGCGCCATGGCATCATAATTTTTGTTTACTAACTAAGGTCATCCATTTTCAGGGTCTTGTTTTTTTCAACTGGTACGACAAGCAACATAACAAGAAACCAGCGGAGTATATTTGGTCAGGATCCGATTGGCCATCAGATGGCTGGGCTTGTTCTGAATCTACACGCACACCTACACCTGCTGCAACTCTTATTTCACCTAGTGCTCGTCTTGGGAGAAGAGGACCACATCTTGGTTCACATGGAGCGACTATAGGTGTAAGTTCTTTGGCAAAACCTGGAAGAGACTTAACTGGTGGTGGAGCATTTGGAATTCCTGGTTATGCTGGTATTGGGGCCTCTGGGTTTGGGTGGGGCGAACCTGACGAATTTGAGGATTTTGTTGATCCTCCAGCAACACTTGAGAACATTCATTCAAGAGCACTATCACGACATCCATCTCTGCCATTTTTGCTAGTTGGGTCAAGCAATACACATGTGTATTTATGGGAGGTAAATATTCCTTTACAGAATATTGTGCAGAATTGTCAATTATGTCAGGAAACCCTGTCAGGACCTCCTTTTTTATTTGCATAACTTAAACGTCATGTGCGAAGGATCATGAGAGTAAACAGCCGACAAAACTTAAATGGCCATTATTTTTTGAATCCATATTATCTTGGAGACGAAGGGGAGCCTTGGCTCAGTGGTAAAAGCTGTCGCCTTGTGACCAGGAGGTCACGTGTTCAAGTCGTGGAAACAGCCTCTTGCAAAAATTGCAGGGAAAGGCTGCATACAAAGACCCTAAGTGGTCCGACCCTTCTCCGGACCCTGCGCAAAGCGGGAGCTTCATGCACCGGGGCTGCCCCATATTATCTTGGAGACACAACATGTAACTGATGGCATGATAAGAGTTTTATAGAGACTGCTTAGCTTTTGATATTATTACTAGATATGTAGTTTGTACGTCTAAGTATTCACAAATCAATGAATGTATATACCTGGAAATGTTTTTTGTTGCGAGAACCAGGAAATGAATTAACATGAAAGAATAATATAATATGAGAAATAATTTCCTATTTATGATTAATTTTTTCTGTAGTTCGAGGATAGGAATGATAATATCGCATGTCATTGATTAGAAGAAAGCATTTATTTATCAAATTAAAGAACATATAATTTTGTAAGATAAAATTGGAGGGTTAATGTGGAGATTTTTCTATGTATCTTTTTTAGAATGTGAAGCACATATTAAGTACACTATAAGTATTCTACCATCGGAGGTGTGCCCACGGCTCACCTTTCTGCTATTCTGCTCTATAAAATTTCAGTTTCATAATGTACATCTCATTCTATTTTACTAGTAGAATAGAGTAAAGTCATTTGAGGATAAAGCTTTCCTGTTTTTTTTTGGAGGAATCATGAGCTTTATTAATCAGAAAACACAGAGTTACAATCAGCCTCTAGGCTGTGAACTAGAAACGGCGGACACTCCGCTAGCCAACTCTATGGCGTCCCATTTGTGCAAGAGAATTCAGCACAATTGTGAGCCACATTATTCACTCTTTTTCTTTGGTTTGTCAACCCACTTTATGATATATCAGTCCATGCCTTTTACAAAATTATGTATTTCTGTTTAGTGTGCATGCGACATACACTTCCTATATGGTTGCGAATGTTGGCCCCCTTGAACTTGATGCCAGGTTCATTTTAAGCCTTGCACTGTGCTCCCACTAGTTCACAGTACTTGTCACATGGATATCATGTCTTTAAAACGTTACTTTTGACCACTAATTTTTATTTGCAATGCATCTAAAAGACCTAATAAAATTATGATATCATGAAAGCACTTGCCGAGGATTTCCAAGTATTGTGAACCTAAACTCTTATAAGTTTATAAGTAACAAAACAGTAGTGTTTGCTGAATAGCTACATGTTCCAATATTTGTTGGGCCAGTCGAAAGGTTTATCATGTCAATACCTATAACTACAAGGCAGTTTGAACTAGATATGCTCCTGACCATTGATAACTTTTGTGTTTTTTACAGTTTGGTAAAGATAGTGCAAGGGCTACTTATGGTGTTCTCCCTGCTGCTAATGTTCCACCGCCTTATGCACTTGCTTCTATATCAGCTGTTCAATTTGATTATTATGGGCAGCGGTTTTCCACTGCTGCATTAGATGGTACAGTTTGTACATGGCAAGTTGAGGTGGGTGGAAGAAGCAATGTCCATCCTACAGAATCATCTCTGTGCTTTAACGGCCATGCCTCGTATGTGGACTGAACTTTTTCATATAATCATTACTCCTGCTCGATACAGTTATGCTGTGTCTTAATGGTTTATTTTTATTTTTTGAGCTTTTAGTGGTTTTCTTATTGATCACAGGGATGTTGCATATGTGGATGCAAGTGGATCTGTTCTTGCTGCAGCTGGATGCAATTCAAATGCTGCAAATGTTGTTATCTGGGACATGCTAGCTCCACCAGCCACATGTCAAACTTCTATTGTGTGTCATGAAGGTATTCAACTAAACAATCTATTCTGGTTTTGAACTTGAAATACTAATGTATAACAGACCAAAGTGTTGCATTTAGAAATATTAATAGTCTAGAGCAGAAATTATAAATGTAACAACTACTAAGAAATGACCATTGACAAAATAGTGGACTGCTGAATTGGACAGTGATAACATTTATGCTGAACATGCACCAAACTCCATGCCATTTTGTATTAGAAAAATACACCGAGAAGGCCCAAAAGTAAACAAAGGTTGCAAGGGTGACAACAAATAAAGAACCAACAAAAGAGAAAAGGACAAGATAAAACAACACGAAGTTTATAAGCCACCCTGGGACCGAGAACTAAGAGTGTGGAGCTAGGATTTCAGGAGATTCTTTGCTCCAGTCAGCTTCCAGAAATCAACCTCAATTAGAATCCCGTTGACCAGTAATTGGCAGTCCCGTCCCGTCCCTCAAAGACACAATTTGCACAGAAGCCAGATTCACCAATCCGTATGAGCAGCGACCATACCCCTTTCCTTTTGTTTCCTGTATATTCTGTGGCATCCACAAGCTAACCATTGAGCTCCTTCTCTGCCACGGGGGTGATAGCCTGCAATCCATACTCCTTGAACACTCGCTAACAAACTAAGCTGGAAAATACACAGCTTACGAGCAGATGGGAGATGGTTTCATCATCCTTTTCACACAGGCAGCAGTCGTTAGGGTGCTGGAGCCTGCGTTGTGCCAGTCAGTCTGGTAACCAAGCAAATATTATCTGTAACCACCGCCCAATATAGTTAGTTTGGCAGCCACGAAGGCGCTTCTATCTTCCATGTGACGCCTGGTAGATTTTGCGGAATGTGCACAGGACTCTCAACGATAGGCGAACTTGTCTTAGCTCAAGGGAGAGGTTATCCATGGATCCAACTATAAAGTCTTGTGCGCTTGCCATTGCCAATGATTACCTTGGTTGACACGTGCAGCCGCTGGGTGCGCATAAGCGACAGGACAGCGTGAAGGCTGAAAGGCGGCACTTGTCTTCCATGAATCCACCACGAGCTGGCGTGGGGGCAGGGTAAGGGGTGGTGCTTGCAGCCCCTGGAGGATACATAGATGGAGCTCCTTACCCTTGCTCCAAGACGACCAGATGGGATCCACAAAAAGCCATGCCCACAAGCTTGACTCTGAGGAGAGCAGGCTCTCCATGTATCCAGAGCCAATGCCACCCGGAGATTGATCGGGAGCGGATGTGGAGCGCAACGAAGGGGTACGACCGTCGTGTGTGTGCAGAGGTGGGGATAGAGCTTCGCAAGCTTCGCAGGAGAGTTCTGCCAAGCAGCAGTGAGGGGTCGGTGGTTTGCTACTGCTGAAGAGAATTGGCACAGTGAAGACGTTAGGAGCACCATGTTACACACCCCAAGTTCAGACAGACCACTAGGGTATGATGGCCCTGCTCTTCAACAATTGAACCAAGGTGCTGTTCACAGAGTGACCCAACAGTGCTGCAGTCTGACAGGTTGTTGCAGCATGGGCCATGACAGCGGTGCAGATCAAAGCCAGCATATTGAAATTTTATTTTGATAATCTATCAAAACAAAGAATATCTTCTGCACCACCTGATCAAGACGACTTTGTTGTTCATGCTCCGAATTGCATCTAAACAATAAAAAACTAAATATGTTGATCTGTAAGTTTATTGTTAATAAGGCCTTTATGTGTGGAATTGCATGTCTTTGCACATAATCATAGCAACACAGAGGTTCACTGCTATGGTTGACACACTTCATGTTGTAGGAGGAGCACGTTCTCTTTCTGTGTTTGATAACGATATAGGCTCTGGAACTGTCTCACCGCGGATTGTAACTGGTGGGAAAAATGGAGATGTGGTGTTGCATGATCTCCGTTTCATTTCTACGGGAAAGAGTAAGCATCACAAAACTTCCGCTGGTAGTAGCTCCAGTGGGGTGATTTGGCATATACCAAAGGCTCATTTAGGTAAGTTCTCACATTGCCATGTCAGTCGTCAGTTCTGAAGTTGGCTTTCTCTTTAACCGCTTGTCTACCATCTGCAGGAAGTGTCACAAGTGTATCAACCGTTCCGAATACCACCCTGTTCTTGACTGGAAGCAAAGATGGAGATGTGAAACTTTGGGATGCTAACAATTCCCAGCTGGTCTTTCACTGGCAAAAGTTGCATGAGCGGCACACATTTTTTCAATCAACCTCTAGGGGCTTTGGCGGTGTTGTTAGGGTATGCAATATTAAATAAAATTGTAGATAATCATTGACAACCTTGTCGTTGACTTTTGATTATGTTATGACATGTTTCTTTCATTAATACATCTAAGCGCTGATTGCAGGCTGGTGTAACAGATATCCATGTCTTACCTGATGGCTTTGTTTCGTGTGGTGGTGATGGATCTGTGAAGCTTGTGCAGTTAAAGAATAATTTTGCTGCAGCACATCTGCACTAGAGCTAGCAAGACAGGAGATATGCGCCAGTATGGTTTTGTTGTCGTGAAAGTGCTTGTTGATTTAATATCATCCTAAATGGCTTCTCCATGAGTTGTTCTGCTGTTGTAACTGATGGCACAGCAACAATGTGGCAGACTTTAAAGAGCTCGGAAAAATCTAAACATTTTAGCGTGAGCTATATCTATCTCAAGTTTGTATACAAATGAGTCCTGTCTGGATGGAGGACACGGGGGAGTTCTTAAGCCTTCTGTATATAGTGGGTTACTTTTGGTGTTTCTTTGTAGGCAATATATCTTTGCAATTTGCACCAGACATTGCAAACATAATTTTCTGTAAACGAGGGCAAGTTTGTCTTGATTATTGAGTGGGATGAGTACTCTAGAAGTGAAGCACATGGAGGATGTGAAGTTGTAAAGTAGTAGGGTGACATCAAAGTACATAATATTTTGGTTGTTTGTTCGCACAATGCAGAACTGCTGAATATTTTTGCTGATTCATGATATACAGCCATATGGTTATGATATATCAATACTGTGTAATTATCATATGATCCAACATGTAACAGGTACCTGATCCAATTTTTATTTTCTAACTGTACCTGTTGCTATGTTTCATCATTCCTTTGTGCTGGTGTTTCATATAACTAGTTTTTTATCATCATGGTTCTACGATCTGTTGGTAATTATGATGCAGTTTACTAGATGATATTGTCTGTGCTTTATTCAAGTAATTTTGGTGGTGGAAGACTCCCAGAAGTAAGTTTACTGAGGCAATGATAATATGGTGACAAATCAAACCATAGTTGATGAATACATTGCTGCTCAGTTGTTCCTGATTATCTGCTATGGTTCTCAGACCACATTTATTGGAAGAGACATCTTGGTTCCTGATTGCTGCTCAGCGCGACAAACTCAAATGTTTCTGTAAGCTGAATGCTGAGAGTATCAGCCTATCAGGTGAGTGAACAAAGCTGCTAACTCATGATGCAAGTCTTAAAACATGCAAGAGTAACTGGGACATCTTTCCAGAACCCCCTCTCTTGTGCTTACAATATTAACATGAATAACCTGTATTATGTTGCTATACAATGATGATCTTTATATCAAGGGTCGGTCACACTTATGCCATGGAAAGGCTGAAGCAGCAGAGCTATTCAGATACTGTGTAGTGCCATCTAGTGTCAGGACTCAGTAGTCCTCGAAGTAACAGGGCAGTGGTTCTTCTTTTCTAGATTTCCGCCTGCTGAGAAGCGACTTGAGAAACTTCTTGCTCTTCTTTGGAGTCTGCTCGCCTTCCTTGGAATCATCACTGTACCTGTCAGCGTACGACCGCAGCGGTGCCAATCTTTTGGGATCTGAAGTGGTGTGCATCTTCAGAAATAACAAATTTGTCAGTGTTACAAGGCATATAACTCATTTATTCCTGGTGGTCTTATGTATACAAGCTGGCTTGATTTACCTGGACCCTGACACTTGATGTCTTGAGCAAGGATGGCTTCTTTGAGAGTGATCCAGATCTTGTGAGTGGAGTTATTGAAGGAATTGGCGAATCCGACCTTTTATCTGCTTTGCAAAACAAAAATTGATTATCGAACATTAGTATATTCAATTGAAATCGGTGCAGATTAAGAGATCATTTCACGGAAGTAGAAATGTTGCAGTCATGTACCACCATCAGCTGCTGAACTTACTGCTACTTCACTGGCTTTACCTTTTTTGTTAGGTATTGCAGTCTCAGAAGGTGTCACGAAGCGAGGATGCTGTGCTGGAGAGGACGAATGTGCACGCTGAGAAGGTGCACGAGCCATCGACCGAAGCTTGCTGCAAATGACAACATTCAGTTTTGAGCACTTGGCTGCGAACAGAGAAAAAGGAAAGTGACAACGCAGGCTGAGTTGTTCTTGCAAATTGAAACTGACCGGAATGAAGGTTGCTTTTCTTTAGTTTTTGGTTGGGATGCAGAAGCAGCTGCTGCCAATGAAAAAACATTTCAGGTAAAAAAAAGTTAACAATATGCATCTGGGCTTCATGGATTGAAGATTCTTACCGCTGAAGGCTTGATGCATCTGGGCAGTCCTGTTCTTGACCTTATTCATCTCGCTGAAGTTGGGCACAGCATTGGGAAATGATTCACCTCCTGCTAAGATTATTAAATTAAGAGATCAAGATGTCTCACCCAAGTCAACTCTTATTCACTTCTTGCACCGTGAATGTGCCGACAAGCTTCGAAACAGTCACAGGCCAGGTGCAAGGTATCTCATTCTCATGGATACTTACCTGGTAAGATGTACCTCTTGTGATAATTTGGAGCAGTGATCACCAAGGATTGCTGCGAAAGGCCTTCCCTATTCATGCTTGCTTGGCTCATTTGAGTTCTCTGAAACCAACCACTTTGTCAATGCAAAGTCATAAGACTGTGAGATAACTACTGCGAGGAGTTGTTAAAACCTGCTGGATGCAGGAGACCCGCAAATTGGCCTCGACGACCTCATCGAACCTTTGATCGACAAGGCTGGAGACCTTGAAGGATATGGACCCCAAGTGATCGACAGTGTTGACGAGGGCTTTCACAGCATACTCCTTAAGGTTGCTCATCACCCTGCATATATATGTGCTTAGACATAAAAGATGAGCAAACCAGGCTTTAAGTTGCAAATCCGTGGAAGCTTTGCAGATTAGCTACATGATCTGTGCAGCATACAAGAGGGAGCAATGGACATGACATACGCTTGCTTTCCGTCTTCCTGTATGTAGGCTAGTTCGAAATACTCTGCTGCAGAGTAGAGTTGCGACCGCAGAGTCTTGAGATCCTGCATAAAGAGATTGTTTTGAATCCTCAATTGCATCAGTTTGCAAGCAATATTTGCTCCAAATGCTGATTTCGGCACCAGTTTTATCATCTGGGCGTCAAGTTAATTGTAAAGAAGGTGCATCAAAGATGCATAGTCGTGGGCAGATAATAGGAGGGGAAGAGAAACCAAGAACAGAATGGAAAGTATAAACTGACCTTGATGGTTTCAGAGAAGACGAGGGGGGCCTCCATCTGCACCTCCTCCTGAGTGCTGCGCATCTCCGTGATGCCGGAGCCGGAGCAGGCGCCTCTCCCTTGGAAAGACCCCATTGCTTCCACCATTTTAGGCTTGAAGCTAGCCCCTCTGTTGCTTTGCCTCTCGAGCTCAAGCCCTCTTTGATCAGGAAGCTGAATGCAATTGTAGGAGGTTATGGCTATGGTGAATTGGTGATGCAGAAGAGGGGAAGCACTGATGAATTCTACGAGCTGGGAAGAAGAAGACCGCAGGGGTTAAGCAGAAGGAGGAGGAGGCATGTCATTAGCACGACAAATATTTAACTAGTACCAGAAGAGTCGTTATGGCGATGGCACGGCAACGGCAGAAACAGCTATAAATAATGTCATGCGAGGCAAGGCAACAGGAGACCCCCTTTTTTTTTATCGAAGTAAGGCTCTACTCACTCTACTGGAGGTTGACTGGTGACTGCATATGTAGCACATTGGCATCAGATGGTCCAGTGTAATTAAGGCGAGAATACACCCTGGGAGATGTATTAATCATATAGAAGAAAGGCCGAGATGGCCGAAACAACGCCAAGACTGGCTACAACTCACGCAGCACCACACGATACACAGCTTACAACGCCAACCAAAGCACACGACAACGAAGGCTAGCCTTGCACTGCCACCCACCAAGAATGGCGAGGGGCGAGGCACAGAGTCGAAGGGCCGCGTCACGCCCGAAGTAGAGCTCCCGGATCCCGTCCCCCTACAGCAAGGAGCAGTCAAGAAAAGCCTAGTGACAAGCAAGCAGTACAGGGTGAAGTGAAGTTGGTAGGGCTAGGCGCTGATTTAATCCGACCAGTGTTGAGGTGGTTAAGCAATCAATCAGTCAGTCAAATCTGCTTTGGCTCACACTGTGCATATATGCAGGTAACCAAAAGGTCCAAAAGCGAGAAGGCAGGCTGAGATTTGGTTGGGATGCTGGACCGGACGCTTCTTTGCTTTCTCTGCCTTCTTTTCTTTCTATATCTTGCGCGTGCATGCTCATCATTCATGCCCCATGCATATGGGCCCATCTTCATGAGTCACCACACCAAACACTGCTGGTCGAATCATAATCAAGACTCTGAAAGTACTCTTCTCAACAACAATCTCATACTTCTACTCTCTCTCTGCAATATCAATCCCCTGTTTGCAGGCACATTACAAAATCCAACAGAACTGCAACTCCTGTACCATCTCTAGGCTCAACTCCAAGCAGCAACCTTGGGGGCGGTGAATCATTACACATGGATTAACTAGTATTATTTCCTCTGTTTGGGACATCATCGGTTTTAGCCTTGATTAAGCAAAGTCAAAAGTGCTCTGTCCCCTATGTCTCAGCCATGGATACAACTAGTACTCCCTCTGTTTTAAAATATAAGATGTTTTAGCTTTGTGAAGCAAATATATCTAGACATTTTTCAGTACGTAGATTCACTCGAATAGACACACTAAAATGTGTCTAGATACACTTACTTCACAAATCTAAAACATCTTATATTTTGAAACGGAGAGAGTACATTATTTTATGACAGTTATGATCGATCCTCCCTAGCTTTCTCCCACTCTTGTCATTTCCCCCCCCCCTTACCTCAGCCTCGGGCAGCGGCACTGGAATTGCCGGATGGGGATGGATTCGCTGATTCAACAGAAACTGGCGCATTTCGCGCCGGACCAGCAGGCGTAAGTGGCTCTGGATGAAATAGACGGATGTAGGTACTAGTGTGAGAGATTTTTGTGGCCAGTGCGGCTTGTTCCTTTTGTTGGGTTCGTCAAATGGCAAAGTCTTCCTTGGCTCCTAGCTAATGGATGTGTTTACAGGTTGTCATCATCATGTTATAGCAGATCCTCTGACGTTGTTAACCCTGACATGCTCTGACTTTCGGTCGCTTACATGTGGGTCCCATGTTTGGTAGACCCCGGTTGTCAGTGACTCAACTGCAGGGGAAGGGCACGTCAGGGATCCTTTTCCCATGTTATAATGTTCAGAACAGAAATGATTCGTACATAGTCGCTCCCATGACGTGACGTCTAGTTCCAGCCTGCGCATTATGAAGTTCTGCCATAAATCATTCACACGTTTTCTCCACACGTTCTCTTATCTGGCAGTATTATTTTTATGTCAGTAGCTTCTCCAGAAATTCCTAGCATTGTACTCCCTCCGTTTCCAAAATGTAAGACTTTTTAGAAAGCTAACTTAGCTCTCTAAAAAAGGTTATATTTTAGAACAGAGGTAATAGTATAAAAGAAAGAATATAAGCCCTTCACGTAACTAAGGGTAACTATATAATTTGCAGTGGAATATTTCTTTGGGTGGTTCTTGGCCCATGTATGTTTCCCTTTTTTCTCCTCAGGTGAGAGAATAGTTCGGTGTTTTCACTTGGTACGACTAAAAAAAGACTAAGGTTTGGTATATATTTTGAGCTGTCTTCCGAAAAGTACAAGATTATGTCATAGAATAAGAAAGAGTTTGAAGACCTCAAAGATTTGCTAGTTTCTTTTAGACTTTATTTTGTAATCATTAAAGACAGCTCGTATATCTCTACCATGTATTATTTGTTACTAGCTGAATACCCATACGTTGCAACGGGTCTATAAATAATAAAAGTTTTATAAAAAATATATTACATGAAAACTTTGTTTTTGAGTTTCACTGAAATATGATTTTTTTATCGGGGGCTGTTGATATTTAGTTTTTATAGGGAATCCCGTTGTAGCCTCGCACGGACGTGTTTTTATCTTTCCCGGTGACACTGCTCTCATGCTTGGTCCGATTCACAGTATTCATATTTATATGATATGTTGTTACAGAAAAATCAATAATGAAATATACCAATAACATCAACATTACCGACAAGTAATATGTCTTGGAGGAAGTACAATATTTGTTATTTGTCAAATCCGGTTGGATAAAAATTGCCGCATGAAACACAACACCAAGTAGTTGCATGCAAAGATCTATTGTGCATATTGAATTTTATTCAGCCATCTTTCAGAGATAGACAGAAAATGCAACCACGATTTCTTGCAGTCGGGCACTAAAAGGCAAAGAAGTTCATTCATCAAAATTTTACATAAATTGAAGCCAGCTTAAATCAAGTTATTTTGCAGAAAAGATATCACCAAGTATGGTAGTACAAATATCTGGAGATGTTACTCAACATAAGAAAACCTCCATGCCTTCATATATAGTATCCTATACCCATTTTACTCCAGAAAGTTTCTCTGAAACTTTTCTCTAGTGATGCAGACTATCATTAACAAACTTCATATATAGTCTTCATTGTTAGGGAATGTCTATTCTCTAAACCTGCAAGTTAACAAAGCAGCTAGTAGCACAATAGACATTGTGGAAGGGTCGGAAACGAATTTTGAAGAACAGAGAACCTGACGGACCAACGGTGTTGCTGCACTTCCCCTTCTTTGAACTATGGTAGCGCTTGCTCCACCTTGTCCCCTCCTAGCCAGACCAAGAATTCCCAGAGTTCTGGGAGGGTAGGGGCCGATGACGACAGTCTGATCTCGCGCTGGTACGTATCCACTCGTTTCTGCGCTCGGTGAGTGCATCACCAGGACGAAGTCACTGCCGCCATCGTACCTTTGCCAAATCGCCTGTCTTCACACTTCGACCAGTCGCGCCAAATTTTAGCCTCGGTGGCCTTCCCTGTCTCCACCTGGAGCGACTACAGCTAATCTCCAGGGAGAACCGGTGTCGGCGGGGCGAACTCGACACAAGAAACCGACCAGCCCATACACGCGCAACGGTGTGGAGGAGCCCTCACGGCGGAGAGCCAAGGCTTTGTCCTTGGCGGCGTGTCTCCGAGCTCGCGACAAGGGAACCACAAAAATCCCCAATTCCCAGGACTTAGGCATCCTCCGCTCTGGGCAGTCGCGGGGATATCACCTCCGATCCGCCGCCGACAAAAACCCGGTGACCATACGTACGTCGCCCCAGATCGATTCCTCGCGGCCGCCGCTATCGCATGATTCCCGGCCAATTAGGCCGTGCCGTGCCACTCATTATTAGTTGATTTACCCACTCTGCTGCATGCTTGCTGCGTGATGTACTGCGGTTGGACGCGGCAATTCCCTGCCGGCTCCATGGGAGGCTGGGGTCGGTGCCACAGAAGAACAGATCAACCACGTGCAGGGACGCTGGGTAGTGGGTACGCCACCACGACGATGAACGAATCGATGGAGCTACGGAAGTCTGAGTTCGGCGGCGTAGCTGGGATCGTGGAAAGTCTATCGTTCGTTCGATCGCTTCCTTTTATCATGCATGTTGGTTGTTTATTGGTTAACGGACCATCACGTCCTCAAGCCGTATTATTAGTAGAGATTATAAATATATGGTATTGATTGTAAAAAAAAAGACCAACCTTTCAGAAGGGTGGTTCGTCTTGCATGAAAGAATTACTAGCTTCATCTCAAAAAAATACTAGCTTGTGACAAGCGCAATTTTTGATTGTTCCCGCCCACATGCATATGCATACAGACTGCTATCGTACTTCGCTCGCAAATACGAAAACTTCATCACGCTAACCAAAGTACAAAACTATACTACTCCCTCTGACCCAGATATATCCGTATTAGCAAAGATTAATATGAATTGGAGGGAGTACCATACACTATGAACCTAAGTATAGAAGTACACTGACCATACTATGATTATACTTGTGTTATGCGAAGTTTCCACTATTTTTTGATTTTTTTGAATTAGTTGTGCCTAAAAGTAAACCTAACCCTAGCTAAACACATAGAAATAGAAAAACTTATTTTCCTTGAAAAAAATCCATCTTGGCCTACATCATATTTTGGCTTATTCCAAGATACACGCGTGTGCCAAGTTTTGACTCATTTCGACAACATTTATTTTGGTTTAAGCCATGACGTAGGTAAACCTCATACGTTGACCGCATGAATAACCCTGTTGATTTATATTGCACTTTTTTTAAGCATTTTCAAATGTAGCATTAATTTATAGCTAATATCAGAATTAGGACACCGTCGTAACCGGCCGATGCGATTAGGACATATCATATCCGGCGGATACGAGTAGCTGGGGGGCCCGCATGTTGGCAGGTGTTGTCGCATCGGCCGGGCGCGAGTGGAGAGGAAAGGAGCCACGTCGGCCACCTGAAAAAGAAGTCGCACCCGGCGGATCCGACATGTCTGCATGCGGGGTGCTAACCCGGTCGGCACCCCCGCGCTGCACCCCAGTCGCCCCCACTCGCCCGTTGCTTCGCTCTCTTCTTCTCTCTTTGCTCTTTCACTTCTTCAGCTGAAACCTCTCATTCTCAAATCTGATTTCTTCGATCCTGAGAGCATTTCTTGATCAAAATCAGTGAAATTTGTTGCAAGAAGTAGAGGATAGCCCGATCTACAAATGAGTTAGCTTTAGGAGAAATTTCGTTGGTTCGTTTTGTCACATTTCGGAGTTGTAGGTGTAAATTTCCCTGTAGATGTTCTTGTGTTCTTGATGCTGTTCTTATGTTGTTGTGCAGGTTGAATCAGGTGTGGTTGAAGTTGTGTAACGTGAGCAAGTTTCAAGGTGGTGGTTTGCACGCTTCAAGGGTAAATTTTGGATGTGAAATCTCAGTCATTATATTTTAGTGGTGTAGTTTACAAGTGAATAAGTTGCTGTGTTTAGTCTCATATCGGTATAATAGCTGTAAAAATCTCAGTAGTTGTAATTTTGTTCTTGAGGCCGTTCTTGTATTGTTGTATAGGTTGATTCCGGTGCGTTGGAAGTGGTGTGACGTGAGCAAGTTTTGAGGTGGTGATTCGCACGCTACGAGGGTAAAAATCTTATTCTCAAATGGTGGTTGTGTAATTTTGTGTATATATATTTTAGCTGTGTATTTAACGAAAGTAGGATTTTTATGTAGCAGGAGTCATGTCTGGATTAGTTAGATTTGTTATTCATTATGGGTACGGTGCGGTCCGTAGCAGTGATGCTGGAGCTGATCTTAGTGACTTTGAGTATCATGAGTTGGAGTTCACAGATCCTGAGAGTATGCGTATTGGGGAATTCAAGAGGATGTTAATGGTGTTCTTAGGATGAGATCGTAAGCTGTACACTGTCAGCTTACAAGCATTGTGGAGCAACTCAACTAGCAATATATATTGTCAGTTGAAAGAGATAGAGCATACCTCTTAGTGGGTCGGCTGGTTGAAAGGGTGTGAGCGGCGGCAAACATCCCCGATCGCCCTTGTGGTTGCGAAGCCGATTACGGTCGGAGGGGAGGCCAAGTCAAGCCACAGCAGCCAGGCAATTGGTTTAGGTTCTTGGCAGAGCATGCAACCAGCTGATCAGCCTGCTGTGGCCATGTCATATGCCGACGACATTGGGTATGAAACAGGGCAGAGCAGTCATGCATTAGGTGCATCGACAGATGATGCAGGTGGCGAGATATTTTCAGACGATGAAGATGAGGTATTGCAGCAGCAGATGGAAGCTGAAGATGTTGATGGAGATGCTGATGATATTAATTCATCTGACTCTGATGAAGAAGATGATCAGGATGAGGCCCCGATTCCGAAAGAATGGAATCAGGACTTCTCAAATTTAATGAGAGTGAACGAGGGGCACGATTCGGCATGGGAGTATCACCCGAACAGCATCTCAGCCGGTTCATTATATCCCGACAAGCAACGTCTTCAGGATGCAATAACTAGTTGGGCAATGTCCACGCAGAGGGTATTTAAAACAGTCGCGTCAAACAAGAAATATTTGACAGTGGAATGTACCAACGAGAGATGTCCCGCTAGGGTGCATGGCTACCTCTGCAAGAATGACACCTTCTGGGTGGTGAGCGACCACGTGCAGCACACATGTATTATTAGGAACCAGTTGGTGGATCATAAGAACCTGAGTTCCACTCTCGTAGCTCGACTATTTCATACACAGATAGTCGAGGGCAAAGCTATGGAGGTGAAGGCTATCCAGAAGACAGTGAAGCAGAGATACAAGTACAACATATCTTATGGTAAGGCCTGGAGGGCTAAGCAGAAGGCGTTGGAGACGCGATTTGGGTCATTCTTTGACTCGTACGACTCGGTTGTTCGTATGTTGCATACGTTGCAGGAAAGAAATCCGGGCACCTATGTTGACATCCAAGACTCATGGTTTGCGGAGGACTCTACTGTGAAGGTTTTGGAACGAGTGTTTTTCTCATTTAACATATGCATCGAAGCATTTAGATACTGTCGACCGGTGTTATGTGTGGATGGAACATTTTTGACAGGCAAGTACAAGGGTCAGATTTTGATGGCCATTGGACAGGATGGAAACAACCAAATCGTCCCATTTTTGACAGGCAAGTACAAGGGTCAGATTTTGATGGCGCATCCGAAATGACATGGATGAATCTGAAGCTGGTGGACCAACTCGACAATGCTTTCTATGCAATACATGGGGACATAAGGATGATAAATGTCCAACTTTCTACCCAAACCGAGCTACTCGAGGACGTTCGAACCGTGGAAGAAGAGGTCGCGGAAGAGGAAGAACGTAGATAATATGTCAGGAACTACGTTTATATTTGTAATATGTGAGAAACTACGTTTTTATTTGTAATATGTGAGGAACTATATTAATATTTGTAATATGTGAGGAACTATATTTTTATTTGTAATATGTGAGGAACTACATTAATATTTGTAATATATGAGAAACTACGTTTTTATTTGTTACTTTGTTTGGAACTACGTTTTTATTTGTTACTTTATTTACGTTGTACTAATATTTCTTGTTCATACGTGCAGGTATGGAGTATCCATGGATGCTTGATGAACGCATTGAATATGATCATCGGGGCAGATTGCTGAAATATTATGGATTCCACGATAATACTCATCGTATCGAGCCTCTACAGTGTCGCACTCCAAATGAGTACTGGATGATACACCCTGCTTGGGTAGAAAGGTACAAGTCATTTGTATTGATATTACTAATAATTCTTGCCTTTTGATTATCTATTACTAATATGTTTAAATTTGTTTATAGGTTGAAGTGGGCTGGACTTCTACCTTTTGCACGACTGGTAGAGTCAACCCGCGAGGACTTGGAGTTGCATCCTCGTCATGAGGTGATAGAGACCGAGAGGAAGATGACCTTGGACAGGGCTTTGCTCAGTGGCTTAGTGGACCGGTGAAGACCGGAAACCCACACGTTCCACTTCCGTTGGGGTGAGATGGCTCCTACTTTGCAGGACGTCTCATACTTGTTGGGACTTCCGTTGGCTGGTCATCCCATAGGGCCATTGAAAGCACCTAGAAATTGGGCGGCGGATCTTTTCGCTCGTTTTAACGGAGTCCGTGGAGACGTGGCATTTCCGGATATAGATTCCTCGCATGGGCCTAAATATGCTTGGTTGAGGGAGTTTCAGGTATATTACTGCATTGCTATTTCATGCAATCTATTTCGAAATTTGGTTGCACTGTAAATTCATATGTTTTCTCATTCTTGTCTATGCAGATATGGAAGTTTCAACAGACTACTGAAGAACATATTACTCGGTCCTTGGAGGCGTACCTGATATGGTTGTTTGAGAAGATTATGTTCATAGAGAGTCACGGAGACACTATTTCTGCGGGTTTCATCCCTATTGCACTTGAGATTGCTAATGCAGTGACTCTGGATGACATTACACCGAGGAGTTGGGGTTCTGCCTTGCTAGCAGGCACATACAGAGCTATGTGTATTAGTTGCCGCAAGAGTAAACCACGTTCTGTCCTCCTTGGATGCCCACTTTTTCTTCAGCTATGGTCGTGGGAGAGATTTGCAATTGGACGCCCAGACATTAAAGTGAGTGACCCATTTCCTGCTGACGAGATGGTGGATCCTGATGACATCGACATGCCAACTATTGCTACACTTTGGACACGTCGAAAGGTACATGCGTAACGATATTGTTTTCATTTTGCATTGCTGAAATACGTATTTCATAAACTAACTGTTAATTTTTACATACAGAGACGGTTTGCCTTTGACCAGGTGAGGGGCTGCTACCAGTCGATTACCGAGGCATTTGATTTTTACCCCGGCGATGCGGTAATCTGGGACCCATATTCGCCTGCTAGTATCGCAGCTAGATATCCTGGTGGGCTTTCTTATTTGTGCACAAGAGATCATGAATACTGGCTTACGAAGTCCAAGATTGTGTTTGATATATTTGTGGAGGAGATGTCTCAACAGAGGGTTATGAGACAATTTCATCTTCTTCAGGATATAGTTCCACCTCCAGCGGATGAGCCATTACTAGCAAAAATCCACTTGTAAGTATTGTTGACTGCTGCTATTTTTTATAAGATACATATGTGCAGACTGCTTCTATTTTTTGTAAGATATATACGTATAGACTGCTGCTACTTTTTATAAGATACATACGTGCAGACTGCTGCTATTATGGTGCTAATGTTATAATTTGCAATAACAGGTTAAAAAAGAAGGGCACAAATAGGACCGTGGAGAAGTGGCTAACATTTGTTGGGAAATACATTAGAGAGTGGGAATATGCGCGGAATAATGTTTGGTCCTCTGAAAGAGCATTTGCCCCCATGTGTGATTTTGGTAATTAATGACAATCCCTATAGACTAATGTTTGCATCGAGTTATATTTGTAGGACTTGTCCGTAGACAACGCTTGAGCCATATGTTGGTTTCAAGGTTGTAAGAAGATGCAAATAAAGAAGTTCATGTGATGATCCAGGGAGTTGAGCCTATAGAAGACATCATCATTATGAAGGAAGAAGATGAAGTCCAATGTTGATCAAGTCGAAGCGCAAGTTCAAGATAGGCATATAGAAGATAGCGCAATCAAGAAAGGTAGTCCAACTTGAGAAGATCAAGATCGTCACTATCTAGCTCAAGTGGAAGGCGCAAGGCAAAGGTATAATCTTGATAGGTTTTCTTTCTTACCGGTCTCATAGTGTTTGGGAGACCAGGTTTTAGGATCGATAGCCATACTATCAAGAGGGGCTCTCGAGTGAGTAACTTATTCGTATTGTTCGGAGAGAGCTCAAACCTTTGCATACTTGGCATTATCCTTCTTGGTTCTTATTTGGCTTTTATCCATGTGAGGTTCTAGAGCTTGTGGTTATTTCCATGACAAGCTCTAGCTCATCAAAAACAGATTTCATATGGAACTCTAATTGCGTTTTTGGTGTTTGGAGGTTTTACCGATTCATCTTTATAGCTAAGTCAAACCTTTTATCATTTGGTTTCATCCTCTTTTGTTGGACTATGATGTTTCTATGGATGATGTTGTAGAGCTCATCGTGGTGATTCCAACGAGCCTAAGATCATCGAAAACGGAGTCCGGATGCAAAAGTTATCGCTGTTTTCGTGTTGCTCACTTTTCTTGGGCGGATTATCCGGCCCAGTTTTGGAAAAATCCGGCCTTAAATCTGAGTGACGCGCACTTTGCCAACTTCTGGTCCTTAGCCATTTTCAGGGGGGGGGGGGCGGATTACCCGGCCCAGTTTTGGAAATATCCGGCCGAAATATCCGGCCGCCGGATTATCCGGCCCAGTTTTGGAAATATCCGGCCGAAATATCCGGCCCCGGATCTGGACGACGCGCGCGAAGTCCTTAGCAGTTTTGGGGGGGAGGGCGGATTATCCGGTCCAAACTTGGACCGGATTATCCGGCCCTGCTGTACTGCAACGGCTACAATCCCGGGAGGGGTATAAATACCCCTCCCCTTCTTCAAGCTTGGGTTAGCTCGTTTTCCCCTCTCTCTCCCTCCATTGTTGACCTTGGAAAGCTTGCCCTTCTCTCAATTCCTCCCATGATTCTTGCATATATTTGAGGGAAAAGAGAGAGGAGATCTAGATCTATATTTCCACCAATCACTTCCTCCTCTTTGTGAGGGGAACCCATTGGATCTAGATCTTGGAGTTCTTTGTGGATTTCTTCCTTTGTTCTTCCTCTCATATCCCTCCATAGCATTTGTTGCTTTGGTAGGATTTGGGAGAGAAGGATTTGAGCACTTCGTGTGTTCTTGCCATTGCATTTGGTGCATCGGTTTGAGTTCTCCTCGGAGATTCGGTAGTGAAAGTTCGTTGAGCTTTTTACTCTTGGGTTCTAGGAGCCCTAGACGGCTTAGTGGCTTAGTGGTTACTTGGGGACCTCCAATTAAGTTGTGGAGATCTTCCCAAGCTTTGTGGTGCCTCCGTGGCAATTACTTGGGGACCTCCAATTAAGTTGTGGAGATCTTCCCAAGCTTTGTGGTGCCTCAGTGGCGATTCTTGGGAGCCTCCAATTGAGTTGTGGAGATTGCCCCAAGCTTGTACGGGCTCGGTGACCGCCCTCAAGTGTCCCATAGTGGTCGGGTCTTCCATCTTGGTGGGAGGGCTCGAGGAGATTACGGTGAGCCTCCGTGGCGTTTGGGGAGCCTTGTGCCTCCACACCGCTCCAACGGAGATTAGCACTCGCAAGGGTGTGAACTTCGGGATACATCATTGTCTCCGCGTCCCTCGGTTATTTCTATACCCGAGCTCCTTTACTTATGCAATTTACTTTGTGATAGCCTTCGTGCTTGAAGTTATATATATCTTGCTATCTCATAGTTGCTTATCTTGTCTAGCATAAGTTGTTGGTGCACATAGGTGAACCTAGTTTGTTTAGGTTTTGTATGCTTGGCAAATTAAACGTTAGTTTTATTCCGCATTTGTCAAGCCACTCGTAAAAGTTTTAAATCGCCTATTCACCCCCTCCCCCTCTAGGCGACATCCTTGTACTTTCATTTGGTATCAGAGCAAGGTCTCTCATTTTAGGGCTTCATCGCCTTGAGAGCAAAGATGTCGGCTAGGGGATTAGTGCACAATCACACTTTTATATTTGATGGCACTAATTATGATATATGGAAAACTTGCATGCTTATCCACTTTCGAGATATGGACCCAAATATAGAGAGAATTTTAGATATGGGTTTCTCTCCTCCTAAGGATCCCCAAAGTCTATCTTTAGAGGATAAGAGAAACTCTTATCTTAATTCTCGAGCTTCTAATGTGCTTGTTGATTTTGTGAGTGATGCAGTTATTCTTGCAATCATGCCTTTCCGTAGCGCTCATGAGTTTTGGACAAAGCTTCAAGACAAATATGATATGTCCAACAAGATTGAGGATGATTGTATTCCCTCCACTTCCGGTCGTGATGAACTCTCTTCCACTTCACCAAAGTGTAGCAAGACACAAGGTAACTCTATGGTGAGTGGTGATGGAAATTGCAATGTTGATAGTGAGCTTACTTGTGATGATCATTCTCCTCTATCTCATTGCCATGATTCATCTTTGGACTTAAACACTTCTAGCACCATAAATGCTTTACATGCTTGTGTTGATAGTCCTTGCATATCATGTGTATGCTCCTTGAACACATCTCATAATGATATGCTCACTTCGTCTTGTTGCCATGATATAAATACCTCTAGTTCCTCTAGTTGTTGTGTGTCTAACAATGTAGAGGAAACCGGAAATTCTATTGGCCAAGACATGGTCTCTCTTGGAGCTTCAAGTATTTATTCATCATCATCTAGTGCTTCCCACATTTGCCTTATGGCTAGGGCTTCAAAGGTATCTCCTACTTTGGAACCCAATATATCTAGTGATGATGATAATGAGGATAATGAAGAAGAGGATGGTGATCTTGCTTCTTTAATTGAGAAGAGTGAAATGATTTTTCATGCTACTCATAAGAATAAAATTGCTTGCTCTTACTTCTATAAGATTTTAGCTATTGCCACCGAGAGTAATAAAATTATTGAGGAGCCTGAAAATACCATCTTTAAAATGCAAGATCATGCCCGTGATTATGCGGATGAGATTGCGGATCTAAAAGAAGCTCTTGAAGAAGCACAAACCACCAAAGAATCTCTTGAGGAGACCTTTACTCTAGAATTGTCTAAAGTAAAGAAATCCCATGAAGGAGCATTTGAGGTGGCAAATGCTTTAGAAATAAAATATAATGAGCTTGAAGTTACTCACGCTAAACTCCTTGAGAATGTTGTGCTTCTTAAAAATGACTCTAGGGTCATTTCGTGTGAGCCCATCATTCTCACCGAGTCGCATGAGCAACTTAAAGCTTCAAATTCAAATGAGCTTACTAAATTGTCTTCTCCGCTTTCCATTAGTGATGATGCTTGTGCTACTAACTCTACTTCTTGTGAAGCATCCATCTTGAAGGAGAATGTTGAGCTAAGGGCTCAACTTGATTTGCTAACTAGCAAATATGGGAAATTGGAAGAAAATCATGGAAAGCTCTCTAGCTCCCATGAGGATCTTCTAGCTTCCCATGATAGGCTAAAATTAGCTCATGAGGCTATTATGTCAAAGGTAACATCTAGTGAGCCTCATGTGGACATTTGCACTACTTCTCAAAATGCCATATTGCCTTGTGCTAGTCCTAGTAATTCATCCACTCATAACATTGCTATATCTTGTGATGAATTACTTTCCTTTCCTTGTTGCTCTAACAATGAAGCTTCTACTTCCTCTAGTACTTGTGTTGTTACTAACCATGTAGAGGAAATCGAAGAGCTCAAGGCCCAAGTCTCTTCTTTGAAGAAAGACTTGGTAAAGAGTCATGAAGGGAAATCCAAACTCGACAATATGTTGAGTGTGCAAAAATCCCCCAATGACAAGAGTGGACTTGGGTTTATCTCCAACAACAACAAGAAGTCCACGGTTAACAAGAAGAAGAAGGGCCAAGGACAAGTCAAAGATCCGGCCAAGATTGTTTGCTTCAAGTGCAAAATTGAAGGGCACCATGTTAGATCTCGCCCTTTGAAGAAGAAGGCATTAGTTGAGAAGCAACAAGGGAAGCGGCCTCAAGTTCAAGGGCACGCTCAACCTCGAGTTGAAGAAATGCCACTTCCCAAGAAGAATCAAGCTAATGCTCCCATTGCGGAGAAATCAAGTGAGAAGAAGGTGAAGAAAAGAACTTGCTACATATGCCGTGAGAAGGGTCACCTTTCTTCTTCATGCACTATGGGTAACTCATCCAACCCTATCATAATTGATGATGCTTATTCCCTTTGCAAGGATAAGGTTGGCAATGTGTTTGCCAAATTTGTTGGTACTCCATGTGGTGTCAAGAAAAGAACCATTTGGGTGGCCAAGCCTATTGTGACTAACCTCTTAGGACCCAACTTAGTTGGGGACCATCACACCAAAACTTGATCAATAGGTGTTTGTTGGAGGGCATTGGAGACTTGGCTATATCATGAAGAATTAAGGGATCTTCATCAATATATTGTCTCAAGTCAAGTCAATTGGATTATCTTGTTTATATCATATATCCAATGTTCCTCCTTGCGGTAACATGTACTCAACTTATCTACATTGAAAGTTACTCGCCCCTTTTGCATGTGTTGGTTGTGTTCCATTACATGTGTTGGTATATGTTGTGCTACCTACTTGTTTTATTTTGATTAATCAAGTATGTACTTGTGGGTTTGCATACCATGTATGTGTGTTTGTGTTTGAGCCTTATTGCATCTTTGTTTATATTATTTGGCTTTTTTTGAGAGACTAATGGACTATCCATTATGGGGGAGTGATATGCTTTCGCACTTCACAATCCTAAATATGTGTGCACATGAGGAATACCACTTAGTGTTTATATTTTAAATTATCTAGTCTCTATGTGGTATGTCATGCTCATGAGAAATTCAAATTCTATAATGTCCATTAATCATCTCATGTTGGATTTTATTTGCCTCTTGTGAAAATAAATGCTTTATCACATTATGGGGGAGAAATATGCTTTGTGCATACTACAAACCAATAAAATGTGTATATTTGAGGTTGTGTCACATAGTGTTGATATTGCAAATTATCTTTCTTCTATGTGACATGTTTGCTCAAACAAGTTTCAATTTGCCAAATTGTTTTATTGCTCTTGTTTTGGATCTTGTTTGTGAGATACATTCTTGGTAGGGTTTTCCTAAAATGTGGAATTCTATATCAAAGTTGGAAAACCAGTTGCTTCAAGTTATCCTAATCATTGCTTTGCGTGATTGTTTAACTATTTGAGTCTATCAAGAATATCTTCTTTAGCATGGTGTTTAATTCTTATCCTTTTCATATGCTTCTTGTTGTGAAGATGATCTTGGATTTATGTGTAAAATACCACCGGGAAATTAATAACTCCAAATACCTCTTGTCCTTGGACAATTGGTACTCTATCATGTGGTATATATATTGATCATCTTTTTATTGGCTATTGCTTTTAATTACCTTATCTCTTGCCAAGGAATGTATTTGTTTTAAATTCCCATTGTCTTCCTTGACTCTTGTGATTCCATTTGATTTTGTTGAACTTGTTTTGTGTTATTCTTAATGTAGGTTGAGATGATGATCCCATTTGTGTGCATTGTGTATTTAAATGCAAAATCATAAATAATGCACTAATCTTGGGGGAGCTCTCCTATATTTTCTATAACATACTCTTGCGGCTTATTTCAATTGGTATTGGTTTTTGTTGGAAGACAAATCTTTTTGTTTTTGGTACTTTGTGTGCCATCATAAAAGAGTGGAGAGTTTGGTTTGTTTGTTGGAACCTTGCTCTCTTTGGGAGAATGGCTATCTCTTTTCTTGATTTTGCTCTATATTCTTAAAATGAGATAAGTCATTGGGCATGTGTGTTTTAGTGATCCTTTATGCTCATTGGCGTTTGCTTTGTTCACTTGGTGGACTTTGGAGTCAATCTTGTGTTGAGTTGATTCTTTGATATATTTTGGACAACCTTTAGTTCTTCACACCTTTGTGTGAGTTCTTGGTCTTCTTGGTGTTTTGTCCAAAGTGTATCTCTTTTGGCTTTTGAAAGTCTTGTGCATGCATTTTTAATAAATGTATACTCTATGGCATGCTTTGCTTTCTTTAATCCAATATATAGGGTAAACTCCAATAAATCCTAAATCGGCTAAGATGTGCATGAAATTCAAGTACATATCTATATGCACATATATATGTGGAGCTTGTCCTATATATTGTAGTGTCTCTAACTACTTCGGACCCAATGAGTTTGGGAACCATATTGTACTTGAATTTGTTTTAGGTACATGGGAGATATATTGGTGCTTGTCTCAATAATAAGCATGAAGCGGTGACTAGTTGATATATAATTTGGGGCAAGCTAGGATTATTGAAGAACTCGTATCTACTACATCCTCCCAATGGTATCTCGGTAACAAGTATCTTATTAATGCATACTTTTCTAGCATCTAACCTTGTGTGGGTCATTTCATGGCATGAAAATCTTTATTTGCAAAGATCTTAATGAAACCTCTCTATTGAAAATGTGAGTAATTTGAGATGAGTGCATATTTTGGGGAATATATAAAATCATGCTCATGATACACCCTTCCCAAATATGTCTATCTAGCAATTTTATTGTATATCAATTCCTCAAGTTCCTCACATGTGCAATATTGATGAAAGTGCAAATTTAGTTCTTTCTTTTGGTATACTTATTTGTGATACTTGTTGCTTTTCTCAAAACATCCCAACTATCTTCTTTCCCTTGTTGATATTTGTGATGTCTTTGACATGTTTGTGGTTGAAGTTCTTCAATATGCAATAAGATAAATTGAGCCTTTGGCCATACTTTAAAAGTAAAAATCTCATTGCTATATTGCATGAACTTGTTTGGATATCATATTCTATTCTTTGTATCTATTTTATGTGTACATGTTTCTTTGTGATAATTATCTTTGTGACGTTGTCTACTTAGAAACTTATACACATGAGAGATGATATCTCCTTATTTGATATCTTTTTAAACCTTGTGTGTTGGGATGGAATGCTAAGCAATATCATTCATTGAGGACTATGTGGATGCTCTATGTACATCTTTGTACTAGTCTTATAATATGCTTTGTCATTCCTATCACACATTCCTTTGGTTGAGCCGTTTAATATATTGGTTCCTTATTTGTTGCTCAACCATTTCCTTGATGCAAGTGTTAAGCTTGATTTCTTTTCTATGGTCTCTTGCTAATGGTTCCTTTAAATGGTATTGAGGGAGTGAAGATTCCATGTTGTGCAAATTGTAGTCAAATGCAAACATTCTATCTTGTGCATGTACCTTGGGGAGCTTCCTCATTTCATTTTAAAGCACCATTTTGTGGTTATCATAGTATTTGATGTCACTTGGTATCATCTTGTTTTGAATAATATCGAGGGAGTGATGATTCCATGTTTGTGCACCTTATACTTCAATTCAAATGGAATATGTTGTGCACAAACCTTGGGGAGCTTCTTCATATTATTTAGAGCATTGTTTTGGCCTTCTCATAATATCTTTATTTGTTTTGCTATTTGGATCTTTTGATTGCTATCTTCATTTGTTGGAAGTTTAACCATCATGTCATCCTTTTTGTTTGCAATCTTTGATCCTCAATATAGTTTGATTTCCTCCAAAATTTTGTCTTTGGATTTGTGCATGTGTTTTCTCTCTTTTTGGGCCATGCACACCTTGAGGAGGAACTCTCACTATTGGCCTTCTAAGCTCTTTCTCCCATTTTGGCAATGGATGCCAATGGGGGAGAAGTTTCGAGGGTTTGAAGGGAATTGGGCTTCATGCTTTGGTTTTGTTCTTAAGCATTTGCCTTGCATGCTTTGCATGGTTGAGTATATATAGTGGAAACTCCACCAACAACTTTGGTTGGCAATATATGCAATGAATTCAAGTTCATTCACACGTGCATAGATTGTGGGGGAGTTTGCTCTATATATGATGGTTCTAGTAACATCACATACTTTTGTAGTATTTGATGTTAGTGTAACCATCTTAGTTCTTTACATTCATTATATAAACCCTCTCAAAGAGATTGTCATCAATTACCAAAATGGGGGAGATTGAAAGAGCATTTGCCCCCATGTGTGGTTTTGGTAATTAATGACAATCCCTATGGACTAATGTTTGCATCGAGTTATATTTGTAGGACTTGTCCGTAGACAACGCTTGAGCCATATGTTGGTTTCAAGGTTGTAAGAAGATGCAAATAAAGAAGTTCATGTGATGATCCAGGGAGTTGAGCCTATAGAAGACATCATCATTATGAAGGAAGAAGATGAAGTCCAATGTTGATCAAGTCGAAGCGCAAGTTCAAGATAGGCATATAGAAGATAGCGCAATCAAGAAAGGTAGTCCAACTTGAGAAGATCAAGATCGTCACTATCTAGCTCAAGTGGAAGGCGCAAGGCAAAGGTATAATCTTGATAGGTTTTCTTTCTTACCGGTCTCATAGTGTTTGGGAGACCGGGTTTTAGGATCGATAGCCGTACTATCAAGAGGGGCTCTCGAGTGAGTAACTTATTCGTATTGTTCGGAGAGAGCTCAAACCTTTGCATACTTGGCATTATCCTTCTTGGTTCTTATTTGGCTTTTATCCATGTGAGGTTCTAGAGCTTGTGGTTATTTCCATGACAAGCTCTAGCTCATCAAAAACAGATTTCATATGGAACTCTAATTGCGTTTTTGGTGTTTGGAGGTTTTACCGATTCATCTTTATAGCTAAGTCAAACCTTTTATCATTTGGTTTCATCCTATTTTGTTGGACTATGATGTTTCTATGGATGATGTTGTAGAGCTCATCGTGGTGATTCCAACGAGCCTAAGATCATCGAAAACGGAGTTCGGATGCAAAAGTTATCGCTGTTTTCGTGTTGCTCACTTTTCTTGGGCGGATTATCCGGCCCAGTTTTGGAAAAATCCGGCCCAAAAATCCGGCCTTAAATCTGAGTGACGCGCACTTTGCCAACTTCTGGTCCTTAGCCATTTTCAGGGGGGGGGGGGGGGGGGCGGATTATCCGGCCCAGTTTTGGAAATATCCGGCCGAAATATCCGGCCGCCGGATTATCCGGCCCAGTTTTGGAAATATCCGGCCGAAATATCCGGCCCCGGATCTGGACGATGCGCGCAAAGTCCTTAGCAGTTTTGGGGGGGAGGGCGGATTATCCGGTCCAAACTTGGACCGGATTATCCGGCCCTGCTGTACTGCAACGGCTACAATCCCGGGAGGGTATAAATACCCCTCCCCTTCTTCAAGCTTGGGTTAGCTCGTTTTCCCCTCTCTCTCCCTCCATTGTTGACCTTGGAAAGCTTGCCCTTCTCTCAATTCCTCCCATGATTCTTGCATATATTTGAGGGAAAAGAGAGAGGAGATCTAGATCTATATTTCCACCAATCACTTCCTCCTCTTTGTGAGGGGAACCCATTGGATCTAGATCTTGGAGTTCTTTGTGGATTTCTTCCTTTGTTCTTCCTCTCATATCCCTCCATAGCATTTGCTGCTTTGGTAGGATTTGGGAGAGAAGGATTTGAGCACTTCGTGTGTTCTTGCCATTGCATTTGGTGCATCGGTTTGAGTTCTCCTCGGAGATTCGGTAGTGAAAGTTCGTTGAGCTTTTTACTCTTGGGTTCTAGGAGCCCTAGACGGTTAGTGGCTTAGTGGTTACTTGGGGACCTCCAATTAAGTTGTGGAGATCTTCCCAAGCTTTGTGGTGCCTCCGTGGCAATTACTTGGGGACCTCCAATTAAGTTGTGGAGATCTTCCCAAGCTTTGTGGTGCCTCAGTGGCGATTCTTGGGAGCCTCCAATTGAGTTGTGGAGATTGCCCCAAGCTTGTACGGGCTCGGTGACCGCCCTCAAGTGTCCCATAGTGGTCGGGTCTTCCATCTTGGTGGGAGGGCTCGAGGAGATTACGGTGAGCCTCCGTGGCGTTTGGGGAGCCTTGTGCCTCCACACCGCTCCAACGGAGATTAGCATTCGCAAGGGTGTGAACTTCGGGATACATCATTGTCTCCGCGTCCCTCGGTTATTTCTATACCCGAGCTCCTTTACTTATGCAATTTACTTTGTGATAGCCTTCGTGCTTGAAGTTATATATATCTTGCTATCTCATAGTTGCTTATCTTGTCTAGCATAAGTTGTTGGTGCACATAGGTGAACCTAGTTTGTTTAGGTTTTGTATGCTTGGCAAATTAAACGTTAGTTTTATTCCGCATTTGTCAAGCCACTCGTAAAAGTTTTAAATCGCCTATTCACCCCCTCCCCCTCTAGGCGACATCCTTGTACTTTCATCCTCAGATGTGTCATTTGATTCTGAACTCTTCGAGGAGTATTGTAGGAGGTATAACAGATGTACCCGCACATGTCTCACTAAGGTAAGAGACCCCAAGGGATATTTCGAACCAGCACTATGTGACATGTATGATGCAGGATCTTCAGCCGGCTCAAGAATACAAGCTGTAAGTTATTACAATTAAATATTGATATGCTAAACTCTCTATTTTGTAGCTAATCGTACACATTATTTTTTATTCTATTTTTGTAGGCCGATGAGGTTCACGAAGCCGCTAATGATATATACCACTTCGCACGATCTCAGTCTACGGCGTCTCTTATTCCACGCCAGCCTGTTGTCACCTTTCTGGGCAAGATGGAGAAGAAGCTACGTTCTGTTTACTCCACTCTCATCTGCCGTACTACAGACGATGTTCGTCAGAGAAGTGGACAAATGGACCCTCATACTTGGACGCCGCGTCCACCACGGTATCCAGAAGTGCCTATGCCTCCAGCCCCTCTCAGGCATGCACCACGTCCACGTCTTGATCCACAGGGGAGTATGAGGCCACCTTCTACTGTTGAGCCTAGACGTTCAACTACGCGGCGCTCCACGTCGAGACAGATGTTACGACCTCAAATTTGATACAAATTCGAAGTGCCCGTTATGTATTCCACCGCAATCCCAGAACCATTGTTGCGATATATATTACAATACGATGGTTCAAATACAATGGTCATAGAGACCAAGTTCATATTACAACACAATATAGCAGCGGAAATAACGTCCTTGGGTCCATGCCTTCACCCTACAGGCAATGGCGACTCATGGAGATGATCTTAGTTCTGGTACTCTTCTTCATACCCTTCCTCCTGATACTCCTCCCCATAGTCTGGCCAAGTTGATAGCCAGGGACACAGCCATGAGTACATTGGATGCACTCGCAAACCATCTTATAAATGAAATGATGAAGTAGAAATGCGAGGTCTATATGGTGGACTAAGCACTAAGTTTATTTGCAAAAGCTAGTTTTATTTCCCAAGAATGTTCATTGGTAGAAAAGAAGTTTAGTTCTCTAAGTTCAATCTAAAGAGGAATTCCAAGTGTGTCAACCTCAAGTCAAGTCAAGTCATTCACCCAGTTCACCGTTGTTATTTTTTATTCTTGACAAAAGTCAAGTACAACTTGCCAACTGTCCATGACCGCGGACGCGGCTATTCGAATAGTTTGAAAACCTCTGCAGAGGGGTACACTTTACCCACAAGAATCGATACATCTGCCGGGAGAAATCCACGGATCGTCATACACAAAGTATGCGGGGTTCAGATAATCAAACAAACTCTTTCACTTGTCTACTCTAGTATAGGATCCTTCCCTAGAGCCCGAGACACGGATTTCCCCGTTCCGGCGCCTCTAGTTTTGCCCAATCCGGGATGCCGGACGGATGGAAATCTTCAGGAAGGAAAATTTCCAATGACCACTTGGTTCGGAAGCAACCACACATGGAATACTTCTATAAAGGATGAAACAAGACCTCCCATACTAGAATAAACAAGCTAGGAATAAGCCCCTTCCCATTCAGGGGTAATGTGGTCGTACGGTATGGTTGGCTCCCATAGTACATCACTCGTTGTCATTGAGAAATACATTTCATAGTTCTTAGTCAAGATTAATTTCTTTCATAAAGCCATTATGTAGGAGCAATCTCCAATTCAAGTTTCAAGTTCAAGTCACCACTTTTCAAATAGAGTTCCCCTGATACATGGCCTCAATATTATTAGCGACTAAGCAACTACATTGAGTGATGACTACTAAATAGAGTTGGATAAACTCAGCTTGATGCTCTTGTTAAACAATACATCACTACACTTCTATCATTCTACTCTAGCAATTCAATCATGCAATTTACTTAAAACAAGTAGAATGCAATATTAAAACTAGGCATTGGGAGTATGAATCAAAAGATGGCTTGCCTTGGTTGGCAAAGTGTCCGGGGTATTCTTCTTCTTCTTGATAATAATCCCCTCCAATATCCTCCTCGGCAACACTAGCGTCTAATAACGAATAAACACAAAGCACACAATCACTACACCATGCTAACAACACACCAAGCACACATCTTTGTTTGCTAACGAGAGCATTCATGTTGCATTTTATGGCGTTGGATTTGTAAGTTTTGCTTCTAAGTTTCCAGCAAGTGTGCAAGCTAGAGTTTCTATTAAGTGTCCTATGTTGTTCACTTTCTAAGCCTTGGTATTGGTTTAGGGGTACTAATACTAGTTCAAGTGGGAAGGATCAACTAAGTGAATTGGTAAGAGGGCAAATTAATTCTAAGTGTATGATAGGGATCTATCATTTTATGTTACTAACTAGAGTTGGGTTAGGGTCTAATTGATAACACTAACAGGGTTTGGAGTTGATTAGGTTTGACTAACAGTAAAGGATGTCATTGGTGAGTTCCCAATTTAAATTTCATGATTTTAGGAGGCTTAAACAATTTTCTAGAAATTTTCTAAGATTAATAAAGCTATGGTCACACTATTCATATCTAATTAAATTCCTAATTCAATTTGAATTCTAATCAGTCCTACAGTGTAGTGCATTTTATAAGCTTTCCAACGCATATTTATTTGCTAAAAATGGATTTGTAAAACTCTTGGAATTTAAGTTTGAAAAACACATCTGAAACAATTTTGAATTAATTCGAAAAGGCGGGAGAATAAAGAAAAACGAAACGGACCGATTTCTCACCTAACGGGCCGAGTCTGAACAGAACCCGAACGGGCCAGCCCAGAAAACGTTTCGCACGGGCGGGATTTGTTTTAAAACGAACTGACAGGTGGGGTCGGCGTGTCAGGTGACTTAAGTTACCGAATCGGTATGCTATCGTCCGATCTAGATCTAACGGTTCACAGTCATCGTTTCGACGGAGAGGGGCGGAGCTCACCTGCGAGCAGTGAAGACGACGACGGCGGCGACGGGCGTAGAGGAAGAAGAACTTGACGGCGAGGGGTGGAAACGACTCCGGCGTGACTCCTCCTCCGATTCCCAGCGGCGGCTTGCTCCGGGGAGGTCGAACGCGGCGGCGCTCTCCGCATCCAGTACCTCGCCGGCGTTGCAGGCGTCGACGAACCAGAGCGAGAGGGAGGGAGAGATGGTGTCTGGGCGGTAGCTGGGAGTGGTGCGCGTCTCCTCGTTTGATCGGCGGGGGTTTAAATAGGCCTGAGCGTCGGGGGAGAGAGAGCGTCCAGAAGCTCGCCGGAGCAGGGGCCCTAGGCGCGTGCGTCGAGCGACACTAGGCACGGCGGCCTTGCTCGCGTGCTGGGGGGCTTCGGTCTCGGCTGCGGCATGCTGTGGGTCGGCGCTGGCGAGGGCAGGGTGGTCGGCGACGTGCAGAATGCTGGGAAGAAGAGAGGGGGGGGGTCCTGGGTGCTGCCTCCTCTTCTCCTCCCTTTCTCACGGCTCGGGTCGGGGCTGGGGGCGCTGGGCTCGACCGAGGCATCGTCCAGGAGCATGGCAACAGGGTTTGGGCGAGCAAGAACAGTGAAGCTCACAGTGATCAAGATTTTCCCGATTTTCATCTGCAGGTGTTCGACGAAATGCTCGCAAGAAGTTTAAATTCGAATTTTTGAAATTTTCCACTTTGGGTGATCAACATATTGGCCAAGGTTTCCAGTCATATTTTTGTTACAGAGAAAGGTTGAGTTTTGCAGAAATCTTATTTCGAATTTGAGGTTTGGTCTTTGATTCAGATTCAAAGTTTGATTGATGTTTGAGTCAAGTTCTGGTTTGAGTTTTGGGTAGCAACAGCTTGGTTGAGCTTGTATGTGACTTGGTTAAGCTCAACTCACTGGCCAAACACTGAGGTGAGTTGTAGATTGCTTAATCCAAGGGCTCAAAGTAGGGTAGTCAAACAGATTTCCTAGATCATCCTATTCTTCTCTTTTTCTTTGATATTTTTATTTTTGGTTTCTTTGGTTCCTAATTTTCTTCTCAATTGTTTCTGTTGGTTCACTTAGAATTAACTAACCAATGCTCAACCAAAAATAACACACATGAAATCATAAAAGACATATAATAGAAAATACATGTATGCATGAAATAATAGATAAAAAAGTTTTATCTGGGTCCAAAATTTGGTATTTTAATTAATAAGAAGTGGATTACAATTTCTGAGTTGTTACAACAGAGGCCACCTCCTCCTGATCAGGCTGGAGGTTCAGCTTGGCAGCATCAGCAGCAGCCTGATCCTTACCAGGCTGGAGGTTCAGCTGGGCCTCACCATCAGCCTGCTCCTGATCAGGCTGGAGGTTCAGCTTGGCAGCATCAGCAGCAGCCTGATCCTTACCAGCCTGGAGGTTCAGGCTATGTGCAGCAACCGGAGTACGACTACTTGAGCTACCAGCAGTATGGAGGCATAGCGCAGCAGATTTTTGGTTATACTCCATAGATGGCCATGCCAGAAGGTACGTGTAGTTCACAGTTGTTGTATTTCTTTAGTTATACATAACCGTAATTTCCTAATATATTTTGTTGCATTGCACGCTACAGCACAGGGAGGGACGTCGCCTATGCAGGGATCGACTTGGATGACTGGTGACATCGATATTAACTCGGACCCTATGGGTGGTTATATGGCCTTGCTTACTACTCCTCCACCTGATCTCACACAGCATTCACAGACCGACAACCAGGAGGTCGAAAGCACTCAGTACTATCGAGCGGCCCCTAACAGGTATGGATGGACGACGCCTCCGCCACGAGGACCACCACGTGCTCCGCGCCGCCGATGATCTATGTGATCTTTGTATCTTTGTATCCTAATAATTTGTATGCACATTCGTATTAGACATATATTTCTAAGCATATTTCTGGTTCTCATTGTACTACTTTCCTATGATGTATGAGACACATATATTTGTCACGATTTATTTCCGACTATTTGTTCCCGCTCCTTCTTTCCCGCCTATTATTTCTCACTACTTGTTTCCCGCCAACTCCATTCCCGCTCGTTATTTTAAGCAAATTTTTTCCCGCTCGTTCTTTTCCGCAAACTACTTTCCCGCTCAATTTTTGCAGCTAACTTCTTTCCCGCCTATTCTTTCCAGCTCATTCTTTCCCGCTCGTTTTTCCAGCTTGTTCTTTCCCGCTTGTTCTTTCCCGCCAACTCCTTTCCCGCTTCGTATTTCCCGCCAACTCCTTTCCCGCTTCTTCTTTCCTGCCTTCTGCATTCCGTGTCTGCTTTCCCGCCATTTCTATTCTTCAAGTCCTATATAAGACCACCTAAACTTCAGTTCTACCTCATTGTATCTTGCCCAATATGGCGCCTCCCAATCGTAGTTGGAAAACAGTTATGTCCGTAGAGGTTTTCAAGGCAGCCTGTAGATATAGAAGGAACCGTGACCTTGTTCCATTTGACGAGCTTATCAATACCCCCAGCGATCTCATTGAGGTCACATTTGATTACAATCAGAGCAAGTCGACAGGCCCATCTCGCACCTGGAAGGAGGTCCAGACAGAACTTATCAAGATCAACGGGCACTGGACAGATATAAAGGAGAGAGGAGAAGATATGATCTGGTGGGTTCAACATACCGCGCTCTGGATCAACGACAGCCACAAAGATGAAGATATCTTCATGCCTAGCGATTGGGCCAAGAAGAAAGGGGCGTCATCGAAGAGCAAAGAATCTACCTCATCCAAGCCAAATGGCGCTGCTTGCAAGGGCAAAGGAACTGCACCGTTGAAGTTTGACAAAGACGACGACGACGACTTCATGCCTAGCGACTGGGCAAAAAAAGCTTCTTCAACAAAGGGCAAGAGAGTCGCCAAGCCTTAGTTATTTATACTATATTTCTATCTTAATTTTAGTTATCCCGAATCATGTATTTCTATTTTAGTTTGCGGTATGTAATACCGATGTATCACACACTTTCTATATTTTAGTTTGCGGTATGTAATACGATGTATCTCGCACTTTCTATATTTTTGTTTGCGGTTTGTAATACCGATGTATCACGCACTTTTTATATTAATATAAATGTTTTCCAATATATATTCAGAAATATTCATAATAGATAAACTATCCAAAAAAATTACCGCGACTTAAAGCAATTCAAATTAATAAAAATAGTGAAAACTTGTCTCAAACAGATACTACCGAAGCCGGCGGGGTGCGCTTAGCAGGAGAAGATCCTGTCGCGCCCGGCGGATGGAAATAGTCCATATCGCATCTGCCGGGTACGACTGCAGGCGCAGCCTCGTCCGACCACCTGTCACATGCGGGCCCCCTAGCTACTCGTATCCGCCGGATACGATATGTCCTAATCGCATCGGCCGGTTACGACGGTGTCCTAATTCTCATATTAGCTATAAATTAATGCTACTTTTGAAAATGATTAAAAAAAGTGCAATAAAAAAAATCGCCATTATGAAGTTCTGCCATAAATCATTCACACGTTTTCTCCACACGTTCTCTTATCTGGCAGTATTATTTTTATGTCAGTAGCTTCTCCAGAAATTCCTAGCATTGTACTCCCTCCGTCTCCAAAATGTAAGACTTTTTAGAAAGCTAACTTAGCTCTCTAAAAAAGGTTATATTTTAGAACGGAGGTAATAGTATAAAAGAAAGAATATAAGCCCTTCACGTAACCAAGGGTAACTATATAATTTGCAGTGGAATATTTCTTTGGGTGGTTCTTGGCCCATGTATGTTTCCCTTTTTTCTCCTCAGGTGAGAGAATAGTTTGGTGTTTTCACTTGGTACGACTAAAAAAAGACTAAGGTTTGGTATATATTTTGAGCTGTCTTCCAAAAATTACAAGATTATGTCATGGAATAAGAAAGAGTTTGAAGACCTCGAAGATTTGCTAGTTTCTTTTAGACTTTATTTTGTAATCATTAAAGACAGCTCGTATATCTCTACCATGTATTATTTGTTACTAGTTGAATACCCGTACGTTGCAACGGGTCTATAAATAATAAAAGTTTTATAAAAAATATATTACATGAAAACTTTGTTTTTAAGTTTCACTGAAATATGATTTTTTTATCGGGGGCTGTTGATATTTAGTTTTTATAGGGAATCCCGTTGTAGCCTCGCACGGACGTGTTTTTATCTTTCCCGGTGACACTGCTCTCATGCTTGGTCCGATTCACAGTATTCATATTTATATGATATGTTGTTACAGAAAAATCAATAATGAAATATACCAATAACATCAACATTACCGACAAGTAATATGTCTTGGAGGAAGTACAATATTTGTTATTTGTCAAATCCGGTTGGATAAAAATTGCCGCATGAAACACAACACCAAGTAGTTGGATGCAAAGATCTATTGAGCATATTGAATTTTATTCAGCCATCTTTCAGAGATAGACAGAAAATGCAACCACGATTTCTTGCAGTCGGGCACTAAAAGGCAAAGAAGTTCATTCATCAAAATTTTACATAAATTGAAGCCAGCTTAAATCAAGTTATTTTGCAGAAAAGATATCACCAAGTATGGTAGTACAAATATCTGGAGATGTTACTCAACATAAGAAAACCTCCATGCCTTCATATATAGTATCCTATACCCATTTTACTCCAGAAAGTTTCTCTGAAACTTTTCTCTAGTGATGCAGACTATCATTAACAAACTTCATATATAGTCTTCATTGTTAGGGAATGTCTATTCTCTAAACCTGCAAGTTAACAAAGCAGCTAGTAGCACAATAGACATTGTGGAAGGGTCGGAAACGAATTTTGAAGAACAGAGAACCTGACGGACCAACGGTGTTGCTGCACTTCCCCTTCTTTGAACTATGGTAGCGCTTGCTCCACCTTGTCCCCTCCTAGCCAGACCAAGAATTCCCAGAGTTCTGGGAGGGTAGGGGCCGATGACGACAGTCTGATCTCGCGCTGGTACGTATCCACTCGTTTCTGCGCTCGGTGAGTGCATCACCAGGACGAAGTCACTGCCGCCATCGTACCTTTGCCAAATCGCCTGTCTTCACACTTCGACCAGTCGCGCCAAATTTTAGCCTCGGTGGCCTTCCCTGTCTCCACCTGGAGCGACTACAGCTAATCTCCAGGGAGAACCGGTGTCGGCGGGGCGAACTCGACACAAGAAACTGACCAGCCCATACACGCGCAACGGTGTGGAGGAGCCCTCACGGCGGAGAGCCAAGGCTTTGTCCTTGGCGGCGTGTCTTCGAGCTCGCGACAAGGGAACCACAAAAATCCCCAATTCCCAGGACTTAGGCATCCTCCGCTCTGGGCAGTCGCGGGGATATCACCTCCGATCCGCCGCCGACAAAAACCCGGTGACCATACGTACGTCGCCCCAGATCGATTCCTCGCGGCCGCCGCTATCGCATGATTCCCGGCCAATTAGGCCGTGCCGTGCCACTCATTATTAGTTGATTTACCCACTCTGCTGCATGCTTGCTGCGTGATGTACTGCGGTTGGACACGGCAATTCCCTGCCGGCTCCATGGGAGGCTGGGGTCGGTGCCACAGAAGAACAGATCAACCACGTGCAGGGACGCTGGGTAGTGGGTACGCCACCACGACGACGAACGAATCGATGGAGCTACGGAAGTCTGAGTTCGGCGGCGTAGCTGGGATCGTGGAAAGTCTATCGTTCGTTCGATCGCTTCCTTTTATCATGCCTGTTGGTTGTTTATTGGTTAACGGACCATCACGTCCTCAAGCCGTATTATTAGTAGAGATTATAAATATATGGTATTGATTGTAAAAAAAAAGACCAACCTTTCAGAAGGGTGGTTCGTCTTGCATGAAAGAATTACTAGCTTCATCTCAAAAAATACTAGCTTGTGACAAGCGCAATTTTTGATTGTTCCCGCCCACATGCATATGCATACAGACTGCTATCGTACTTCGCTCGCAAATACGAAAACTTCATCACGCTAACCAAAGTACAAAACTATACTACTCCCTCTGACCCAGATATATCCGTATTAGCAAAGATTAATATGAATTGGAGGGAGTACCATACACTATGAACCTAAGTATAGAAGTACACCGACCATACTATGATTATACTTGTGTTATGCGAAGTTTCCACTATTTTTTGATTTTTTTGAATTAGTTTTGCCTAAAAGTAAACCTAACCCTAGCTAAACACATAGAAATAGAAAAACTTATTTTCCTTGAAAAAAATCCATCTTGGCCTACATCATATTTTGGCTTATTCCAAGATACACGCGTGTGCCAAGTTTTGACTCATTTCGACAACATTTATTTTGGTTTAAGCCATGACGTAGGTAAACCTCATACACACCCCCTAGGTTGTTGGCAAGCGGGCGCGGATGAGACATCTTCGTCACCACAGAACACATACAAAGCACACAAGGATTTTACCCTAGTTCAGGCCACGAGAGGGGATCTCGCATAAAACCCTATATCCAGCATGTCTGAGATTTCTTGATGAAGATGTCATCGGAGTGTGTACAGGGTTGCCGGTGGCTGTCGGGCTAATCTCCCAGCCACCGGACTTTGCTATTCTAAGCCTTAGTCTATTCTATATCCCTCAGGGTGAGGAAGATAGCTAGATGGATCTGAGAGTTGTCCTTCTCTTAGTCCTTCCCTTAGAACCTAGAAGATGTAGATCTTGTATGTCTCTACTCCCCACTTCGCTAACTTGCCCTATCACCATGGCCATGTCCTCCTTTTATAGGTCAAGGGGATACCACAGTGGCCAAGCTGCATGCGAGAAAGATGTCGTGCGGTCTTGGGCGGTGGCATAGCCCTGCAGGGCTGCGCTCCATGTTGTCTTTCAAGCAATTTGGCGCGCTATGTCGATGGGACATGACCAGCCGGTCTTGTCCGTCATTACTGCGCCTATCATGGTAATGATGTCTTCTACAAGTCCGCGGTAGTGGACTACTGCCGCGCGTCCTCCATGCGTGTTCCCAGGGGGAGATAGGATATCTCCCCGCAGGATACACTTGCCACGTGCTTGGCAGCTTTGACTCTCGGGAGACATCCGAGCCTTCTCCCGTACGCTTCTCCCTCCCGGCAAGGGGAGGTGCCTTCTCTCGTGTAACATCCCAAGTTTTTATATCAAATTTTTGAATAAAAAATGTTATGTTTGTATTGATTGAATTTTTACAAGGAATTAAAACTTTTTGAGTTTATTTAAAAGATTTATTAGAAAAACTATTTCAAACTTTCTATTATTCCTTGAAGAACTCTTTTGAGAGAATAGAATTTCAAAATACTAATTTGCATTTATTCAAACCTATGCAAGCTTATCTGCAAAGAAAACACTTACAAAATGTTTCATATTACATAAAGTTTGCAATTCCAAAAATAGGGATGAAAATATTTTCAAAGACTGTTTGAAAGATATTATTTTACTAAGTTTAAAGATTTTCCTTTTCAAACCCTAATCCTATTTTGCAATAAGCAATAAAGCCCTTAGGCCAAATTTATAAAGTTTTCTAAAAAATCTGATTTTATTTTGAAAACTTGTTTCTTACTGTTTTTAAATGTAGTATTGAATTTTAGAAAATTTTAGGAATTGGTTTGATTTGATTTGAAGCTATTTTGGAATAGTTACAAAAGAAATAGAAAACAGAAAAAGAAAAGAACAAAAAAAATAAAAGAAGGGCCGAGGCGTCCCTTCCGGCCCATCCACCTCAGCAGCCCACGGCCCACCCGGAGAAACCCAAACCGGTACCTCCCTCTCTCTCACTGCTCGCTGACAGGTGCCCCCCATCGCCACATCATCGTCTTCCTTCTCTGGCCGAGGATCACGCCCGCGTCAGCCCGAAATTTTCTCCGATGATTACGCCCGATATCTTTCCTTCTTCGACTCCCTGCCGCGCCTATAAATCCCCCTGGACCCCCTCTCCATTTCCCCTCTTCTAATTTTTGCAAACCGCCGCCAGGGCGCTAGATCGAAGCTCGACCAGATCTTGCTGGAGAGGACTTCGGGACACCGTCGAATCCGAGGTTTCCCGTTACCCCTGAATCCCCTAATCCCTGCTGTCCTTCTCACCTTGCCCAGCCACATCTCCCTGACCTTTTCACTGATCCACAGAAGCATCAGAACAGCTGGACGTGCTCGCCGGAAGAACACCGAGGCTGCAACACTCCGGTCGAGCACCGTCACCTCTCCAGGAAGAGAAGTCTACGGCATCCCCACCCTCTGCATCCCCTCGTCACGCCGCTTCTCGTCGACCATCTCACCATCCCCGAAGACCACCGGAGCATCACCGCTGTTGACCATCTCGGCGCAGCGCCGTCGCCCGCAGCTTTTCCAGCGACAACCGTAACCCTAGGTGAGCTGGGTTTAATCTCGACCATCAGATCTGGATCTCACGACTCTCTTTTAATTTTTCTTTCTGAATTGGTATGCCTATGTGTCATGCCCAGTCAGCGCCCAGTCAGCATATCCAGCCAATCAGAGCCTGCCACTTTTTAGACACGTCAGAAAATGTTTCTGTTAATTTGAAAATAGACAGAAAATGTACCAAACTTAGAGAATTCATATCTTTAGTTATATAGATCCAAAAATAGCAAATAATATGTCTCTGGATTCCTAAAAATGTGTAGAACACAATGGTGCAATAAAATTTGACTTTCTAACTATTTGAAAGTATTCAAATTTGAATATGTGGGTTTGAGTATTTTTGATATAGTTCAAATTCCAAAAATCCATTTCAATTGATTCCTTTTGCAAATGAATCATATTGATGTCCTCTATCCACTAGAATTACTGCCAAAGATATTTGAACTATTTTAAAATCATTCAAATTCAAACTTGTGAAGTTGAGTATATTTAATCTAGTTCAAATTCTATAAGTCCTATTCAATTGGTTCCTTTTGTATATGGAAGATATTGAAAATCTATATTCATTATCACCATTGCCCATATATTTGAACCACTTTGCAAGTATTCAAATTAAAATATGAGAATTTGAGTATTTTTTCAATATAGAATTAATTCTATATTTGTTCTCAATATAATTCCTCCTACAAAAGTGAATCATAAGATCATACCTATAAGTCCAAACCATTTTGACACTCTATCATGACCCAATATCATGCCATCCTAATCATGTTGACCTAGTACACCTTATTCAAATTCAAATTGAGCATTTGAGTATAGTGTGCTATGTTCCAAAATAATGTTGTCTCTGAATCTTGTAGTGCTTATACCACATATTCATATTCCATGCTATCCATGAGTACCTTGAACCTTATTCTCAAATATCATTCCCTAATATCCAACCTCATGTCATTTAATATTTTGGCCTTTATTGAACTATTCAATTTACAAATGAGTTAAGTGAGTAATTCAATGTTTCACAAATCCATACCCATTGCCTAAGTGTAATTTATACTATTCATGAGTAATTGTTGTCACACTTATTTAATGGTATTGCTGTTGCACTATTTGACACCTAAGTGATTCAATTCACATGAGCCATTTATAAATTCTATTCATGCTTTGGTAAAGCATAAAGACTCATCATTTATATCTTGGATAGTCCAATTCTCTCAACTCATTTGGCCTTGCCATCCAACTCTCAACTCTATATCATGCCATATCTCTCTTATCACAGTATCGTAATAAATCAAAATGCTAAACCAACACTTTCCAATTATTTGTCTTGTTTGATTATGTTTGGATTGTATGGAGTGTTTATGTAGTGCTATTTATATGTTATAGCTTGTATGGAGAGCTACGTGTGTGTTGAGAGAAGTAAAGGATCATGAACTTCAAAAAGGCAAGTGACACACATCCTTTCTACCTACTTTTACTACTGCATTAGTGTTTTCCAGTAGTATGCATGATATGTGGAATTATCAACTATTTACAAAGTGCTTAGATCCTAGTAGTGTATAGCCATCCTCAAACCCCACTTGTTAGGATGCTAAAATACTCTGAATATGGAATCCATGCTATGTTCACTTTGTAAAAGTGTTTTGAGAATCAAATTAAGAACTTCAACTAAAATGAATCACCTGGGTGGATTGGTTTGTTGATGGAGGTGAACCTTAGGAGTACACTTGTGGAATGCCACCTAGGATTAAAGAAATTAATATGTCTTCTATGATTTAGAGTACTTCCAATGCAGCCTTGTGACATTATTGGCTCTGTCTTGATTGAGTAAGTTGTAAGGGTTCAACCATGAGTACTGATATGAGGTGGTAGCAGAATTGTAGGGGGGTACGGTTAGGCTAGTTTGGTTGAATTTTTCTTCAGAAAGGTCTTGTCTCATTCTATATGGGTAGAATGAGTCTTAAGGTGAAAGTGCACAACCCCTGCAGGGTGTAAACCTAATCGATTAACCGTGTCCCTGGTTATGGACAATTTGAGTCTCTAGATATGGAATGTACGGAAGAATCTCATCACCATTTATGAATGATTTAAAATTTGACTAGAAACCCTTAGGTAGGAGCTCAGAGCCATTGCACTCTGAGGGGTGGTGGTTTCTGTTGTTCCGACTTTGTTGAGTTTCGCCCAGAACTACATGCCTAGCTAGTATGTAGTGTATGGGGGTTATTTCGACCCTTAAAAATATAAATTTTGTAAGAAAGTTTTGAGAAAGAATTGTAGGATAAAATTGGCTTTATGCAAATTAGCCTATGAGATCCACCAGCCAAATATCATATAGTATAGTTCTTTCACAACAGCAACCAAATATATGTTATTTGCTAGTACGTTGTTGTACTGACCCCTTTCGTTGGGGCTGCATATTCAAATGTGCAGGATATCCGGATGAGGAACGAATAGTAGGATCTCGAGTCTATATTCCAACATGTCTGCCTGTGGCACGTGATGACGATGGAGGCTCATTGCCACTTTGTTATTCCGCTGTGATTTTGTAAGGTTTGACCCATTTGTAACTGGATCTGCATTCTAATAATGGATACTATTGCAATGATTACTACATTTTGTACTGTGGTGCTATCAGTGATCCAGGGAATAGCACTCAATACAGGAGTTATGCCTTTTTCAAAAGGTAGGGCGCTACAAAATGGTATCAAAGCATAGTATTGCCTGTAGGATCGAGACCCTAGGTTTGGATTAGAAATAGGAAACCCCTAGGATTTGTTTTCTTGTACTAAAGTTATCTATGTTTCAGTTTAACTCATCTCCTTGTAAGACTTATCACATTCATTTATTTACACTGCTTTTCTTTCAAAATTTTAGATGGCCAGCATCAACGAATCCATCAAGAAAGGACCCGTGATGACCATGACCCTGAAGTGTGAGACTGAGTTTCCCATAGCACTGAAGAACATCATGTTAAGCATGGGAATGCAAGGAGAAGTTGTTTACAAGGGATTTCCGGTGATTGGTGAAGGTCAAGAATATTGGTGGGTACAACTCCACCTATACAAGAACAAAGAAGACGACCACAAGAAGATGGGACTCTGGATGTTCACCAACTCTGAGATGCATACATCATTCTTTGACTCTGCAAGATGTGCTGCATGGGAAGCTATAAAAGAACTTGGAGAGAGACTCAAGTGGAGACTTCATAATACCCAGAAGGACCTCAAAGAAGAAAATGAGGATACTACTGCATTGAAGGAAACCATAAGTCAACTTCAAAGTGACATGGTGCAGTTGGCCTTTGAGCTTAGTGTTCAAGGAGACCTCATCACAACCAAGGATGATCAAATTGCAGAGCTAAAGAAGCGGATAGACCAAAATAATGGATCTACCTGAAAGGGAACCAAGAAGTTTTAGTTGGACCTCCATTTAAGACTTTTAACAAGCAACGACATTGTAATAAATGTTTATGGTCATACTGACTTGTGGAATGATCGTACCTTTTTGTTTATGTTAAAACTTGTTTGCTTGATGTGAGGAATGATTGTTAGATGTTGCTTATAAGATGAATTGCCTTGATCTGCTGTGTCTGGGTAGGAATTTTTCTTTAGATCCCTTCTATCTATTCTCATCTATGCCCCTGACATAAACCCAAACAGATGCATCCTCAATGCCAGAACAACCATGCCAAACCTCAGATGGAGATAACAATGCAACGAATGGTGGTGGTACATACCGAAATGATGCGAGTAATGACCCAGGATATGGTCACCCGCGATAGAAAAAAGTTACCTCCAGGAATGCAAAAAAGTATTATATGCTCATTCTCGAATAGTACAAATGATGTCCCAAATTATGGCTAGTACCGATAACAACCTGTCACAAAACAATCTTGTTGGCAAGGAACCAAGAGGTGATGCTGAGATAACACTGCAAGCCTGCAAGAACTGTGGAGAAATAGGCCACACGTCTAAAGAGTGTCATGAACAGTGCCCTTACTATGATACGAGCCACCCAATTGGAGAATGTCCCATGACCCAGGTTACTTGTTTCCTATGCGAAGGAATCGATCATGTTCCTGCTAAATGTAACCTTTACCCCACAGTGCAACTAATGAATCAACAAGCCAAGGATGGACTATGCCAGTTGCCGAAAAAGACCCCTGAAGATGGAAGATCCAAGATGAAGGTTGAAAAGAAAGTCATGGAAACAACAAACAACATTACCACCAAGTGTTGCTTTTCATGTGAAGAAGAAGGACACTTATCTAGAAACTGCTCGAGGAAACGCGATAGGTATCCCACAACTAGAGTGGAATATGAAGAAAAGGAAGTAAGAGATCTCCTAGCCTTAGAGAGACCCAAAAAGAAGAAGAACAATAGCAAGGTGCTATGCTTCAATTGCAAGGAGCCAGGACATTATGCAAAGAAATGTCCGAAAGAGAACAACAAAGCAAACAAACCAGGTGGCGTGAAGAAGGACCTCAGCCTGATCACTTGTTACAAGTGCAAACAAAAGGGACAGTATACGAATAAATGCACAGATAAAAGTACTTCAGGACTTCAGTGAACTGGGATAATGATATGTTGCAAATGTATCTATAATTTTTTATGCTCCATGCTTGTTTTACACCAATTGCTTTATGTTTTGTTTACACTTTGTGGCATTTTATGCATTTTATGGAACTAACCTATTAACAAGATGCCACAGTGCCAGTTCCTATTTTTTGCTGTTTTTCTATTCCAAATTATTACTGAAGGAAATATTTTCGGAATTGGACGAAACAAAAGCCAAAGTTCCTATTTTTCTGACACGTTCACAGAGTCCAAAGGGGAGACAAAGTAGGGCAACAAGGCGGCCACACCTGGTGGTGGCGCGGCCCCCCTAGCCGTGCCACCCCATGGTGTGGGCCCCTCGGGCACCCACCGACCTCGCCCTTCCGCCTATATATTCACATCCTCGAGAAAACCCTAAACGCCCGAGCCTCCATCCACGAAAAGTTTCGTAGCCGCCGCCATCATTGACCCTAGTTCGGGAGGGTTCTGAAGCTCTTCTCGGCACCCTGCCAGAGAGCAAAATCATCACCGGAGGCCTTCTTCATCACCATGCATGCCTCCGGAGTGATGTGTGAGTAGTTCATCTTTGGACTACAGGTCCATAGCAGTAGCTAGATGGTTGTCTTCTCCTATTTTGTGCCACCATGTTTAGATCTTGTGAGCTGCCTAACATGATCAAGATCATCTTATTGTAATGCTACATGTTGTCTTTGCTGGGATCCGATGAATATTGAGTACTATGTCAGTTGATTATTGATCTATCATGTCTATGTTATTTGTGATCTTGCATGCTCTCCGTTGCTAGTAGATGCTCTGGCCAAGTAGATGCTTGTGACTCCAAGAGGGAGTATTTATGCTCGATAGTGGGTTCATGCCTCTAGTAATCTGGGAGAGTAACAATAACTTCTAAGATTGTAGATGTGATATTGCTACTAGGGAGAAAACAACAATCCTTTGTCCAAGGATAATTGTATTGTTTACATTACACATTTCGCTTAATACAATAATCTGTTGCTTGCAATGTAATACCCAAAGGTTGTTCGGATGATATCCTGAAGGTGGATTATTAGTCATAGATGTAGTTGGATTATGGTCTATGTATCATATTGTAATGCTCAAATGAATCTCATAGTGATCTTCATGTCATTTACATGCATTGTTATGCATTCTCTATTTGTCAATTTCCCAACTGTAATTTGTTCACCCGGCATGTTATTTATCTTTATGGAGAGACACCTCTAGTAAACTGTGGACCCTGGTCCATTCTTTTACACTGATAATACCATCTACTGCAAACACTATTTTCTTTCTGCAAGTACTATTTTATTTCATTCACTGTAAACAAACATCTCTTTCCACACTATACGTCTAATCCTTTGTTTTCAGCAAAACCACTGAGATTGACAACCTCACTGTAAGTTGGGGCAAAGTAGTTTGGTTGTGTTGTGTGCAGGTTCCACGTTGTTGCTAACACCGGTAGTGCGCCCTGCCAAAGTCAGCTAGCAACAACCTTCAGAAGTGATTTCTTTCTCCTACTGTTTGATTAAACTTTGGTTTCATAATGAGGGAAAACTTGCTGCTGTGCTCATCAGACCTTCCTCTTGGGGTTTCCCAACGGGTCCTATGAGACATCAAGACTGTTTTCTGGCACCGTTGCCGGGGAGGAAGAGGAATTCTGCAAGGGGAGTCTCTCACTTCCAATCTCTTTACTTTGTTATTGTTTTGCTTAGTTTCTTTGCTTTGTTTTGTTTGCTTCTTTTTATCAAAAAATACAAAAAATAGTCCTACTTCAAGTTGCTTTTATGTCCAGTCCAGTTCCTATTACTATGTCACCTGAGGAAATGTTCTTCACTTTCAAACAAGGAAGTGAGGAGAGTTTTAAAGAAGCTTGGTCTAGAATTTCTGATTCTTATGATAAAACCAAACCTAAAATGACTCTAGGCTTGCTTCTTATTAGCTTTTACTTTGGTCTTGTTCTTTGTTATAGATATGCTTTGGATGTTGTAGCAGGAGGAGATTTCCTTCATTGTGATGGGGATCAAGCTTTTAATGCCATAAAAAAGTTGATTGCAACATATAGCTCACCTAGTAAATTTGATTCATCCCTTGTGAGCATTTATGCTAGATTAAACACTCTTGAGACAAATACAACTTGTTTAAAAGAATGTTATAACCTGCTTCGTGAGCATCATGATTATGTTCCAATAAATTCTGAAACCTCAAGATGGCTCCCTATCGTAAAAGTTACTATAAATGGTGAAACTTTTCATGCTCGTTGTGATATTATGTCTGAATTTTGTCTTATGCCTAAAGATATTTATGAATCTTTGAGTCTTTGGGGACTTTCTGAGGGTGGAGAAGGAATATCTCTTACCAATAATGCCATTATATTACCCATTGGAGTAGCTGAAGGAGTGTTTACAAAAATCCTAAGGAGAATGGTATCCACTGATTATCTTGTTATTGAATGTGTAGGAAAGGGACAAATTACACTTGGAAGATCTCTGCTAAAACTCCTGGGAGCAATAATAGATGTGGGAAAAGGCACCATAAATTTCACTTCCCCACTAGGCAATCGTCATGTGTTCCCTAAAGGTAAGAAAGGTAGACGTAAGGCATCTGGTGTTGTTGATGCCTCTTCACTTGAAAATACTTGATTCTTGCTTTCTGTGCCTAGCTGAAAGGCGTTAAAGAAAAGCACTCTTGGGAGATAACCCATGTTTTATTTCTATAATTTTTCTTTTGTTGAGTCTTGGAAGTTGTTACCTCTGTAACAACCTCTCCTTATCCTTTTTATTTCGTTTTTGTGCCAAGAATAGCCTCTAATAGGAAGAAGGTAAGATTTGGGGAAGTTGCTGTCCCGAAACTGATTCTATGCTGCCACCGAAAAAAATTAATTCTCTCAGCCAGAACGTCGTATTGATCTGAAATGTTTTGTGCGCATGCCCCAAGTTATTATCTAACTTTCGTCAGGTTTGCACTTTTCGATTTGAGCAACAGAAGATTTTTGAAAAAATCAATCTTTACCTGCTGTTCTATTTTGATAGATTTTTGCCACTATTTGCATTTGCCTCTTAATCTCTTTCTTTTTTAGTTCTTTTGATCGGAAGAGCTTTTAAAAGAAGTTGCTACATCAGCTAATGTTTTAATGGATGTTTTTCTTGAGTTGAAACTGAACCAAAAGTGAATCTACTATCTTGCATACACTAATGTTGCTAATGAGAATTGTGTGAAGTTTTATATAAAGGAACTTTTCAAGTGTAGGGAAAGGAGAATGATGTGATGAGATGAAGGATGGACAAAAGCTCAAGCTTGGCGATGCCCATGTCACCTCAAGAAATATCCAAAAAGTACAAGCGTCAAAGCTTGGGGATGCCCAAGGCACCCCCTTCTTCATCAACAAAAATATCAGGTCATCTTTCAAGACACTTATGTTTTTATTGCTTCATATGCTATGTGTTGTTCTTGGAGCGTCTTTATTTTTGTTTTTAGTTTTCTTTTGCTTTGTTTGCAGTAATAAATGGTTGGATCCCAGCATACTTCTTTTGAAGAAGACACACTCTAATTTCATTGCCTAGAACACTCTAGTTTTCACTCTTATTGTTTTGTGAGTGCTCTCTTTTGCTAGTACTACATTTAGCTTTTGTTTTCCACCCTTATTTTGTTCAGAACTTGTTAGTTAGGTGTGTTTAGCTCTCTGGTATTTGTTGATTATTATCTTTGAGAGTTGTTTCAAATAAGTTGATTGGTGTTGGAGAAGAGTAAAATATTTTATGCTTATAGTGGGGCAAAAGGAAGCTTGTTTAGACTGTGGCTTGGAATTTAGCATGTCATGCTAGATATTATTTTGATTATATGCTTAGTAGTTATTGTTGTAACATGACTTGTCTCAAATAACTAAGAGTGCTTAATGTTCCATTGAAAGAATCATGCGTTATTTTTATCATACAAAAGCGTAATATTGTGGTATTATCCTTTAAATGCTTTATTTGGGTTGGCTTGCGCATGCTCACACCATGTTATGACTATGAACCAGTCACCTCAAGCCTCTATGATCATTTAGTTTTTGACTTATAATATCACTTTATGCTTTGATTAATAATATTTTGTCGCTATGCATGATTATGGCCGTTATTGCTCTCTTAGTTGGTCGCTCCCAGTCTTTTGGTAGCCTTCACCTGTACTGAGTATGAGCTCTACTCGTGCATCCAACTGCCAAAAAACCAAAGTTTGCCAATGTGTCCACCATATCTACCTATTAGCATCATTGCTATTCCAAGTATATTCATCATATTTTTATCTATCTTCCAAATTAAATGCTTGTTATGAGAAAATTAGTCAGTAAAGCTCTCACAAACTTGATGTAAAGCGATCCAACCTGTTAAGGTAGAATCTCTGGGCTTTTCAGTGCTAATCCCTAGATCGCTAGCACAGACAGTTCGATGAATAAACAGAATAGCAAAACGTCAATTATTACATCGAATGATCTAGAGTATATTTATTACATCCTTGCATAGCCCATGGCTAGCACAAATAAACAGAGTTCAAGAAAACATGCAGAAACAAACTAAAGTAGAAGAGCTCCATCAAAGCCACAGGCGAACACGATGAGTGGAGACTCGCGGCCTATCAACGATACCTTACTCGTTGTCGGAATAACCTGCAACATGCAAAGTTGCAGCCACGAATGGTCAATACATTTGGAATTGTATTGGCAAATGTCACTGTTTGGTGGATAAATAAATGGCACCTATTAACTACATGGATATTTGGCTGGTGGAGTTTAGGCTCTTTTGCGCAAAGCAATTGTTCCATTTTTTCCTACTTTGAACTTTCCAAAATATTTAACCATTTAATAAAAATGTTTGCGGACATACATAGCATAAACCCATGATAAATCAAGACGATCTAGCTTTGTATGCTCCTAACCAAATCTAAGGACACGCTAGAATAAACCCGTGATAAACAAGACGGTTTAGAATAGGCAAGTTTTAGACAGATAGAAATAAAGGAGAGATACTACCTCAACATAACAGCAAACACAATGCAAAGCAAGCGCATTCCAAACATACTAGCAATCATCACACAATCACACAAACAACTTCCTAAAAGATTTTTTTATGACTGTCATGAAAACAAGAAGAAAAATGACAACTCATAATCCACACAAATCTACGAATCTATCGATAAGCATGTTAGGACTGTTTTCCTAATGGGTCATCTTGAAATAAAGATGGTCTTCAAATCGTTCATGTTTTTCCTAAATAAGTAATCTAAAAAGGGATATGAAAACTTGCTAGTTAGTAAGCATGGTGTCCATCTATGTAAAATGATAGAGGTAAGAATTATAAGAAAACAAGTGTAAAATAAGTAAAAGACTGAGATTAAATTAAATTTTTAATCTTATGGTCTTCCTATTTCTAATCCATTTTCTAAGGCCACGAACCTACATTCAACGTAGTGCTCTGATCCAACCTGTTAAGGTAGAATCTCTGTGCTTTTTAGTGCTAGTCCCTAGATCGTCTCGCTAGCACACACAGTTCGATGAATAAACAAAATAGCAAAACGTCAATTATTACATCGAATGATGTAGAGTATATTTATTACATCTTTGCATAGCCCATGGCTAGCGCAAATAAACAGAGTTCAAAAAAACATGCAGAAACAAACTAAAGTAGAAGAGCTCCATCAAAGCCACATGCGAACACGATGAGTGGAGACTCGCGGCCTATCAGTGATACCTTACTCATTGTCGGAATAACCTGCAACATGAAACGTTGCAGTCACGAATGGTCAATACATTTGGAATTGTATTGGCAAATGTCACTATTTAGTGGATAAATAAATGGCACCTATTAACTACATGCATATTTGGCTGGTAGAGTTTAGGCTCTTTTGCGCAAAGCAATTGTTCCCTTTTTTCCTACTTTGAACTTTCCAAAACATTTAACCATTTAATAAAAATGTTTGCGGACATACATAGCATAAAACCATGATAAATCAAGACAGTCTAGCTTCATATGCTCCTAACCAAATCTAAGGACACGCTAGCATAAACCCATGATAAACAAGACGGTTTAGCTTCGCATGCTCGTAAGCCCTTTGTTTATCCCAACAAATTTTATTAGAAAATTGGAATGACGAGATCTTCCAAATAGTTCCAAAATCTAGTTTCTCATAGTTGTCCATAACCGGGACACGGCTAATCGATTTGTTTAACACCCTGCAGGGGTTGTACACTTTACCCGCACGACTCAGTGAACCCTTCTCACCATGAAAACTCATTTTGCTCACATGGTCCGGAGAAGACTAAGATGAGACTATTTTCAGAAGTAGGACCTGAGCCTTCAGGACGGACCCATGCCAACCTACACAACTACATCTGCTGGTCACGTCAGGACGGTCCCTACAACCTACTTAGTCAAGACAGAGCCCATATGACATGCGGTTGTACAAGAAGCTACTACATTAGAAACCTGTCCGATCTCTTTGTTCCCTGGGCGGCGGTCCCCACCAATTTACCGTGCAGACGTTCCCAACATACCAATCCGTCCAGGTGTTTCATTAATATAGTTGTTTTCATTATAGCAAAACACATTTCATCTCCTCACAACACATAATCATGAATCCCAAACCACACATTTAACACAACTAAGCAACTACCTACGATGGCGATAAAAGGGAGTTGTGTTGAACATATGGCTATCCTACTAGGTCTTCATAGCATATATAACGAAAGAAAAACATCCTAGTCATGCATCTATACTGAAAATAAAGTACATGCATAGGAAAAATATTAGAACAATGAAGTGACACTTGCCTTGGTTAAAATTCTCGTTCAAACAATCGTTGCAATCGCAAGCGTTGCACTCCGGGCAATCTAAACGTTCAAAACAATCCAAGATAAATAACCAGAGCACCTCGAATGCATTTTGTAAACAATTTGTAGTTGATAAATAGAGACTAAAATAGTTTTTATTAAACTCTACAAGAAAATAGTATATAAAGTTTTGCTACAGGTGGTGGTTAGACAAAACCGTAAGTTTTCATTTGCAATTGGAATCACCCAAAAATCATTTACAGATAATAAAATATAGCAAAAACACTATAATCTCTAATTGAAATTTGAAACTCTGTAAGTTACGAAAAATTGAAAAATAGCAGTACCAAAATGTTCCTCTCATTTTATGAATCCAATGGTATATTATTTGCGAAAATCCGAGTTACGGAACAAAAGATATGAATTTTGCAAGATTTGCATAAAATCTGAGTTTTAATTCAAAAATCAAAACCGGACAGGAATATTCCGGGAATATTTGCTGCGATGTGGCGGCGTCTGATTGGCTGATACCTCTTCGTCCGGATCACCAATTTATGCCGTCGGATCTAAAGAGAAACAGACGGCTGAGATCGGATCTGGGAAGTCTCACCGGAAACAACTGACGGTGGCGTCGGCTCGGCGGTCGACGTGGGAGGCGCTCCGGTGGTCTTCAGCGATGGTGAAGTACAAGACGGCGTGCATCTCCTCTAGGCGATCACACAGGTGTCCTTGGTGACGTTTTCTTCTTCTCGGAATAGTGGCTACCAGGGGATGCAGATCTTGAACTCCGGCAGAACTCTGGCGAGAAATTACCGACAAACGATGATCTACAGAGAGGGAAAACTAGCGATGAGGGGCTTTATAGTATGAGAAAGAGATTAGGGGCAAAAAGAGGGCTCGGGGGCGAAGAATTCGAGCTCTTACCAAGTTTCAATGGCGGTGCTCCGACGAGAGATTGGAGCAGCCTGGCGGCTCAAAAAGTTAGGGTTTCGAGGGGGAAAGATAGAGGAGGTCGTGGGATATTTATAAGATAAAAATCCGGAGCAAAACGCAACTAATTCGGTCAAAAAATCCGGACCAGATCCGGTTTACTGAACGCGTACGCGCGCAGGAAAACTCCCGGAGGAGGTTGGTGATGACGACTGGGCCCCACCAGTCAGAAAAAAACGAAATGGAAAAGAAAAGGAGAAGGGCCCTGGCTGGGCTGCTGCTGGGCCGGCGGCGCCTAATGCTGGCCGCGCGGGGCGGTGCGGTCTGGCCGGCTGGGCCGAATTCGGCCCGGTTCGGTCCGGCGGCCGATTCCCTCTCTTTTTTTCTTTCTAAAAACTGTTTTCTTTTTCCTGTTTTAGTTTTAGGCCTCTAAAATAGCCAAATGAAATACGGAAAAATTCGTAAAAATTCCTGTAGCTCCATAAAGTATTTAGGAATCTTTTTCTATGTTGAAAACCAAAATCAAAAGTATTTTTGTGAGAACTTAGCCTGTTGGCTATAAGAGGAATTTGAAAGAAGTGTTGATGGAAAACAAAACAAATCATTTTGAAAAGTCAAAATATATGAATGATGACATGATGCACAGTAGAATTTCAATAATGAAAATCTGATGCACAGTAGAATTTCAATAATGAAAATCTGGGATGTTACATGATGGCACATTTACTTTCTTGTACTTAATAAAATTGAACCATTTTGACTATCTTATGAAGATTATATGCTTGCAAATTGTGAGTTGGGAGTTAGCACAACCATGCTTTCATGGGGCACGCTTTCAACATTGCACTTATTCCTATTTAATTGATATCATATTCTTTTGTCTATGGATGCCTAGCGGTGCGAAATAAAATGGAAACTTGTAAGTTCATGGAGTTTGTATATGTGTTAGAGAAACGCCTGGGCGGCCAACCCAAGCCATGTATTATTCATAGTGGAAATTTATAGCATACCATAGTGAGCATTCTGTGAAGCATCTTCAATAAAAACTATGCCCATAGTAAATAAAAGGATTGCTGAGATGCCCATTGTCTGTTTGTCTTGTCATTTTGGTATGGGAAAACTTCTATATCATTGGGCAGGAGGTACCCCGTTGGCATTCTCAATGATACATGTATGATTACAATGACAAGAACTTATTTGGGACCTAAGTTGAGTAGCATGAGGTTTAGGTACTCGTATTCAAGGGGCCTGAGGTTTTCAACTTGTGATTTGTCAAGCATATAACTCATATTTGCCCTCGCATTAACTTTAACCATTCAAGATGCTTATGATAGGGGCAATGGGAGCTCAAAGCTAATGAGCACCATACTTTTTGGAAGCTTTATAAAACTTGTTAATCCCTACTTCCCTCTGCGAAGGGCCTTTCTTTTTTTTACTTTTATGTTGAGTCTTCATCTTCTATCCTTATGCACCAATTAAGAGAGCATAGTTGTCATTCTGAGTATAATGTGCATGGTCCCAAAATTTATTATTGATTAATTCATGATTATGGTATTGATTGTTCTCAAATTATTTGTATCTAGTCACCCTTTGAACTTTGAAGGTGTCCTATGCATTTATGTTTTGCTATTCCATGAAGTTCAAGCTGAATACCACTTTGCTATGCTTTCTCTATGCTCAAAACAAACAAATAACTTTCAATGCATTATTATTCATGATCTTTTATTTGTGTTGCTTTTCATGTTGTAACATGGTTGCTAAGTTCCATTGTTAGAATTATATCTTTTATGCCTATGTTTAGAGTACTTTGATCTCAGCTTGTAATACTTTTACAATAACTTGATCAAGATTGTGTTGGCTGCATGTCACCACAAAAATTATTTTTGTTATCACTTACCTACTCGAGGACGAGCAAGAGTTAAGCTTGGGGATACTGATACGTTGCAAACGTATCTATAATATTTGATGCTCCATGCTTGTTTTACACCAATTGCTTTATGTTTTGTTTACACTTCGTGGCATTTTTATGCATTTTCTGGAACTAACCTATTAACAAGATGCCATAGTGCCAGTTCCTGTTTTCTGCTGTTTTTTATTCCAGATTATTAGTGAAGGAAATATTCACAGAATTGGATGAAACAAAAGCCAAAGTTCCTATTTTCTAACACATTCACGGAGTCTGAAGGGGAGACAAATTAGGGCAACAAGGTGGCCACACCTGGTGGTGGCGCGGCCCCCTGGCCGCGCCGCCCCATGGTGTGGGCCCCTCAGGCACCAACCGACCTCGCCCTTCCGCCTATATATTCACATCCTTGGGAAAACCCTAAATGCCCGAGCCTCCATCCACAAAAAGTTCCGTAGCCACCATCATCGTCGACCGTAGTTCGGGAGGGTTCTGAAGCTCTTCCCGGCACCCTGCCGGAGAGGGGAATCATCACCAGAGGCCTTCTTCATCACCATGCCTGCCTCCGAAGTGATGTGTGAGTAGTTCATCTTTGGACTATGGGTCCATAGCAGTAGCTAGATGGTTGTCTTCTCCTATTTTGTGCCACCATGTTTAGATCTTGTGAGCTGCCTAACATGATCAAGATCATCTTATTGTAATGCTACATGTTGTGTTTGCTGGGATCTGATCAATATTGAGTACTATGTCAAGTTGATTATTGATCTATCATGTATATGTTATTTGTGATCTTGCATGCTCTCCGTTGCTAGTAGATGCTCTGGCCAAGTAGATGCTTGTGACTCCAAGAGGGAGTATTTATGCTCGATAGTGGGTTCATGCCTCTAGTAATCTGGGAGAGTGACAATAACTTCTAAGATTGTAGATGTGTTGTTGCTACTAGGGAGAAAACAACAATCTTTTGTCCAAGGATAATTGTATTGTTTACATTACACACTTTGCTTAATGCAATAATCTGTTGCTTGCAACTTAATATCCAAAGGTTGTTTAGATGATATCCTGAAGGTGGATTATTAGTCATAGATGCAGTTGGATTACGGTCTATGTATCATGTTGTAATGCCCAAATGAATCTCATAATGATCTTCATGTCATGTACATGCATTGTTATGCGTTCTCTATTTGTCAATTGCCCAACTGTAATTTGTTCACCCAGCATGTTATTTATCTTTATGGAGAGACACCTCTAGTGAACTGTGGACCCTGGTCCATTCTTTTACACTGATAATACCATCTACTGCAAACACTGTTTTCTTTCTGCAAGTACTATTTTATTTCATTCACTGCAAACAAACATCTCTTTCCACACTATACGTTTAATCCTTTGTTTTCAGCAAAATCAGTGAGATTGACAACCTCACTGTAAGTTGGGGCAAAGTAGTTTGGTTGTGTTGTGTGCAGGTTCCACGTTGTTGCTGACACCGGTAGTGCGCCCTGCCAAAGTTAGCTAGCAACAACATTCGGAAGTGATTTCTTGCTCCTACTGGTCGATTAAACTTTGGTTTCATACTGAGGGAAAACTTGCTGCTGTGCTCATCATACCTCCCTCTTGGGGTTTCCCAACGGGTCCTGTGAGACATCAAATAACTGAAGAATGTCGCCAGTACAAGGAGAAGACACAGCAAGGTGTAGCCAACTTGGAAGAAATTGTATATAGATACCGCTTTGTAATAAATTTTGTAAGGACTTGTAAGAGCTAAGTGCAACCTGGTTGAATGAATTTTATTTTCCCTATGAGATGGCAAACCTAAGGATCTGTAACTTAAGAGTTAATGCCATATGCCAGAGTTTACGCAAACCCCTAGCTAATAAATGATAGATTTGTTTTCAAAAATTCAAAAATGGGATTTGGAACATTGGTTCTATGTCCAAAAGGTTTTTGTCAAAGCTAGTGAGGTTGACCAAGAGTTAGAATGCGAGATGCACCAAACCAAATACAAGGTAATGATTGGGTGCGACATGGATTGGCCCCCATGACGACCACTCATATTGTTCCCTCTTGTTATGAGGAATGGTAAATCTAGAGAGACATACCTACGAGAGACGACATTGTTAAGCTTGAACCTCAGGAGGATAAGATATTATACCCTTATAACAGGCCAGTGTGTCCAAAACATAGGAATACGGTGAGGATGAATCACAAGCTTACCATTGAAGAAGACTTGCAATGAAAGAAGTCTTACCAACCATGAGAACTTCGAGTGGTTGCAGGAGAATGAACCGTACGATGAAGGACCACCAAGGATGTTGACTAAGAGGATGAAATGAAGACAGGAGATCACCTTAACTTGGTCTTCTGATTGAACCAAAGAGTGACTCTTCAGTGTCCAAAGTAGTCCAACAAACTACTTTGTTGGATAGGAGCTCTACAATGGAGCAAAGTTGTACTCAAGCAACCCTTGAGGGAGGTTTGATACCCAAGTTTGTGAATAGACACCCACCTATTGGAAATGAAGATAGAAGCTAACTATGGATTCAAAAGATGACCCAGTGCCAAGTCAAATCCAATATGTACCTGGTTGAGCCTAAGACCTAGACTACCCACAAAAGTTCCTTTTAAGGGTGGTAGCCACCTAGGTAACTCAAACCCTTCTTTCTTTCTAGTCTCTCCGAATCTCGGGGACGAGATTCCTTTTAAGGGTGGTAGTCTGTAACATCCCAAGTTTTTATATCAAATTTTTGAATAAAAAAATGTTATGTTTGTATTGATTGAATTTTTACAGGGAATAAAACTTTTTGAGTTTAGAAAAACTATTTCAAACTTTCTATTATTCCTTGAAGAACTCTTTTGAGAAAATAGAATTTCAAAATACTAATTTGCATTTATTCAAACCTATGCAAGCTTATCTGCAAAGAAAACACTTACAAAATGTTTTATATTAAATAAAGTTTGCAATTCCAAAAATAGGGATGAAAATATTTTCAAAGACTGTTTTAAAGATATTATTTTACTAAGTTTAAAGATTTTCCTTTTCAAATCCTAATCCTATTTTGCAATATGCAATAAAGCCCTTAGGCCAAATTTATAAAGTTTTCTTAAAAATCTGATTTTATTTCGAAAACTTGTTTCTTACTATTTTTAAATGTATTATTGAATTTTAGAAAATTTTAGGAATTGGTTTGATTTGATTTGAAGCTATTTTGGATAAGTTACAAAAGAAATAGAAAATAGAAAAAGAAAAGAACAAAAAAACAAAAGAAGGCCCGGGGCGTCCCTTTCGGCCCATCCACTGAAGCAGCCCACGGCCCACCCGGAGAAACCCGAACCGGTACCTCCCTCTCTCTCTCACTCCTCGCTGATAGGTGGGCCCCCCATCGCCACGTCATCGTCTTCCTTCTCTGGTCGAGGATCACGCCCGCGTCGGCCCGAAATTTTCTCCGGCGATTACGCCTGATATCTTGCCTTCTTCGACTCCCTGCTGTGCCTATAAATCCCCCTGGACCCCCTCTCCATTTACCCTCTTCTAATTTCTGCAAACCGCTGCCAGGCTGCTAGATCGAAGCTCGGCCAGATCTCGTCGGAGAGGACTTCGGGACACTGTCGAACCTGAGGTTTCCCGTCACCCCCGAACCCCCTAATCCCTTCTGTCCTTCTCGCCTTGCCTAGCCGCATCTCCCTGACCTTTTCACTGATCCGCAGGAGCATCAGAACAGCCGGACGTGCTCGCCGGAGGAACACCGAGGCCGCAATGCTCCGGTCGAGCACTGTCGCCTCTCTAGGAAGAGAAGATCTACGATGTCCCCACCCTCTGCATCCCCTCGTCATGCCGCTTCTCGTCGACTATCTCACCATCCCCAAGGACCACCGGAGCGTCGCCGCCGTTGACCATCTGGGCGCAGCGCCGTCGCCCGCAGCTTTTCCAGCGACAGCCGTAACCCTAGGTGAGCTGGGTTTAATCTCGACCATTAGATCTGGATCTGACGTCTCTGTTTAATTTTTCTTTCCAAATTGGTACACCTACGTGTCATGCCCAGTCAGCGCCCAGTTAGCATATCCAGCCAATCAGAGCCTGCCACTTGTTAGACACGTCAGAAAATGTTTCTGTTAATTTGAAAATAGACAGAAAATGCACCAAACTTAGAGAATTCATATTCTACAGATCCAAAAATAACAAATAATATGTCTCTGGATTCCTAAATCGTTGAAATTTCATAGGATTCCAATCGCTAGGATTTTTTCCCTATGGATTGCCTTCGGATTCTTATGCCTCCATTCCATAGGAATTTTGAATAATCACACCAACCTAAATTTAGAATCAAGTGGGTAGGTTCGGATGCACTTTTCCTGCCTTTTATCCAAATGACCATGCCTATAGTTTGCGTATGTTTTACAATCCCCTGTTTTGCACCAGAAAACCTATAAAATTCCTGTATTTTTATATTCCTGTGTTTTTCAATCCTGCAGTGGTGGAGATCAGCGGCTCTCCTGATTTGGTTGTAGCTCTGCTGGATTGGAAACAGATATCTCAACAAGAGATAAAATTAACAGTAAATCCTTTGAAAGACCTAGAGAACCTGCATAACACATGTACCCCCAAAGCACCAAATTAACACGTGAAGACACACACCATGCACACCAAGATGCTTCCAATGCACCCATACTTCCTCACGCTCACCTTCAATCCAGCAGTTTGTCGGAACCGTTTTACTAGAGACACACCAGTGGCCAACTAGGTTGCGCCACAACAGTCTATCAGTCGCACCGGTCTACCACCGATGGCAGCGCCGTTCTTCTCAAGTCGGACTGAATGATGGTCAGCTACCTGATCGTTCCCCATGGTACGCCTGATAGACTTAGGCACTGGACTAGTCAAACTAATCAACGCTTATAATTTCATAGTTTGCTCGAATCAATCGGTTGACATTGTTGTGCATAGATATGTTTGTTCAACTTAGTTGGCATTGTCTTGCGCTGGAACGATTTAATCTCTCTAATACGTAACCATAATTTTGCATTCAATTTGTTTACTGAAATAGGCTACATTTGTGTGTGTACTCCATCTATTTGCTAAAATAATGTGGCATTTATATATTTTCATATTTGATCTCTTGGCTCGGATATATCTTGGGGCTTAGATTTGTACTCAATATGTCTTAGATTTGTACTCAACCTGCTCGCTGAAATAGCGTATAACTTCTAACATATATATCCTCAATAGATGGACATAAATTGGATATTGATTGAACATTACTCTCGCCTAAATACTACTAGAGAGGTATTAAAGACTTCATAGATTTTGTCAGAATTCGTCCTTGCGTTGCCTGTGCAAGATGAGTAGGAATTTAAAGAATCCGACTCAAGATGTAATGGAAGGGCATTTAAACGTTTATGAGAAGTTACACACATATAGCGTGTGGCCTTTTCATGGTGAACCATATCGTCAGCCTGGTCTTATTGATCCTCTACTTGATGTTGATCCGTATGAATAAGAACACCTCAAGAATGATCTAGAGGATGGCGATATTATTTTATTGTGAGACCATTTTTATGCGCACTAGCTTCACCCAAAGCCTATACCGATACTAGGCTTCCGCAGGCTTCCCGGCGAGCTGGAGATTATACATCATACTCCAAGGCCTTTGATGAGTTTATTAGAGAGCACCCGACTATTCTCGACAATGACAATCAGGCTCATATATTGTGTTCTTTAAAAGATGTTATGTAGGATAACATCTCTGTTTAAATAATCTACTTATAAAATGTTAAGATAAATAGGAACCTGCCATATAAAGTAGGAGAGTATTGCATCTTTACGGAGTTGTAGAATTTAACAAGAGGATACTCTCTTCCCAGGTGACCACCATCTCATCTCACAAATCTACTTCACGGGATCTCCGATCACATAGACTAGATTACCACACTATGACAACTTAATGTGGACCTCAAACTCATCTCACTCGATGCATAAAACATGATTACAATAAGTAATATGAACCCGTTATGATGGAATTAGCATAATAAACTAAAAAGGGCATATATGAATTTTACATGCATTAGTGGTATGCATAGGAAAGTGACAGAAATTCTAGGTGTAATTGCCATCGTTTTTACTCTCCCATTGATTGCCTCATTAGGGATAAATGAATACGTGTGCTTTATGTCATCCAGTGACCAAAAGGATGGTCTTGTTTGTTCAAAGGTAGTGAAATTTTGTGTTCAACATCATTCTAAATATCTTAAGGAAATACTCTGTTAGTTCTTAAATTTAGCCAGGAAAAGTCCTCCCTTGCTTGTGGAGTATTACGGAGTTGTGTGCATCAACTCTATGCTTGAACATGTAGCCCATGTATATACTTATTAATGGCTTTTTATATGTTTACATGCTCTTAAGTTGTTTGTTTGTGCCTCTAATCACCACCACCATGTTTATAAGAGCAATATCAAGTGAAACCATGATCCTCTATCCAAATTTAGATGTAAGACAAACCTTTTACATTAGTTAACTTGTTATATTACTTTCATTTATTATTAAATTTTTGAATACCAAAAATATTTTGCTTATTAAATTAAGTTTTGTATTTCTTACACGTCACTCCGGTAAGTTGGGGACACGAAACTATTTTGATTCTGCTACAAGTTACTGGATGAAGACAAGAAGAAGAACCACCATTTCCTTGAGAGTTTGAAATTTCAATGTCGGTAACCTAGAGGGGGTGAATAGGTTCTACAAAAATTTCCTTGACTTGTTTGCAATTTTAGGCTATGCGGATAAATAAAGTGGCCTAATGCAAACTAAGTGAAGCACCCTATATGACAAAATACAAATATCAAGAACTTCAAGCCTGATGACTATCACAAATAAATAGGTGGAAAGAAATAATCAAAGCACGAAGAGACGATGATTTATCCCGATGTTCACTTTCTTGAGGGGAAGCTAGTGACCGTTGGGGAGGTGCGGTACCACGAAGGACACCGAATGCCACGAAGGCACACCTCCTTCTCCGTGAGCTCCTTCCACAAAATAGGAGCTTGTTCCACTATGTGAAGACCTTAGGGAGGCCTTCAATCCCGTACGAACTTCCAAGCAATCACAAGTCGATTTCTTTCCAACAAGGAGGCAAATAAAATCCAAATGAGAGGTAATTAATGGACATTTAGAATTTGTACTCATGTACACGTATTTTACGAAAGGAAAGATGCCAAAGCACAACACTCGCCCAAAATGGGATGTTCCATTAATCACTCAAAAAGATCCAAATAAGATACTATCAAGATGAGATAAAGACTCAAAGCAAACGAACAACCAAAAAATAAATATATGATGGGTCAACCAACATATACTAACTCGAATACAAAAAATAAGTAAGAATAAGACACATCAAATAAAAAACCATGCTAGGTACAAAACCAAAACATGCAAAGGGGCAAGTAACTTACAATGTAAAAAAGATAAGTATATGTTACCGCAAAGAGGTGCATTGGATATAAGATAGAGATATGACAATCCTCATGACTCAGATTGAACAAAATGAAGATGCCTCAATTATTCATGTGGTAACCAAGTCTCCAATGCCCTCCAAATACACCTATTGATCAAATCTTGGATTGTTGGTCCCCAACAAAGTTGGGTCCTAAGATGTTAGTCACAATAGGCTTGGGTACCCGAATGGTTCTTTTCTTGAATCCACTTTGAGTCCCAACAAACTTGGCAAACACATTGCCATCGTTATCTTTCCTAAGAGAATAATCATCATCAATAATAATAGGATTTGATGAGGTACCATTTAAACATGAATAAGCGAAGTGCCCCTTCTCGCGATATACGTAGCAAGTACTTCCCTTATTCTTCATATTCAATTTCTTGACTTGGGAAGCTTTAATTTGAATTTTCTTGTGAAGTCGCCTCTCTTCAACTTGAGGTTGTACTTGAGCTTGTGGCTGCTTCCCTTGCTGCTTCTCACTCAAGAGCTTCTTCTTCAATGGGCAATCTCTAACATGATGCCATTTAACCTTGCACTTGAAGCAAATTATGTTGGCCAAATTCTTGACTTTGTCTTGGCCCTTCTTATTGTTGACCTTATACTTGTTCTTGTCATTGGAGTTGAATCCAAGTCCACTTTTATCTTTAGGGAATCTTGGCACACTCGGCATATCATTGAGTGTGGAATTCCCTTCTTGACATTTTTCCAAGTCCTTCTCCAAACTAGTGACTTGGGCCTTGAGCTCTTTGATTTCCTCTACAAGGTTAGTAGTAATACAAGTACTAGAGGAAGTAGAAGCTTTATTATTAGAACAACAAGGCAGATGAACTAATTCGTCACAAGATGTAGCAATATTGTGTCTAGATGAATCACTAGGAGTAGCACATGGCAATACAACATTTTGAGTATGGGTAGTGCTAATTTCAACATGAGGTTCACAAGATGTTACCTTAGTGATACTTGCATCATGAGCTAACTTAGGTCTTCATAAGAGATTAGAGTACTTTTATGAGAGCTCAAGAGTTTCTCATAACTTTCTTCCAATTCCCTAAATTTACTTGTTAGCAATTCAAGGTGAGATTTTAGCTCAACAGTATCTTTTAATGTAGATGCTTCAAAAAAAGTAGAGTTAGTAGCACAAGCATCATTAATATATTTTTCCTTCTCTACCTCATAGGATTCAATCTTTTGTGTGAGGAGAAAAGTATTACGCTTCTCATCTCTTAGCTCTTGCTTGAGGAGATTGAATTTCATCCTGCTATTTTCAATATAGGACTCTAGCTCCCTTATTGTTTCCTTGTATCCATTCATGGTTTCCATAGAGTGTTCGAGACTAGCACGAGCCTCTTTATTTCCACAAAGAGAAGCATACACAAGTCCCATCTCACACAACAAGTTATTATTCTCATTATCATTGTCATTATCATCATCATTGTCATCATCATTAGAGGAGGTGTTTGTAGTCAAAGTAGGAGATACCTTTGACTCTCTAGCCATAAGGCATATGTGAGAGTCAGGTGATGATGATGTTCCTCTTGAAGATGAGTGAGCTTCATTATGGAGTGTAGGACACTCTTTTCCAAAGTGTCCATATTCATGACATTCATAGCAAGTTCTCTTCTTGGACTTCTTGTTAACTCTTCTAGAAATTTCCTCATTAATGATGTGACCCAAGTTTTCTTTGATTTTCCCTACATGGTTAGCCATACAACAACTAGGGGAAATACATGCATCTTGATCATGGTCACCACAAGAAGAAAGCATATCATCGCAAAATTTAATCAAGCAAATTCTAGGAGGTATGCAAGAACCTTTAACACAAGAATGAGTGAAAAACTTATTGCATGAAGTGTTTAAGTCCAAGGTATCTACACCATTATATACTGTAGAAGAAGAGTCATCGGTGTAAATAGCATTCCCTCTATCACAAGTCATTTCCGTACTCACCAAGTCATTACCTCCTGTCATGTCACATGTTGGTGAAATAGATGGCATTGGATCATTACCACAATCGGAGGTGGAAGCAATTTGGAGCTCCTCATTATTTGAAGTTAAAATGAGCTCCTTGGGGAGTTGATCAATCTCAAGAGAAGTAGACCCACCAAATGTTTCTTCAAGCTTGCTCCATATCTCATTAGATGTCTTGCACTTTAAAGCCATCATTATTAGATAAACTATGGGGCTCAAAGACAAAACAAATTCATTAGATACTTGAGCTTCAAGATGTGAGTTTCTCTCATCCTCTATAGATAGATTTTGAGGATCCATTGGAAGAGAGAAACCCACATCTAGAAATTGCTCAATATTTGGACCCAAAGTCCAAAATTTACAAAGAATATGATTTTCCCATGAGGGGTAATTTGTGCCATCAAAGATAATTGTGTCATTGAGAATTAAACCTCTAGCCGACATCTTTACACTCAAGGCGGTGAAGCCTAAGGCAAGAGTGACCTTGCTCTGATACCAATTGAAATTTCAATGTCGGTAACCTAGAGGGGGTGAATAGGTTATACAAAAATTTCCTTGACTTGTTTACAATTTTAGGCTATGCGGATAAATAATGTGGCCTAATGCAAACTAAGTGAAGCACCCTATATGACAAAATAAAAATATCAAGAACTTCAAGCTCGATGACTATCACAAATAAATAGGTGGAAAGAAATAATCGAAGCACGAAGAGACGACGATTTATCCCGATGTTCACTTCCTTGAGGGGAATCTAGTCACCGTTGGAGAGGTGCGGTACCACAAAGGACACCGAATGCCACGAAGGCACACCTTCTTCTCCGTGAGCTCCTTCCACGAAGTAGGAGCTTGTTACACTATGTGAAGACCTTAGGGAGGCCTTCAATCCCGTACGAACTTCCAAACAATCACAAGTCGATTGCTCCCGGCGACCGTTACCGCCTAGGAGTCCTCAACCTCCAAGAGTAACAAGATCGAAGCAAAAACTTGACACAAGGCTCAAATCACTAATTTGATCCATGGAAAGAGAGAGGAGGACTAGATCTTTTGTTTGGATGGATCCTCTCTCAAAATAGATGAATCACTCTCAAGAAATCAAAGGATTAGTAGTGGGGATTGCTAGAGAGTGGAGGAAGTTTCAATTCAGATCTGGATCTCAAAAGAATTGCCAAGGTAAGGCTTCCACGAAATATATCCTTGCCTTATAAAGAAGAAACTAGCTGTTTTGACTTTCAAGTGTATGGCCAGTCAGACCGGCCTCCAACCCGGTTATACCGGCCAAAAAATCTGACAAACGATGTGCTGCTGTGTATGGCCGGTATGACCGCCCGCTAGCCCGGTCATACTGGCTAAAATTTCTGTGTATGGCCAGCCATACCGGCATGTTTATGTTTTGTCTAGAATGGTGTATGTAGTAAAAAAGATATGGTTTTTTGTGTGGAAAAGATAGAGATGGATTTGAGCCATGATTCAACTAAACACTTTGATCCCCTCTTAATAGTGCGGGGTCCTATACTCAACATAAACCGAAAAGAGGAGACAACCTTGTCACGCTTCACCTTCGAGCGCTCCTTCGAACTTCGTCTCGAGCTATTCCTCTCTCTTTTCAAGTCTTGACCAGACACCATAAGATTTACTGGAATCTATTGCATGTTTGCCTTGCTGTTATGTAGATTATGCTTACAAGGGTGTAGTTTGAGGAATAAGTTTGTGTGCCAACTCAATCTTGTGTTCTTGTGATTAGGCCATATTTTGTGCTACAAGCCTTTTTCTCGAAATAGAGTATCTTGGCACCTCCTTTATTTTCAAAATGTTTTATGGTCTAAAAATAGGAGCCAAGACCCATTTCAAAACAAGGAATTTACCAAAACTAGTATTTATAATACTACAGGGATATAGTGTTGTGATCCCACTATTTTATAGAACTACTATTTTATAAACCTTTAATAAGTGGTCTTTCAAAACACCTTTGAGAAAACTTGATAAAGGAGATGATTATGTCTCCATTTGTTTCTGAAAATATCTACCAAAGCCTTACTCCTTTCTTTGAAATACTTTTCAACTTCTCATGGCTTGATCACTATTGAAAACTTGTTCAACCATTGCTTCTAGTGATACTAGATTAGCTTCAAATGATTGAACTTGTGTGGTGAGTTGATTTTGTGTGACTTTGTTTGACTTTGATGAGTTGCTTGTGTGTAGATATGTGATGTCTACGCACGCTTCTATCCTTGTAGACAGTGCTAGGCCTCCAAGTGCAGAGGTTTGTAGAACAGCAGCAAGTTTCCCTTAAGTGGATCACCCAAGGTTTATCGAGCTCAGGGAGGAAGAGGTCAAAGCTATCCCTCTCAAGCAACCCTACAATTACGATACAGAAAGTCTCTTGTGTCCCCAACACACCCAATACACTTGTCAGATGTATAGGTGCACTAGTTCGGCGAAGAGATAGTGAAATACAAGTAGTAGTGATGATTATGAGTAGTAAATGTAATCTAAAATAAGTATCACTGCGAGCAAACATGTAACAAAACTAAATGTAAACAGTGTGCAAAGCTTGGAAACAAGGCCTAGGGATCATACTTTCACTAGTGGACACACTCTCAACAATATAACATAATTGAACCAGTAGATACTATCATCAATATGCAACTCAAAATAGTTCTCCAATGGAAAACAAACACTAATCATGCGTAGGGCTACGAAGCACTCCTCAAAGTTCGCATATACCCAAACTAGATTGTCCCACACTATCACCGTGAACGCACTAGATCGTTCCAACAAACACCAACAATTCATAGAGACATTAACCAAAAAGATACACATGATGCGCACACTAGTCACCTTCACACCATGATACAAGGTATCTCCGGAGTTTATAAATATAAAGCACGGGAGTAGTATAATATCTGAATAATAACATATACCAATTCAACTAGATACAAAGCTCACAATCACATAAAGATCACATCATGGGAGAGAGAGATGAACCATATAGCTACCGGTAGAGCCCTCAGCCCCGGGGGAGAACTACTTCCTCCTCATCATAGGAGACAGCAAGGTTGATGGAGATGGCGGTGAGGTCGATGGAGACGGCGGAGACGGCAATGGAGACCGATGGAGATGGCTCCGGGGGCACTTCCCCGTCCCGGCAGGGTGCCGGAACAGAAACTTCTGTCCCCTGAAATTCATCGTCGGCGGCGGCGGAGCTGCGGAACTGTTCTGGAAATTTCGCTGATTCCCCTAGGGTTTTCCGTCCCGAGGCTTCTTATAGGCGAAGGGGCATCGTCAGGAGGCGACCAGGGTGGCCTCACAATAGGTGGGCGCGGCCAGGGGCTGGGTCGCGCCCCCCTGTTGTGTGGGCAGCCCCTAGCCCCCCTCCGGCTCTTGTTCGGTCTTCGGTACTCTTCTGGGAAAAATAAGACTTCTGGAACTTGTTTCGTCCAATTCCGAGAAGATTTCCTGTGTAGCTTTTCTGAAACACAAAAATAGCAGAAAACAGGGAACTGGCACTATGGCATCTTGTCAGTAGGTTAGTTCCGAAAATCGCATAAAAATGGCACGAAGTGTAACGAAACACAAGGCAAATGGTGTAAAAACAAGCATGGAGCATCAAAAATTATAGATACGTTTGAGACGTATCAGCATCCCCAAGCTTAACTCCTGCTCGTCCTCGAGTAGGTAAGTGATAACAAAAGAATAATTTTTGAGGTGACATGCACCATCACAATCTTGATCATCTAAGGTAGACCATTGAGTGCTGAGATCAAAGAACTTAAAACATGGGCATGAAAGACATAATCTTGATAATAGAAACTTAGCAACCATGTTATAGCATGAAAAGAAACACAAAGGAAAGATCATGAAAATGAAACAATGAAAGTCATGTGTGTGTTTCAACCATATGGAAAATATAGCAAATGGTTTTCAGCTTGTCCCTCATGAAGTAGCAAAACATAAATGCATAGGATACCTTCAAGTTTAAGAGGGTGACTAGATACAAGTAATTTAAGTACAAGCAAAACCATAATCATGAATCAATCAATAATAAACTTTGGGATTATGCACATTATACTCAGAATGACAACTATGCTCTCTTAGACGGTGCATAAAGGTAGAAGGTGGAGACTCAACATAAAAGTAAAAGAAAGGCCCTTCGCAGAGGGAAGTAGTGATTAAACATGTGCTAGAGCTTTTCATTTGTAAAACAGAGAGATAAAAACTGGATTTTGAGAGGTGGTTGTCGTTGTCAACGACTAGCAATGGGGTTCTTACTATCTTCCATACAAAAATGAAGCAAGTTTTTGAGAGAGATTGGCACTTTGTGCTCTTTTATAAAGCTTGGCACTCCTCCCCACCTTTTTCCTTTCACAAACCATGGCTAACCGATTCCATCGGGTGCCCACCAACATTCACATACCATGGAGGAGTGCCTTTTTTTCTTTTCTTTTTTCTTTTTTTCTTTTTGGAATAAAACAATATGGAAGATAGCAAATCCGACCACTACGTCCCCATGAGCTAAAAATAGTGTCACAAAATGAGAAGTGTTTTGAAGGTTTTTTTGAAAGTTAGCACATGAAAATTTACTTGGAATGGCTTGCAAATACCATGCATAGGAATTTATAGTGGACACATTGGCAAAATTGGTTTTTGGGAGTTGGATGCACGAGTAGAGCTTATACTCAGTACAAAATGAGGGCTAGCAAAAGACTGGGAGGGACCAACTAAGAGAGCAGTAACGGTCATAATCATGCATAACGACAAAACATCATTGAAAGAAGCATAAAGTGGTATCACAAGTCAAAAACCAAATGATCATAGAGGCTATAGGCGACTTATTTTGTAGTCAACATGTGTAAGCATGTGCCAAGTCAACCCAAATAAAGCATCAAAGGAGAAAACCAAATTAATGCTTCCAAATAATAAAAACAACGCATGATTTTTTCAAAGGCTCATTAAGCAATCTCAGTCATTTGAGACAAGTCATGCTACAGCCAAAATCACTAAGCATACTATCAAAATGCAATCAAGCATGGCATGCAAAAGCCTATGCCGTAGTCTAAACAAGCTCCTTTTTGTACCACTTTTTTGCATGAAACTTTTTCTCTTTTCCAACACCATTCGAACCCTTTTGAAACAACACCTTTGATGAAAACCAACATAGACCAGAGGTCCAAATACACCTTGATGCAAAGATAAAACAAGATCTGAACAAAAATCAAGGTGAAAAACGAAAGCTAAACGCAGTAGCAGAAAACGAGAACACTCATTGAACGAAAAGAGTGAAAAACAGAGTGTTCTTGGCAAATGAAAAACGGAGTTCATCTCCTCCAAAAGGAACATGATGTGATCCAACCATTTATTGTAGCAAACAAAACAAAAGAAAACTGAAAGCAAAAAACAACTGACGCTCCAAGAAAAACGCATAGTGCATGAAGCAATAAAAATATAGTGTTTTGAAAGGTGACCTGATTTTTGCCGATGAAGAAGGGGGTGCCTCGGGGGCATTGCGACGACCTCAAATTTGATACAAATTCGAAGTGCCCGTTATGTAATCCATCACAATCCCAGAATCAGTGTTGTGACTTACATAACGTAGTTGATATCACAGTCATAGACATTAATAGTAAATAAAGGGGATTACATAAGTGGTCGTACAGACCAAACCTTACAATTCATCAATATGCAGCGGAATAACACTTTGGGTCCATATTGTCAAGCTTCAACCGCACAGGCAAAGCAGACAGTAGGAAACGAGCCTAATTCGCAAAGTCATCAATGAGTCCTTCCTTCTTGATCTTGCTCCTTCAAGTCTGGCCAAGTTGATAGCCAGGGACACAGCCATGAGTACATTGGATGCACTCGCAAACCATCTTATAAGCAAAGTGGTGAAAGAGATATGCAAGGTTGGTATGGTGGACTAAGCACTAAGTTTATTTGCAAAAGCTAGTTTTATTTCCCAAGAAAGTTCATTGATAGGAAAGAGGTTTAGTTCTCTAAGTTCAATCTAAAGAGGAACTTCAAGTGTGTCAATATCATGGTCAAGTCAAGTCAAGTCAATTCAATTCATGTCATTCACCAAGTTCACCAAGTTGTTTTCATTATTGACAAAAGCCAAGCACAGCTTGCCAACTGTCCATGACCGCGGACGCGGCTATTCGAATAGTTTTACACTCTGCAGAGGTTGTACACTTTACCCACACCATCCGACTACTCATCGTGTGGGCAACTTCCCCGCATAACAACATATGCCACGACAAGTAGTCGACCATAATGTTTCACCTGCCCGCCTTAGTATAAACACTACCGCCTAGAGATGTACCCCTCAACACCGGAGTCTCCAAGAAGCTGTCCGGAAGGTGCAAGGTTCCCAGCCAATTGGTCTTCGGAATGCCACTAACCGAAATAGAGTCCTACCCCGGCAGTACATTTTCAATGAGGGCTCTTCGGCTTGTACCCCAACCACCTATGAAGAGGAGGACAAGGCGAAACTCGGCAACTGCCAAGGGTGCCCTAGAAAAGGAGTCCTTGGTCGGACCTCCATTCACATTTGTAGGGTCTACACTAAGGCGAAACAAACTACTCCACTAAGCCCCGTCCCATACCGGGATAATGTGGTCGTACTGTATGGCTGGCTCACATAGTACATCACTCGTTGTCATTTCCCAAATACATTCCATAGTTCTTAGTCAAGGTTATTTTTCCTTCATAAAACCATCATTGTAGGAGAAGTCTCCAATTCAAACTTTCAAGTTCAAGTCACCAACTTCAAGTAGAGTTCCTTTTATAGATGGCCTCAATTTTATTAGCGACTAAGCAACTGCTATGAGTGATGATACCACTAAGTATGGTTGGATAAACTCAGCTTGATGCTCTTGCTAAGCAAGATATCACTATCCATCTATCATTCTACTCTAGCAATTCAATCATGCAATTTACTTAAAACAAGTAGAATGCAATATTAAAACTGGGCATGGGGAGTATGAATCAAAAGATGGCTTGCCTCGCTTGGCAATGTCAAAATAGTCTTCTTCATCTTCATCTCGGGTTGTGTAGTCTCCATCACCATTGTCTGGTTGACTTCGGGATCCATTCTCCTTACTCTCTTTGTCGTCTAATCGTTGAAAAATAAATACACATACAATCACCAAACAATTCACAAACCACACACATTCAACAGACAAGGATACTAGGGTAAGAAAGTTATCTAAGGATGCTATGGAGAGTGGTTTTGATTTGATTGAATCCATATAGATGGGATTATCACTTTCTTGACTTAAGTGAGGACTTAATTTACTTTGAATTGTGAAATATCTCTTGCAAGTCCTTATTGACCATGGTCATAGACCACAAGTAGATATTCAATATTATGGTTCAACCAAAGGGGATTCATAGAAGGTGGAGTATTTTTCTTTTATTGAAGCCATTTCTAGTTTGCAACTATTTAGTAATCAAGTTTTGAATCTACAAGTACAGTCTATAGATCCTAGTTGAATTGGATCGGGGTTTATAGATTCATATTTAGAAAGGTGGTTGATTCTAATTGGTTTCATATCATTTCCATATTTTGAGATTGGTGTGCAAGTTTGAGTTTCTAATTACTACTATGTAGTATTAAATTTCCAAATACTTCCTACAAGCTCACATGGACTAAGATCAATACCTATAGATAGGTATTTGGAAATATGGTTTAACAATAAGAGTTCCATAAAAATTTTGATTATTGATTTGAGTTTAAGAAAATCCTATATGGCAATTGCCCATTTAACCATATAGGTAAATAGAATTTATTTTAAAAGGTTCAAAAATGAGATCTAATGGTATAGGCAGATGGGTATCACTAATTGTGAATTTCTAAAGTTGGATTTATATTTTTAGGAATTTTATTTGAATTGATATGGATTTTCTAAGTTGGAAAAGCTCCTGTTTTGTTATTTTTACTGCAACTATTATGTAAATCTAATTGTGTTGAAACCACTTCTAAAGGATAGCTTATGTTCTAAGGTTTCCAGAACATTTTCATTTGTTAAATTTGAGTCAGTAGAACTCCGGGAAAATTAAATTTAAGCAAGCATCTGAATGGGTTTTTCAAAAATCGAAAATCGAACCATCCCTTTTTTTTATCCGGGCCGGACACGCAGATCTTACTGGGCCGGCCCACTAGGCTAAGCTGGCCGGGTGAGCAGGGGAAAAAATAGGGAGCCGGCCTGACAGCGGGGCCCAGCTGTCAGGATCGAATTAAACGAAACGGTACGTTCTTCTTCCTGGACGCGGGATACTG